>CM059228.1:3869873-4469873 GCA_030347435.1 Clarias fuscus
GTAGGAGGAATTAGACCCAATGGAAGCTCATCCAGGGCAGGACAATAAATAGCCATTAGAACCAGAGGCAGGCAGACAGAAATACAAATCCAGCAAGTTCAGATATCCAGTAAGGAGTATTACAGGGAAGAGAGAGTGTCCAAATTTGATTTGACATGACGTGAATTTTTGACAGGACAAGAAGCAGGCTGAGAACACGTCCAAAACAAGCAGATTCAGAAAACCACCAGAAAAAAAAAATGCAGAGGTACAGACAAGGAGTAGGCTGAAAAGTCAAACAGGCAGTTGAAATCATAAGTAAAATCTGGCAGAACGTGACCTACAGTATGGTTGTGGCATGTGTAGAATAGAGAGGTAGTTTAATTAAATACAGGTGAAGCTGATTGGAATAGTAGCAGATGGAACATACCTACTGATGGGGGGGTGAATTGTAACTTGGAAAAATTTGACAATAAGTGAACAATAAAATGAGCATGGGTAGCTCAGTGATTAAGGTGTTGGTCCTAGTGATTGAAAGGTCAAGAGTTCAAACACTAGCACTATGAATCTGCCACTGTTGGGCTTTTGAGCAAGGTCTTTAACTGCTTAGATTCAGGGGTGAAGGTTTTTCTTAATGGTACTAAGTAGCCAAAGGGTGAGGAGAATAAATGATGGAGGTAATGAATGTAATGTTGTCAGTTTCTCTGTCTCTACAGACAAATTCCTATGTAGAATAGCCATAGCTAAATAACTGTTCTGGAGTTAAACCCAAGGGGTGTAACTTTGGGTTCAACATTGGGGAATTTGGGATCCCCGCCCATGTATGAGGTGCCACATTAAAAACAAAAAATAAGAACAAGTTCTACTTAATTTTAGCAAGAAAATGACAAATGTCTAGTAGCTCAAAAAGTAGTTATTGGCCCAGCTATCTTACAGTTCAGCTAATATGACATAATGACAATTGGAAATAAGACATTAATTTAATTATTTCATCCATGAGTGTGAGGGACATCGCAGTAGCATGTCTTTTATAGGGAACAGATTTTTCTCTTTTTATATTGACAATGTATTTTTCTCTTCCTGTTTTTATTGTGTATGTACTGTACTTGCTATCGCTCATTCCTGCAGTTCCTACTTCATCCTTGAGAAGAAGCGGAGGATGGGTTGGACACAACCAAGTCTCACACACAGGTGTGGAGAGGAATCTGCTTACCAATTACATTGAATCAAGAAAGGAAATCACTTTATTATATTTTATAATAATTAGTAATTTTAGTTTATCATTATGACATTATAAATTACACCTATGGTTGAATCCCAAATAAAATAAATTAGGAAATAAAACTATAGGGTGTAGAATCCATTGTTCCACACAAGAAGCCATGCCTTTGGTTATGGGTTAAAAAGAGATTTGGGTTTTATCCTTGTGTTAGAAGCTAGTTAGTTTTGTAGCTCATGTTAGCTATGAACAAAACAGTGAGGGTTAGTCAACACATTGGTCCAATGAAAGATTGAAACACAACATGGAGGGTTCAGATGCAATTCGGAATGACTTGAACCAGTGACTGGTTTTAAATGTGTTTTTTTGGCAGGCTCTACCTTCTTTCTGCTACTGAGTTAAAGATAGACTGTATCAAGTGATGCACAATTTGCATACGGGGGAATAAATGACCCAGATGTTGGTTCCTAAGAGCAAAAAAAAAAAAAAAAAAAAAAAATCACATGTACATATGTATTCACAGCCTTTGCATTGACAGACAAAAAATTAGCTCATGTGCTTTCTGTTTTCACTAATCATCCTTGATATGTTTCTACAACTTGATTGGAGACCACCTGTGGTAAATTTTGTTGACTGGACATGATTTCGAAAGGCACATACCTGGCTATATAAGGTACAGTAACTGTGCATGTCGGAGCACAGATCTGGGGAAGGGTATAGAACAATTTCTGCAGCATTGAAGGTCCAAATGAGCACAGTGGCCTCCATCATCCGTAAATAGAAGAAGTTAGGAACCACCAGGACTCATCCTAGAGCGGACCATCTGGACAAAATTAGCGATTAGGGGAGAAGGGCATTAGTCAGGAAGGTGACGAAGAACCCGATGGTCAGGCTAAAAGAGCTCCAGCGGTCTTTGTGGAGAAAGGAGAACCTTCCGGAAGAACAACCATCTTGTAGCACCCTACTAAAAAATGTGCCAAAGGTGCTTCAAAAGTTTTGTTTCTTATGGTCCGAAATTACTTCTGATGGGTGGGCTGGGTGGGCTGTCATGCCTTTTACTGAGGAGTGGCTTCCGTCTGGCCATTCCATCATACTGGCCTGATTGGTGGACTGTTGCAGAGATAGTTGTCGTTTTTCTTTGTTTTTAATACATTTGCAAAGATTTCAAGCAAACTTCTTTCATTACGGGGTATTGTTTGTAAAATTGTAAGAAAAATAATGAATTTAATCCATTTTGGAATAAGGCTATAAGAAAAGTGAATACCTTCTGGATGCAAGGTGTTTGTATACTATATATACTGTATATTTAAAGCTTACATACTTGGTGTTTGTGAAATTGTATCAGTTTATCTTGTAAACATAAAAATAAATATAGGAATATTCATATTTTTTATATTAAAAATGACTGTTTATTAATGATATTAAACATCCCAGTTTAATTACTTATTCTATAGATACAGTGCATAGAGATTACTACTTAAATAAAAAAAAATTAAGTGATAGAGCTCATTTAAGTTTAAATTAAGCATCTGAAGATGGATAACATTATTAAGGCAAGTTTTACTATTTCACTAATATTTTCTATATCTGTTAGCTTTTAAACATTTTTTAGTTACTTTTTGCTAATTCCAGGTTGGCATTAATTGCAGCTAACATGGCTAACTTAGCTTCTTAGCTAAGCAGCAACTTCTGATTCAGCAACAAACTACATGGTGTTAACTGTGCCAACAACAAACACATTAGCAGAAATTGAATGATAATGTGAATAAAGGCATGCATAAAGAAAGCATATCTGAGCAAATAAAAAAATAAAAGCAGTATAAAATAATTAGCAATAAAATAAAGGTAAAAATTTAACAACAAAAACCTCTTTACAATACTACGGAGCCCTGGAAGTCACCTAGAGGAGAAAATGAAACAATCTGTGGCAACGATTTTGCAATTCTTGCCCTCAGTTTAATAATCCATTCCCACAAATTCTTAAACTGTTCCCTCAGTTTAAGAATCTGTGCAATCAGCTTTTGTAATCCGTACGCACAAATTCATAATTCCGTGCGTACGCTTTCGCTATCTGTTCCCACAGGTTTGTACACAGACTCCTTTTAAAATAACAGGAAGCTCCCCGGTACATGTTAATGAATCTTATTGTATATTGTGCAATTGTGGATTATTAAATGTAATACATCAAACGGTCTTAACTGCATGCTTACAGTGATTCTCTAGCTATCAATTGTAACAGGTTTAAGGTAGAATACTACGATTTAATAAAAATTATTTGCATTAAATCTTGTGATAATTTGTGATAACATTATTATTTAATAAACCTGGCATTGTGTATTATTACTGACTGTTGACTAATTGCTTTCTTCCTCTTTTGTAAGTCTTTTGGATAAAAGCTTATTCTAAATGCATAGCCTAAATGTGACAATAACAATACTAGCAGTAGTAGTTGTAGTAGTAGTTATAATAACAACAACATCAACAATAATAATAATAACAATAATAACATATAACTATAAAAGAGTACATTTAAGTACACTTATCATAAAATAATTCATAAATGCTTTATTTATAAATAGTCCAAATCTATCCATCTTATAGGGTAAGGAATAAGTGAGCTCAAGGTGGATGGAAGCCTAAGGGTAGACAGGGTCATTAGGTTTTTTTATAAATAAAGCATTTATGAATTATTTTATAATAAGTGTACTTAAGTGATCTTTTTTTATAATAATAATAATAATAATAATAATAATAATAATAATAATAACTACTATTACTACTATTACTAGTATTTTTATTGTTACATTTAGGCTATGCATTTAGAATAAGCTTTTACCCAAAATACTTACAAAAGAGGAAGAAAGCAATTAGTCAAAAGTTGGTCATAATACACAATGCCAGGTTTATTAAATAATAATAAAATAAATAAATAAATAAATAAAATAAAATAAAAAATAATAATGTGCTGATTATCACAAATGATCACAAGATTTTAATGCAAATAATTTTTATTAAATTGTAGTATTCTACCTTAAACCTGCTACAATTGATAGCTAGAGAATCACTGAAAGCATGCAGTTAAGACAGTTTGATGTATTACAGTTAATAATCCACAATTGCACAATATACAATAAGATTAATTAACATGTCCCGGGGAGCTTCCTGTTCTTCCAAAAGGAGTCTGTGTACAAACCTGTGGGAACGGATTGCGAAAGCGTGCACACGGAATTATGAATTTGTGGGTATGGATTACAAAATCTGAGCGCACAGATTGTTAAACTGACAATAATCGTTCGTGGGAACGGATTATTAAACTGAGGGCACGAATTGCAAAACCGTTGCCACAGATTGTTTTATTTTCTCCTCTAGGTGACTTCCAGGGCTCCGTACAATCCTGACCTATGGACACAATTTTAAAGTTAACACAAACAGTACTATGGTATATAAGCACAGAAATATCAGATTAATGCATCAGTACTGCTACTCAAAAAATCCCAAAGTTGCTCCTCTTCTCCTATTCACTTTAGATACAAAGGAGAATGAAAGTCTCAATCTCAGCTCTGTCATTTTCTGGGGATTTTATGGACCTTGCTGTAGATCTGAGATGAATCATCAGCCATTTCATCTGTTCCAAGTCTGTGAAACAAAAAAGATGATGAATTTAATGAAGTAGACTGAGCAGCACGTTTAGTGTTGGTGTAATGATAATGATTTGCTCACTTGGTGGTAGCAGTGCTCCTGCTAAAGTTCACAGCAGCGTATTGAACTTCCTCTTCCTCTCGGGTGTCTGGAGGAAATCTGGGTGACAGAGACCCTTCCTGTGTGGGGGATTTTTTAAAAACAACACTGGCATATTGGAGGTTATCCTGATCATCTGAGGCGTCTCTCCCTCTGCAGTCTAAGGCTGGGACAGTTTCATACACAGCATCAGTTGGAGGCTGAAAAGAAGCACAGAATAACTTACTGTACATATATGAACATGTCACATGATCACACAGTCTTTCCTTTCACCCACACTCACCTGTTCACTCTCACCAGTGCTGCACTGGCTGTTAGCTGAGCTCGACTTTCTCTTCCTGAGAAACACCAAGCACATGTTCATGATAATTGTATAAATAAATATTTAATTGTAAATCATGTTTGTTCACATTTACATACCTCATCCACAGAGCTCCTGGGATGAGTGTTAATGCCAGGACGAAACCCAGTCCCACCATGGTGAGGGTTATCACTGTGTTCTTCTCTGAGCCTTCGGAAAATAATCATAAGAACCAGTTAATCTCAATGTGTGATCAAAACCAGACTTGTTAGGATTACACACTGTTGGATTTTTACCTCCTGTGCTCATCATTGAGAAACACCATTGTTTCTGCAGATAGTTATTGTGCTTAATTGCAATTAATGTGCCTAATTGCTTAATTCAATCTTTCACTCATTCATTCTCTGTACCACTTATCCTGTAGCATGGTAGTATATCATGCAAATTAATCCAGGGGACGTGGGGCACTAGATGGAATATACCCCAGTCAGCGTGCCAATCCACTGCAGGGCACCCAAGCACACACATCCAAACACATTCACACACTCATTCACACATCCTACAGGCAAATTGAAAATTACCTAACACATCCAGTTCTGTTGGTGTGGAGTTGTGCTGTCCCAGCTGGTTGTGAGCAGTGCAGTAGTACAGTCCGCTGTGCTGGGAGCTGATGTCGCGGATGCTGTAATTCTGGCCTGTTGTCAGCAGTGTGTCTGCAGCTGCTCTCTGCTTAAACCAGGAGTAGTTTTGAACAGGAGGGTTTGCATCACTGCTACAGCTCAGGGTCACTGAATTCCCCTCCACTGTGTCTCCAGAGGAAAGAACCACTCCTCTGGTGTTTTTAGGAGGATCTGATTAGAAATAAAACACCTGAATCAGCTGGTGTATGAGCTGTTTTTAAATGTGCGTTATTAGGATAAGGAATAAAAAAATGTCTTAGACAGTCCCTTAGTTCCATAAAATCCCTTATATATAAAAGTTATAGTTTTCCTAGACTTCTCAGGTTTATCAACAGTGTAGTGGATGCTTCTGTGTGATATTTTGCTGTCCCTGATTGCGTTTTCTGCCCATCATTGTAAGGGACTACCCCTATAGGGAGCTGTGTGCACCTGTTTGTTTTTTGTATTTTTTTGTTAATCGACTCAGTTTCACAGAAGGTACCTGGGTCAGATGCGGGTGCTCACCTGAACAGAGGTAGCTCATTATTTGTGTTATAAATAGCTGATTGTTCTGGGAAACTGGGTCGAGCATTAATACTGTCAGTGGGCATGTATTTTGATTTGGTTCTGTTTTTATTATGTTTTATTTTGACTTATGTTTGGTTATTTGGGCTCTGATGTGTGTTGTGGTCAGTGCGTAATGTAAGTGTACCCTTTTTGTTTATGTTGTAGGTTTGTGTGTGTGTAGAGTGTTAAGTGTTTAAGTTTCATATTGCTTTCAGTGTGCTCCCATAGTCTTCAGTGTGTTCCCTATAGCCTCCAGTGTGCTCCCTTCTCGCCTCTAGTGTTTCTGTCCACCAGTCTCTACAGTAGTATCCGTGTCAGTCCTAAAGCCTTAAAATGCTTACATGGTCTGCAATGCTTACATGGTCTGAAATGCAAATGGGTCTGTAAATGTCTAGAGAATTCTGTACATGTTAAAAGAAGTCTGTATATCTGTAAGGAAGCCTGTATGGGTCAAAAGAGACTAGGTATGTGTCTGTTTGTCCAGAACCCTATGTTTTGATTGTGTTTTGGTTGCTTATTAAAGACTTTTATGTTGAATAAACCAACCCCTCTGCACTTATGCTTACCTTTTATGCCCACGGCAAATAACATCCGCCCGAACTGCCTGTCATACCAGTTCGTGACAATCATGATACTCTGATGTTTCTTATACTCTGTCAATTCCTTATGTGTGAGCATAAGAATAGCTGCCCCAATCCCTTCTTGCACTTATAATATAGCACATGCAAACAGTGACTTTTAGTCTTCAATGAACTCCGAAAATAAAAAAAAGAAACAAACAAAAAAAAACAGTTGAACCATTATTGCACTTTATTATTCATTATTGACTATAGAATATCTGGCTCCTAATAACAATAATATTTTTTGGCCACTTTTAACTTTTATTGCTGTGAGCAATGTTGTGGCAAATTCATGTGTAAATGATTCCTTAGGCTCTCAGAACCTCTCTTTCACATTTTGAGTCCTGAAATATGCCAGAGCCATCAGGGAAGAATCCATAGATGTGATAACCTGGTAATTCAGTACATTAATCGTATCAGCGGACCTCATTTTATTTCCACTTAATATTGCTAGGGACAAATTAAAGGCTTTGCCTCCCAAACACTGCAGTAGTCTGTATCCTGTGAGCTTTTGTCACATTGTGTGTATGAAAATTCCTTCACATAAAGGAATGTACCATCTCAGGGAGTTTTTCCTTGCCACCGTCGCCCTCGGCTTGCTCATCAGGGACAATCTTATCATTTTGATTCATACACATTGCATCCAAACTTACTTCTTTTATTGTGTAAAGCTGCTTTGCGACAATGTCAATTGTTAAAAGCGCTATATAAATAAAATTGACTTGACTTGACTAATTATATTTTAAAACTGCAGTGAATGAAAATGTCACTTTGCACCACCTGACACAAATGACTTTGAAATGACTGTTTTATTGTTTAATGAGACTGCACCAATATACAGGATATTAATTAGAAAAGCTAAACTTAATATTTTTACTGCAGAACCAACAGTCCTGAAATGATATAGATTAATTTTAATGCGCTGGAGTCATTTTAAGACAAAACTTAAGTTTCATCCAAATTTTTTAATTTCCCATCCGTGATTTATTCTCCAAATATCGAACAGGGAGTGTGCTTGGCTGATAATGAAAGAAGTACAATTCAGCATAAAGACGACATAACCACACAACCTTACAAAATTTTATTTCTTTGTATTAATAAGTTAGGCAGAGAATTCTGCCGTACAGAAAGACAGGCAGACATGCACATGGGCTTCAACCTGAAATAATATCACTGATTACATTAAAGCTGATCAGCTTATTTTTATCTTTATTCTTTTAACTATGTCTAAAAGATTCCATCAATGACAGGTACTAACGCTAGTTAACCTCACTTGTGCTATTTACTTGAAAACAAAATCCACCCATCTTTCCATCGAACTGAAAAGAACAATGACCTCATCATTCATGTGATCCTGAGCTTTAATAAATCCTGGCCTTTGGTTTAAGAAAGTAATGATCTTTGTATAAATGTAAAGAGAAGGTAAAAAAACAAACAAACAAACAAACAAAAAAAAACAGGATATTCCTGTGGGATCAATGTGGGATTTTTTCTGTTGACCTTTTCTTTGGAACTGCTGTAATATGCTGTTAATGCAACCAGAATGACATAAACAAATGACAAATAAACTGGTTGTTTCTGATGTGGGGGTAGTGAAGTATCAGTTGTTTAAAAGAAAATTCCCTGATACCTGAGGTATTGCATAAGCCAAAATCTTCTAAAGCCTCAAAACAAAAGGGTGGAAGATGTCCGCATCTACTCTCTGCCCATGATGTAGAACCAAGTAAGTGTTTTCCTCAGGCTAGCAGGGTATTACAGGTGCTTTATTTTCTTTATATCCTTTACTGAATACTCCTCTCCAACCTAACAAGGAAAGTACAACCCTACTGGGTATGCTAGATAGAACAGAGTGGGCATTCCAAACAATAAAGGACCCTCACAAGGACCCTGAACTTCCACCGCCCCTCCCTTAAACACACCTGGCTATTAATTGACATTGCATACTACCCACAATCCTCAGGTATTGTTGAAAGAACATACAGAACGCTAAAAGAAAAATTGCAAACACAAAAAAATGGTAACTGGGTTGATTTGCTACCTGCCGTTCAAGCAGAAATGAGAACAACCCCTAGAAAAGAAATTCACCTTTCACCACATGAAATTGTGTTTGGTAGGCCCCTCCCCACTCCCTGGAGAAGAGGGAAACCTGCATTAGGAGCAACTGACTTAGACATGCATATTGTTGAGTATTCTGCTGCGCTCATAAGAACTCTAGCAAGACACGTTGAACATATTGACAATAAAGCTCCCATAATTTCGACGGAGCCCAGTGTAGGGACTGGCAGGCCACCTCAAAAGGAGCTGTTGAATGAGGAAGAGACAGTTCACAACATCAGCAACTTAGGAAAGAAACAGTTACACATCTCCAACTCAGATGGTGCAAATCTGCAAAGCAATTTCCTGGCACAAGAGAGAAGCAATTTCACATTCTCGCTCAAACGGTATAGATCAGCACAAATCCCTTGAATAGGGAAGTTTCACAACCCCCTGGCAGTTGCTGACCCTGTGGAATGCGTTTCCTCTGGGCCCTTACAAATAAGGGTATGAATGGGTATGCAAGACATGGGATGTTTGGTATCAAATGAAAGCTCTGTATATTCAATTGATGTGCATGAAATCGTAGTCATATGAACCATCCTCATGTTAGTACACTTTACCTAAATTACTAAACTCCACTGAGATGGCCTCCCATGTGACAGAGCAAATCACAGGTTAAATGTATGCACGAAAAGAAGGAACCATCTCTGAATGGGGGGAAACGGCTGTGGGACAGACCTGCACCGTGAGATTAAAAACCTAAGTCTGAGCAGCCTTGGCCCGTTTCTGAACATCAAGCAGACACCTCTCTTTCTCTGCTCTCAACCAACGCCTGAGCTTTGACTTCTGACCTGCGCCACCCAGCGATCGAAGACTCCACTCTCTTTGAACTTCGGCTTGAACTCCGACGTCGCATGACCGCCACCTTTATGCAACAAAGAGGCCCGCAGAAGAAGTCTCAGAGTGTTGCCATCAGTAAATAGGCAACCAACACACCGCCGAGGGCTTTCCTGAAAGACATCACCACAAACAAGCGCACCAATCAATCAGCGACGCCATGATTCCCTTCACTAGAGGTGTACCACCGAATGAGAACGAAACGTAACGCAAGTAAACAAACAAAGCTTCATACCTTGCTGACAATTTATGCTCAAATCATAATTAAACAGTAAGGTTAAACCCAAGGCTCCGCTCTTGTGACTTTCTCAGGTCTAGTAAACATTACTAGAAGAACTTTCACCCTCTGAACTGTATGTGTTTGTGTGTGTTTGTGTATTTAAGTAGCGTAGTTTCATGTATCGTAGATTAGTTCAATAAATTCTTGTTTCTTTATAAAGAACTGTTGTCTTGGTCATGTATTTTAAAGTTTAAACATTTGCGTTACCTTGCTCATAAATTGGTAAATACCTGATTTTGTATTATCATCGTCGGCCGCGGGATAAACAGAATTGGTAAGATACACTAAATTGTGCTAAACGCTGGACAGATAGATGATTAAGTGTATGAATTTATAACTGTATACATTTTGTTCAGTTTAATTAATCAATTTTACTGGGAACTTGATGTTGATTAAATCTCTAAACCACCAAAAGATGGGAGAGGTAGGAAATAGACACAGAAATAGTCGTAATAACCTGTACTGCCGTTCTAACTGAAAAGGTGCCCTGAAGGCATCGTTCTCTATGGTGCCTTCAGGGCACCTTTTCAGCCTTGTAGCATGGATCCATAGTGGGAAAAGGTCAGTTTCCTACCTCTCCCATCTTTCAGGGTTTTGGAGATTTAATCAACATCAAGTTCCCAGTCTAATAGGGATGTGTGGTGTAGGGTTTTAATGTGGACACAGTGCTCAACGCATTCTCCACCATTATATGCAGGGTTTCAATTCTGTGTCAGAGGTGAATAGAATCTTTAACAATTTGCGCAGCGAATATGTTTGAATCCGTCTAAGAATTGTGTTGAAGAATATATTACTGTCTGTGCCTATTTCTTCTTTCTGTGCAGGTATGCGCGCAAAGGCTGAGTAGCTGAAATCACTTGGGTGATATCAGAAACACACCACAGATGTTGAGAGGAAAACCTCCTGCCCCGCAGAAAGCTGCCCTGCCAGTGGTTTCATCTTTGCCTGAACAAAGCCTGAATAAACTGCGAACAGTATCTTTAATGAGACAGCATACATCTATGCATGAATGACACACAAGATTTTTTTCTTTATTTTTGGGACTAAATATGTTTGTAAACTCTTACAGTTAGCCATACATCACTTAAGAGAGTTGCCTGTCAATTTATTCACAACTGATGGGCAAGGGATGTGGTGGCAGTGCGTTTCCCCCCAGGGTTGAAAACTAATCTAGAAGAGGCAATAGAGCAGCATCTTCGACAGCACTTAGCGTTCTGTTTTGTTTTTGTTTGGTTTAATCTGTCACAAAGTAGATTGCGAATTAAAGTACTTCAACCTGATAGTAGGGGTGTCATTTTGGTTGAGCGTTGGCTTTGGTTTATCTACATAGGTACAGCCCCCTCAGGGGCCACTACACTTAATTAACTTTAGATTCCTGGAGTCACTAGTTTAGATAAACGCTTCGTGAGTTGGGACAAGTGCTGATAGGGCATGACCACACTCTGAGCAGCAATAATCATCAAGAATAAGTGTTGTCTCCCCAATGTGACCAGGAACGTGAATTCATGAACAGTCCATCAGACATTGTTCATTTCATCTTCCCAAAAACCTCAGGAACCAAATCAACACCACCAAAAACCGTTGGTTGGGTCTTTGGTATATTCTCTTTGGGCAGTTTATTTGTCCCTAGTAGTACATGTACCTGTTTCTTTGCCTTTTCGGACCATGTGTTTATCGCTGCATACTTAGCCTGATTGGTAGGCAAATGGCGGGGTACCAACAGCTGCCAGCCACTGAATATTATCATATGTACCTATGGTAATTGTAAGAATGATAGAAAGCTTATACTGTATACTTAAATAATAGGTCAGGTTTGACTATGGCATTTAACTTTAGCTGTCTCCTTTTCTGTTTGTTCCTTTTTATTTTTGTTTGAAAAGAACAGTGTGCTTTTCGGCTGCGCTCTGTTAGGCCTCTCAAGGCTAAACTTCTGCATAACAATGGGATAAAACAGTGAGTACGAGCTGACACATACATACAGTACACACACGTGCATATATTCCTGGACTACACTGAATAAACTCGTATTCTCTCTGAACACCGTGTTTCTTGAGATCTCCAGGCCTGAGCAGACGAATTCACCACAGAGCTAGATCCTCTGACCCTGGGAATAAAGACCTGAGAAAGATGTACCTTATCTTATCTTACACACATGATGCATCAGAGATGTAAGCATGGTACGAAAATGACAGCAGCTTCCATACTCCCCAGCATGGTGCCCAGCAGATGAACCGTGAACTTTCCCTGAGCTCTTCTCTGAATCCACATCACTGCTCCTCAGCCTGCACACTCTCATGCCCATTTGTATGCAACCTCGCAGTTTGTTTTAGAGTCATTCTTTCCATACAAGATACCTTCTTGTTTTTTTTTTTTTTTTTGGCCACTTTTAACTTTTATTGCTGTGAGCAATGTTGTGGCAAATTCATGTGTAAATGATTCCTTAGGCTCTCAGAACCTCTCTTTTACATTTTGAGTCCTGAAATATGCCAGAGCCATCAGGGAAGAATCCATAGATGTGATAACCTGGTAATTCAGTACATTAATCGTATCAGCTGACTTCATTTTATTTCCACTTAATATTGCTAGGGGAAAATTAAAGCCTTTGCCCCCAAACACTGCAGTAGTCTGTATCCTGTGAGCTTTTGTCACATTGTGTGTATGAAAATTCCGTCACATAAACAATTTATGCCGTTGTGTATATACGTAAATTCAACAAATGTTTAAGTGACTGGCATAAAAAGACTGGCATAGCTTTCATTACATAAATACCCACAAATTTGTTTTCAAAACATTTGCTTTATACACCTACATAAAAGAGTTTGAATACTCCACTTACATAACACATCCAGGAGTGTTGGTGTGGAGTTGTGCTGTCCCAGCTGGTTGTGAGCAGTGCAGTAGTACAGTCCTCTGTGCTGGGAGCTGATGTTGCTGATGCTGTAATTCTGGCCTGTTGTCAGCAGTGTGTCTGCAGCTGCTCTCTGCTTAAACCAGGAGTAGTTTTGAACAGGAGGGTTTGCATCACTGCTACAGCTCAGAGTCACTGAATCCCCCTCCATTGTGTCTCCAGAGGAAAGAACCACTGCTCTGGTGTTTTTAGGGGAATCTGATTAGAAATAAAACCCATGGATCAACTGGTGTGTGTTCAGGATCGCCATTTGAAATACAAATGTGCCCATTAAGAATGTGCATCCCAAGGAAAGGAATCTCTTGCCGTGGCAGGGCGCAGGCCACGGTAAAGTTCTCAGGCAGTCGTGTTTCAGTCTCAGGTATTGCGTGTCTACTGAGGCCGATAATGTGTTAATCTATTTTTATTTATGGACAGCTGTATTATGTTTTCTTTGTTTACAGAGGGTGGCTTGGTGGTGTAGTGGTTAGCACTGTCGCCTTGCACTGCCAGGGTCCGGGTTCGGTCCCCGGCCAGGCTCGATTCTCGTCTCTGTGTGCATGGAGTTTGCATGTTCTCCCCGTGCTTGGTGGGTTTCCTCCGTGTACTTCGGTTTCCTCCCACAGTCCAAAGTCATGTAGAATGAGTGAGTGTATGTCTGTGCCCTGTGATGGATTGGCACCCTGTCCAGGGTGTACCCTGGCGTGTGCCCTAAGTTTCCTGGGATAGGCTCCAGGCCCCCCGTGACTCTGAATACGGTATAGATGATGAGTGAGTGAGTGAGAGTGATTACAGAGGTGCTGCAATTATCACTAGTTTCAAAACACACAACAAACTCCATTTGTTTCTCTTTAGTCCAGCTCACCAAACCCTCAGTACAACAAAAATAAAAGAATAATAATCATCCATTATCTGGAATCAAAGGCATTTTGAGAGGCTACATTTAGCGAGTAGCCTATAAACAGTAGGTAGTCAAGGGGGACTTGCCTATTACCGCTGCTCTTACCACCGAGGGAAAATGACAGCTGCCAAAATAAATCAGTCGCATTTCATGTCATTCATGAAATGATCACCAGGTGGTTCAAAGTGACATTTTCATTTGACGCTGTTTTCAAATATAAATAGAGCTTAAGTCATAAAAACGTAATATGTTGTATCGAAGAAATACTACAGTGATGGTAATTTCCTCAACGAAGTACTTGAAAAATCTGAACCAGAGCTTTTGACATTTACTGTGCAATAATGAGTTAAAAAAAGAAAAACATTGGTTAAATGTTGTTTAGACAATCAAGTTCACTAGCTAACAATTTTATTTCTACGATGAATGAAGTGTTATATACCCTATCTGTGTTTGTACCTGTTTATTGCTATTATATATATATATACACATTTAAAGACATCAAGCTAGAAATAACTGGAAAAATAGACTTTCAGAATAGAAAATCAAAATAACTCAGAAAATCCACTCTAAAAATGCTGGGTTGTTGCTGTAAACACCTTGTTGGGTTATTTTGACCCAACAACTGGTTTATTCTTTTTCCTCTGGTTTCTCCAAAACGGCAGCCTGCAAAATGTTCTAAATATTACTGTTATTGTGTCACAAAGTGTAGTTTTAAGATTTCTTTAGGTGAGAATGCATGTGTGTACAGCTCAAAACCTCCATCGGTTATTAAAGATAGCGTCTACTAAAAAAATTGCCCACATGATTTTGGAGATTCAATCTCCAGACAATTCTCAGGTACATGCCTCATGTACCCCGCCCAATGCAGCCTCACCACGGAAAGAAATTCTGAAAACTGCCACTGGCTCTGATGTCTCTGTAATTCTTAAAACAGTGGAGGTATTTTATTTTGGGTATTTCCAATCTCCTTTGGTATAATACAGTTATAGTATAATATATTGCGGCTGTGTGACACATCCTGTACTCTGTGTTCCAGAATCTTTGGTGGAATATGTTGATGTTTATTTAAAAAATGCCAGCATCGTAATTCTCCTCTTTAATTTCCTACGTAGTCTAATCAGCGCATAAAGATTCCAGAAGACAGAGGACTTTTTATTGCACTAAATAATATTTATGCGGCTCATTAACCCTTGAGAGAATGAACTAAGGCCTGAGGCATCGGTCTATAGTTATATAGCACCACTCAGCAGGTAAAAGCCAGCAAACGCACAAACCCAAATTCTGCCTCCATGAGAAACGGCGGTAAAACAATTATTCTGGTTGAGTACCATCTGTATTTGTTTAATTTCTGGGGAAATATGTATGCATTTTTATTTGCCTACAGGTTTATCAGCCTTTTGATCAAAATGTTACCTAAAGTGAAAGTGTGCGTCGCTGGTTCATGAAAACATTTTACATTCACTAAAAGGCATTTCAGTTATACAGACAAAGCATTGTGGTATATTGTTTTTTGTGATCTAAGTATTTTATAAGTGAAATAAAGCTGCTCACAATGGCACGCACTTTCACTTTGGAAAAGCCAGCATTTAGAGAGTATATATTTGTGTTTTGTTTCATTTCTGAGGAATCAGACATAATATACTCAGATCACAAAGAGGAGCAACTCTTGCAAAATAGACAAGATGCAAAATCAGTAAAATAACATAGAACCATATATACTTGATAAATAAACACTGCCTTTTACAAAGTGAAAGCATGCACCGGTGAGCAGCACTGATGAGAGCCTTCTAAAATGTCAACTTTTTCCAGAAAACAGTATATATTAGTATTTTGAAATAATGTCTATTTTTTATTTACTAACATGCCCACAAATTGTGTTTGAAGACTTAAACATAGCTTAAACATCAATCAATTTTGGTTTAAGAAACATTTGCTTTATACATCTACATAAAAAGGTGTGTATTCTGCACTTACATAACACATCCAGGAGTGTTGGTGTGGAGTTGTGCTGTCCCAGCTGGTTGTGAGCAGTGCAGTAGTACAGTCCGCTGTGCTGGGAGCTGATGTTGCTGATGCTGTAATTCTGGCCTGTTGTCAGCAGTGTGTCTGCAGCTGCTCTCTGCTTAAACCAGGAGTAGGTGAGAACAGGAGGGTTTGCATCACTGCTACAGCTCAGAGTCACTGAATCCCCCTCCACTGTGTCTCCAGAGGAAAGAACCACTGCTCTGGTGTTTTTAGGGGAATCTAATTAGAAATAAAACACATGAATCAGCTGGTGTGTGTTCAGAATCAGCTTTTTTTTAAACAGATTATGATAGTAATGAAAATGTTTTTTGTGTTAGGAATCCTGTGATAATTGTGCATGTTGACACATATGTCTGCTCCGGTACTAACTAATAGCACTACAGTGTTGATTATAATACAAAGGATAAATGTGCAAAAAAAAAAAAAAAAAATTCCACAAACTATAACACATTCAAAGGACACCATAGAACCGAACCTATTAAACAACCAATCAAGAAAACAAAACATTCAACTTGCATCTTACAAAACCCAAATGCAGAACAGAACAACCAACAACAATAAAAACAAATATATATAAATAAAAGAAAGGTCTTGTTTGTGCATTGGTCAGAACTTTGAATGATATCTTTGTTACATACATTGGAGGACCCAATAAAAAAAATATATATATTCTGTTTGTCTTTCTGTTTGTCTGTCCAGCCGAATTTGTCACAGCATTACAAAAAGTTCTCTTTCCATGAGAGAAAACTAAATATTGAGGAGAAGGATGTTATGAGTAGTTATGTGCCAGATAATGAATGATTATAGTGCTTTTTCCTTAGAGATGGGTGTGGCTTTACACATCACTCAACAGAGACAATCAATATGGAAGACACAGAAACTATGTTACTGCACTTATAAAGCATCCTAATCTTCAGGCTTACTAAAAATACTAAAAATCGAAAACTGAACCTTCAAAGAAGGATAGAAAGATCAATGTATATTCATTCTTCTTGTGGGAACTTTAAAACCAGTTTATCTTATCTATTCCTAAACCATGGTACTAATAACAAGCAGTAACGTGTAACGCCACTATGAAGTAAAACACAGATTGTTGGTGCAAGCATATCTGTAGCAGTCTGAGGAGAGGGCATGTAAAATACCCAAACTAGGAGCTGAGTGTTATTAGGTAAAATCAAAATGGTGAGTGAATGTAATTAGAGATTAAATCATTTAAAAAGTCATAACAATATGTTGTAGTGAAGAAAAACTACAGTGATGGTAATTTCCACAACTGAGTACTTTATATAGCAAACATGACAAATCATAACCAGAGTTATTTACTGTATAATAATGAGTAAAAAAAAAAAAAAAACATTGGTTAAATGTTGTTTGGACAGACGATCAAGTTCACTAGCTGACATTTTATTGCACAAATTCAACCTCTTTGAATGAGAAGGTGTGTCCAAACTTTTGGTCTGTACTCTATATATATATATATCAGATCACAGAGACTGGCGACTGCCGAGAAAAAGGCCTTCAGCACGTCCCTCCCCTAAACAGCGCCGCAAAGACCATTTACAGTACGTACATCTGAACAGAGTCATTTACATAAATCACTGATCAATAGGTCATGATACATACATGTGAATTATTCATACAGATGTACCTGTTTTATATGAAAATTTACAGGCTTGTCACTTAACAATTTACCCTGACAAGCCGTATAAGAACAGTTGCAGCTGGCACACCTAAAATAGATGCAGGATTATTTTCTATACTCTAACTAAAAATGCCTTTTTAAGTGTGGGCTATTGTTATTTACTCACGCAATTTGTTAATTTAATTTAAATGAGGTTTGGGCTCCGGGATGTTGAGCCGTGATCCTTTTTTAAAATTTCCTACATAGTCTAATCAGCGCTCAACCACACACGTAAAGTTTTCCTTACCACAGTAAGGAAGTAGACTAATGATTATGAATGCGTCAGGGAAAAACAGCAAGGAGACTGACTCTGGGCATTTTTACAATTTATTGATGAATTAGTGAAGTCTTTGTTTTTGGCTGCAGTGATGAAGGTAATCATGTCATCTCATCAACTCCGCAGCAATGGATGCACCAATAATTCAGATTTTATACAAATTACATAATCTGAAAGTTGTTTTCCATTAGTTTATATAAAAGCAGACATTTCGCTTACTAGATGTATACATTTTTCACATCTTTGAAGCAAGTATAGATGTTACTGGGATGTAAAAATGTAACTTGTTTAAATGTTTTCAGTATTTATTAAAGAAAATTATGATCATAACAGCCTACTGCATTTCATTCTCATAATAACAAAAAAAAAACATCGACATCTGACGCAGTAGAACGTCCTAATAATGTTTGAATTTTATAGTAATTTAGTTTCATTTATTTCAGTTAATAAATCTACTACAAATTTAAAGAACATAAAGTATGACACAAAACCCTACATGCTTTTCTAATAACACATGATAAAATCTAAAGGCTCACTGTGTTAACATTTACTTTGCTTAAAAATTTTATTGAATTTAAATTCTACATTTGTACTGTAATTTTAGTACTGTGATTATGAATTTGTTTAACTACAATGTTCCACTTTTTTTTATCCGCTACTACATACAGCTCTAAAGGAGCTGCGGCTCATTAATCCTTGAGAGAATGAAGTAAGGCCTGAGGCGTCAGTCTATAGTTATGTAGCGCCACTCAGCGGTAAAAGCCAGTAAACGCACAAACCCAAATGCTGCCTCTGTGAGACACGACGGTAAAACAATTATTCCGGTTGAGTACCATCTGTATTTGTTTAATTTCTGGGGAAATATGTCTGAATTTTTACAGGTTTATCAGCTTTTTGATCAAAATGCTACCTTTTGGAAACTGAAAGTGCTGGTTCATGCGAACATTTTATATTTGCTAAAAGGCATATTAACAACCACATTTCAGCCATACAGCCAAAGCATTGTGTTATGTTGTTTTTTGTGATCTGAGTATTTTATAAGTGAAATAAAGCTGCTCACAACAGCACACACTTTCACTTTGGAAAAGCCAGCATGTAGAGAATATATATTTGTGTTTTGTTTCATTTCTGAGGGACCAGCCATAATATACTCAGATCTCAAAATAGACAAGATGCAAAATCAGTAAAATAACATAGAACCATATATACTTGATAAATAAACACTGCCTTTTACAAAGTGAAAGCATGCACCGGTGAGCAGCACTGATGAGAGCCTTCTAAAATGTCAACTTTTTCCAGAAAACAGTATATATTAGTATTTTGAAATAATGTCTATTTTTTATTTACTAACATGCCCACAAATTGTGTTTGAAGACTTAAACATAACTTAAACATCAATCAATTTTGGTTTAAGAAACATTTGCTTTATACATCTACATAAAAAGGTGTGTATTCTGCACTTACATAACACATCCAGGAGTGTTGGTGTGGAGTTGTGCTGTCCCAGCTGGTTGTGAGCAGTGCAGTAGTACAGTCCGCTGTGCTGGGAGCTGATGTTGCTGATGCTGTAATTCTGGCCTGTTGTCAGCAGTGTGTCTGCAGCTGCTCTCTGCTTAAACCAGGAGTAGGTGAGAACAGGAGGGTTTGCATCACTGCTACAGCTCAGAGTCACTGAATCCCCCTCCACTGTGTCTCCAGAGGAAAGAACCACTGCTCTGGTGTTTTTAGGGGAATCTAATTAGAAATAAAACACATGAATCAGCTGGTGTGTGTTCAGAATCAGCTTTTTTTTAAACAGATTATGATAGTAATGAAAATGTTTTTTGTGTTAGGAATCCTGTGATAATTGTGCATGTTGACACATATGTCTGCTCCGGTACTAACTAATAGCACTACAGTGTTGATTATAATACAAAGGATAAATGTGCAAAAAAAAAAAAAAAAAATTCCACAAACTATAACACATTCAAAGGACACCATAAAACCGAACCTATTAAACAACCAATCAAGAAAACAAAACATTCAACTTGCATCTTACAAAACCCAAATGCAGAACAGAACAACCAACAACAATAAAAACAAATATATATAAATAAAAGAAAGGTCTTGTTTGTGCATTGGTCAGAACTTTGAATGATATCTTTGTTACATACATTGGAGGACCCAATAAAAAAAATATATATATTCTGTTTGTCTTTCTGTTTGTCTGTCCAGCCGAATTTGTCACAGCATTACAAAAAGTTCTCTTTCCATGAGAGAAAACTAAATATTGAGGAGAAGGATGTTATGAGTAGTTATGTGCCAGATAATGAATGATTATAGTGCTTTTTCCTTAGAGATGGGTGTGGCTTTACACATCACTCAACAGAGACAATCAATATGGAAGACACAGAAACTATGTTACTGCACTTATAAAGCATCCTAATCTTCAGGCTTACTAAAAATACTAAAAATCGAAAACTGAACCTTCAAAGAAGGATAGAAAGATCAATGTATATTCATTCTTCTTGTGGGAACTTTAAAACCAGTTTATCTTATCTATTCCTAAACCATGGTACTAATAACAAGCAGTAACGTGTAACGCCACTATGAAGTAAAACACAGATTGTTGGTGCAAGCATATCTGTAGCAGTCTGAGGAGAGGGCATGTAAAATACCCGAACTAGGAGCTGAGTGTTATTAGGTAAAATCAAAATGGTGAGTGAATGTAATTAGAGATTCATTCATTTAAAAAGTCATAACAATATGTTGTAGTGAAGAAAAACTACAGTGATGGTAATTTCCACAACTGAGTACTTTATACAACAAAGATGACAAATCATAACCAGAGTTATTTACTGTATAATAATGAGTTAAAAAAAAAACAAAAAAAAAACATTGGTTAAATGTTGTTTAGACAGACGATCAAGTTCACTAGCTGACATTTTATTGTACAAATATTATTTGTACAATGAATGAACTGTTATATAACCTATCTCTGTTTGTATCTGTTTATTGTCTATTTTTCCAGTTATTTCTATAAAGTTTGATGTCTTTGATGTGCCTAACTATTTTTCAGCAGAGCCTCTGTTTCACTGAATATTCCATGACTTTTCATGGATAAGTAAGACCTATTGACACCCCTCAGGTGACACCACACAGACACACTCAGATCACAGAGACTGGCAACTCTCGAAAAACGTCATAACGTCCCTCCCCCAAACAATGCAGCAATGAGCATTTACTTAACAGACTCTGAACAGAGTCGTTTACATAAATCACTGATCAATAGGTCATGATACATACATTTGAATTATTCATACAGATGTAGCTGTTTTATATGGAAATTTACAGGCTTGTCACTTAACGATTTACCCTGACAAGCCGTATAAGAACAGTTGCAGCTGGCACACCTAAAATAGATGCAGGATTATTTTGTATAGTCTAAATAAAAAGGATTTTTAAAGTGTGGGCTATTGTTATTTACTTACGCAATTTGTTAATTTAATTTAAATGAGGTTTGGGCTCCGGGATGTTGAGCCGTGATCCTTTTTTAAAATTTCCTACATAGTCTAATCACCGCTCACCCACACACAAAGTTTTCTTTACCGCAGTAAGGAAGTAGACTAATGATTATGAATGCGTCAGGGAAAAACAGCAAGGAGACTGACTCTGACCATTTTTACAATTTATTGATGAATTAGTGATGTCTTTGGTTTTGGCTATAGTGATGAAGGTAATCATGTCATCTCGTCATCACAGCAGCAGTGGATGCTCCTATAATTCATTCGTTTCATACAAATTACATAATCTGAAATTTGTTTTCCATTAGATTATATAAGACATTTTGCTTTCTATAAGTATATATTTTTCCCATCTGTGAGGCAAGTATACTCAGAGTTCAAGTAAATTTTTTGATGCGCTCAAGTTCACCAAAACCAGAATAGCACACCCTGTTTGCTTTCATTATTTTACAAAATCAGAATGTTTTGTCGTCATTGTGAGTGCACTTAAATAAAAGTAGGGAATTATAAAGGTTATGTAGCTTGTATAGTTTTATGTATAGTTTTTGCACATTATTCTGTCAATACCACATTTTTCTGATGCACTCCCAGAGTTTTCTGGGAGTGCACATGACAAAATCTAAAAGCTATATTTTTCACCACTGTGAGTCAAGTATACAGTACAGTGGACGCTTGGATTGAGAGCATAATTTTGTTCCGGAAGCTGGCTATATTAGAACACTTGTATATCAAAGCAATTGTTTCCATAAGAAATAATAAAAACTTTAATTATTTGTTCCACATCCCCCAAAAATACATAAAAATTAATAAAGAATTTAAATTAAAAATAAAACCAGCACTTTACCTTTAAAAAAAAAAAAAATTCTGACATAAGTGTTTCCGTTTATGCGCGCAGGCGCTGTGTGTGTGTGTGTGTGTGTGTGTGTGAGTGTGACTGTCTGTGTAGCTAAAGTAAGAGGAGAGGAGGAATGACCCCCTCACCTCCCCTTCTTCTCGTGTTACACAGTAACCCTTCCTCCTCGCTTATTTGAGTTTCACACACACACTATATAATAATAAGCTACTTCATCAATGTAAACAAGCACATGCACCAATAGATATTAATTAAAAAGATAAACTAAACATTTTTACTTTAAAAATAAGATGTTTTAAGACAAAATTTATCTTTATCCGATTTCTCATGTGTGATTCATGCTTCGATTACCGAAGAGGAAGTGTGTTTGGCTGACGATGAAAGAAGTACAACTTATTGTAAACAATACGTAAGATACTCAACCTTACAAAATTTTATTTATTTATAGTAATATGTTAGACAGAGAGGTCTGCTGTACAGAAAAACAGTGTAAAGGGCTTCAACCTGCCATAGTAAGATCACTGATTACATTAAAGCTGATCAGATTATTTTTAGCTGTAACCTTTTAACTATTTCTACAAACCTGACGGGTACTAATGCTAACTAAATATAATAAGCTCACTGGTGTAAGGGACCTGTTTGCCTGATAAGTGTTTTGTAGTTTTGTGTTTGTGGACTCGGTTTCCCAGAAGGCACCTCTGGCAGGTGATGAGGAAGCTCACCTGAACCAAGGTAGCTCATTAAATCTGTTATAAATAGCTATTTCTTCTGGGAAACTGGGTTGGGCATTAGAAATGTCAAGTGGACATTTGTTTTAGTTTGGTTTAGTTTATGTTAAGTTATGTAACCTCTGTTTAAAGAAAGGCTCTAGTTTTGTTATGTTTATGTTCATTATGTTTTGTGTTATGGAGCTGGTTTGGTTAGGTTGTCTCACGTCATGCGTAAGTACTGTTCTGTGTGTCTCCAGTGTTTGTTTGCCTCTTGTTTAGTTCCTAGTATGTCTAGTTCTTTGTAAGTTTAGTTATTTGTATTAGTATGTTTAGCCACATGAGTGCTTAGACACTATTAGGCTTTAGCCTCCAGTAGGTTTAGCCTCTAGTAGGATTGGCCTCTAGTGGCTCTAGTCTCTAGTAAGTTTAGCCGCTAGTATGGATTAGCCTAATGTGTGCTTAGCCTTTTGTGTGTTCGGTTTCACCTGTAGGTTCAGTCACTAACCAGCTTAGTTACTAACCCTAATAGTTACTAACCCGGTTAGGTCATCTTCCACCTCAACAATAATCAGATTGGATACTAACCCAACTAACTGCTAACCCGTACTGTCTCTAGTCTCTAGCCTCTCCCTGTCTCTAGTCTCTCCCAGTCTCTAGTTTTGTCTCGTCTTGTCTCTAGTCTCGTTGTTGAGTCTTGTCTCTAGTCCCGTCCTGTCTCTGGTCTCGTCTCTGTTTAGTTCCAGCTCCATGTCTATTTGTGTAAGCTCTTAGCCTGTGTAAAGCTCTTAGACTGTGTTTCCCCATAGAACCTGTGTTTCGCCAAAAAGCCTGTTTTCATTTGTTTGTTTTGTTTCTTTATTGTTCATGTTTTGTTTTATTTTGTTAATAAAAATACTCTTTTGTTTAAAGAAACCCTCTGCGCTTATGCCTGCCCTCTTTATGCACATGACGACAACATCAGCCATAACTACCAGCAAAACGTGACAACTGATGCTGTTTGCTTGAAATTAAAATCCATCCACCCGACCATAGGAATTAAAAGGGCTAAATGCCAAAAGTTTTGAGAATTACATAAATATTGGAATTTGGAAAAGTTGCTGTTTAAGTTTTTATAATAGCAATTTGCATATACTCCAGAATGTTATGAAGAGTGATCAGATGAATTGCATAGTCCTTCTTTGCCATGAAAATGAACTTAATCCCCCCCCAAAAAAACTTTCCACTGCATTTCATTGCTGTCATTAAAGGACCAGCTGAGATCATTTCAGTAATCGTCTTGTTAACTCAGGTGAGAATGTTGACGAGCACAAGGCTGGAGATCATTATGTCAGGCTGATTGGGTTAGAATGGCAGACTTGACATGTTAAAAGGAGGGTGATGCTTGAAATCATTGTTCTTTCATTGTTAACCATGGTGACCTGCAAAGAAACGCATGCAGCCATCATTGCGTTGCATAAAAATGGCTTCACAGGCAAGGATATTGTGGCTACTAAGATTGCACCTAAATCAACAATTTATAGGATCATCAAGAACTTCAAGGAAAGAGGTTCAATTCTTGTTAAGAAGGCTTCAGGGCGTCCAAGAAAGTCCAGCAAGTGCCAGGATCGTCTCCTAAAGAGGATTCAGCTGTGGGATCGGAGTGCCACCAGTGCAGAGCTTGCTCAGGAATGGCAGCAGGCAGGTGTGAGCGCATCTGCACGCACAGTGAGGCCAAGACTTTTGGAAGATGGCCTGGTGTCAAGAAGGGCAGCAAAGAAGCCACTTCTCTCCAAGAAAAACATCAGGGACAGATTGATCTTCTGCAAAAAGTATGGTGAATGGACTGCTGAGGACTGGGGCAAAGTCATATTCTCGGATGAAGCCTGTTTCCGATTGTTTGGGCATCTGGAAAAAGGCTTGTCCGAAGAAGAAAAGGTGAGCGCTACCATCAGTCCTGTGTCATGCCAACAGTAAAGCATCCTGAGACCATTCATGTGTGGGGTTGCTTCTCATCCAAGGGAGTGAGCTCACTCACAATTTTGCCCAAAAACACAGCCATGAATAAAGAATGGTACCCAAACACCCTCCAACAGCAACTTCTTTCAACAATCCAACAACAGTTTGGTGAAGAACAATGCATTTTCCAGCACGATGGAGCACCGTGCCATAAGGCAAAAGTGATAAATGGCTTTTTAAGTGGCTCTGGGACCAAAACGTTGAAATTTTGGGTCCATGGCCTGAAAACTCCCCAGATCTTAATCCCATTGAGAACTTGGTCAATCCTCAAGAGGCGGGTGGACAAACAAAACCCACTAATTCTGACAAACTCCAAGAAGTGATAATGAAAGAATGGCTTGCTATCAGTCAGGATTTGGCCCAGAAGTTGACCGAGAGCAGCCCAGTCGAATTGCAGAGGTCCTAAAAAAGAAGGGCCAACACTGCAAATACTGAGTCTTTGCCTAAATGTCATGTAAGTGTCGATAAAAGCCTTTGAAACGTATGAAGTGCTTGTAATTATATTTCAGTACATCACTGAAACATCTGAAACAAAGATCTAAAAGCAGTTTAGCAGCAAACGTTGTGAAAACTAATATTTGTGTCATTCTCAAAATGTTTGGCCACGACTGTACAGATGATACTCAGGCGGAATAATTGTTTTACCACCATGACTCACGGCGGCAGCATTTGGGTTTGTGTGTTTACTGGCTTTTACCGCTGAGTGGTGCTATATAACTATAGACCGACGCCACAGGCCTTAGTTCATTCTCTCAAGCAATAATGAGCCCCAGCTCCTTTAGAGCTGCACGTAGTAGCAGATAAAATCAAGTGTAACATTGTAGTTAAACAAATTCATAATCACAGTATTAAAATTACAGTACAAATTTAGAATTAAAATTAAATGAAATCTTATTAGGATTGAATTTAAGAACACTGAGCCTTTAGACTTTATCATTTGTAATTAGAAAAGCTACGCATGTAGGGTTTTCTTTCATCTAATACTTTGTGTTCTTTTAATTTTTTGTAGATTTATTAACTAAAATAAATTAAACTAAATGACCATAAAATTCAAACATTGTCAGGACGTTCTACTGCGTCAGCAGATGTCGATGTCATTCAGCCCAGCTTGTGTTTTTGTAATTTGTGTTTTCATAATTTTCCTTAAACATTTTGACAAATTTACATTTTCACAGCCAGCAAAACCTTATAAAATACAAGTAAAACATTAAACAAGTTCAAATTTAAAATTCAAAATAAATATTTTTAAATATTATAGTTTCTTATTTGCATTGAATTTAAGCAAAGTAAATGCATACCTTAATATCTAGGCTTTAGATTACATCATGTGTAACACTACCGTAGCCAGAAAATAAACTCTGGGTGTGCATCAGAAAAAGTTTGTCAGATTAATGTGCAAAAACTATACAATAAAACTATATAAGCTACATAGACCTTATACGATTCTACTTTTAGAGACTCTACTTTTGCACCCACAATGACGTTATGATTTTGTAAAATAATGAAAGCAAACAGGGATACAGTGCTATTCTGTATTAGTTTCTGTGAACTTGAGAGCGTCAAAAAATGAACCGAAACTCCGTGTATACTTGCCTCACAGACAGGAGAAATATATACTTATAGAAAGTGAAATGTCTGCTTTTACTGTATATAAGCTAATGAAAAACAAATTTCAGATCATGTAATTCGTATGAAATGTGGTTATAGGCGCATCCACTTCTGTGGAGATGATGAGATGACATGATTACCTTCATCACTACAGCCAAAACCAAAGACACATTCATAATCATTAATCTACTTCTGCTAGTGTGCTCTGGAAAACTTTATGCGTGCGTTGATTAGACTATGCAGGAAATTAAAGAGCAGGGTAACGATGGCGGCTCAACATCCTGGAGCCCAAACCTCATTTAAATTAAGTTAACAAATATTGTAAGTAAACAACAATAGCACACATTTAGAAAAGCATTTTTAATTAATAATAATCCTGCATATATATATTTTTTGTGCCAGCTGCCACTGTTCTTATACGGCTCTTTGTCAGTGTAAATCGTTCAGCGACAAAATTTCTGTGTAAAACAGGTACATCTGTATGAATAAATTGTTTAAATACAGTACACACCAAAAGTTTGGACACACCTTCTCATTCAAAGAGTTTTCTTTCTTGTGTTCTTTCTTGTGTTCTTTAGCCCAAACAAGTCTCTTCTGCTTGTTGCCTGTCCTTAGCAGTGGTTTCCTAGGATATTCTACCTGATTCACACAGTCTCCTCTTAACAGTTGTTTTAGAGATGTGTCTGCTGCTAGAACTCTGTGTGGCATTGACCTGCTCTCTGATCTGAGCTGCTGTTAACCTGCGATTTCTGAGGCTGGTGACTCACATGAAATTATTCTCCGCAGCAGAGGTGACTCTCGGTCTTCCTTCCCTGGGGCAGTCCGCAAGTGAGCCAGTTTCTTTGTAGCGTTTGATGGTTTTTGTGACTGCACTTGGGGACACTTTCAAAGTTTTCTCAATTTTTCGGACTGACTGACCTTCATTTCTTAAAGTAATGATGGCCACTCGTTTTTTCTTCACTTAGCTGCTTTTTTCTTGCCATAATACAAATTCAACCTTTTTGAATGAGAAGGTGTGTCCAAACGTTTGGTCTGTACTGTATATGTATTATGAGCTATCGACGTAAACGACTCTGTACAGATGTAAGTAAATGCTCATTGCTGCGCTGTTTGGTGGAGTTGTGTGTTTGTGTGTGTGGTTTCATTTGAGAGGTGTCAATACTTTTTAGATATTCATGATTCAGTAATGGATTATTCAGTGAAACAGAAGCTCTGCTGAAAAAAGTTAGGCACATCAGTGAGTTTACCCAGTGGCACGATGGTGTAGTGGTTACCACTGTCACCTTGCACCTCCATGGTCTGGGTTTGATTCCCTTCTCTGTGTGCATGGAGTTTGTATGTTCTCCCCGTGCTTGGTGGGTTTCCTCCAGGTACGCTGGTTTCCTCCACAGTCCAAAGACATGTAGGTTAAGTTAATTGGCGTTCCCAAATTGCCTCTTTCCCTTTGAATGTTCAAAGGGAAATTGCTCAAAGCATTTCAAAGCCAGTATCCATTCTTGATGCATCATCAGTGTGTGTAGATATTATATTATCTTATTATATTATTATATTATAAAATATTATCCAGGCATGATAATCTCTACTAGCTCATGCTCAGGTCTTCCTGAATTTGCTCAGATTGAAAAGATTGTTACAGTTAATAAAGAAATTATTTTTGTCTGTCGCAAAATGACAGCATGGTACTTTGAGCATTTGAGATTGAGAACTGAATGATGTTCTCCCTTTATCAGACTTCAAGTGAGAGAATATGTTATTTGCTAAGTACCTATTGTTTTTTCCTCAGATGGCTGAGAAACTCAACAGAAACTCACCATGACGGTTATTGTCTCCAAAGGAGACATAAGGAAGCAGACAATGCGACACAACCTGACACACTTGAAGATTCGATTAGATGGCTCAAAAGTACGCTCCAGACAAATTACAGTCCATGTCATGCAAGACCAAGATCCTGAATTTAGTAATGAACTGTGTAACTTTACAAATCTGTCTGAATTTCCAGAGAAGCCAACTGTTAAGATGATTCCTATGATTGAGCTTGAACCAATCACTGCACGACCAGAATTATGTAGTGACACAAGCAGCCAGGCAGACACGGAAATCCTGTCCACCTCCTCTTTAGATAGAAGTCTTCCATGGCCAGTGGTATTCGACATTCCTAAATATTTTGATGATGTTGAGCATAGACTCCGTCAAGCTAACCTGCTGTATCTCAGAGACGGAACCTATCTCAAAATGACAAAATTGCTGAAGCATGATATTCTTGAAAAGCTCACTGAGACCATGTATGCATTTGATGCATACCCAACAAAGAGAGATTTTGAAGCTGTTGCAAAAGAACTAGTAGAAACACACCCATCCCTTAAAGAATCTGCGTCATCCTCTAGCTGGGATGGATGAAAGAACAGCCTCATATTCAAGATGGGTAATTACAGAGCGAAAATGCGCCAGCTGGGTCGACTTGATGTCACGATCAATGGTGGTAAAAGTGGAAGATACAGCACATATGCTGACCCTCACAACAAATCCATCAAGAACCCAAGGAAAGGGGAAATCAACTTCATACCAGCATATCCAGAGGGGTTGAATGACCACAACCTGGAAGAAGCTTGTCAAAACCTGGTCATAGAAATGAATGGAAGATATGATTCTGCAAAGCATTATCCAACATCACCACAAGGGGGCTCATTCCTATCGCAGCAACCTTTGACTGAGGCGGAAGGTTTTCTGCAGGAGCGAGTGGAAGTAATGAGCGAAGCGTTTCACAGACATTTTTTGCATCAGCGGGATTTGCTAAAACCCGGAGTTCTTTGTGACGAGCCATGCACGGTACCGAGACTTTTATTTGTTCAGTTCATGTATGAACACTAAGTTTACTAATTCAGTCCAACCTTTGTTAACTTGGAACCAGTATTACATATATAATAAAGCTGAGATGTGACTTTCCTCCCTTACTCAGTGTAATGCTTTCCGTAGTCAATAAGACTAGCAGAGGTGGAGATGCTAGTATCTTAGAGAACATTTAGTTTATTGGCTACCATGCTTTAGCCCCGTCACAAATTGGCGCCCGAACATATATATACATATATACATATGTACATATATTTATTTTACCCTCTGGACCTCATTTTAGCTCTTGGAATTGCTGAGTGGATTTAATCCAAGAATTCTGCCTGGGAGATTTAATTTTTCTCTCTCCCCTTTCCATCTGTTCTTGGGTCTCAAATTGCAAATGTACTACTACACACTCGGCATCGTGAATGGGGATTAGCAAGTAGCAGCGTAACTACCACATGGACTGCAGGGTGTGTGGTCATCACTGAGAAGGGTGCTGTTGGCTTGCTCAGTCGTCGTAACACTCAGGTTGAGTGTGCTCTCATCTGTTTCCCACTTGGACATATTGACTGATTGTGTGTAAAAAAAAAAAAAAAAAAAGGCTGTATTTTCCATTGTTAGGTATGATGGTTCACGACACTAGTTTCTTTAAAATAATTGTTGCTTAATGTGTAACAGACTGTTTTATTATTGATAACTATTGATATTCTTTTGTGATTTATTCATAATACTTGATTATCTTGGTATATACGACACACACTGGAGACATTATATAATGGCTTCCAATCAACACATATGGATTGATCTCTCCGATTTTGACGCAGACACGTATACGAGGCCAGTGAACATCTCAACACTAGGAGGCACACAGACTCTTGAAACTCAGGTTAGGAACCTCCAGGCAGACGTCGAAAACCTAGGTAAATGCCTTAGAGACTCATTGTCCCTACAACATGAAGTGCTGAGATGCCTAGACCAGTCTAATTATGACGTAACTGATAGTGCTAACCATAGTCACCCCCCGGTAACGACCTTGACCCCACGTGTTCGTACGCAAAATGACACACTTGCGACACATTTTCATGTGCAAAGTCCCACTGGAAACCAGACAGAACGGCTGGACACTGCTGTTCACGCTCAAGCTCTCGAGTTTAGTAATACGTCGAGGGAGTTAGCAGCAGCACTCCATCAATCTAAACTAGAACCCCCTGTGTTTTCTGGGGATGGTACGCTCCACCCAGAGAACTGGTTGCAGACAGTGAATAACTATAGATTCTCACTTAAACTTTCAGACACACAGCTACTAAGGGAGCTGCCCCATTTCCTCAATGGAGAACCCAGAAAATGGTTTGGTATTTACGGGCCCCACATTATGACTTGGACATGCTTTTGTGAATTTTTCAGGATTGTCTTTTTACCTCCTGACGATCAGGAGCGTATATTAAGGGGTATCCTTGACCGAGTCCAACTACCTGAGGAACCGCTCCTGAAGTTTGTAGTACATATGTTGAGTGAGTTTAATAAATTGAAAGAGAGCCCGAACAGGTACAAATATTTCTTCTACTACGGACTTGTTAATGCGTGCTTACGAAGTACATTCAGTTCTAGGGCTGACTTGTCAAAAGCCCTATCAGTTGTCTAGTCCAGCGAGCAGAAGTGACAACCTACACTGTTTTAAATGCGTTAGACCTGGCGTCACGGTACGTACTTGCCCAAGTTGCAATACAAGTAGCAGTAGCAGAAAAAGCTAAATCAAAGACGGCCTTTATATCTCACTGTGGCCTATTTCAGTTCCGTGTACTCCCTTTTGGCCTCTGCAATACGCCAGCGACATTCCAAAGGTTGATGAACTCGGTGCTTGCGGGACTCATCTACAGTATAAGACGTGCCTGGTTTATTTGGATGACATTGTCATTGCTTCACCCACGTTTGATCAGCATCTAATTGACCTTGAAGAAGTGCTAAGAATACTTCAAGATGCTGGGTTGACTCTAAAGCTCACGAAGTGTCAATTTTGCTTAAGTGAATTGACCTTTTTGGGGTACCGTGTTACCCCGGAAGGTATACGTCCAGATGAGGCCAAAGTAAAAGCGGTAATCGAATTTGAGAAGCCATCTAACGTTAAACAAGTCAGGCAGTTCCTGGGTATGACTGGATATTATCATGAATACGCCCGACACGCAGAACCGCTTCATGCCCTCTTAAGAAAGGATGCTCAATTTAAATGGGATGATGACTGTCAGAAGTCTATGGACTTTCTAAAGGGAAAGATCACATCAGCACCCATACTTAGATTCCCAGATTTCAATCGCCCATTCTCCATTCACGTGAATGCTTGCAATCGGGGGTTAGATGCAACCTTGATGCAGCAGGATGAGGAATGTCGTGAAGTAGCTGTGGCTTTGCGAGTCGTTCACTCCACAAGTCAGAAAAGCCGTACTCTACACCTGAGAAAGAGTGTTTGGCGGTCATTTGGGCGCTAGAGCACTTCAGGCCCTATGTTGAGTGGCTGCATGTGACAATATTCACTGATCATAATAGTTTGAAATGGCTAATGGCTCGCCCCAACCCATCAGGCAGGTTGGCTCGTTGGTCTCTCAGATTGCAGGACTTTGATTTTGCAATAGTGCACAAGCCTGGGTCGCACAACAGTGTGTCTGATGCATTGTCCAGCAACCCTCTACCTCAAGCTGTAGCAAACCCTATTGATATTTTGCCCGAACATGCTACGATTAACAGCCTTGATCTTCGCACCTTGCCCATGGGTTTAATAGAAAATCGTTCGCATCTATGGAGGCTGCAGTTGGAAGACCCTGTTACTGGCCAATTACTCAGGGACCTGGAAACCGACTCACATGGCGAACCACAATCGAAAATGACACATTACACTGTGTATGATGATTTACTCTACCTCAGAGAGACAGCGAGTGTTTGCACGTTGTATCCATTGAAAACGCTCAAACTGTATGTCCCAACATCACTTCGTGGAACGCTGCTTGACTACTACCATGATCACCCAACTGCTGGCCACTTAGGTATTGCGAAAACGCTCAGCAGACTAAAGCTCAGGTTCTTTTGGCTGAAGATGGCAGCGGATGTTAAGCAATACATCACCTCATGCCCAGTCTGTCAACTCACTAAACTAATGCAAAGGAAACCAGCAGGACCTATGGTCCCCATAGTTCCTCAGAAACTTTGGGAATATACTGGGATGGACTTTATAGGTCCTCTTCCTCGCACTCCATCTGGTCACGCATACCTGCTTGTCTTTGTAGAATATTTCACTAAGTGGATAGAAGTCTGTGCAGTGAAGGACGTTACAGCTCAGGTGGCTGCTAGTAAGTTCATAAGTGAGGTATTTGCACGTCATGGCGCACCCACTTACCTAATCTCAGACAGGGGGTCCCCATTTGTTAGTGAACTATTCGAAAAGGTCATATCAACCCTCGGCTCTAAGCACAGGCTAACTACGGCGTATCATCCACAAACGAACGCAACTGAACGTGTGAATCGTACCCTTAAAACTGCAATTAGGGCTTATGTGGGCGACAAACATACATCCTGGGACAACTACCTCTCTCAAATATGTTTTGCATTGAGAACAGCGGTGCACGAGAGTACGGGGTTCATGCCTTCAATGATATTGTACAGGGTGGGCCATTTATATGGATACACCTTAATAAAATGGGAATGGTTGGTGATATTAACGTCCTGTTTGTGGCACATTAGTATATGTGAGGGGGCAAACTTTTCAAGATGGGTGGTGACCATGGTGGCCATAACGTTTTAATGTAACTTTATTCTTTCATGAGATATTTACAAGTTTCTGACCCCTTATAAAATGTGTTCAATGTGCTGCCCATTGTGATGGATTTTCAATGCAACCCTCTTCTCCCACTCTTCACACACTGATAGCAACACCGCAGGAGAAATGCCAGCACAGGCTTCCAGTATCCGTAGTTTCAGGTGCTGCACATCTCGTATCTTCACACCATAGACAATTGCCTTCAGATGACCCCAAAGATAAAAGTCTAAGGGGGTCAGATCGGGAGACCTTGGCGGCCATTCAGCTGGTCTGACACTAACCCACATTGGATAGATCCCTCCAAGACTGTTGGAACAAAAAAAGTGATGGTATGGTGTGGTATATGGGGTACAAAGATAGTGGGGCCATTCTTCATCAATGGAAACCTCAAGGCCACTGGATATTTGAAATTGCTACATGATGATGTGTTTCCTTTATGCACTGAAGCTGGCACATTCCCTGAGTTTTTCCAGCAAGATGGTGCACCACCACATTATGGGTGTCAGGTCCGAGCATTCCTAGATGAACAGTTTCCTGAAAAGTGGATTGGTCGTCGTGGGCCAGTTGAATGGCCCCCCAAGGTCTCCAGATCTGACCCCCTTAGACTTGGAAGCAGGTTTATTTAATGTAAACAGAATTTAGGCTGTGCTCCTGGAGGCTTATGATTGGTTGAAATGGCGAGGTCTCATCTGATTGGTTAAAGAGCATGACTGACGCGGACTGACTCACGTGGGAAAAAAAAACATACATACTGTACAGTAAATGGGGTATGCAGTATATGCAGTGCATGGGGGCGCCACACGGAGGGGGCGCCATTGTGAAAAAAAATCTTTGAAAATGGTCTTTAATAAAGCTTTTAAAATATTTGAAAAATTATGTTTGTTAAGAGACTATTTTTGTTTAAAATTTTAAACGAGTAAAAAAAAAAAAAAAAAAAAATATATATATATATATATATATATATATCAATTGAGCCCCACCCCCCTATAGTTGCCAGTCACGTATACAAAATGGACAGAAGAGGGAAGAACAGAACTGACGCGCAGAACAGAAAAAGAAAAAAAAAAGAAAAACAGTGTCTTAAAATGAGGACAGCAATGTCAAAATGGATAAAAAGAGATTGGTAAGCTTGACCTATCATTTTGTATTACTGTAAGTCTTTAAGTTCATCAATATTTAACGTTATTGCCAGCGAGGCTGGGCATAGTTAATATCAAATCATTATTCCTGAAAAAATAGGCGTTTGGTTAAAATTTTTTTTACTTATTGTTAAAAATGTTAACTGAGGTTCTCACCACCAAGCACAACCAAGTTATTGGGCTCTTGCCTTATCCTCTCAGTTCGTTATGTTCAGTTCAGGGGCGCAATAAATGCCCTGCTGTGTAAACCCATGATCTTGCATACCCCTCAGCAAATGTGCAGTTGCGCCCCTGCGTGTGTGTCTAATAATATGTAACATTCTATCCCCCGATTGCGTCTATATAAGTGGAGGTTATTTTCTCAAATCTGTCACAGCCATGTCTTGCCCGTTTATGAGAGAGCAACCGGTTACTGAAGGTATCAGGATTATACTATTATTTAATTTCAGAATACATTTTAAAATTTTACTATTTGTTTTTAAATCGCTACATGTAGCGATTTGGTGACGTAGCTTCCTGTTTTTCGTATTGTTCCCGCGAAAGTTCCTCGTCTGTTTGGAACAGCGTTTTAGATTATATTTTGTTTAGTTTTTTATAATTATATATTTTTCCCGATTTTACGCTTTAATACTACTGGACTTTATCCGATTTTTGCGCTTTTTGGGAGAACGCGCGTATCATCTGACCAACAACAAGCGAATCCATCACCAAATAATCACAACTCCGGCACAAAGGTACGTTATCATGTCTACCATTCAGCTCGCTCAGTGTGTGGAGTGCAGGATGTTTAGACATTCTTCCTCCGTCATTAGTGATAATTTTATTTGTGATAGGTGTGTGTTAGTTAGCACCCTGACGGAGAAGATAGTAGCATTAGAGGAGCGCATCCAGACTTTAGAGAGGGTTAGAGAGCGCAAGAGCAGCGTTAATCCTGTAGCGGAAAGTCTGGGTGCCACAGGCGGAGATAATCAGCCCCCGACTCCGGCAGTAGAGCCCTCACAGCGGGGCGAGTGGGTGACGACTCGGCGGCATACTCGTTCAGCCAAAGCTAACGCTAAGGCTAGCCCACCGGAGCACACCTCTTCTGCGCTTCACATGTCCAACAGGTTCGCTCTCCTCAGTGATGCACCCGCTGAGAAACCTGAAAGAGCTCTGGTTATAGGAGACTCTATACTGAGACATGTGAAATTAGCTCGGCCTTTAGGGGTGCCAGTGGCAGTGGTCTGGTGTATCCCGGGAGCCAGAGCACCGGACATAGCAGGTAATCTTAGGGCTCTAGGTCAGCATAGGTTCTCTAAGATAGTGGTACATGCTGGAGCTAATGATATACGCCTTCGTCAGTCAGAGGTTAGTAAGAGTAACTTTACAGAGGTGTTTAAAATAGCGAAGGCGATGTCCGAAGAAGTAGTTCGCTCTGGTCCCATCCCAATGAGACGTGGCGACATAGCTTACAGCAGGTTATGGTCGCTGAACCGGTGGATGTCCAGGTGGTGCTCCGAAAACAACGTGGGCTTCATAGACAACTGGAAGACCTTTGAGGGCAAAACTGGCCTGTTAGGGCGGGACGGTGTCCATCCCACTCGGGAAGGTGCTGCTCTCATTTCTTGCAGTATAGCACATAGTCTCAGGAGAGGCCTAGTCAATCGGTGACAATCCAGAGCCCAGGCCAGGGAGCAGACAGACAGGCTAAACCAACCGTCTGCTAGCTGCAGAGAGTCGTCACTCAGGGTTCATCATATTGAGACTCTGTCTGTTCCCCGAGCTAAACATAAATTTAGAAAGACTCAGAAAGTCTGTTTTAGTAATTTAATTAACATAGATACCACAAACTCAGATCACACTGAATGCGCAGCCGGCACCTCTGATCTGAAGATAGGACTGGTAAATATTAGATCTCTCGCATCTAAAGCAGTTATTGTTAATGAAACTATCACAGATCAGGAGTTTGATATATTATGTTTAACAGAAACCTGGATTAAACAGGACGAGTATGTGGCTTTAAATGAAGCTAGTCCTCCTAGATACAGCTACATACACCAGCCTCGGCTAACTGGTAGAGGAGGAGGAGTCGCAGTTATTTATAATGATAATCTGTCTCTCGTACAAAAACACAGTTTTAAATCTAATGCATTTGAAGTTCTCTATAGTAACATAAAGTCAGCTCAGTCGATCCCGCTAATCATCATTTACAGACCCCCAGGGCCGTACTCGGAGTTTCTCTGCGAATTTGCAGATTTCCTCTCAAACCTTGTTGGTTCTGTAGACAAAGCGTTAATTGCTGGAGACTTTAATATTCATTTTGAGAATCCAGAAGACCCTCTGAGAACAGCATTTATGTCCATACTGGACTCAGTAGGAGTAAATCAGTGTGTAGTAGGACCCACTCATAAAGCAGGTCACACTTTAGATTTAATATTATCCTTCGGATTAAGTATAGGAAATATAAACACAATTCCACAGTCTGAAGTTATCTTGGATCACTATCTTGTCTCGATTAAAGCGTGTTATAGTAATAATGTATGCACAGCACCGCGCTTCCACCTTAAACGTACATTTACATCAAATACCACACAGGGCTTTATCAATAATCTTCCAGAGTTATCAACTTTGATTGGATCGCCATCTGACTTCACAGAACTCAAACAGGCGAATGAATATCTAGAGTCAGCACTTCGTTATAGCTTAGATAATGTAGCTCCAGTTAAAAGGAAAATGATTAGAGATAAGAAACTCGCTCCTTGGTATAATGACCACACACATGCTTTAAAACAAACCGCTCGAAAATTCGAGTCTAAATGGCACCAAACTAAATTGATAGTATTCAAAATAGCTTGGAAGGAGAGCATCCTGAACTATAAAAAAGCTCTCAGTGATGCTAGATCAACGTATCTCTCCACTCTTATAGAAAATAACAAAAACAACCCGAGATTTTTATTTAATACCGTAGCTAAATTAACTAAAAACAAGACCACTGCAGAAATCTCCACAACAACATCATGCAGTAGTGAGGATTTCATGAACTTTTTCAATAATAAAATCATAAATATTAGGCAAAAAATTCAGGCTTTGAAACCAGACAATTTAAATAATTCAGATGAACTAACCACATCACATCAGAACTTAGAACACTTTACTCCCCTTGAAGCGAGGGAACTAATTTCACTCATCTCTTCTTCAAAATCGTCAACCTGTATATTAGATCCTGTACCGACACATTTTCTCAAACAGATAGTACCAGCAATAATAGAACCCCTGTTGAAAGTAATTAACTGTTCACTCAGTAGTGGGTATGTCCCCAAATCCTTTAAATTAGCCGTTATTAAACCGCTAATCAAGAAACCTGAACTTGACCCCTGTCTGCTTTCTAATTACAGGCCGATATCAAACCTTCCCTTTATCTCCAAGATTTTGGAAAAGGTAGTATCACAGCAGCTATGTTCACATCTACAAAGAAATAGCATAAATGAACTGTATCAGTCAGGATTTAGGCCTCATCACAGCACAGAGACAGCACTTGTTAAAGTAGTAAACGACCTCCTATGGGCCTCTGATCAGGGTTGCGTCACTATACTTGTGTTACTGGACCTCAGTGCAGCTTTTGACACCATTGATCATAGTATTCTCCTTCACAGATTAGAAAAGGTAGCAGGAATTAAGGGAACTGCCCTCTTGTGGCTCAGATCCTATTTGACTGATCGTTATCAGTTTGTAGATTTAGATGGTGACCATTCCTCATGTTCTCAAGTGGAGTTTGGTGTTCCACAGGGCTCAGTTTTAGGCCCACTGCTTTTTTCCCTTTACATGCTTCCTCTGGGCAACATAATTCGTAAACATGGTATTAGTTTTCATTGTTATGCTGATGACACACAACTATATGTCTCAGCAAAACCAGATGAGAAAAAACAGTTTGCTAAAATTGAGCAGTGTGTGCAGGACATACGAGATTGGATGTTAATTAATTTTCTTCTGCTTAATCCTGATAAGACAGACGTTCTGGTCATAGGACCACAAGTAGCTAGAAGTAAGCTTTCTGATCACACTGTAACTTTAGATGGCCTTTCTGTTCCATCAAGTGCAACAGTAAAAGACCTCGGTGTGATTATAGATTCCAGCCTTTCGTTTGAAGCTCATGTAGATAATATCACCAGGATAGCTTTCTTTCACCTTAGAAATATTGCCAAGATAAGAAACATATTGTCACTAAATGATGCAGAAAAACTAGTTCATGCTTTTATCACCTCTAGATTGGACTATTGTAACGCCTTACTGTCTGGTTGTTCAACTAGGTGTATAAACAAGCTTCAGTTAGTACAGAATGCAGCAGCGAGAGTCCTCACTAAAACCAGAAGATACGAGCACATCACCACTATCTTATCTACACTGCATTGGCTCCCTGTGAAATTTCGCATCGATTTTAAGATACTACTTTTGACATTTAAAGCACTAAATTGTCTCGCGCCACAGTATTTGAGTGAACTGTTAGTGTCTTACGATCCGCCACGCCTACTTTGATCAAAAAATGCAGGCTGCCTGTCAGTACCACGTATTATTAAAACTACAGCAGGGGGCAGAGCTTTTTCTTACAAAGCCCCAAAGTTATGGAATAGTCTTCCTATTAATGTTCGGGACTCAGACACAGTCTCAGTGTTTAAGTCTAGGCTAAAAACCTATTTATTTAGCCAAGCATTTTTGTAAATAGATTAACCTTAGGTAAAGGAGCAGATCTGGGGGACTCATGGACGTAGAGTATTCTGGTGAACTGGTATGTTTAGATGCTGTCCTCCCCACTCTCATTGTTCACTCAGGTTTGTTGATGGTGAGGTGATTGGTTGCTTTACATCTCAGGGAGCCCTCATGTTTGTGTTTCCTTCTGGCTCTCCCTTTTAGTTATGCTGTTATAGTTAGTCCTGCCGGAGTCCCTGCTTGCACTTTGCTAGTTATTTAAGTCCTTACGATTACTTAAAATATCTAATTTGTTCAGCTAACTTGAAAAGTGTCATTTCTACAAACTCATAAATACCAAAAAGTTCTGGATACTCAAAAAGGTCTATTAAGTTAATTTGACCTAATTGCAATTATTTAGGTTAACAGTACTTTAATGTTTAATTACTTTGAGCATTAGGGTTTACAGTGTACTTGTTCCCATGTTCGCATGGGTCCACTGCTAGCTCTGACATTAAAGATGACAAAAAGAGCAATTAATACAAATATGATTTGAGATTATATATATACATACACACACATATAACATGTAACATGGGCAGCACTCACGTATTTAATCATTCTTTTTATTTTTAATTATCTTTATTAAAGTTTGAAATTCTCCATAACCCTCTAATAAAAGCTCTGGCTCCGCTTGAGAAAAAAATGAGCTGCTCTTTTGTCATTTCATCAACCAATCGCAGGGGTTGTGTGATCAATGTTTCTACTGTCGATGCATATCGCCTTTTAAATCAACGCACGAATGCGCAATAATCCTACACAACTCAATCCAGCTATACTAATAATGAACAACAGGTGTGCTCGAAGAACCGAATTAGCCACATCGTAATTAGCACGATGATCTCATCTTAGATGTGTCTATTCATCTCGGATGTGTCAAGCGACATACGAAGAACGGACCCCTGGTCTCTCCTGTCCTGTTCAGTTAAGTTGTTTATACTGCTGTTTGTCATGCTCCATGTTTGGTCTAGATTTCATAGTGTCATGCTTAGGTCATTGTTGTTCCTTGCCTGTATGTTATTTATGTTCTGTTTCATTTGGTTTTATTAAAGACTTTCAACCGCCATCACCTCTGCCATTATGCCTTACCAAATGTCCACACACAGCAGCCATGACAATTGAACTTTGAGTAACTAAGTGGAATAACTGGGCAAAAAGATTTATATTATAAAAGATTTTAAATTGAATAAACTTAGCATTTAAGTTACACGGTACTTAATTTTTATAAGGTTGCCTCAATTCAACTTGTCTGGGCTTACAGTGTAGGCATCTGTCTTTTGTACCCTCCATTCTGCAGACACTTAATAGAGGGGGTGAAATCCCAATGTACACAAGAAGAAAAACATTTCCATGTCCTCATGACTGTGTACAACCAGTACATGGACCGACCTCAGGTGCCAAAAATGTTGCCACTGTGGGTCACAGGGTCTGTGTGCATTACAAAGCAGTGTATGGAAAGCAGCAACAAACACCATGGAAAATGCCAGGTACTGTATGCAATGTTCACTCATGTCTTCAGTGGAACAGGAACTGCTTTCGAGAGAGGCAAAGATGTACGAGTATGTATAGGGTTTAAGAGGCTTCTTTTACAAACCTAACATCTTTTTTTAATCATGCATAAGTTTCATTGTACAGTATTTTACCCTGAATATCTGTTTTTGCACAGTTATGCCATAAATGTGCCTTCTATACCACCACATGTTTCATGTGTACTGTAAATTCAACAATGCTGTGTGAAATCATCTGTGCCCCTCTGCCCTCAATTATGGACATTTTCTTTGCACTGTGAGCAAGTAGGTTATGCATAGGATGTAAGAGTGACCTTTTTTATCTAGATTTTTTTGCATGACGGTGAACTATATTCTAAATAAACTACAAACAAAAAAATACTTATATTGTATTGTCCTTAAATTTTCTTGTAACAGTTCCCCCTCAAACCTCACTCCTCTCTCACTCCAAAGGTGGCTTCCCTTTCTGCAGGTGTGTGAAGCGACGGGGTCTCAAGATTCAGCACGGCTGGTGACAAATTGAATGAATGAATGGATCTTGCGGTTCTTACCTGTACTGTGTCATCGTCCGTATGTATTGCAGCCTAAAACAATATTGTGTCCAATGCTGAAGCAAACATAAATTTAATTTTGTATTACAGTATAATAGATCTTTCATGATGAATGTGTGTATATGTGCTTCATATTATTTTCATAATGATGAAATGAGATGCCCAAAATTGTTCTTTAAAATTCTTACAGTTTTTGTAATGTCTTAACAGGGACAAAACAATGAAAAACATGGCAACGCCTCAGTTTAATTCATCATAAAATGAATTTAATTTTCTGATAGTAGGCTATCTGATAGTGCCAATTATGCGAATGTCCTGATTCGTGAATATGTCAACATATCTTCGTTAAAACATAAAACTGTCACCATTGAGCACCGTCAGAAAACATGAACATATAGGAGGAATTGGCAGAATTGAGGGGTTTAAAATAAATTAAGACCGAGTAGACGTCTCTGCCGAAAATGTATTTCGCCAGCAAAACATAGAATAAATAGAAATAAAATGTTTAATGGTTACAATTCCTAGACTAATTAAGTCAGACTTCATAGTTGGGGTTGATACTTTCAGTGTAATTCATAAATTTACTGAATATATTCAGATTTTGTAAAATAACGATTCCTAGACTTTTGTCTGCTGTCACAATGAACTGAAGCCCACGCGTCTTCTTTCCTTGTTTTAATCTGTAATATTTAAGTGAAATATATTTTGCATTTATGTCTAAATATTCATTTTTATTTATGGTCATGTGTTTCCATTTTTTTTTCATTGAGTTTAATCATGTAGCACTTTTAGTCTTCATTAGCAACCCTACAGTGTGATTAAAGTACCCGAAATAACCCAGAATTTTGACCCAGCATAAAAACCCAACGATGTTGCATTTCTGGGGTGTATATCTGCAGTTTTATTGATAAATCTGCTCATATCTGGTGCGCGTTTATTAGCCTTTTGATCAAACAGCGTGCAGTGTTTAGTGTATATTTACACTATTGTTTTAGGCTAACTTATACACTTTTGTATTCTTTGTTGTACTTCAACTTATTGCATACGCGCGGGAGTGTTACAATAATAATAATAATAATAATATTAATAACTAATAATAATGGAGAAAGCGCAGTCAAAGAAGTATCATCACTGAAGGAGAGAAGGAAATTAAGAATAAATACATATCAATATTTATAGTTTGAGCTCGACATGTTTATGAGCTCTGGCGCTTGCTGTCAATGGGCGCCTAAGAGAGATTAACACATTTTCGGCTTCAGTAGACACACAATATCTCAGATTGAAACACGACTGCCCCCTCCAGGTAATGAACAGCATTTTCACGGCTTCCGGTGCGCTCGAAACGTTTACTCAAAACCCTTTAGTGAAACCCTTTACGTTAAAGGAAGGGCTGGCTGGAGCCACTGTCGACGTCAACTCACTCTACCACTCCGACAGCTGGGCACTGTCTGGAGCTCAATGTGCAACCTCACTTCTCTCCTTCTCTCTCCTCAGTTACCTTCCCCTTTTCCCATTATCATTAATAAAAATATTACTTTCCCATAAGACCTCGCCCCGTGTCTGTGGTGCCACCTAAGTCAAAGGTTTTTAAGTGGTGGAGAATACAGTATCAGGGGCACCCGGCACAAACCTTGGGTCAAGTCCCTAACGAGGCTGAGCTCTTACTTACTACCAACATACAATGCCAGCGGAAGAAATTCCTTCAGAGCTGAGGGAGGAGTCATGGCACGTCGTAAACTAGTGTAAACTAGAAAATTAGAGGCCTCTCTCATCTTTTTAAGTTGGTGGCTGACTAAATACTTTGTTTCCCCACTGTATATTAGTATTTTGGAGTATTATCTATTTTTGATTTCAAAACATGCACACAAATTGTGGTTCATGACTGGTATAGCTTTTACTACATAAACAATTTGGGTTTAAAACATTTGCTTTATACAGCTAAATAAAAGAATGTGTATACTGCACTTACATAACACATCCAGTTCTGTTGGTGTGGAGTTGTGCTGTCCCAGCTGGTTGTGAGCAGTGCAGTAGTACAGTCCTCTGTGCTGGGAGCTGACGCTGCTGATGCTGTAATTCTGGCCTGTTGTCAGCAGTGTGTCTGCAGCTGCTCTCTGCTTAAACCAGGAGTAGGTGAGAACAGGAGGGTTTGCATCACTGCTACAGCTAAGAGTCACTGAATCCCCCTCCACTGTGTCTCCAGAGGAAAGAACCACTGCTCTGGTGTTTTTAGGGAGATCTGATTAGAAATAAAACACCTGAATCAGCTGGTGTGTGTTCAGGATCAGCATTTGATATACAGTACTGTGCCAAAGTCTAAGGCACCATATTATTTGAAACCTTTTCACTCAGACATGTCAAACACACAGTGCAACACAGGCCGCTCACTCTACAATCCCTGTGTGTGGAAAGGGATGGGGCTCTCTGATTCACCTGGACTGGAGTCCACTTCTCATTTAACATTCTCCTGTCAATGGCGGCCTATTAAAAAAGTAGCTCATACACATTCTCCATGCTTTCAGACTCCTCCGCAAACTCTGACTAAATAGAAGCTGCGTGCCACAAGGTCTCCAGAGGAATATCCTAGGTCACCTCCTAGAAATCAGCATTCAAAAGCAGACGCTCTTGGAGCAACTCTCACAGGGTCTGCCAGCAACAGAAGCCAAGCATTCATGCCTTCAATACCTCACGGCACAGGAGGTGTCCCTTGCTGATCCACGAAGAGATGCACAGCACCTGTTAACTAAACTCACTCGGCAAGACATCATAGAGGCTTTCTTATGTCCTTTCGAAAAGACAGCGGAGTAGGAACATGGAAAGGCATTCTCAGAGGCATTCTGGAAAGGCATTCTCACCCCCCTGTTCACAGGTGAGACACAGAGTGCTTATTTCTCTTTCCTACAAAAGTTAGTCAAGGGGACTAACTTTTGTCTATTACTGCTGCTCTCTCTGTCGTGGCAAAACGGCAATGGCCAAAATAAATCAGTTGCATTTCATGTCATTCATGAAACGACCGCCAGGTGGCGCAAAGTGACATTTTCATTCTACACATTTTTCAAATATGTATAGAAGAAATACTAGTGATGGCAATTTCCACATCAGAGATCTTTATACAAGAAACATGAAAAATCTATACCAGATCTATTGACATTTACTGTATAATAATGAGTTAAAACAATTTTTCTTAAATGTTGTTTAGACAGACAAGTTCACAATTTTATTTGTAAAAAGAATTAACTGTTAAATACCCTCTATTTGTAATCACTTTATTGTTTTTATTATTATTTTTTAAATACCACCCCCCCCAGCCCCCACACAACCCTGTCGCCACAAACACGCACACACACTCTGCTGTACACAGAGACACTACTGTCGCGATTCTTTTCAAAGGTAAAGTGCAGGTTAATTTGTTTAATTTTTACCTTACAGCAGTGATTACGTTAGTCTACACTCAGTTGAGTGTCATTAGAGTTCTTTTAGAGAGAATTCTTTTTTTTTCCTGTTAAAAAGTGTTTTTGTTGTGTGTGTGTGTGTGTGTGTGTGTGTGTGTGTGTGTGTGTGTGTGTGTGTGTGTGTGTGTGAAACTTAAAAAGCGTGGATGGAGGGAGGTTTTACTGTGTAAGACGATGCGAGGGGAGGGGCTAATTCCACACACACACACACACACACACACACACACACACACACACACACACACACACACACACACACACACACACAAAATGCAGGTTAATTTGTTTAATTTTTACTTTAGATTTTGTATTAATTATTTTTATGTATTTATTTTTTTGGCAGTGGAACAAATCATTTGTGTTTCCATTATTTCTTATGAGAAAAAACTATTTGGTTTACAAGTGTTTTGAAATACGAGCCCATTTCCAGGATGAATTATGCTTGTAATCCAAGGTTCCACTGTAGAACATTAGAATAACTCAAAAATGCACTCTAAATAATGCTGGGTTGTTTCTGTAAACAACTGGTTGGGTTATTTTGACCCAACAACTGGTTTATTCTTTATTCTCTGGTTTCTCCAAACGGTCTGCAAAATGTTCGCAATATACTGTTATTGTGTCACAAAGTGTATTTTAAGAGATGTTTAGGCGAGAATGCATGTGTGTACAGCTCAAAAGCTCCATCGGTTATTAAAGATAGCGTCTATTTTTTAAAAATGTCCCCAACGACTGTATATCAGATTGATGGACATGAGTCCTCATTTAATCAATTAATCAGCCCAAATTTAATCAATAATATAAAAAAAGTTTGTTTCTTAAATTTATTTTGAAGTAATTTAAATAATATTAGTTAAAATAGTTAAATTAATAGTTTAATGGTTCAAATTGTTGAAATATTAAGATGGGGAATTTTTGATGTCACGTGGGCATTATAAGATTTGTATTGAAAACTTCTAAATAAAAAATGGCAGCTGGCACACCTAAAAATAGATGCAGGATTATTTTTATAGTCTAAATGAAATGATGCTTTATTAATTGTGGTCTATTGTTGTTTACTTACACTACTTGATAATTTAGTTTAAATTAGGTTTGTGCTGGATGTTGAGCCAGCAGCGTAATTCTCCTCTTTGATTTCCTACCTAGTCTAATCAGCGCTCAACCATACACAAAGTTTTCGAGAGCGCGGACGAATTTTGTTGTACTAAACAATATTTATGCAGTATAACCCGGGCCTCGTATTCCTATTTATCGTGGGTTGTTGTTCTTTTAGTGTTACTGTTTGTGCTTTACAATGTCAGACAACATTCAAATGCAAAACATTCACCCCTCCCCAGGTGTGAATCAGCTGTTCTCACCTGTACATTCAGAGAAACTGAAACACACCCCTCCCCACTTTAAGACCCTCTTGGATCTGAGGCTCTTTTGAAGACCTGCAGTGCTTCAGGCCTCTTTTTAAATTTGTGTAAATTTCATCTTCTGGATTCCAGATTCAAAAATTTGCATTGTTACGGTTTTAACATTCCTGGAATGGAAGAAATTTTCCTTATAATAACATGCGTTGTATTGTTTTAATCAATCTACATACAATAATTTCCTTTGTTATTTTTATAGAATATTGTAATTTTATATTTTATAAAAAAAATATCTAATAAAATTATTCCATTTGTATTTTCCATTTGTAAAATAGCATAAAAATCATGGGTTGTGTATTGAGCGATTAAAAACAATACAAGGCATTTTATGATGAGGAAACTTTCCATCTCTTCCATTCCAGTGATAACGGTAACGGTAACAATGTCAATTTTGGAATCCGCAGGAGCTCAGTGGTCCGAGCACAACGTAATAATCTTTGTATGATAAAACAACACATGGCATGAATCCACACGAAGCGCTTCAGTTTCAAATGATCACTCAATGCTGAACACAAACAGTAAAAAAGCATGATAATAATAACCAGAATAATAATAATCATCATGCTTTTTTACTGTTTATGTCCAGCATTAAATAATTATTGGACCACGAAAGGCTGGATTGACTGAAATAAAGCTGCTCACATTGCACGCGCTTTCACTTTTAAAAAATACAGTGTTTATTCAGCAAGTATATATTTGTGCTCTGTTGTTTTACTGGGGTACTGATTTTACATTTTGTCTGCTTTGCAAAAGTCAAGAAGAGAAGAGATTTCTCTTCCCCAGAAATACAACAAACACAAATTTATACTCGCTAAACAAGCCTGCGCTGTGTGATGGCTCACGTGAGCCACTTTATTTAAGTCCTAATATAGTATTACTGTGTAGTAGGCCGCGCACAACCTCTCGCGGACGAGCCTTTCTCTGAATTTAATGGGGGTGCGGCTAAGTAAGATGCTTCTCAGTTTATTAATTCACGCATTCGGTTTTGGTTTAGTATTCAGTGCGCACAGTTTGCTCAGTTTGTATATCTGTTATGTTATAACTATATTATAACAGAAAAACCTTTTATTTAATCTGACAACACTTGTGGCACTCCCACTTTTTCTGATGCACACTCAGAGTTTTCTGGCTACGCAAGTGTTACACACGATAAAATATAAAGGCTCACTGTGCTAACATTTACTTTGTTTAAATTGGATGCAAATAAGTAAAACCTACATTTAATTTAAATGAAAAAATGTACTGTAATTTTAGTACTGTGATTGTGAATTTGTTTAATGTTTCAGTTGTATTTTATTAGGTTTTGCCGGCGGTGGTACAGCGCAACAGGGGTGTTACTGGGATGTAAAAATGTTATTTGTTAAAACGTTTTTATTATTTATTAAAGAAAATTATCATGATAATAACGGCCTACTGCATTTAATTATTTTAATAACGCAAAATAAAACATTGACATCTGATGACACAGTAGCCATGCCCTGATAATGTTTGAATTGTAGGGTCATTTAGTTTAATTTATTTCAGTTAAAAAATCTGCTACAAATTTAATGCACATAAAACAGAAGATGACACAAAACCCTACATATGTAGCTTTTCTACTTACACATGATACAATTTAAAGGCTCACTGTGTTAACGTTTACTTTACTTTAAATACTAATAAGATTTAATCTAATTTAAATTGTAAATTTGTATTGTAATTTTAGTACTGTGATTATGAATTCGTTTAACTAAAATGTTTACCTTTATTTTGAATTAAGGTCTGAGTCGTCGGTCTAATCTAATTTCTTAATCTAATTTCTTTCTTTCTCTCTCTCTCTCTTTCTTTCTTTCTTTCGGCCCTGAAACCTTCACTGGTGCTACCTAAATGATCGCACAAAGTGCGCCGGTATCAGAACCCTTAAATAAACACTCTGTCAGGTGTGGCTCATTCAGGCTGATTGCCTGACGACGGCGTTGCTTTTGCCGTGCTTTTGCCTCTTCAGAACTCCGTGTGGTAACAGCTTGCGGATCTGCCCATTCTGAACAGTTTAAGCACGGCTCTGCCCCTCACGCGACCCGTGTCGTTACAGATACGGAAAGTTATGATCTGCTCAAGACTGAAATTTCGCATACCACTGGCCGCGTTCCACAAGTATACGTACAAACCACACACTGCCGCTGGAGATCTGGCTAGAGTTTTGGCTCAGTTGGTCACTGGACCGGCTGAGTTAAATTGCCATCAGGTGGCTCCAGCGGGAGCAGCTCCTATGCATTGGTTCAAAGTAAATGGACCTCCACTCCCCATGCTGTTAGATACAGGAAATGCCATCACCCATGGATCCCCCAGTGCTCCGCCATGCAATCCAATGCCAGTCACCTGTATGCATGACGTTCGGCGAGAGGTTCTGGCAGGTCACATCTTGGCCGAAGTACCCAGAAGAAACCCATCCAAGCATGGGAAGAACACGCAAATTCCACGCACATACAGTAGACCCTGAGGCAGGAATCAAATGACTGACACTAAAGTTGCGACTGCTAACCACTATGCCTTTGTGCTGCCTCAGGATAAGCATATATAACAACATTTGTACTCTGATTTGTAAGCTGATTTGGCACAATGACCACAGTAAAAGCCATAAATAAAAATAAAAATAATTTAATTGTACTACAGAAAACAGACAATTTACAGAAGTTATAGATTGAGGAGAGTGAAAATCCACACTCACACACTGGAGGAGAGAGGAGACTGTCATGGCCTTCAACAGCACAGCTGTAACTGACCGCACCACTGACTGCAGCTACAGAGCAGGAGGCAGATTTACAGTCAGACACACGCTGTCCGTTCTTGTACCAGATGTAAGTGGGGTTGTTAGACAGAGTGCAGGTGGTGATACAGCTCAGTGTCATGTACTGGTCTCTCCAGTCTGATACTGTAACCTTCAGATCTGAAAAATAATAAATTAGCTTAATAATTGCTCTATTTGATCTTATCTCTATATTTGTATGACATTACCTGTAACAGACAGAGAGACTCCAGGTTTTCCACTGTATTTGCCTGTAGGATCACCAGTATAGACTTTAAATATGTATGTTTGAGCGTCTCTCTCTCTCAGGTTAGTGATTCTCAGACTACAGTTATTCTGGGAGCTCTGTGTGTACTGCACTCGGCCCTGATACTCCTCATCCTCTCTCACACCCACAGGCTCAACACCAAGCTGCTCTTTAATGAACCACAACACTTTTGTGACATTTTGACGATTAGGGAAGGTGTAATAACTGTGTATGTCCACTGACGAGCCAATCAGAGAGCAGATAGTCTGGGTGGAGTAAGTCACACTCCAGCAGCTCTTCTCATCATAAACACCTAAAACACAAAAAGAAAAAAGAAATGTAAATCCAATCATGTGAGATAGATAGATCCCCACCGTCTGCTTTAAAATTGTCTCTTTCCCTTAGCATACAGGATGGTCTTGAAAAATAATTATAATATTTTCTTGGAGAGAAAAGGCTTATTTTTGGATCAGTTTAAATGCCATTAGATGTGTTTTCACATCTTTAACACTGTTCCAAAACTTACTGAGTGTTGTATAAATCTGGCAACCCTACACCCCTGTGCCTCCCCATGTCAGACTCTTTCAGACATCAGGGCATTTAGCATATAAACAAAAACTCATTCAAGTTCTAAATTTAGGATTCAGTATTAGTTTTAATACTTACATTGATATTTATGTTTACATTTACTTGTAACATTTATATTTAATATTTAGATGTAATGTTTAAGTTCAGTATGTACATTTAAGGTTTTTTGCAGGTAAAATTTACACTAAAACATAAAACAAACATTCAGGAAAATATCAAACAAATATCTAACTGAATCACAATAGCCTAAATTGTTAAAAAAAAAGAAATAAAAGAGAAAAGAGTATTAAACATTTGTTGCTGCATAAACAGAAGCTGGCAGTGAGATGATGACAGAGTGAGTGAAGTGTAAAGTGAGTTCTTACAGACAGCAGGAGAGCGAAGATCCTCATGTCCTCTTACAGCACAGGAGTAGCTGCCTGCATCCCGTCTACTGACATTCAGATACTCATCTTTTCTGTCCTGCTCAGTAACACGCTGTCCGTTCTTGTACCAGATGTAAGTGGGGTTGTTAGACAGAGTGCAGGTGGTTTTACAGATCAGCTTTTTATACCCATTACTGCTGTCTGATACTGTAACATTCAGATCTACAAATAGTAAGCGAGCTTTGTTATTATACATTTTATAATTTTGTTATTTATTTCATCTGTTAAGTGTTAAGTCGGGTAAATGTACTTAAGTGACATTACCTGTAACAGACAGAGAGACTCCAGGGTGTCCAGTGTATCTGCCTTTAGGATCATCAGTGTAGAATCTGAATCTGTATGTTTGAGCGTCTCTCTCTGTCAGGTTAGTGATTCTCAGACTACAGTTATTCTGGGAGCTCTGTGTGTACTGCACTCGGCCCTGATACTCCTCATCCTCTCTCACACCCGCAGGCTCACCATCAGCCTGCAATTTAATGAACCACAACACTTTTGTGACCTTTTGACTATCAGGGAAAGTGTAATAACTGTGTATGTCCACTGATGAGCCAATCAGAGAGCAGATAGTCTGGGTGGAGTAAGTCACACTCCAGCAGCTCTTCTCATCATAAACACCTGAAACACAAAATGAGAACAGAAATCTAAATCTACTTATGAATCTTATGAGTTTATTGCAGTCTAACAGATAGCAGGTGAAATGTAAAATGTTGTAAAAAGAAATTATATTCTGTTGCTTTTCTGAGATCACAAGAGAAAAGTAGAAATGTTTCTGTACATTGTAGATAGATATTTTTTTCTCCTTTGACTTATACAGGATGTTTGTAGAAATGGTTTAGATTTTGTTTGTGATTATTTGAGAAGTTTGTCTTTGTGAATATTATTCAACCTAATTTAAAAATCAGGCCACAGACCTTAAGATCATGTTTGAAAACACCATAGCCAGGTCTGTGGCTTGTTTTTAAATCAGTTTAAAATGCCATCAGTAGAAGTGTTTTCACATCCTCAACACTGTTCAAAAATAACTGAGTGTTGTATAAACCTGGCAACCCAACATCACTGTGTCTCCCCATATTTGGCAAACTACTGTATCTAACTGTATCACAATAGCCTCTACTATTAAAAAAGTAATAAAAGAGAAAAGTGTATTAAACATTTGTTGCTGCATAAACAGAAGCTGGCAGTGAGATGATGACAGAGTGAGTGAAGTGTAAAGTGAGTTCTTACAGACAGCAGGAGAGCGAAGATCCTCATGTCCTCTTACAGCACAGGAGTAGCTGCCTGGATCCCCACTAGTGATATCCAGATACTCATCATTTCTGTCCTGCTCAGACAAACGCTGTCCGTTCTTGTACCAGATGTAAGTGGGGTTGTTAGAAAGAGTGCAGGTGGTTTTACAGCTCAGCTTTTTATACCCATTACTGCTGTCTGATACTGTAACCTTCAGACCTGCCAAGAATGAAGAGTTTGATGTTATATTAAGTGTCAAACATTATTGTTATTGGTGCTGTGTTGTGTTTATTAGTTCCATCAATCGATTACATTTTTTTTAACTTAGATTTTCACAAATGTAATGTAATTGTCAATCACAATTAATTACAATTTTAAAATACTTAGATTTTCAAAAAATGAATGACAGACTGGTGAGAGGAAACTCACCACATTTTTTAATCTAAAATATTAACATTTAACACATTTTAAAATTAAAATCTCTCAGATGGGACTGGCACTGCATGCAGGGTCTGGATAGTATGGGGCAACTCACTAACAGTGGGGCTCGAAATCGGATACTGAGATCCAAAATCCAAAACCTTAGAGCCTTTGCCTCTTAAGTCGCCTCTGTCACATCTTACATTTTATATATTCTTGTAACAATAGTTTCCCTTGAAGGTAGGTCGAGCACACAGCTCTGGTTTTATACAAAATTCCATCTAGAAGCTTTTTATAATGAAACAGCACACCTGGTGATGTTTCCTCAGTCATCTTATTATTCACATGGAATGTGCCATGATCACACACAGCCGGTAATGTAGTAATGTATTAAAATGTGCAGATTAAACAGTTAATTAATGCATTAATATTGACAGCCCTAGTTGTGTGTGTGTGTGTGTGTGTGTGTGTGTGTGTGTGTGTGTGTGTGTGTGTGTGTGTTACCTGTAACAGTCAGATGAACTCCAGGTGAGGCTGATATCCAGTCACGTCTCTGTGTTTTAAATCTAAAGTTATAAACTCCAGAGTCACTCACTCTCACATTCCTCACTGTCAGCTCACAGTCAGACGTCACTGTGCTTACAGACACTCGTCCTGAGTATTGTGGATCTGTGCTCAGGTCTTGTGGTTCTCCTTCAGAGCTCTGGACTCGATACCACTCTCTCTGTGTGACACTGGAGTGATCAGGTGTTGTAAATGTACAGGGGATTTTAACTGTAGATCCAGTAACAGCACAGAGACTCTGAGAGGAGAGAGTTACACTGTGCTGAGCCTCAACTCCTGGAACACACACACACACACACACACACACACACACACACACACACACACACACACACACACACACACACACACACACACACACACACACGAAGTACAAATTAATATTAAACACATTAAACAATGACTTACAGTCAGGGCCAAAATTGTTGGCACCCCTGAATTTTTTTTCCAGAAAATCAAATATTTCTCACAGAAAAGTACTGCATTAACACATTTTGCTATACATATGTTTATTCCCTTTGTGTGTATTGGAACAAAACAAAAAGGGGAGGAAAAAAGTTAATTTGACATAATGTCACACAAAACTCCAAAAATGGGCTGGACAAATTATTGGCACCCTTTCAAAATTGTGGATAAATAAGATTGTTTCAAGCATGTGATGCTCCTTTAAACTCAGCTGTTTGTGGGGAATATAAAAATCACACCTGAAAGCAGATAAAATGGAGAGAAGTTCACTTAGTCTTTGCAGTGTGTGTCTGTGTGGGTCACACTAAGCATGGACAAAAGAAATTGAAAAAGGAGAACTGTGTGAGGATTGAGAACTAAAATTGTGGAAAAATATCAACAATCTCAAGGTTACAAGTCCATCTCCAGAGATCTAGATTTGACTTTGTCCACAGTGCGCAACATTATCAAGAAATTTGCAACCCATGACACTGTAGCTAATCTCCCTGGACGGAAGAGAAAAAAATATTTAAGGTTGCAATGCAAGATAGTCCAGATGGTGGATAAGCATCCCCAAACAAGTTCCAAAGAAATTCAAGCTGTCCTGCAAGCTCAGGGAGCATCAGTGTCAGTGTGAACTATCCGTCGACATTTAAATGAAATGTAACGCTATGGCAGGAGACCCAGAAGGACCCCACTGCTGTCATGCCAACATGTACTTGAGTAAGGAAAAAAAATCCTATTTTCTGGGAAAATGTCTTATGGACAGATGAGACCAAGATAGAGCTTTTTGGTAAAGCATATCATTCTGCTGTTTACCGAAAACTGAATGAGTGTCAGGGATAACCCCTAGAGGGCGCCAAAGCGCCCTGTGTTTTGATTGTAGTTCTGTTAGGTTAAAACTTCAGTTCCCATGTGGCAACTCGGTCAGGTGACCAGGGGGCGCTCACCTGAACCGAGTTGGTCATTAGTTTCTCTATAAATAGCTTGTTTTAGTTCTTTTGTGTGGTCTTGCAACTGTTAATTTAAAGTGATATTAGTCTATAGGATTTTGTTCATGACTTCCGTTACTGTTATGCGTGTTTTGGTTTGTTTTATAATTAAAGTATATTTGTTTGTTTAATTTCCCTGTTGGTTTATAAAATAAACATCATTCTCCTTAAAACATCGAGACCTCTGCGTTTATGCCTCGTACCCCACTAACGTGACAATGAGGCCTACAAAGAAAAGAACACAGTACCTACAGTCCAATATGGTGGAGGTTGCAAGAAGTTTTGGGGTTGTTTTGCTGCCTCTGGCACTGGGTGCCTTGATTGCGTGCAACGCATTATGAAATCTGAGGATTATCAAAGGATTTTGGGTCGCATTGCAGTGTCAGAAAGCTGGGTTTGCCAGCAGGACAATGAACCCAAATATATTTCAAAAAGCACCCAGAAATGGATAGCAACAAAGTGCTGGAGCGTTCTGAAGTGGCCAGCAATGAGTCCAGATCTAAATCCCATTGAACACCTGTGGAGAGATCTTAAAATTGCTGTTGGGAAAGGGCGCCCTTCCAATATGAGAGACCTGGAGCAGTTTGCAAAGGAAAAGTGGTCCAAAATTCAGGGTGAGAGGTGTAAGAAACTTATTGATGGTTATAGGAAGGATTTCAGTCATTTTTTCCGAAGGGTGTGTAACCAAATATTAAGTTAAGTGCACCAATAATTTTGCCCAGCCCATTTTTGAAGTTTTGTGTGACATTATGTCAAATTAGCTTTTTTACTTCTCTTTTTTTGTTTTGTTCCAATACACACAAAGATAATAAACATGTGTATAGCAAAACACGTGTTAATGAAGTACTTTTCTGTGAGAAATACTTGATTTTCTGGAAAAATTTCAGGGGTGCCAATAATTTTGGCCATGACTGTATCCACTGAGCAGTGAGAGTGCATTCACACTTTTAAACGCTGCTGCTGCTGTTCTCAGTCACACACAGCACGAGAGCCAAGAACGTGTGAAAATGCAGATAAAAATAGGACTTAGTTTGAAACAGTTCATAAACTTAATCCGTGTTTATAGAACAGAACCAACAAACTCACAGTAAATAAAGGTTCAGGACATTAATATATTATTTTCTACATTCATAACATAATATAATAATTTGATATGGGTATTTTTTAGTAGAATTAGCACTTTTAATTTTAACTGCTAAAACACTTCCAAACACACTGACATGTTGAGAGCTTTCCTGAACTGTTACAGTAGTGACACAACAGCACATAAAAACAGTAGAAAGAGCTGAAATATGTGAAAAGTTTACCTGTCAGTAACATGAGGATTGCTGCTACTGTAATATTTCTCCACATTCTGTAAAACACAGTGACATCAGCCTTCAGACAGCTGACACTTGAAGATTCACCACGTGTAGAGTTTAGACCAAAAAATATCCTTATAAATACAAAATAAATCAATCTTACACTTTTAGTGAACATTAACTGCATTAATCAGTCTGTTCCTCCTTCACTCGTACTGCACTTGTAAGCAGTTATGAGCATCTATATGACACTAGCAGTAAAGATAGAGAAGTAGAGTAGTGCACTTACACAGCATTGTTATCACACCTCTCTATTTCAGTTTGGTCTCCTCCTTTCCTTTACATTAGAACAGACATACAGACGTGTGATTAACGCCCCTTTCTTACTCCATTCTCATCTCTACAGAGCTCTACAGAGTATATTATATCAAGTATAATATTGACGTTCCAGCTGCCTAACACACAGTATGACTGCAAAACAATTTGTGCTATCCATGATCCTTTATCGTAATGAGTTTGGTTCCTCTCAAGGTTTCTTCATATTGCCATCTCAGGGAGTTTTTCCTTGGGATTGTCACCCTCAGCTTGCTGATCTGGGACAATTTGATCATTTTGATTCATACACATTCTCTCACATTTTCGACACATTTCCATAATTTTCGACCATGACCATTGTTCAAAGTGCTATACAAATAAAATAAAATAAAATTGAATTTACTAAAATCAAAACATTGTTTAAGCAGAATATCTGCACAGTTTATATTCTGCTATTAAAACGGTAGGTTTCTGACTTATATTTTTAAGTTTTATGGAAACAGTGATTTAACATAAAAATATATTAAATGCTAATTGAATAACATGATAAGATTAAAGTGCCACTGCCACATCATTTAGTAGATGCCCAGATACAAAAAGTAAATGCCCTGTGTACATGGTTCTGGTGTTTCAGCATTGTTGAGTGCTCATATGCTTCTGTGACTCTCTCAATTCAGAGGAAATTGGAGGCAAGGCTTAGATAAACTTGCACAGGTGCTCTAGTTTTAAAATTTTCAGCATTATTAGGGCGTTTTCTCACTGGGAAAAATTCTTCCCTTCTGTACCCGAGCATGATTTCTCACCGTGCACACCATAACATCGGTTCCCATCCCGGCACACTTGCGTTTATACACAACTGGAAACAGTAGGTGGCGGTAAAGACGTAGTTGGTTTGTTTTCCGTCGGAAGAAATTGAGAAAGAAGAAGCAACACCCACTTGGGTCATGAACTGTGTGACACCTGTTAATGCTCCGTATGGATGTTTTTATTTTTGTGACAAAAACAACAGCAATCTAAACAACATGCCTACTGACACATCTATTGCGCGGTTCAGAGGGTGAAATGAGTGAGCGCTGCACGGATACCACACGAGGCACTGAAGAATGACTTTACAACTCTACTCTGCAAGGTGAGTAATCAGGTGCTGTCTACATTCTCTTCTGATTTCCAGTCAAATTGAAATACAGTGCTCATTTAACATTACTTTCTTTAGTCATAGTACATGAGCCTTATTTATTTTAAATATTTACTCGCAAAAATAGTGTTTATGTATACTGTGAATTAATCATACAAATGTAAACAATGAATAAATAAATGCAAGAAATTCTACAAATAAATATAATGCCTGCTATAATAAAGTTCAACGAATAGCATAGATACATATAATAAATAATAAATATCTAATCATGCATTTTCTGTTTTCCTCAGATTCATCAGGGTTCAACAGAGGCCTGGTGTGTTATGTCAGTGTGTCCTTGTGACCAGGAGAGATTAGGAATGGCTACCAAATGTACCTATTAAGAAGTCCTTACCTTGTAGTAGGTTTTCAAACTTAGCCGAGGTGCTGAAACTACTGAATTTAAATCCTCACTATGCATCAATGTTTAGTGTTTAACATGTTTTTTGTGCCATGTGTTTATACAGTGGAACCTCGGTTTGCGAGTAACACTGTTTGCGATTGTTCCACAAGACGAGCAAAGATTTTAAATAAATTTTGACTTGAAAAGTGAGCAAAAGTCTTGGTTTAGGAGTGGCGAGTATCATGTATCACGCATGCGCTTCTTGTTTTGACTCCGAGCGTCACATGATCACAATTGAGCCAATGGTTTTTACTTTCTCTAGCACTGTGGAATTGTGAGTAATCGTCTCCCCTGCTTTGTCTTAGTGCTCGTCTCTTACTGGTATAATCAACACGTGTACTGTTTACTATAACACTGTGACCACGTGTATGTGCATAAAACATCTTTTATTTTGTGTTTGCATGCATGTGTGTACAGTGTGTGTGTTTATTATAACACGTGTGCGTCCGCATGGAAAGCAAAAGAAAGTCTCATTAGAGAGATTATAGATCCATTTTCTCTCTCTGTATCTTGAGCAACCATCTTGCAGGTTGAGTGCGTGCACGTTATTTTACACCATGCACTTTCACACAACATTGTGAAAATTAGGTTGTTCATGCTGGGTCAAAATTCTGGGTACTTTAAACACACTGTTGGGTTGCTCTATGTTGGGTCAAATGAGATGTAGTGAGTCATTTACAAATGAGCACCTTGTTGGGTTATTTTGACCCAACAACTGGTTTATTTTTTACTCTCTGGTTCCTCAAATGACAGCCTGCAAAGTGTTTTAAATATTTCTGTTACTGTGTCACAAAGTGTTCTTTTTAAGTGTTTAAGCAAGAATGTATGTGTGTACAGCTCAAAATATCAATCGGTTATTAAAGATATCATTTATTAATTTTATTATTTGCCCCAACGATTTCGTAGATTTGGTCTCCAGGCAATTCTACAGTGCTCTGTGCTCATGTAGCCGCCCAACACTGCCTCACCTTGGAAAGAACTTCTGAAAACTACCGCTGGCTGTGATGTTTCTGCTGTGATTAAAAAAGCGGATTTATTCAATTTTTCTGTATTTCTAAAAGGCAATCTTTGATATAATATGGTTATGGTATAATATATCGCAGCTGAGAAACGCATCCTGTATGCGTTCCATTTGCATTATACCCGGTGTCCCCAAACCCTCGAGTGTGCACTTCCAAGTCAAGTCTGTTCTTTACGTCTTTGGAATTGAGACACGGCATGACAAACTTTCTTCACTTCTGAAGCAAGGGGCAGCCCACTTAAAGCTGGCAGTATTTTATGGTAAGTTAATATTAAATTTTAATAAATCTTAATAGATTAAATAATCTAAATTTTAAATGTTGTAGTTGTGGTAGGAGCAAACTCATTTCCATGCTCATTCGCTTTTACACCTTTTTAGTCGCACTTTATGGGGGATATGGGGGAGTGGGCAGTTCATGTTTTTATATTCTGTGCCAACAATCGGCTACACTGTATTTTATTAGAAAAGTGCGTTTGTAGTGCACACAAACAAAAAAAACTACATTTACTAAATGTGATCTTAAATGTAATTTTAGGTACATTACTAAGAAATCTTCACTGAAGCTGTGTGTGGAAAGTCTGTTGCCATATTATATAATATTGTATAGTTGTCAGAAGAAGCTATTGGGATATGTTAAATGACAGTCTTAATATGTCTTCTGTTTCTGTCTGTTAAAAAAAATGGTTGTGTTATTTTGACCCAGCAGGTGGTTTATTCTTTGGAGAACTTTCTAGACTCTTCACTTCTGACTGGATCATGCTGAGAGCACTCAGTATTTTATGGTAAGTTACTGTAAATTTTTATTTGTTTTTTAGTAGGTTGTGGTAGGAATAAGCATATTTTATTGTTAAAATTATTTTTTTTCTTACTGTTTCTTATTATTTAAAAAATGAGAAAGCGCCATTGTTAAGTCATTGTTTAAAATGAGCTTTTTCTTCATCCTTATGAAATATTTATTATAAGTTGTAAATTCATCACTTAAATATCATATTCATCTAGGGTTTGTTGAGAATTTGAAAAGGGGTGAATGTTTCCTATTAAATCCAGATGGAGCATTGTATCCTGTTATCCCTCACATGTTAAATAGTGAGGTAAATTAGTCAGAAATTCATGTTCACATTATTTATTTTTTTGTATTGACAAGAGAAAAAACATTTTGCATTAAATCCATACATAGTTGTACATCCTTAACAAAACTGCTTGACATAAATGTTAGTTATATTGCAACACTAAGTGATGTGTAATCCATAGGTGGACCAACATGATGGGAATTATATCTGCAAAATATAGAGATGACTGGTCCACTGTTCCATGATTTGTGTCTTGGGGATGAGACAAGAGGGACTTGATAGGCCTTTCCCATTGTTGGAGGCAATGCTATTGATACAGACTCTTTGGTGGAGTTTTTTTTGTGTGTCTTTGATGTTAAATACACAAAGCAGCGTTTTCTCACCTGCGAGTTTCTCCAGCATGCTGTAGATCATATTGATGGACATGAGTCCTCATCTGTTAAATTTTTTAGGACAAAAATTCACCACACAATTAATCAATAATATTTTTTAAAAAGTTACCATTTTTGTTTTTAATGTTATTTTTGAAGGAAATGAAATAATAATAGTTAATTAGCTAATAGTTTAAATATTAAAATGGGAATGATTTGATGTCATGTGGGCATTATAAGATTTGTATTGACAACTTCTGTATAGAGTGTTTAAAATTTTTATTAAATGCAAAACAATGCAGATTCACAGGGGCCTCTTGTTTTTATTGGGTTACAGCATTACATTTATTTTACATTTAACAAATGGTCACCTTGGGATTATACACACTAAAAAATGCTGGGTTGTTTTTACTACCCAAATGCTGGGTTGCCTCTGTTGGGTAATTTTTCTGGGTTATTTACAGGGAATTGAGTACTTTTTGTTTAACCCAGCTTGCTGGGTTGGAGGTGGGTTAGCTAGTGACAGCTAACATAACAGACAAGACCGCCCCTCCCCCAAAGTTCTGTATTGAGTGGCTGTGTCAGCTTCATGTCTTTTCTTTGGTCTTCCACCTCGAGCATTTAAGAGGAAATGTAAACGTTAAATATAAGGTCTGTATACACACTTTCACTCACCTATGACTGAATTTGTTTGTATGTAACATTTATTACTATTACTGTGATAACGTTACACTCAAACTTTCAGCCTTGTCTGTGCTATAGCATGCTAGTTTATCTAACAATGGCTGCTAGTTAGCCAAACCAAAGAACCCCAGCTGTGTATGAAGAAAACAGCAAAAATGTCTGAGCTTTTTAGCTTTCTTTGTAGATGCTTGCAGGGTGTATGAAGATGGTGAAGTGATGAATAAAAGCTAAACTGTTAATTGTAGTGCCAGCATGATGCTACCATTTAGGTAAGGTTGCTAGCGTTAGCAACCACATTAACATTGGAACTTTATTAATCTCAGTGCTTGAAACAATAAAAGGCTGGGGTGTTACAAAACACTAATCTTCTTACAAATATGCATACTAGCCAACCCTCTCGATTTTTCCATAAACTTTTCCTTTCTTTAATTTCTTTCTAAGGTTGGAACGAACACTGTGGAATATGAAAAGTGTTCAGGCCGTACCCCTACATCCTGATGTTGGGAGATAATGACCAGCACTGCTCTCAGGCATTATTGCTTTTGAGTAATAGTATCGTAATGATGTTGGGAGAATTAACCCAGCATTATAGTTAAATATGACTTAGCATTTGGATTGAATATTTTACCCATCTTGCTCGGTTAAATAAATAACCCATTTGCTGGGCTAAATTAACTATGCAAAATGTTTCATTCATCATTTAAATAAGTGTTGTAACAGAAAAGTAGCTGTCCAATACGAGAAAAATGTAAACATTAAAATTTACCTTATTTCTATGTATATGCATAGTAAGAGGGTGTGTATGAAGATAATGGCACTATTAAATTAAACAGTTTGTCCCTCATCTGCATCAACATCCTATTTGATCTCTTGATGTTCCTTCCTCTGCATCTGTAGTCAGCACTCCTCCATCTAAATTTGAAAATTTAGCTGGTCTGGTGCTACTGTCAGAGGTTTCAGCTTGTGTCTCCTTCAAAGTTTCTATCTAAAGTAGTAAGTACTTTGTCACATATACATTACAGCACAGTGAAATTCCTTCTTTGCATATCCCAGCGTAACTGGGGTCAGAGCGCGGGGTCAGCCATGGTACAGCGCCCCTGGAGCAGTTAGGGTTAAGGGCCTTGCTCAAGGGCCCAACAATGGCAACCTGGCTGAGCTGGGAATCCAACCGCCGATCTTCCGATCAGTAACTCAGTGCCTTAGCCCTCTGAGCCACCACTGCCCTTTCTGAAAGAAAGTATAAAAGGAAGAAGCAAAAAAAATTCTTAGGTTACAACCACAGCAGCTTGCACAAATTAAATACTTTCAACATCCAAATTTTGTCATAGTAATCACAGATAATCTGAAATTGTGTGCGAAGCTTACGTGGAACATCAGCATCTCAGTTCCCATAAGTGTGTCTTAGATGTATTGGAGTACAAACTGGAAGGTTATACATAAAATAATGAGTAAAGAGTAAAGTACCTGTAACTCTAATAGCTACATAAGCACAACACATAAGCATATCACATTCTACTCTTTTGTATTTTTAACAGGGAAATGATCTGGGGCCTTAAAGTAAGCTACGATGGCCCGGAAGGGCAAATCATCTTTCCTGTTTTAGGTTTCAGTCAGGTATGTGACAGAGGGAAATGCTAAAAGAAAATAATTTCAGAACAAACAAACTTTTTTTTTGTAGTTTATTTAGAATATAGTTAACTGACAGGCAAAATAACTCACTCTCACACCCTATACATAACTTACTCACTTACATAGTGCAAAGAAAATGTCCAGGATTGAGTGGAGAGGGTCACGGACCATCTTATACACAGAAGGTACATGTATGGCATAAATATGGCCGTGCAAAATAAAATGAAAAAACAAAAAAAGGTGTTAGGTTTTAAAAGCCCACTCATACACCCTATACACAGTCATACATCTTTGTGCCACTTTCAAAAAGCAGTTCCTGTTAAGCAGTTCCCTGAACATTACATACCTTGTACATACCATACATAAGACAGTATGGTAGCGTGAATAGCAGTGTTTTCTACATGCTACTGTTACGGATGTGAAAGGACATGCTCACACATGGGATTTGTTTAACTTTTTATCCACAGTAGTGAAACTCAAATCTTTTGACAGAGAAAGAGGTACAAAACAGGTCGGCTGGAGACAATATACTGCAGATATACACATGACCACAGCGGTGATACTCATCTGCTGCTATTGAATGCAACAGTGGGATACAATATGCAATCTGTAATCTGTACTGAAAACAGTACACTTGTAAATAGTAACAGTGTAGTAGTACTAGACAGTAAACTATAGGCATCAATGAGATAACTTAATAAATTTTTAAACAGCATTTGTTAACATTTATAATATTATAAACATGAAAGCAACATACCTTTTGACAGAGAAAGAGGTACAAAACAGGTTGGCTGGAGACAATGTACTGCAGATATACATATGACTAGAAAAACAGAAATTGCACTTTCACTCAACTCATATTACCATTAATTATCTGAGATTTTAAGACTGACACAATGCCCATGTGAAATGCACTCGTTACCACTTTCAACATATTTATAATGACCTCAACAACTTTGCTAAAGTGTTAAATGCATTGTATAAACATTCAAATACATAAAATCAGTCAATTGCATCGAAAAGACTCACATAAAACATATTATTTGCGCAATTAATATGTTAATGAGTCAGAGCATGAGAAAGCACACACAGCCACAGCAGTGATACTCAGATCTGCTGAGGTACGGAAAGAGAAGAGGGACAAAATGCTACATCTGCACTACCATTAACAGCCACTGGAGGGGAGCATACACCAACAAATATAACCAAAACCTTTATTTTATGAAATTCGCACAAGATTCTTTACTCTTTAAATTAAATCTTCTTTTTAACCATGTTATATACACCCTCTCTGAATTACATAAAATAAATGTATCATAAGTGGAATGTTAACAGATTATCTCCTTAGTTCTCAGTGAAGAAGTACACAATATGAAAGGATTTCCCATTAGGTGTCAAAAATACAATTATCTCATATGGATGAAGTGGTGGGAGAGTAGCGTCAAGCTACCTACCAGCCACTGACAGTAGAACATCTACATACATTCCACAATATCCTTCCATTCTCAACCTTGCTTAACAATACTGAAGCAAAAAAGAAAATGTATATATATATATAAAAAGGTGTAGAATAATATTGGAGTTTGTGAAGGCATCCCTTTCATCAAGTATGTGCTTTCCAATCCCCCATTTTTTTAGCGAATCAAACCTGACAATAAAAGGCTAATAAAACTAAAATTTCACACTAACATACTTAGAGACATGAAATCGAATATGACTTCTAAGCAGAAAAGGCTCTAAGTACTGACTTACAAACAGCTTGAACATTATGTTTTGTCTCCTTAACCATAGTTTGTGCTGACACAACATGTATTAATCTGTCGACAGGCCTGTCGATGCGACCAAAACGAGACCTGACCTGTGTGACTGAGCTAGCACGTGATGGCACATTCCTAGTGTCAGTTGCATATGTATTGGCAGAGGCCTACGAGTGCGGCTGGGCAGTTAGAACTGTCTCTGCTTCTGAATCATGCAGATCTGAACTGTCACTTTCAATGTCACCAGACACAGATATTCTTGCATCTCTTAGTGGTTCAGATTGGTGACCTTCTGCTGCAGGAATGACCTTAGTTGAGAGATCTGGCAGAATTCCACTTAGGGTTTGATCTGACTCGCTTTGAACACATCTGTCAGGCAGGTCTGTAACCCAACTAATAGTTCTTTCTCTGGCACCAGATGCCTGCACTAACATAGAATCATACTCATGGCCAATGCCAACATCATCACCTCCTGATAATGCCTTGACTCCTGTCATCACTGATCCTTCTATTGTAACACTACTGCAGCTTTCCTCCTCATGCTCTGACACTCCTGCATATCTTCCCAAAGATCCACCCTCCACTGCACACAATGAAGGGACTGAATCCAAAATTTGGATGCCCCCGAAAGTTGATTACACAGGAAGTTCTCTACATTCACTGGTAGGAAATTTACTAACATCAACAGGTTGAACCACTTTTTCCTGACCAGTAGATGGATTATATATCCTGCAAGTACGAGTGTCTGGTTTACGATCCACGACAGTGTAAACTGTCGACTCCCACCTGTCAGCGACTTTTCTTTTGCCCCTATCAGTGTTATTTGCCAAGAGCACTTGATCGTCTATTCAGATATCTAGCCCTTTCACTTTTGGGTGGTACAGCTTTTTTGTTCCTTCGTCACATGTTTTTGTGCAATAAGCTGTGCTTCTTTCAGATTTTTGACTAAAGTAGTCACAAACTTATCACAGCTGGTTATAGCTGGATCATTTAAAACTAAACAAAAAAGAACATCATTGGGCAGATGAGGTACGCGCCCAAACATCAAATAAAAGGGGGCGTAACCCATCGTTTCATGTATAGTGCAGTTTTCACATCTGGTGACAAAACACGGATCATATTTCAAAGGGTTCTGTCAAAGCATTCCACGCTCCCATTACCCATCGGGTAATATGGTGTTGTATGTGACTTATTCACCCCAGAAACCCTCAGAAGCTCCTGAATCAACTTGCTTTCAAAAGATGGCCCTTGGTCACTATAAAGCCATTCTGGAAGGCCATAAACACAAAAGTACCTGTCCCATAAGACCCTGGCAACTTGTTTGGCGGACTGGTCTCTACACACAAAAGCTTGTGCCAGTCTTGTGAAATGGTCAGTCACTACCAAGACGTCAACAGTCTTGTTACTGGAATCTTCTGCTGACCAGAAGTCTATGCAGACAAGCTCTAATGGTCTACTTGTTGAGATGTTTTCCAAGGGGGCTCTCCCAGAAGGATCCATAGTTTTGCTTACAGTGAAGCGGTAGCATCTATGCACATAGTCCCTTACAGTGCGATCCATGTTCATCCAAAAGAACCGCTGCCTTGCTAGGCTAATAGAACGGGACTGACCTTGATGACCACAGTCATCATGAAGTCCTTTTAGAATCACATTTACTAGAGAATCTGGAACAACATACTGATGATGTTTGATCCTCGACAGTTGGTCACATAACACTCGGTACAACACACCATTTTTGACAACGAGTTTCTCCCAGTGCTTCAGATATCGAATGACAATCATAGATTCCTTTACCCTTTCTCTCCTGGAAGGTCTACGTTGGTGCTCGACATAATATAAAACTCTTGACAAATGATTATCGTGGAGTTGTTTTTCACGCAGCTCCTGTTCTGAATATGCTGGAAGCGTGTCCTGCCCACAAGACATTACTTGAGGCAGGTGATCGATGACAGCCATCGCACCCATGTTCCACTCAGCATGCGAATCCAATGTGGCAGAGACCTCCACACCAGGAATCAACAATAGTTCATCAATTTGTTTGTTAAGGACGCTCTGGCTCTTGTCCGAATCACATGCAAATCTGAAGGCATCCTGCGCTGAATCTGTTGACATTCCTTTGAAGTCAGATAGAAGTGCTCCATAAGACTCTTTGAGCAATCTCTGTGTGACCTCAGTTTTGACAAATGGGACCCGACTTAAGGCATCTGTGACAGTGTTTTGGGGACCAGGCACATACTTGATGTTAAAGTTGTAGCTTGTCAATTTAGCCACCCAGCGTTGTTCGCAGCAATCAAGTTTTGGTTTTGTAAGTATATGGGCCAAGGGATTATTGTCAGTCAAGACAGTGAATTCATGGCCCTTGAGCCAATGACTGAACTTATCGCATATTGACCATTTTAAGGCCAAAAACAAAACGATGCGCTGGATAATTCTGCTGTGACTGAGAAAGTGAGTTACTGGCGAAGGCTACAGGCCTGGCTTTCATCTCCCCATCTGGGACCTGTGAGAGCACAGCCCCAATGCCATCTAAGGATGCACCTGTTGCCAGTACAACAGGGCGATTAAAATCTGGATGAGCAAGGACGACGCTCTCGACCAACGATCTTTTTAACCTCTCAACAGCTTGGTCCTGTGCTTCCGTCCAGTCACTTGGTTTCAGCTTTCTGTTCTGATGAACATGATGCTGCTTACCCAGATTTTTCCCTCTTGCTTTCAGGCCCTTTAGGAGACTAAAAAGAAGCTTTGCTACAGCTGAATAGGTCGAATGAATTGCTGGTAGTAATTCTCCAAGCCCAGGAATTATCTTATTTTTATCTGGGAAGGAATAGCTCCATCTAGCTCCATCAAGTCCAAACTGCTCATCTTAGAGATGCTCTCAACTTTGCTTGGGCCTGTGGAAACCCCTGTCTGATGGATTATATGGCCGAGGAACTTCACCGATTTCTTCATCAAGTGACATTTTTTTGGAGCCAGCTTGAGATTGTATGCACGGAGTCTGCCAAACACCATTTCTAAGCGATCGAGAGCAGTAGTTTCATCTGGACCGAAGACAATTAAGTTGTGCAGATAACACAGGAGACTGAGAAAGTTTTCATCTCCAAATATGCTGGTCATCACACGCATAAAGCTACCGGGACTGTTGCAGAGGCCCTGTGGCAGACAATTGTACTCAAAAAGACCCATGGGTGTCGTAAAAGCTGTGAACTTGCGGTCATCTTCGTGCAGCGGCATGTTATAAAATCCGGACGTCAGATCCATCTTGCTAAATAAAGCATTTCCGCCCCGTGCTGGTAAACAATCCACTTGATGCGGAAGAGGGTGCGTGCTCTTCAGTGTTCTCCAGTTCAACCAGCGGAAGTCTGTACATACATGCAAATCCCCATTTTTCTTCCAGACCAAAACAAGAGGAGAGGCATACTCACTGGTAGATCGCCTTATTATCTTTTTCTCCTCCATTTCGGTCAACACCTGCTGCAGTTTTTGATACTGGCTGGGTGCTACTCGACTGAATGGAAGCCTGAATGGTCTGGTGTCTGAGAGTCTGGTGTTTGCTTCCCCGCACTCAAGATGACTAAGTGAAAATGCATCTTTATAGCCCAGAATCAGGTTTACCAACGTTCCTTACATGCATCTGAGATGTCACATGAATCAATTTCAAGACTATGCAGACCAACTGACTTAAGCCATTCACTCACAGATGACGCATCAGGTGCTTCATCCGAGAACCTTACTGAGCAATTTAGCAGCAGAGGACTGGCAATATTAGTGTGATCAAAATCTTCAAGTGCAATACATGGATAGAGATCTGCAATTTTTGCATTCCTTTTTAATAACACTGGCCTGCCTGATGTGTTGATAAGCTTCAAAGGGACCCATCCATCTCCAAATAAAGATGTGATCAGTCTAGCCACCATGACACCTCTGGGAGCTCATGACACCTCTGGGAGTGAGATGATGTAGGCTCAATCATGACTGTACTTCCAGGAGAGACAACAGCAGATTTGGGCAACTTCCCCAATACTAAGTACTCACAATCTGGCTCGAGATGGACAGCTGAGTTGCATCTTACTGCCCCTATCTTGTCAGGAATCTCCTCTCCTCTCCAACGGTTCAATTCCGCAATCACTGACAAGAAGCTTTCACACTCAGGGTTTAAAGATGTTGGTTTAGACACTGCTTGCCAAAATCCCTCACTCATTTTGAAATATCTGAGAATATGTTTAATAACATTAGTCCCAAGTATTAGCTCATCATGTTGTCCGGGAACTGCTAATGTTAATCATCTTCATACCATACACTTCCATGGCAAGAGTGAATGATGATCTTGGTTTCACACGCACCCCTCCACAGCCTACCAGGGTGACATCATGATGTGATGATAAACTTATCACATTCATTCACTGCCCCAGCTGATCTCAGAGTCATTTCAGCAGATTCTTTTATAGTACAGGCCATCAAACTGATGTCTAACATTGCGTTTAGCGTGACCATTTAAGGCTGTCTCGTTCACCCACAATGTGTGTGTGTTCTAATAAATGAATTCTGATTGATCACAGTTTACTTTGGCTGAAAGATAAGCATTTTGACAATCAACAACAACTTGGGAATTACAATAATGATGACCCGCACTTCCTCCCTCCAAATACGGGTCTGTTAGTTTCCCTCATGTTGTGACTGGGCGGAGGGTTGTTTAGGACATTCCTTTTTTGTGTGCCCAGGGGAGAAGCATGCAAAACACAATCTGTTTGTCATGCAATGCGTCACCGTGGTATGTTTGTTGTCGTTACAGACAGGACATGCACTTCAGACAAAGTTGCGTCGTTGTCTAGAGTCATGTCTGGGGCTGGAAACATCATGCAATTGCATCCTGTTCATCACCTGCAGATATACATATGACCACAGCAGTGATACTCAGATCTGCTGCTATTAAATGCAACAGTAGGATACAATATGAAATCTGTAATCTGTACTGAACAACAACAACAAATATAACAAAAAACCTTTATTTTATGAAATTTGCACAAGATTCTTTACTCTCCTCCCACTGTCCAGGACATTCTGGGCTGAAAGCACACCCTGTTTATTTTCTTTCTTTTACAAAAGCACAATGTTTTTCTCATATAGTGAGTATAAATAAATAAAAGTAGACCTTTTTCAGATTCAAATGATGTACTACACCTATATATATGATCAAAAATGACGGAGCAGTTTAAGTTCTTTTTATGGTTACCAGAATAAAAATGCACTTGGACCTGCCGACGGGTCCGCCGATGTCAGGGATTACCCCTAGAGGGCGCCAAAGCGCCCAGAGACTTCCTTTGTTTTTTCTGTGTTCTTTGTGTTCTTTTCTGTGAAGGACTCTAATCCCCAGAATGCACCTCGGTCAGGTGATGTGGCGCTCACCTGGACTGAGGTTGCTAATTAGCTGTGCTCGTTAGTTTTGTTATAAATGTTCCTGAGTTCTGTGATGTCCTTGTCTTGCATCTGTTCGTCTAAGGTTACTGTTTGTTCTGGTATGTTGTTTGACTCTGTGTTTTCCTAGCTCTGTGTTCTCCCTGTTCTGTGTTCTCCTTGTTCTATGTTCTTCTGGTTCTCTGTGTTCTTCCTGGCTCCATGTGCTCCTGGTATTTCTGTCTCCTAGTCTGTCTGTCTGTCTCCTAGCCTGTCTATCTCTCAGTCTGTAGGTAATGTCTAGTTTGTCATGTTTATAGTTTATCCTGGTTTAAGTTCATGTCTGTTCTTTTGGTTCCCTGTTTCGTGCTTTAATAAAGTCGTTTATTTCACTTCACCTCTGCTATCATGCCTCTCTTTCGTCCGGCAAGCAGTAACCGTGACAGCCGACTCCTAAATTGACGTAAGACCAGCAAGATTTTGCTAGTTAAAATTGGTTACAATTTAGCTCAATATCTATTATTTTTTGAAATACCTCATACTGAAAATAGTGTGTAAAGTAAATACATGAACCGTGTAGTGTTATCTTTAAATGAATTTACATACAGGAGACAGAAATGATCCATTTATTAAAACCATGTAAATACATTATTTACATTTATTAAATATCTGCTTGGTTGTCTAAAAACACAACACAAATCTTTTATATAAATGTACTGGCAAAAAATGCACTTGGATCCGCCAACTCCTTAAAAACTGATGTAAGACCAGCATATCTACACTGATGAAACTTTGGTCTTGTTGGGTAGTGACATAACTGTGCTGATAAGTTCACCAACAAGGTATCGCTACTTTTACTGAGCCACCAGTACTATATATATATATAAATTACGCCCACACGCTATTCACAGGGAAACAGTCAGGGTAATCTACATACAAGGCCACAGCCCCAAACACACACAGATTCGGTAAATTGCAGGCACTATACAGGTTTCTGAAGCTCTACAAAATGTTCGGGACATGCTGGACCTCAGAACAACACTAAGACTCCAACAGAGAGGAGAATCCAGCAAAATCCTGTTACCATGGGTAAATTATTAAGTCTTATATAATTCGTATTCTGATAATATAAAACTAATTTAATTTTTCCTCATTTTCTTGCACACTTTTGCAAGCTTATGTGAAACATTGTCATTTAATGTCACTTACATAGTTTAGGCTAGCATGTAGAAAACACTGCTAATAACTGCTAAGCAAATGCCTTATACATCTTACAGATGGTTGTCAGTATCAGCCGTTGCGTAAATGTTTATAATGTATTTCACCCAGTTTTGGAAAGCTTTAGATTATGGTAGCTATTTGGTTCAGTTTTTGGTTAGCTTATGACACTGCTATCAATAATGTTACTTAGCACAAACACTTTAGCGCCCGGTGAGTTAAATACTGGATTATGTAGTTTACAGGTGTTTGATATTCAGCTGTAAATTCAGCTGTAAGTGTATAAATTGTTCTATTACATTACAAAAGTTTGTGTTGTCTTTATGCATGGTCAATAGTGATTAATGATAATGTACAGTAATTTTATTGTTTTTTCTTGCTTATGTTTTTTTTTTGTCCTTTGTTATAAACAGTTGTGACAATGAAAATGATCATTAACCTGTTTTGAAGAGTGCAAATGCAAATAAGCACAGACAAGCACATGCAAAGACAGCACACCACTATATCATGAAAAACACAGACTTTGTCATTTCACATACTGTGTTTTCTGCTTGCATGAGAACCTGGACCACAACTGGGGTCTGGATTCGGGATGGATCTTTTGTATTTTTAAAGCGGTTGGCCACACAATAAGGCTTCACCTGTGCATGCATACAACCAGCACATGGACTGACCTCAGATGCCAGGAATGTAGCCACTGGGTCTGTGTGCATTGTGTACACACACACACTCCATATCCTACACACACACACACACACAATACACAAATAATGATTGGCCCAAGCACCTGCACAATTATAGTCTTGGCGTGCTCAAAAGGCACACAGGATGTATGTTGCACACGCTGCAAGCAACAGTGATTGGCCCAAGCACCTGCGCCATTACGGCCCATGGACACCAAAAAGAACGTTCAGTCATGATGATGCCTTATGCTTACGCCATATTCAGTGACGTCAATGTCCGAGGTTTTTTAGAGGTCTTGCCATGCTCAAAGGGCACACTGTCAGGCAGATTATTCTCTCAGGCGGCGCAGAGAAAGAGGAGCAGGACCCAAGTGCAGATTTACAGTACCAAAGGGGCTTAGACGCGGTTTTGGACGAGGGAGGTGTGGTGCGCTGGCCATTGAGCAGTTCCGTGTTTAGGGGGGAAATCCTAGTGACATAATACAAAGCCGGTGCAATGGGTCGGAAAGCCAGTTAAATCGGTCAGCGATGCGTGAGTCAAAAAGGGAGCGAGCAGAGATGTTGTCATGAGCCAGTTCGACCGAGTTCAAAGCCAGTGAGTCAGTCAGCGATGCGAAAAATCCAAAGGGAGAGCGAGCAGAGACGTAAATGAGAAACGAAGTGAGTGGTCAAAACCAGAGGGGAAACAAACAGCGAACAAGAGCCAAAGACGAGAGGCTAGAAGCGAATACCAAGAACAAGCGAGGTCGAGAATGGAAACAACTAACACGGAAAAAGAAACGCGAGAAAACTGGGCTCTAAAGGCACGCAATAATCTGGCAGCGAGACAGCGTTCTGCACTTCCTTAAATGCCGGGAGAAATTAGTTGTGAATGGGATGCCGGTGTGTAAAGGGGCGGGTCGTGTGAGAAAGCATGACAGCCAGGAGGAAAACATGAGCACGTGAGAGAGAAGACATGACAGCGTGGGAAAAAAGGAGAATGAATGACGGCGGTTTGTGACAGGAACGTGACACACACAATTTGTGTGGTGCGACCGGGGGCGTGGTGGTGGGTGGGGGGGAGAGTTGGATAGCTTAGTATATCTACTTAATTGTATTAATTATATACTTAATATCACACTTCAAATGATCAGGATTGTTCCTATGTTATGTAACAAGGGTTGTTCTGCTTTTTAAAGATGCTCTATAAAATACAAAAATATATAGTGACAAAAGCTTTTAAGCTGAATTTTATTTTACAAGATATCTTTAAACTGTAACAGGTCAGAAATAATAGAATTCATGTTGATGGAGGTTAGAATTCCTGTTTTTATTATTAACCATCATTAACCAGCTTTTCACTGCAGCTTTACACACACATGTAAATAACAAATAGGATCAGAACAGCAACAAATTCGTAAAATGTTTAGACAAATTACAGAAAGATAAAAATACAGTAACAAGAGACCTAACCAACAGTTCAGAACTGACTGAATTAAATCAGTGATTATTTTCCCACCGAGTCAGCATGAACAGAGACCAAGTGAGTCAAAATATGCCGATAAGGAAATAATGGAGTGATAGGTATACAGTAGTTTAAAATATAAAGGATTATTCTAGACCACTATAAACAGTATATACAATATGTACAAGTTTATAATAGATCAAATGTTACAAAAGACGTGTGAGACACGAAAGGAGCTGCCTGAATAACAACTGAATGATATTTACTGAAGACAGAAATTGGTCCTTTGTGATGTCTTCATGCTTTTTAACTCTAATCCTAAAACTCTCACCCTGAGCTTCCTTCCTGTGCTGTTCATGATGCTGAAGGTAAAGTCACTAACCAAACTCAACAGTTCTCATTCTCCAGTTCTTTAGTACTTCTGACAGAGTCGCGAGACACACTCTGAAACAAAATACCAACATTATCACATTATACTCTGTAAAAAACACTCTTTTGCACACACACTTACTGCCTAGTCACTTGTTATATCAAAGCACATTTATTCTTTAAAAGACATTTATTCATTTAAAGTGTTTTATCCAGAAATGATGATCTAAGAAAAGGATCACAGAAACAGAACAAGGCCTGGAACATCAGATCAGTCTAAGCTACAAGATGAAATATAATCTCTGTAATGTTCTGGTGAAAGGGGCGTGGCAGTGACACTGGGCGGTGCTGACTTAATACCGCCTCCTCTAACTACACCACTGCTTAGGAGGACCTGCAATTCATCCATGTGACATGTAATTCAATTTAATCTTGTGTTTAAGAAAAAAATCACAGCTTGACATAAGTAACTGCACCATCTAGTGTCAGTCTCAGTAAATGCATTTATTTATATCAGTCTGGTGAAGCAGGTGTACACACTTACCATCAGTGTGTCATAATCCGAGGACATGGCTGCAGGATTCAGAGTTGTGTAAGTGTCACTGGCAGAGCTTTTAACATTCTAGCAGAAAATAAGAGTTTAAAAAATGAAATATGGTCGTTATATTTTATGTGCATAAAACACACACACACACAGACACACACACACCTGCAGTGTGTCATAATCTGGAGACACAGTCATGAGGTTCAGTGTTGTGTATGTGTCATCTCCAGGTGTTAGAACACGCTAAGAGAAATAAGGAGATAACAACTTTACTATTTATTCAACAATTTTATATTAACTTTATGTAGGGAAAGACATGCCTTTCACCCACACTCACCTGTCCACTCTCACCAGTGCTGTTGTGGCTATTAGCTGAATTCGACTTCCTTTTCCTCAAAAACAGGAAGCCATTGTTTTGTTATTTTTAAAATGAGTATTGTTGATGAATGAATGTGTTCATATTTTACATACCATATCCACAGAGCTCCTGAGATGAGTGTTAATGCCAGGAAGACACCCAGTCCCACCATGATGATCTTTAACACTCTGTACTCCTCTGAGCCCTCAGAAACTAATCATAAGGAATTTGATGTTATTCTTTCATCACCACAGTGACATATACTGTTAACTTGCACTTACTTAACACATTCAGTTCTGTTGGTGTGGAGTTGTGCTGTCCCAGCTGGTTGTGAGCAGTGCAGTAGTACAGTCCGCTGTGCTGGGAGCTGATGCTGCTGATGCTGTAATTTTGGCTTGTTGTCAGCAGTGTGTCTGCAGCTGCTCTCTGCTTAAACCAGGAGTAGGTGAGAACAGGAGGGTTTGCATCACTGCTACAGCTCAGAGTCACCGAATCCCCCTCCACTGTGTCTCCAGAGGACAGAACCACTGCTCTGGTGTTTTTAGGGGAATCTGATTAGAAATAAAACATCTGAATCAGCATAATTATTATTACAAGCATTTTTATGTCCTTAGGTCAAATCTTATCCAGAAACAGCTGTTGTGAGTGCAGGCTTTGATTTTAACTAAACAGAAGCCACACCTGATTCCACCTGCTTAATTAGTCATTATTAGCTTTCAATCGACTATCAAGTGTGACTTCTGCTTGGTTGGAATAAAAGTCTGCACCCACACTGGCCCTTTCTGTGTAAGATTTGACACCTCGTGTTAGATGGGCTACGTTTTTTTTTTTTTTTTTCAACTGTCCCTATGTATTGCGATGTTAAAGCATGATTTATGCTTCTGTGTCAAGTTCATGCAGAGCCCAGGCTGCTAGCTATGCAAGTGGCCTACAGCATTATGAGCACATATACTTGTGCGCTAGTGTGTGGTGTACTACAAACAATGGTAAATTAAACTTAATGGAACTTGTAGAAGTTACTACAAGTAGGAGCTAATACACACGTGGACAAAATTGTTGGTACCCTTCGGTCAATGAAAGAAAAACTCACAATGGTCACATAAATAACTTTAATCTGACAAAAGTAATAATTAAAAAGATTCTATGAATGTTAACCCAATGAAAGTCAGACATTGCTTTTCAACCATGCTTCAAGAGAATTATTAAAAAAATAAACTCATGGAACAGGCCTGGACAAAAATGATGGTACCCCTAACTTAATAGTTTGTTGCACAACCTTTTGAGGCAATCACTGCAATCAAACGATTCCTGTAACTGTCAATGAGACTTCTGCACCTCTCTGCAGGTATTTTGGCCCACTCCTCATGAGCAAGCTGCTCCAGTTGTTTCTGGTTTGAAGGGTGCCTTTTCCAGACAGCATGTTTCAGCTCCTTCCAAAGATGCTCAATAGGATTGAGGTCAGGGCTCATAGAAGGACACTTTAGAATAGTTCAGTGTTTTCCTCTTGGCCATTCTTGGGGGTTTTAGCTGTGTGTTTTGGGTCATTGTCCTGTTGCAAGACCCATGACCTGTGACTGAGACCCAGCTTTCTGACACTGGCCAGCACATTTCTCTCTAGAATCCCTTGATAGTCTTGAGATTTCATTGTACCCTGCACAGATTCAAGACACCCTGTGCCAGATGCAGCAAAGCAGCCCCAGAACATAACAGAGCCTCCTCCATGTTTCACAGTAGGGACAGTGTTATTTTCTTGATATGCTTCACTTTTGGTACCATTCGGATTATCCGGTCTCTTTGATTTGTCATCAATTTTCCTCCTGTGGCCACGTCCAGGGAGGTTGGCTACAGTCCCATGGATCTTAAATTTCTGAATAAAATGTGCAACTGTAGTCACAGGAACATCTAGATGCTTGGAAATGGTCTTATAGCCTTTACCTTTAACATCCTTGTCTATAATTTTCTTTCGAATCTCCTGAGACAACTCTTTCCTTCGCTTCCTCTGGTCCATGTTGAGTGTGGTACATACCATGTCACCAAACAACACAGTGACTACCTGGAGCCCTATATATCGGCCCACTGACTGATTACAAGATTGTAGACACCTGTGATGCTAATTAGTGGACACACCTTGAATTAACATGTCCCTTTGGTCACATTATTTTCAGTATTTCTAGGGGTACCATCATTTTTGTCCAGGCCTGTTCCATGAGTTTATTTTTTTAAATAATTCTCTTGAAGCATGGTTGAAAAGCAATGTCTGACTTTCATTGGGTTAACATTCATAGAATCTTTTTAAATTATTACTTTTGTCAGATTAAAGTTATTTATGTGACCATTGTGAGTTTTTCTTTCATTGACCGAAGGGTACCAACGATTTTGTCCACGTGTGTAGATGGTGAAATAGTTACTTTTACTGAAATTTCTGTAATAAAGAAAAAAAGAGAAGACATGGAAGGAGATGGTCAGTTCAGTCAAGTGTACGAACTTTGGTCCATGTTCATTCAACTTTCATGTCAATTAAAAATGGAATTTTAGCCAGAAGTACAATGCTACCAGGTGGACCAATCAGAGTTGTTGTGGTCTGCATCATTGTGACCTGTAGTTACATTTATACAGAGGTGCATAGGCAGGGTTCGTGTCTATGTAGTACCTACATGAGAACTACTCTGTAGACTTGATGCAGAAGCAAAAATCAGGCAAAAGGTAAAGGGGCACAGCACCAGAACATGTGACAAATGTAAAATATTTAGGTTGGGTTTATTGGTTAACAAGGTCAGCTTTTGCATAGAGTCACATGCAAGAAGACATTCCGCCTTATGGCTGTCCTGCTCTCTAGAGGGTATTGTATAAAAGAGGAGACAGCAAAATTATCGTTTACCTTTTATATCAGATTATAATAGCAATGACAAAATGTGCTAGGAATACTGTAATAACTGGATTTTTGTTACACGTGCACCTGTCAAAGGTCTGCTTTGGTATTAACAGCACTATACAGTAGCTCTGATTTATAGTCCAAATAATTAATGACTAAAAATAACAATAACAATATATTCAGAGGACAGCATAAAACCTGACCTACTAAACCAACAAAAAAAAATCAATAAGTACATTACAGAGCTCAAAGGAAGAACAGTAACAAACTAGAGAACAAAGGTTATCCTTACTTTTACAAAAGGTAAGTTTTACCACAACCAGAATATGTGAATGATGTTGCAAAAATGTCTCTAAATTTCCATATTATTATTTGGTCATGGAAACAACCTAAAAACAACAATAAACTATTTCTTTGCCTATGTGACCCATTTTTTTTTTGTTGTTGTTTGTTGCTCAGTCATGTTTTGGTGGTTGGCTAAAATGAATTAAAATTCTGTGTATCATATTGAATATTTTGTGCAGATATGTCACTATTTACTGCACAATCCTGCGCCATATACTGCATGTGTTTATAAAAAAAAACATATTATGGCTAAAATGCCTTGAGCGTTAAGGGTTATGCAATCTTCATGTTTTTCTAACCACATTCCTTCCACAGAGTTAATGGATCATCAATGTCCTTCCATGTTTTAATATGTGTGTGAGGGTTCTTTACTCAACTGCAGTAATTTTAAATCTCTTTAGTTGTTTTCTTTGTTTGACATAGGCCAACTTTTTCCAGAAAAAGTTTATTACATAAACATCAACCAATTTGTGTTAAAAAGAACATTTGTTTTATACAATTACATAAAAGTGTTACACTGCACTTACATAACACATCCAGGAGTGTTGGTGTGGAGTTGTGCTGTCCCAGCAGGTTGTGAGCAGTGCAGTAGTACAGTCCGCTGTGCTGGGAGCTGATGTTGCTGATACTGTAATTCTGGCCTGTTGTCAGCAGTGTGTCTGCAGCTGCTCCCTGCTTAAACCAGGCGTAGGTGAGCACAGGAGGGTTTGCATCACTGCTACAGCTCAGAGTCACTGAATCCCCCTCCACTGTGTCTCCAGAGGAAAGAACCACTGCTCTGGTGTTTTTAGGGGAATCTGGTTAGAAATAAAACACCTGAATCAGCTGGCGTGTGTTCAAGGTGAACATTTGATATACAGTACTGTGCAAAAATCTAAGGCACCATACTATCTGTAGTACAGATTGTGTTTATACATATCATGTACAAATACAGTAACTATTTCCAAACATCCCTTAACAATTACAAAAAAAATAACATTACAGAATGCAAACTCTGACTAAATAGAAGCTGCCTGCCACAAAGGTCTCCAGAGAAATATCTAGGACACCTCCTAGAAACCAGCATTCAAAAGCAGGCAATCTTGGAGCAACGTGCAAGCAACGGCAGCCAAGCTTTCACGCCTTTAATATCTCACGGCACGGGAGGTGCCCCTCGCTGGTCCACGAAGAGATGCACAGCACTTGTTAACCAAACTCACACAGCAAAACAACATAGAGGCTTTCTTATGCACTTTCGAAAAGAGAATGGAGCAAGAATGCTAGCCTCAATGTGAATGGAGAGGCATTCTCATCCCCCTGTTCACAGGTGAGGTGGAAAGACTTCTGGACTTTCCGGAAACACAGAAAGTTATGATCTGCTCAAGACAGTCAAATTGCTATCAGGTGGATCCAGCAGGAGCAGTTTCAACGCACCGGTACCAATGCACTGGGTCAAAGTAAACGGACCTCCACTCCCGACGCTGTTAGACACAGAAAATGCCGTCACACAAGCCCGCCCTTCAGTGGATCCCCCCAGTGCTCCGCCATGCAATCCAATGCCAGTCACCTGCATGCCTGACGTTCGCGAGAGGCTCCGGCAGCTCACATCGTGGTCGAAGGCCACAGGGGTGGATACAAGCTGAAAGCTGCTATCATTCCTGAATTCCCTTTTCCTTTGTTTTTAGGTCATGACTGGCCCAGTTTACTGCCAAAAAAAGAGTCAACCATAGAGAAAGCGTGCTGCACGCAGACCTAGGTGGTGAAAAGCATCATCTACACAACCAACAGCTGGTGCAGACACCTGACGAGGACATTGATGCGGAAGCTGAAGGTGAGGCTAATGATCCCTCTAATCCAGGGGTCTCAAACTCGGTTCCTGGAGGCCCGCAATCCCCCAATGCTACACGAAAAGAGACATCTTTATCTTCGTGTCAGCGTGATTTTAAAACCCCGTGAGCAAGAATCACAAACCCAAGACCAATTCAAACAAACCAAACATTTATTATACAAAAAATTAAACAAAAAAGGTGCACCAACCAACAAAACCAATAAAGAAAACAGTAATTACAAAATATGTACAATGAAAAACTGAAATGTGTGAATAGGTAAAATATCCAAATTCCAAGTTATTGTAAAAGTGTATGAGGGAGATGAATCGGTCTCACCGGAAATGATGGTAAACAACCGGGAGGCCGATGTCGGAGTGCGAGAACTGAGGCGAAGCAGTCCAGTCGGTTTTAATCCTGATGGCAAGGCAAACCCACAAGAAACAGGCTTCATCAATCTCGTGTGCAACTCCGTGTAAATGATATATTCAGCACACTGTATCTTCATAACTCTCTCCTCTCTCCATGTTTTCCCGGGCCGGCTTTATGTCTGGGTCATGTGAAAACGTGCATCACCTTATTCCCGTGCCGCCCGGGAACACAGTCTCGCGAGAGTGGGAGTGGGAACCAATACACATACAGGTCCTTCTCAAAAAATTAGCATATTCTGATAAAGTTCATTATTTTCTGTAATTTACTGATAAACATTAGACTTTCATATATTTTAGATTCATTGCACACAACTGAAGTAGTTCAAGCCTTTTATTGTTTTAATATTGATGATTTTGGCATACAGCTCATGAAAACCCAAAATTCTTATCTCAAACAATTAGCATATTTCATCCGATCAATAAAAGAAAAGTGTTTTTAATACAAAAAAAGTCAACCTTCAAATAATTATTTTCAGTTATGCACTCAATACTTGGTCGGGAATCCTTTTGCAGAAATGACTGCTTCAATGCGGCGTGGCATGGAGGCAATCAGCCTGTGGCACTGCTGAGGTGTTATGGAGGCACAGGATGCTTCGATAGCGGCCTTAAGCTTAAGAGTGTTGGGTCTTGCGTCTCTCAACTTTCTCTTCACAATATCCCACAGATTCTCTATGGGGTTCAGGTCAGGAGAGTTGGCAGCTCAATTGAGCACAGTAATACCATGGTCAGTAAACCATTTACCAGTGGTTTTGGCACTGTGAGCAGGCGTGTGCAGGAAATGGGCTACAGGTGCCGCATTCCCCAGGTCAAGCCACTTTTGAACCAGAAACAGCGGCAGAAGGTGTATTTTACCTTCAATCAGCCATTTAAGTTATCTGAAAAATAACGTGCCTACCAGCCCACTATTATTTTCTGTTTAAATTTAAAAATGCCCGCGTGTGTGCAAAAAGACGAAGAACAACAAAGAATACAAAAGTGTGTAATTATTAATAAAGTTACTCTAAAACGATATTGTTTCTAACGCTCAAGCAAACATGATTTTATTTTTGTTTTACAATAGATCTGTCATGATGAATGTGTGCTTTAAATATACAGTAAACAATAAACACTGCCTTTTGCAAAGTGAAAGTGAGTGCAATTGATCAAAAGGCTGATCAACGCGTGCGCAGATATGAGCTGCAGACATGCTCCCCCAGAAATACAACAAAAAAACATATAGTTTACTTGCTGTATACAATGCCACAGCGTGCTCCGAGGTGAACACCAGCAGACCCCCAGTTACTGCTATCCCTCTTCTCACCTTTCATTCATGTTTTGTGTGAAGTTATCACCAATCACCAGGTTCACTGATAGAGGAATTGGCAGAATTGAGGGGTTTAAAATTAATTAACAAGACCGAGCAGACGTCTATGCCTAAAATGTATTTCGCCAGCAAAACATAAAATAAATAGAAATAAAATGTTTAATGGTATCAATTAAATCATACTTTAAAGTTGGATTTGATACTTTTAGTGTAATTCATAAATTTACTGAATATATTCAGATTTTGTAAAATAACGAAACCCTTTTCCTTCCTGGATCTTTTGTCCGCATTAAAATGAACTGAAGTTCAGCACGTCTACATTCCTTGTTTTAATCTGTAATATTTAAGTGAAATACATTTCGTATATATGCCTAAATATTACTTTTTACTTATGGGCAGGTGTATTATGTTTGATCTGCATTATTGCAAGATGCGATGACTGATTTGAAATGTTTCATTCTGGTAAAATGAAATGAAAAAATTTTTCATTTCTGGTAAAATGAAGACCTGTTGTCCAGTTGTTTCCTATACTGTTACAGTTCCATTTGAACTGGGCAGTTTCACTCCCTGTAGTTTGGAATCACACTTATTGTAACATGGCTGAACACTCTGTGAAGTATACTGTGCAGGATACTTCAGGACGCAGGACGATTGAAATGCACCTTGAGTATAATGAGTATCGTGTGTGCGCGTGTCTCATAGGTGCATCTGCACGAGAGTTTTTTTTTTTGTGCAAACATCTCATATGTGACATTCATATGAAATGCAATGATTATGCACAACACTACACAACAAATATTTTATATTATATTATGACTTGAATAAATCAGCTCACATCAGAGAGCACTTTCGTGTTGGAAAAGCAAGTGTTTATCTAGCGAGTGACCTATATAGTTGTGTTTGTTGCATTTCTGGGGGAGTATGTCTGCATTTTTATCGATATATCACACACGTGATTTGATCAAAACGCTGCCCTTTGTACAGTGAACGTTTACACACAAATCGGGGTTCATGCACGCAGATGAACAGCTTTATTTCAGTCATAAATTCACAATCACATTCCAGCTATTATTTCCAGCCGTGGTTAAATAATGGATGACTGGACACAAACAGCAAAAAAGCATGGTGATTATTATTATAAAAAGCCCGAAGCACTTCGTGTGCATGTAAGAATATTTACTTAAAAATACTGATATTTTTTTTTATTCATTCATGTCTCCTGATGGTGCTCAATGTCGACACATTTTTACGCTTTAACAAAGTTATGTTGACATATTCACGAATCAGGACATTCGCATAGTTAACACTATCAGATACTAGCCTACTATCAAGAAATTAAATTAATTTTAACCATTTAAACTGAGGCATTGCCATGTTTTGTCCCTGTTAAGACATTACAAAAACTATATAACAAATTCTTTATTATGAATTTTAAAACACGATTTAGGGCATCTTATTTCATTATTATGAACAGAATATGAAGCACATATACACACATTCATCATGAAAGATCTATTGTAAAAAAAATAATAAAATTCATGTTTGCTTCAGCATTGGAAACAATATTGTTATACACAATTCTTCGTTGTAGTCGGTCTGGCTTTTAAATAAAGTCCTTCCATGCGCCATCTGGCGGATATTCAGTAAAGCACAACAATTATTTACATTTGTCAATGGTGCTTGTGGGATTCCTTAATGGCCAAATCTGTATGCAAAATCTCCACAGTCAAAGAGTATGGCTATGCAAAAGTTCTGCAACCACTTATCTATGATCTAAGGTTATTGGAGCAAAATGGTGTTTACCTGGAGCATGTGTGAAATGTATAGACTTGTATGTTGATGCTGATAACCTTGGTGGACACTTCGAGTTTCGGTGTTGACAAGTTCTGCAGATTCTGAGGTATGTTCTGGGGTTTTTAAACGATTCCCATGATAAGTAGGTACAAGAGGTGAGAGATGACCCAGGATTGAGTCAGACCTATGATGTTAAAACAGTATGTCCTTAAACTGAAAACGTCAAGCACTTACATGTGGTCACGGGATACTCTCCTGACATCCTACATGATCTGTTGGAAGGCATTGTTCCAACTGAGATTTACACTAGATATGCTGAATCAGGCCACCCGGTACTTCAGTTACACTTTTACTGATAAAATAGCCCGATCTCAAATGATTGGAAAGGGTTTTTCCACCAGAGGGACCATGGAAATGGTCATGAGAATTGGTGTCTTATAAGGCTCCTCCCATTTCTTATTGGTCACTATGTCCAAAAAGGGGGTGACTCATCGGAAATTCTCATGCTTCTCAAAGACATTATAGTGTTAGCTGTGGCACTGAATTTCCTGCACTGTAAGATAGCAGAGATGACGAAGGTTACCCCAGTTTTGCTTGCCTCTTTCCCTTTGAATGTTCAAAGGGAAATTGCTTAAAGCATTACAAAGGCTGTGTCCATTCTTGATGCATCATCAGTGTGTGTAGATGGAATAAAATATTATCGAGGCATGATAATCTCTACTAGCTCATGCTCAGGTCTTCCTGAATTTGCTCAGATTGAAAAGATTGTTACAGTTAATACAGAAATTCGTTTTGTCTCTCTCAAAATGACAGCATGGTACTTTGAGCATTTGAGATTGAAAGCCAACTTCACTCTAGTGATGTCTCCTCTTTGTGTGTGGTTAAGATTTCAGAGCTGAATAATGTTCTCCCGTTATCAGACTTCAAGTGAGACATCTACATCTACATCTAGGCATTTGGCAGACGCCCTTATCCAGAGCGACTTACATTTTTTATCTTATTATACATCTGAGCAGTTGGGGTTAAGGGCCTTGCTCAAGGGCCCAACAGGGACAACTTGGTGGAAGTGGGACTTGAACCTGGGACCTTCCAAACCGTAGTCCAATGCCTTAACCACTGAGCTACACCTGACCCTGAGACAATATGTTATTTGCTAAGTACCTGTTGTTTTTTCCTCAGATGGATGAGCAACAGAAACTCACCATGAGGGTTATTGTCTCCAAAGGAAACATAAGAAAGCAGACAATGACGACACAACCTGACACACTTGAAGATTCGATTGAATGGCTCAAAAGTACGCTCCAGACAAATTACACCTTTGTCATGCAAGACCAAGGTTCTGAATTTAATAATGAAGTGTGTAACCTTACAAACCAGTTTGAACTTCCAGAGAAGCCAACTGTTAAAATTATCCCTATGAATGAGGTTGACCCAATCACTGCACGACCAGAATTATGTAGTGACACAAGCAGCCAGGCAGACACGGAGATCTTGTCCACCTCCTCTTTAGATAGAAGTCTTCCATGGCCAGTGGTATTCGACATTCCTAAATATTTTGATGATGTTGAGCATAGACTCCGTCAAGCTAACCTGTTCTATCTCAGAGATGGAACCCATCTCAAAGTGACAAAAGAGCTGAAACATGATATTCTTGAAAAGCTCACTGAGACCATGTATGCATTTGATGCATACCCAACAAAGAGAGATTTTGATGCTGTTGCAAAAGAACTAGTAGAAACACACCCGTCTCTTAAAGAATCTGGGTCATCCTCTAGCTGGGATGGATGGAAGAACAGTCTCAAATTCAAGATGGGTAATTACAGAACCAAAATGCGCCAGCTGGGTTGACTTGTTGCCACGATCAACGGTGGTAAACGTGGAAGATACAGTACACATGCCGACCCTCACAACAAATCCATCAGGAAACCAAGGAAAGGGGAAATCAACTTCCTACCTGCATATCCAGAGGGGTTGGATGACCACAACTTGAAAGAAGCTCGTCAAAACAGAAATGATGTGACTCGTCATAGAAATGATGAAAACAAAGCCAAATGGATCCCTTGTTAAAAAAGTGATGATGTGACGTTTGCTCTTCGGAGGAAAGAAGTTGTTAAAGACAAGCCTAAAATCAGAGAGATTCTACATCCATGTCCTACTCTCTTCACAGAACGCCAGGTTTGTATGAATGTTTGGAGTATTTACTAAATATAAATCATATTTAGTATTGGGAATGTGTTCTAAGTATTTTGAAATTACATTATTTGAAATAACATGATTTAACCAAAAGTGTTGAGGATCACAGATTCATTTGACCATAGGCTTATATAAAGGTTTCTGTGTTTTATGTTTCAGGTTTATTAGGAGTTCAACAGGATGGTGTGAAAAAATCTCAGAGAGGACTTCTTTGATGCACTTGACTGTTTCTCTCCAAGCCTGATGGTCCTGTTAAAAAAAAAAGAAAGGCCTCACTGGCCAGCTTTTGGCTGGGCTTTTATGTAGGACAGGGGTGGGTTGACTTTTGGTCAACTCTTTCTCTCTCTCTCTTTACCTCACATTCTGTAATTTGGCAATAAAGTCATACATTTTTTGCAGGGGAAATTCTGGAATGTATTCCTATGGACTATGTTCCAGAGCACTGAGCCAACAGATATCCGGAGCCTTTGTCTTCGGGGACCGCCAATCATCTTGTGGGATGATCCTTCTGCCTTCTTCAAGACCTGCACTGTAAGATACTTAATTTGTTGTTGTTTTTGCAGGTGCAGAGTTACAAAGCCTTTTTTTTTCTTTTCAGAATAATTTAATCATCATTCAGAATTTTTCCAGACTTTAAATTCTATTTTTTATTGCCAAACAAATTAACTTAAGAAAATTGGAATATCTGCATTATTGATTTGACAACATAAAAAAAATTAAATATTTGAATAGGCTTAACCCATTTTCCTTGCTGTTTACTACACCGAGAATGGAGCTTTTTTTAATTCAGAGGAGGGAGGATGCTAGGATACAGGGGAGAGAAGAGCAATTGCAACTAGTAAACCCAATGGACAGGTCCAATTATGGTAGTTGAAGAAAATCAAATTAAGAACAGTGCAGTTTATATTTTATTATAAATAGGTGGAGGTAAATAGAGGTACTTTTTGTTGGACAAGACCACATTATCTTACTGCCTAAATACAGTACATCTTCTCTTTTTCAATCTGTTTTTTTTCCTGTTAGGATGTAACTAATAAGGACTTGTACAGTAAAACTCCAGTGGGAATTCTCTTCACTGATCAAGAAAAACCTCAGCTCAACACATCCAGAGTGGACATCATCTGGGAAGGAAGTGTGGTGATGGATAAACTGGCCAACATGCCTCAGGCCTTCTGTGTGCTTTTTGGACGGACATATGCCCTGCAGCCTGGACTACCCCAAGTGCATGAAAAACACTTTCAGCTTTATTCAGCAGGTAATGCTCAAGCTGGGTAAAGGTGAGCTGACGCCAAAAAATTAAACTTTGCATTGTAAAGCAGTATTTCCAGATCAGTCAATTGTTTGTAATGCTACACTTTTGAAATAGGGTTTTAAAATCTAGCTTTTTTTTTTTTTTAAGCAAACTGTTGTGCACTATTTACAGTGTATATGTAATGGTATGTTTAATAGTATGTTGTTGCAGAAGCATAATAAAGGGCCCCCGTTATTGTTTTTTCTTTGTTGTTGTTGTTCAAAACAAATGTCACAATATACTTTTTTCACGTTTCCACACAATGATAATGGGGCAAACCAGAGTTCAGAGAATGTGCTTCGTATCATACCAGTTTTTATGTGATTCTATGGTACTGACTATAATCATTCAGTTGGTCCTTACCTGCATGGTGAAGCACCAGTAAGATCAGTTCTTAAAATAGCAGAGGCATTATTTTCCTTGACTTTCAGGTGAAATATGTTCTCACAACATTTGCTAGAGGCCAAGCATGTAAGTTAAGCTTGTTGCACCATTAAAGTAGGAGTTTCTAAACTGTAACTAGCTGGCAGTGGCTCTGTTTCTGACAAGTCCACCAGGCAGTCATTCAACTGTTTAAATAATAAACAAAAAAAAAAAGGTTTATAAGTTCCAGAATTTCATGTTTGAAAATTAATTAAAACAGAAAAAATATATAATGTGTATAGGGTTTAAGAGTGGTCTTTTATAAACCGAACATCTTTTTTGATCATGCACTGTTCTTGTTTCATTGTACAGTATTTTACCCTGAATGTCTGTTTTTGCACAGTTATGCCATAAATGTGTCTTCTGTACCACCACATGTTTCATGTGTAAATTCAATTATGCTGTGTGAAATCATATATGTGCCTCTGCCCTCAATCATTGGACATTTTCAAGTAGGTTATGCATAGGGTGTAAGAGTGACCTTTTTTATCCGATTTTTTTTTGCATGACAGTTAACTATATTCTAAATAAACTACAAACAAAAATTATTTATATTGTCCTTTTTCTTGTAACACTTCCCTCTCAAACCTCATTCCTCTATCATTCCGAAGGTGACTTCCCCTTCTGCAGGTGTGTGAAGGGCGGGCCGCCCGATTCATCACGGCTGGTGACAAATTGAATGAATGAATGTATCTTGCGCTTCGGCCACATTATTAAAGCAGCATCAGAGCCCGGGGTCCAAAGTAACAATGGCGCAAATGAACATCAGAGTGTAAATCTCAAAACCTAATGTTGAGTGGTCAATGCTAAAGGTGTGTGCTGTTACAATTGTGATATTGTATAATAATTATTATTTTAGTGTATTTAGAAACCCCTAGTGGCTGTTCTAGTTATTTTTCTTTGTGGTGATGTCACAGGAAGTAGGCTTATACAGAGTAGATGACCACATGGCAGCTAAGATTGCAATCTCCAGCTATCTGTAGACATCTTATACTGTGGCATCGTATGCATTGCATTCCTTATAGGTTAATTGATTTATATGCATGCATATGGAGCCTGAAAATCGGTTATTTATAACATTTATAAGATTTGAATATTAACAGTGTTTGATCACATGGCATAGTTACGCAAGCTTCAAATATAAGCACAACGTGCATTGTTGTTGATGTAAGATTTTTTCATTTCAGTTTCACCCTTTCTAAAGGCAATAAACCTGTGGAATAGCATTGAATGTTTTCAGAGTCATAGTAGAAGGTAGGATGTTTATCTGGCTGTCTTAGCGCGTTATTTACAGTGTGAACAGAGGACAGTATAAGGTGAGTGGCATGCGGGAGGAGTGGTGCCATGTCCTCCAAAAATTTTGAAGGCAGAGCAGTGCCATGTGCTCCGGAAACTTCAAATGCGGTTAAAAGAAGCACTGCCATTTGATCACCACATGAGAGAGATCCTGCACAACGAAAGTCACAAGGGCGCACCCCGAGTCTGTGCAAATGGATGGCTGGACGGGGCCAGCTGGGCGCTTAGGCGAATGGAGGAGTTAAGCCGTATTAAAAGGCCACACAAACAAAAGCCAGGAGAAACCACTTTGACACTCTAAAGCCACCAACGAGGCCCGTTCTGCAAAAATTAGTGGCATGTGAGCATGTCTTGGGGACGGTACAAAGGTGGAAGAGCAAAATTCCACCACTTGAGTTCCAAAAGAAATTACATCATGCGAAGACCTACACAAGCTGCCGCAGTGTAAAGTGCACCTGTTAAGTGTCTGTCCATGACCCAGCAACGAGAAAGCCTGGTGTGATCATGAACGCTGCGTCAATGTCAATGCACTCTGCTACTCTGTTGCTGACAGCTAGGCACTGTCTGGAGCTCAATGTGCAAACCTCACTGCTCTCCTTCTCTCTTCTCAGTTACCTTCCCCTTTTCACATTATCATTAATAAAACTACTCCTTTTTCATAAGACCTCGCCCTGTGTCTGTGGTGCCACCTGAGTCAAAGATCTTTCACTGGTGGAGAATACAGTATCAGGGGCACCCGGCACAAACCTTGGGTCAAGTCCCTAGCGAGGCTGAGCTCTTACTTACTCCCAACATACAATGCCAGCGGAAGAAATTACTTCAGAGCTGAGGGAGGAGTCATGGCACGTCGTAAACTAGTGATGGCCATGTGCCCGAACTTTTTCGATCCTCCCTCACTCTACAGTAAATGCTCCCCTTCTGAAGGTGTGTGAATGGGCAGGGCCGCTTGATTTAGCATGACTAGTGACAAATTGAATGAATAAATTGATCTCCCACTCTCACCACATTATAAAAGCAGCATGGGAACTGAGTCCAGAGTAACATGGTGAGAATAAACGTCTGAGTTTAGGGCTCAGAGCTGAATGTCGAGCAGCCAACGCTAAAGGCAAGAGTGGCATTTGGGCGGAGCGTGCCACGCTCTAACAGAAACTTCAAAGGCGAGTAAAAGAAGCACTGCCAGTTGATTATTCCATAAAAGAGATCCTGAATCACATTCCTTCGACAAAGTTATAATCACCACTGTTCATAACTCAATGGCATTAACTTTAAATCTTGTTGTTTTCTTTGTTTGGCAATAACGTAGGCCAATAGTTTGACTCTTCTAAAATGTTAACTTTTTCCAGAACTAAGTATATATTAGTATTTTGAGATATTATCTTTTTTTTTTATTTCATAACATGCACACAAGTTGTGGTTCATTACTGGTACAGCTTTTTACTATATAAACATCAATCAGTTTGGGTTAAAAACATTTGCTTCATACAGCTACATAAAAGGGTGTGTATACTGCACTTACATAACACATCCAGGAGTGTTGGTGTGGAGTTGTGCTGTCCCAGCTGGTTGTGAGCAGTGCAGTAGTACAGTCCACTGTGCTGGGAGCTGACGCTGCTGATGTTGTAATTCTGGTCTTTTGTCAGCAGTGTGTCTGCAGCTGCTCTCTGCTTAAACCAGGAGTAGGTGAGAACAGGAGGGTTTGCATCACTGCTACAGCTCAGAGACACTGAATCCCCCTCCACTGTGTCTCCAGAGGAAAGAACCACTGCTCTGGTGTTTTTAGGGGAATCTGATTAGAAATAAAACACCTGAATCAGCTGGTGTGTGTTCAGGATCAGTATTTGATATACAGTACTGTGCAAATGTTTAAGGCACCATATTTGTAGGACAAATTGTGTTTATATATATCATGTACAAATCCAGTCACTATTTCCAAACCTACCTTAACAATTAATAAAAAAAAAAAAAACATTACAGAATGTGACGCCGGGCTTACTGCTAGTGCTCACATATTAGGAAAACGTTCTCGCTCGGACATGTAAAACACACAGCGCAACACAGGCCGCTCACGCCACAATCCCTGTGTGTGGAAAGGGATGAGGCTCATTGATACACCTGGAATGGAGTGCAATTCTCTTTTAACATTCTCCTGTCAATGGCGGCCTATTAAAAGGGTATCCTTTGCAAGCATAAGCTCATTCACATTCTCCATGCTCCAGAAAGAAGCTGCCTGCCACAAAGGTCTCTAGAGAAATATCTAGAACACCTCCTAGAAACTAGCATTCAAAAGCAGACACTTGGAGCAACTCTCACAGGGTCTGCAAGCAACGGCCTTCAATATCTAATGGCACGGGAGGTGCTCGTCGCTGATCCTCGCAGAGATGCACAGCACTTGTTAACCAAACTCACATGGCAAAACAACATAGAAGCTTTCTTATGCCCTTTCAGACAGCGGAGCAGGAACGCTGGCCACAGTGTTAATGGAGTGGCATTCTCATCCCCCTGTTCACAGCTGAGGCACAGAGTGTTTATTTCTCTTTCCTACAGTAGTTAGTCAAGGGGAATGTCTATTACCGCCGTGCTCTCTGTCAGGCAAAACGGCAACGGGCAAAATAAATCAGTCGCATTTCATGTCAATCATGAAACGACTACCAGGTGGCGCAAAGTGACATTTTCATTCGAAGCATTTTTCAAATATGTATCGAAGAAATAGTAGTCATGGTAATTTCCACATCAGATTACTTTATACAAGAAACATGAAAAATCAGTACCAGATCTAATGACATTTACTGTATAATAATGAGTTTAAAAAATGTTTAAACAGACAAGTTCACAATTGTATTTGTACAAAGAATTAACTGTTATATACTCACTATTTATATCGGTTTATTGTTATTATTTAAAAAAAATTACATTTAAAGACATCAAACTTTAAATATAGAAATAACTGGAAAAATAGACTTTCAGAATATAACAATAGAAAAACTAAAAAAATACACTAAAAATGCTGGGTTCTTTCTGTAAACACCTGGTTGGGTTATTTTGACTCAACTCTTTTATTCTTTATTCTCTGCTTTCTCCAAACAGCCTGCAAAATGTTTCAAATATTACTGTTATTATGTCACAAAGTGTAGTTTTAAGAGTTGTTTAGGCTGGAATGCATGTGTGTACAGCTCAAAACCTCCATCAGTTATTAACGTTAGCATCTATATTAAACAAAATTGCCCCAGCAACTGTATATCAAATTGATTGACATGAATTTGAGTACATGTTTTCAGCCCACATTTAATCAATAATATAAAAAAAGTTTGATTGTTCTTCTTCGAAATTAATTTTAAATTAAATTAAATAATAATAATAGTTAAAATAGTAAAATAAATAGTTTAATGGTTCAAATAGTTAAAATATAAAGATGGGGAATGTTTGATGTCATATGGATATTATAAGATTTGTATTGAAAACTTCTAAATGAAAAGTGGCAGCTGGGACACCTAAAAATAGATGCAGGATTATTTTTATAGTCTAAATGAAATTGCTTTATTAATTGTGGGCTATTGTTGTTTACTTAAATTATTTGTTAATTTAGTTTAAATGAGGTTTGGGCTCGGGATGTTGAGCCAGCACCGTAATTCTCCTCTTTAATTTCCTACGTAGTCTAATCAGCGCTCAACTGCACGCATAAAGTTTTCAAGAGTGCGGAGGAATTTTGTTGTGCAAAATAATATCTATTATAATCAGGGCCTCTTATTCCTATTTATTGTGGGTTGTTGTTTTTTCAGTGTGACTGTGTGTGCTTTACAATGTCAGACAACATTCAAATGCAAATAATTCACCCCTCCCCAGGTGTGAATTAACGGCTCTCACCTATACTGTACATTCAGAGAAACTAAAACGCACAACTCCCCACTTTAAGACCTTCTTGGATCTGAGGACTTTCTGAAGACCTGCAGTGCTTTAATTTGTGTACATTTCAAATCTTCTGGATTCTAGATTCTAAAATTGACATTGTTATGGTTTTAAATCCTTGGAATGGAAGAAATTTATATTTTCCTTATCATAACATGCCTTGTATTTTTTTTGTATATCACTCTACATGCAATATTTTCTTTGGTATTTTTATAAAATGTTTTAATTTTATATTTTATTTTAAAAAATTATGAATAAATAAAATAATTTCATTTGTATTTTCCATTTGTAAAATAGCATAAAAATCATGAGTTGTTTATCGAGCGATTAAAAACAATAAAGGCATTTTATGATAAGGAAAATTTCCATTTCCTTCATTCTAGATTAAAAAACGGTAACAAGGTCAATTGAAGCTCAGTGATCAGAGCACAACGTAATAATCTTTGTACGATAAAATGAATCATGTCATGAATCCACACGAAATGTAAAGAGATTTCTCTTCCCCAGAAATACAACAAGCTGTAACATCTGTACCTCCACAGCTCAGGGGAATAAGATCAAGTTCCCCGGATTACTGAGTTGATGATTTGTCCCCACCGAGTGTGTCTATGTATGTACTGCCAGCACTTAAGCACTAAACACGAGCACCTGTGATTCCCTCGTGTGTCTGACTATTTATTCCAGTCGAACCCGTAGGGCTTCGCCTGTTCACTGTTGTGCACGTCTCAAGTCTTCACCTGGTTGTCCAAAATATACTAATGTTTGTGTCTACTTTTCTCCTCTCACTCCCAGGACTGAACGGTGTCTGCAGGTGTGGGATATTTTGAGGAAAAGGAATCCTCTACCAAGCGCACAGACTTTTCAAGTATCAGAGTTCTCTGTTTTCTCCTCACGTGTGAGAGTTTTGTTTACCCACCTGCAGACCCAGTCTGGGAAGGTTTTTTCGGACCGCAGAGCAAGTCCAAAGACTTTTTTGTTGTAGAAAAGAAATAAATATATACGTGGTTAAAATGGAATCTGCATCTGCGTCTGATTCATCTCGGGGAGACATGACACAAGCACAAATTCATACTCGCTAAATAAGCCTGCGCTGTGTGATGGCTCACATGAGCCACTTTATTTAAGTCATAATATAGTAACATATTTTTGCTGTGTAGTGGGTCGCGCACAACCTCTCGCGGACGAGCCTTTCTCTGAGTACGTGGGGCTAAGAAACGCACTTCTCGGTTTATTAATCCACACGTTCTGTTTAGGTTTAGTAATCAGTTTGTATATCTGTTATGTTACAACTATTTTATAACACTCAGAAAGACCTTTTATTCGGGGTAAAGACTCATGTGCGTAACTTTTTAAAGCAGAGCTTCTGTTTCTCTGAATAATACATGACTTTTCATGAATATGTAAGACCTATGACACCTCTCACAGCAGTGGATGTGCCAATAATTCACGTTTCAGACAACTGACATAATTTGAAATTTGTTTTCCATTAGTTTACATAAAAGGAGACATTTCACTTTCTATAAGTATATATTTTTCATGGAGCATACACAAAGTTTCGGTTCATTTTCTGACACGCTCAAATTCACCGATACAAAATAGCGCTGTATCTCTGTTTGCTTTCATTATTTTACAAAATCATAATGTTTTTTCGTCATTATGATTGCACTTAAATAAAAGAAGAATCTTATAAAGGCTATGTATCTCATATAGTTCTATTATATAGTTTTTGCACATTAATCTGACAACACTTGTGGCACTCCCACTTTTTCTGATGCACACCCAGAGTTTTCTGGCTACGCAAGTGTTACACACGATAAAATATAAAGGCTCACTGTGTTAACATTTACTTTGTTTAAATTGGATGCAAATAAGAAAAACCTACATTTAATTTAAATTGAAAAAATGTACTGTAATCTTTAGTAAATTTAGTAATTTCTTCTTGTAATTTTAAATGTTTTAATTGTATTTTATAAGGTTTTGCCGGCGGTGGTACAGCGCAACAGGGGTGTTATTGGGATGTAAAAAATTAATGATGATCATAATGGCCTACTGCATTTAATTCTTATAATAACGCAAAATAAATCATCGACATCTGATGACGCAGTAGCATGTCCTGACAATGTTTGAATTTTATGGTCATTTAGTTTCATTTATTTCAGTTAATAAGTCTGCTACAAATTTAATGTACATAAAATAGAAGATGACACAAAACCCTACACACGTAGCTTTTCTAGCGCCACTCAGCGGTAAATGCAAAAACCCAAATGCTGTCACCGTGAGGCGTGGCGTTAAAACCAGAATACCGCTTCAGTACCATCTGTACATGGATACGGGAAGTTATGATCTGCTCAAGACTGAAATTTCGCATACCACAGCCTGTCCAGCACACAGGCCGCGTTCCTCAAGTAGATGTACAAACCACACACTGCCGCTGGAGGTCTGGCTAGAGTTTTGGCTCAGTTGGTTGCTGGAACGGCTGAGTTAAATTGCCATCTAGTGGCTGCAGCGGGAGCATCTCAACGCATTGGGTCAAAGGAAATGGACCTCCACTCCGCATGCTGTTAGACACAGGAAATGCCGTCACCCATGGATCCCCCAGTGCTCCGCCATGCAATCCAATGCCAGTCACCTGTATGCATGACTTGCTCGATGTACCCCGTGTCTGTGGTGCCACCTGAGTCAAAGATCTTTCACTGGTGGAGAATACAGTATCAGGGGCACCTGACACAAACCTTGGGTCAAGTCCCTAATGAAGCTGAGCTCTTACTTACTCCCAACATACAATGCTAGCGGAAGAAATTACTTCGGAGCTGAGGGAGGAGTCATGGCACTTCGTAAACTAGTGATGGCCATGTGCCCGAACTTTTTCGATCCTCCCTCACTCTAAATGCTCCCCTTCTGAAGGTGTGTGAAGGGGCAGGGCCGCTTGTTTTAGCACAACTAGTGACAAATTGAATGAATAAATTGATCTCCCACTCTCACCACATTATAAAAGCAGCATGGGAACTGAGTCCAGAGTAACATGGTGAGAGTAAACGTCTGAGTTTAGGGCTCAGAGCTGAATGTCGAGCAGCCAACGCTAAAGGCAAGAGTGGCATTTGGTCGGAGCGTGCCACGCTCTACAGAAACTTCAAAGGCGAGTAAAAGAAGCACTGCCAGTTGATTATTGCATAAAAGAGATCCTGAATCACATTCCTTCCACAGAGTTATAATCACCACTGTTCATAACCCAATGGCATTAACTTTAAATCTTGTTGTTTTCTTTGTTTGGCAATAACGTAGGCCAATAATTTGACTCTTCTAAAATGTTAACTTTTTCCAGAACTAAGTATATATTAGTATTTTGAGATATTATCTATTTTTTTATTTCATAACATGCACACAAGTTGTGGTTCATTACTGGTACAGCTTTTACTACATAAACATCAATCAGTTTGGGTTAAAAACATTTGCTTCATACAGCTACATAAAAGGGTGTGTATACTGCACTTACATAACACATCCAGGAGTGTTGGTGTGGAGTTGTGCTGTCCCAGCTGGTTGTGAGCAGTGCAGTAGTACAGTCCGCTGTGCTGGGAGCTGACGCTGCTGATGCTGTAATTCTGTTCTTTTGTCAGCAGTGTGTCTGCAGCTGCTCTCTGCTTAAACCAGGAGTAGGTGAGAACAGGAGGGTTTGCATCACTGCTACAGCTCAGAGACACTGAATTCCCCTCCACTGTGTCTCCAGAGGAAAGAACTACTGCTCTGGTGTTTTTAGGGGAATCTGATTAGAAATAAAACACCTGAATCAGCTGGTGTGTGTTCAGGATCAGTATTTGATATACAGTACTGTGCAAATGTTTAAGGCACCATATTTGTAGGACAAATTGTGTTTATATATATCATGTACAAATCCAGTCACTATTTCCAAACCTACCTTAACAATTAATAATAAAAAAAAAACATTACAGAATGTGACGCCGGGCTTACTGCTAGTGCTCACATATTAGGAAAACGTTCTCGCTCGGACATGTAAAACACACAGCGCAACACAGGCCGCTCACGCCACAATCCCTGTGTGTGGAAAGGGATGAGGCTCATTGATACACCTGGACTGGAGTGCAATTCTCTTTTAACATTCTCCTGTCAATGGCGGCGTATTAAAAGGGTATCCTTTGCAAGCATAAGCTCATACACATTCTCCATGCTCCAGAAAGAAGCTGCCTGCCACAAAGGTCTCTAGAGAAATATCTAGAACACCTCCTAGAAACTAGCATTCAAAAGCAGACACTTGGAGCAACTCTCACAGGGTCTGCAGGCAACGGCAGCCAAGCTTTCATGCCTTCAATATCTAATGGCACGGGAGGTGCTCGTCGCTGATCCTCGCAGAGATGCACAGCACTTGTTAACCAAACTCACATGGCAAAACAACATAGAAGCTTTCTTATGCCCTTTCAGACAGCGGAGCAGGAACGCTGGCCACAGTGTTAATGGAGTGGCATTCTCATCCCCCTGTTCACAGCTGAGGCACAGAGTGTTTATTTCTCTTTCCTACAGTAGTTAGTCAAGGGGAATGTCTATTACCGCCGTGCTCTCTGTCGTGGCAAAATGGCAACGGGCAAAATAAATCAGTCGCATTTCATGTCAATCATGAAACGACCACCAGGTGGCGCAAAGTGACATTTTAATTCGAAGCATTTTTCAAATATGTATCGAAGAAATAGTAGTCATGGTAATTTCCACATCAGATTACTTTATACAAGAAACATGAAAAATCAGTACCAGATCTAATGACATTTACTGTATAATAATGAGTTTAAAAAAATGTTTAAACAGACAAGTTCACAGTTGTATTTGTACAAAGAATTAACTGTTATATACTCACTATTTGTATCGGTTTATTGTTATTATTTAAAAAAAAATTACATTTAGACATCAAACTTTAAATATAGAAATAACTGGAAAAATAGACTTTCAGAATATAACAATAGAAAAACTAAAAAAATACACTAAAAATGCTGGGTTCTTTCTGTAAACACCTGGTTGGGTTATTTTGACTCAACTCTTTTATTCTTTATTCTCTGGTTTCTCCAAACAGCCTGCAAAATGTTTCAAATATTACTGTTATTATGTCACAAAGTGTAGTTTTAAGAGTTGTTTAGGCTGGAATGCATGTGTGTACAGCTCAAAACCTCCATCAGTTATTAAAGATAGCGTCTATATTAAACAAAATTGCCCCAGCAACTGTATATCAAATTGATGGACATGAATTTGAGTAGATGTTTTCAGCCCACATTTAATCAATAATATAAAAAAAGTTTGATTGTTCTTCTTCGAAATTAATTTTAAATTAAATTAAATAATAATAATAGTTAAAATAGTAAAATAAATAGTTTAATGGTTCAAATAGTTAAAATATAAAGATGGGGAATGTTTGATGTCATATGGATATTATAAGATTTGTATTGAAAACTTCTAAATGAAAAGTGGCAGCTGGCACACCTAAAAATAGATGCAGGATTATTTTTATAGTCTAAATGAAATTGCTCTATTAATTGTGGCCTATTGTTGTTTACTTAAATTATTTGTTAATTTAGTTTAAATGAGGTTTGGGCTCGGGATGTTGAGCCAGCACCGTAATTCTCCTCTTTAATTTCCTACGTAGTCTAATCAGCGCTCAACTGCACGCATAAAGTTTAAGAGTGCGGAGGAATTTTGTTGTGCAAAATAATATTTATTATAATCAGGGCCTCTTATTCCTATTTATTGTGGGTTGTTGTTTTTTCAGTGTGACTGTGTGTGCTTTACAATGTCAGACAACATTCAAATGCAAATAATTCACCCCTCCCCAGGTGTGAATTAACGGCTCTCACCTATACTGTACATTCAGAGAAACTAAAACGCACCCCTCCCCACTTTAAGACCTTCTTGGATCTGAGGACTTTCTGAAGACCTGCAGTGCTTTAATTTGTGTACATTTCAAATCTTCTGGATTCTAGATTCTAAAATTGACATTGTTATGGTTTTAAATCCTTGGAATGGAAGAAATTTATATTTTCCTTATCATAACATGCCTTGTATTTTTTTGTATATCACTCTACATGCAATATTTTCTTTGGTATTTTTATAAAATGTTTTAATTTTATATTTTATTTAAAAAAATTATGAATAAATAAAATAATTTCATTTGTATTTTCCATTTGTAAAATAGCATAAAAATCATGAGTTGTTTATCGAGCGATTAAAAACAATAAAGGCATTTTATGATAAGGAAAATTTCCATTTCCTTCATTCTAGATTAAAAAACGGTAACAAGGTCAATTGAAGCTCAGTGATCAGAGCACAACGTAATAATCTTTGTACGATAAAATGAATCATGTCATGAATCCACACGAAATGTAAAGAGATTTCTCTTCCCCAGAAATACAACAAGCTGTAACATCTGTACCTCCACAGCTCAGGGGAATAAGATCAAGTTCCCCGGATTACTGAGTTGATGATTTGTCCCCACCGAGTGTGTCTATGTATGTACTGCCAGCACTTAAGCACTAAACACGAGCACCTGTGATTCCCTCGTGTGTCTGACTATTTATTCCAGTCGAACCCGTAGGGCTTCGCCTGTTCACTGTTGTGCACGTCTCAAGTCTTCACCTGGTTGTCCAAAATATACTAATGTTTGTGTCTACTTTTCTCCTCTCACTCCCAGGACTGAACGGTGTCTGCAGGTGTGGGATATTTTGAGGAAAAGGAATCCTCTACCAAGCGCACAGACTTTTCAAGTATCAGAGTTCTCTGTTTTCTCCTCACGTGTGAGAGTTTTGTTTACCCACCTGCAGACCCAGTCTGGGAAGGTTTTTTCGGACCGCAGAGCAAGTCCAAAGACTTTTTTGTTGTAGAAAAGAAATAAATATATACTCGGTTAAAATGGAATCTGCATCTGCGTCTGATTCATCTCGGGGAGACATGACACAAGCACAAATTCATACTCGCTAAATAAGCCTGCGCTGTGTGATGGCTCACATGAGCCACTTTATTTAAGTCATAATATAGTAACATATTTTTGCTGTGTAGTGGGTCGCGCACAACCTCTCGCGGACGAGCCTTTCTCTGAGTACGTGGGGCTAAGAAACGCACTTCTCGGTTTATTAATCCACACGTTCTGTTTAGGTTTAGTAATCAGTTTGTATATCTGTTATGTTACAACTATTTTATAACACTCAGAAAGACCTTTTATTCGGGGTAAAGACTCATGTGCGTAACTTTTTAAAGCAGAGCTTCTGTTTCTCTGAATAATCACATGACTTTTCATGAATATGTAAGACCTATGACACCTCTCACAGCAGTGGATGTGCCAATAATTCACGTTTCAGACAACTGACATAATTTGAAATTTGTTTTCCATTAGTTTACATAAAAGGAGACATTTCACTTCCTATAAGTATATATTTTTCATGGAGCATACACAAAGTTTCGGTTCATTTTCTGACACGCTCAAATTCACCGATACAAAATAGCGCTGTATCTCTGTTTGCTTTCATTATTTTACAAAATCATAATGTTTTTTCGTCATTATGATTGCACTTAAATAAAAGAAGAATCTTATAAAGGCTATGTATCTCATATAGTTCTATTATATAGTTTTTGCACATTAATCTGACAACACTTCTGATGCACACCCAGAGTTTTCTGGCTACGCAAGTGTTACACACGATAAAATATAAAGGCTCACTGTGTTAACATTTACTTTGTTTAAATTGGATGCAAATAAGAAAAACCTACTTAAATTTAAAAAATGTACTGTAATTTTTAGTAAATTTAGTAATTTCTTCTTGTAATTTTAAATGTTTTAATTTTTTTTTTAATAAGGTTTTGCCGGCGGTGGTACAGCACAACAGGGGTGTTACTGGGATGTAAAAAAATTAATGATGATCATAATGGCCTACTGCATTTAATTCTTATAATAACGCAAAATAAAACATCGACATCTGATGACGCAGTAGCATGTCCTGACAATGTTTGAATTTTATTGTCATTTAGTTTCATTTATTTCAGTTAATAAGTCTGCTACAAATTGAATGTACATAAAATAGAAGATGACACAAAACCCTACACACGTAGCTTTTCTACACTGTAAAAAATTACTCTGGAGGATAGTAAATACAACTCATGAAAATCAGTTATAGTTTACATAAGTTTAATAGTTACCAAACAAAATACAACATAATGGGTATATTTTACCTATACGAACTACTTTTTAAAGGTAATGACTGCAATACTAAAAAAATAAGTAAAATATACTACAAAATACTAGCTATGGCACCATAAAGTGCGCATGTGTCAACATTCAGGAGGGAATCGCTGGATTCACCATTTCTCGTGTGATCAACGGCTGTGGAACCACGATTAGTTGAGCTACAGGTAAGTTTTTATTTAACTTGTTGAAATAATAATGAATGCAAATGTTAAATTGTTTTAACGGTAAAATCTAACAGAAGATTAGTCATTTGTGCGCTTTCTCACAGTCTAGTGTCAAATGACAAGAGCGCCTTACCAAGTACTGTACTTGCACCTACGATTGCGAGTAAATATCTACATTCATGACTGAATTTTTATTGTTATTAACGTTAACTGTTGCATGGCTGAAACTCTTGTACAACGGCGAAGCTGCTGCACGTAAATGGTTGAACGCGCACTTTGGCAGGTTCAATCTCAGCCACTCGCGGATACGGATGGTGATTTGTTAAAATATCGCCATGTCATCTTTCAGGGAGATCGCCCTCGAGAGATGGGATGTGTAATATTTAAATTTTTTATATTTAATCATTTCTGAACGTAGTACTTAATTCAAAATATGACAACAACACTTATATGAATGCGCAAAGCCTCCCTCATTGACCCGCGCTTTTAGGTGGAACATATACACTCATGTCAGCAGCACAGAAGCACGATTAACTGAAAACATGTTGCTGCAAAAGTTCCGCTTCTCAAGCTGGGAAGCAAACTCGGATATATTCGGCGCGATTCGTGTATCTTCGGACTCGGCCACTAATGAAATGCTACATGTGAGTTGCGCGAGCTGTGATGACGTCATTTCCACCGGACACACCTCGGCGCTTATGTGGATGAGGTAAACAGAGGTACCTGACAACATGAGAATATTATTAATTATATTTTTAAATGTAGAAATCAAATTGAGCCAAATATCGTCTTGATATCGCCATGCGTGCGCGGCTCAGATTGCATCTGTTAAAGTTCGCATGCGCGGCTGAGATTGCACCAGGCACCGTCTCTGCAGTCTGACCCTTCTCTACAGAACACCTATAATGTTGCGCATGCGTGACTGATCACTCCCGAATCGACTCGTTTTCCATACGGAGCCATATTATTCAGATTCGATCAAACGCGAGCCATCACGATTCGCAAGAGTTGTGGTACAAACGAGGCGTTCTGAGCAACAAAAAACATTATCTGTCATTGTGGTGTGCTAAATTGTTTTTGTAAGATTATCTTGCAATTGTCTGTTGATATATCGAGTGTTGTGTCAGAAGGGATTTTTAAAATCATTTATTTATCATATGCGCATGTCCTCCAATTCCTGTAACTTATTTGCGTGATGTGCTTCATTTACGATTGATTTTCTCTTGTACAAGTATTTAAAGTTCAAAAATGTAAAACTTTGTAAATAAATGGCACGAACAAAGAAAACAACTGTAATCGAGCAACATAATAATTTGACTTAACTAACATTAATCTATTTGCTTTTTTTTCCCCAACAGGAGGATGAACTTGATGGCTACACCAATGAAGTTATGAAGTTCGTGGTAATTCACAATTCTTCAGCTGAGGAGGACCCAACAGATGTGTGCATTGTTTTGGAGGGCACCATGGTGCTGATAGGTTGTGGAAACAGAACCACAGCTTGCATGCTGTTAATGGGACTGATTTATGCCCTCAACCTTGAGTACCCCAAAATGCTAAAGTACACCTTTGAAGTGTTCCAGAAACTGTTTTTGAAACTTGATGGAACAAAAATGCTGAAGAAGGTCCAGAGTCTCAAACGTAAACTAATGGAATGAGCTGCCTGTACTGTAAGTACAGACTCTCTGCTTCATGCAAATAAGATATTCTCTTATTTTCAAATGTTCTTTTGCGCATAATTATTTTTCCATCTTTACAAAATAGAAAATGGAAAACGTTTCAAGTTACATGTACTGTGAGTTATATAGAATGAAAGTTGTTTTTCACCTACAATTGAATGTTTAAGAGTTTTTACACGTTTTAAATGAAGTTGAGGTTAAAATGTTTGTATACCTCATAGCAAGTGATAACGTGGAGATTTTGGTTTATTTAATGTTTTATGTAATATTTACTTAAAACATCAATATTACATAAAGTTTTTTTTTTCAATTGAAATGCAGTGTAAGGTATTACTTTGTTTAGTTTTAATTAGTTTTAAATGTTTTTAAAATAAAATGTTTGGATAATAAAAAAAAGCAATTAATGCAGTCTCCTGTGTCTGACCAGTAAATTCAACTTTCCCTGAATAAGTAATGTGTAATTATTCTTTTTGGCTAATCTTTATTAAGAATAATTAAGTAGAAAAACTACAATATTTTTAATATTTTAAAGTTGATGTTACTCAATTTTTACAAGTAATTTGTAATGAGAAATATTAGGTATACCTTACCTATTTTTTTATAGTGTATAATAGCTATTAATATTAGGTACTCTTTATGCAAATATATAGGATAGAATCTACCCAAACAAATTGAGTGCAAATTCTTACCTCACTTTTATTGAGTAGATTCTATAGGTTGTTTTTTACAGTGTAATTACACATGATACATTTTAAAGGCTCACAGTGTTAACATTTACTTTACTTTAAAAACTAATAAGATTTAATCTAATTTAAATTCTAAATTTGTATTGTAATTTTAGTAATGTGATTATGAATTCGTTTAACTAAAATGTTTCACTTTTATATATACTTTAGCCTATAGTCATCGGTCTATACAGTAGTTATATAGCGCCACTCAGCGGTAAATGCAAAAACCCAAATGCTGTCTCTGTGAGGCGCGGCGTTAAAACCAGAATAACGCTTGAGTACCATCTGTACATGGATACGGGAAGTTATGATCTGCTCAAGACTGAAATTTCGCATACCACAGCCTGTCCACTATGCTTTTGTGCTGCCTCATGATAAACATATATAACAACATTTGTACTCAGAATCTGATTTGTGATTTACACATATTTCTTACACATTTCACATATTAATTTTGTTGCAAAGCAAAGCTGATTTGGCACAATGACGACTGTTAAAAGCCATAAATAAATAAAATGTCATTAAATTTAATTGTACTACAGTAAAATTAAACACTAAAGCAAAATCCACACTCACACACTGGAGGAGAGAGGAGACTGTCATGGCCTTCAACAGCACAGCTGTAACTGACCGCACCACTGACTGCAGCTACAGAGCAGGAGGCAGATTTACAGTCAGACACACGCTGTCCGTTCTTGTACCAGATGTAAGTGGGGTTGTTAGACAGAGTGCAGGTGGTGATACAGCTCAGTGTCATGTTCTGGTCTCTCCAGTCTGATACTGTAACCTTCAGATCTGAAAATATTAATTTAGCTTAATAATTGCTCTATTTGATCTTATTTCTATATTTGTATGACATTACCTGTAACAGACAGAGAGACTCCAGGTTTTCCACTGTATTTGCCTGTAGGATCATCAGTATAGACTTTAAATTTATATGTTTGAGCGTCTCTCTCTCTCAGGTTAGTGATTCTCAGACTACAGTTATTCTGGGAGCTCTGTGTGTACTGCACTCGGCCCTGATACTCCTCATCCTCTCTCACACCCACAGGCTCAACTCCAAAGCTGCTCTTTAATGAACCACAACACTTTTGTGACCTTTTGACGATTAGGGAAGGTGTAATAACTGTGTATGTCCACTGACGAGCCAATCAGAGAGCAGATAGTCTGGGTGGAGTAAGTCACACTCCAGCAGCTCTTCTCATCATAAACACCTGAAACACAAAAAGAAAAAAGAAATGTAAATCCAATCATGTGAGATAGATAGATCCCCACCGTCTGCTTTAAAATGGTCTCTTTCCCTTAGCATACAGGATGGTCTTGAAAAATAATTATAATATTCTCTTGGAGATTAAGGCTTATTTATGGATCAGTTTAAATGCCATTAGATGTGTTTTCACATCTTTAACACTGTTCCAAAACTTACTGAGTGTTGTATAAATCTGGCAACCCTACACCCCTGTGCCTCCCCATGTCAGACTCTTTCAGACATCAGGGCATTTAGCATATAAACAAAAACTCATTCAAGTTCTAAATTTAGGATTCAGTATTAGTTTTAATACTTACATTGATATTTATGTTTACATTTACTTGTAACATTTATATTTAATATTTAGATGTAATGTTTAAGTTAAGTATGTACATTTAAGGTTTTTTGCAGGTAAAATTTAGACTAAAACATAAAACAAACATTCAGGAAAATATCAAACAAATATCTAACTGAATCACAATAGCCTAAATTGTTAAAAAAAAAAAGAAATAAAAGAGAAAAGAGTATTAAACATGTGTTGCTGCATAAACAGAAGCTGGCAGTGAGATGATGACAGAGTGAGTGAAGTGTAAAGTGAGTTCTTACAGACAGCAGGAGAGCGAAGATCCTCATGTCCTCTTACAGCACAGGAGTAACTGCCTGCATCCCCACTACTGACATCCAGATACTCATCATTTCTGTCCTGCTCAGACAAACGCTGTCCGTTCTTGTACCAGATGTAAGTGGGGTTGTTAGACAGAGTGCAGGTGGTTTTACAGATCAGCTTTTTATACCCATTACTGCTGTCTGATACTGTAACCTTCAGATCTACAAATAGTAAGCGAGCTTTGTTATTATACATTTTATAATTTTGTTATTTATTTCATCTGCTAAGTGTTATGTCGGGTAAATGTACTTAAGTGACATTACCTGTAACAGACAGAGAGACTCCAGGTTGTCCAGTGTATTTGCCTTTAGGATCATCAGTGTAGAATCTGAATCTGTATGTTTGAGCGTCTCTCTCTGTCAGGTTAGTGATTCTCAGACTACAGTTATTCTGGGAGCTCTGTGTGTACTGCACTCGGCCCTGATACTCCTCATCCTCTCTCACATCCACAGACTCACCATCAGCCTGCTCTTTAATGAACCACAACACTTTTGTGACCTTTTGACTATCAGGGAAAGTGTAATAACTGTGTATGTCCACTGATGATCCAATCAGAGAGCAGATAGTCTGGGTGGAGTAAGTCACACTCCAGCAGCTCTTCTCATTAAAAACACCTGAAACACAAAATGAGAACAGAAATCTAAATCTACTTATGAATCTTATGAGTTTATTGCAGTCTAACAGATAGCAGGTGAAATGTAAATTGTTGTAAAAAGAAAATATATTCTGTTGTTTTTCTGAGATCACAAGAGAAAAGTAGAAATGTTTCTGTACATTGTAGATAGATATTTTTTTCTCCTTTGACTTATACAGGATGTTTGTAGAAACGGTTTAGATTTTGTTTGTGATTATTTGAGAAGTTTTTCGTTGTGAATATTATTCAACCTAATTAAAAAAAACAAGCCACAGACCTCATGATCATGTTTGAAAACACAATAGCCAGGTCTGTGGCTTGTTTTTAAATCAGTTTAAAATGCCATCAGTAGAAGTGTTTTCACATCCTCAACACTGTTCAAAAATAACTGAGTATTGTATAAACCTGGCAACCCAACATCACTGTCTCTCCCCATATTTGGCAAACTACTGTATCTAACTGTATCACAATAACCTCTACTATTAAAAAAGGAATAAAAGAGAAAAGAGTATTAAACATTTGTTGCTGCATAAACAGAAGCTGGCAGTGAGATGATGACAGAGTGAGTGAAGTGTAAAGTGAGTTCTTACAGACAGCAGGAGAGCGAAGATCCTCATCTCCTCTTACAGCACAGGAGTAACTGCCTGGATACCACCTACTGAAATCCGGATAATCTTTGCCCTTCTCAGACAAACGATGTTCATTCTTGTACCAGATGTAAGTGGGGTTGTTAGACAGAGTGCAGGTGGTTTTACAGCTCAGCTTTTTATTCCCATTACTGCTGTCTGATACTGTAACCTTCAGACCTGCCAAGAATGAAGAGTTTGATGTTATATTAAGTGTCAAACATTATTGTTATTGGTGCTGTGTTGTGTTTATTAGTTCCATCAATCGATTAATTTTTTTTTAACTTAGTCACTGATAGTCATAGTTTCTGATTAATCACAATTAATTACAATTTTAAAATACTTAGATTTTCAAAAAATGAATGACAGACTGGTGAGAGGAAACATGATGCAGTTTTTAATCTAAAATATTAACATTTAAAACATTTTAAAATTAAAATCTCTCAGATGGGACTGGCACTGCATGCAGGGTCTGGATAGTATGGGGCAACTCACTAACAGTGGGGCTCGAAACCGGATCCTGAGATCCAAAATCCAAAACCTTAGAGCCTTTGCCTCTTAAGTCGCCTCTGTCACATCTTACATTTTATATATTCTTGTAACAATAGTTTCCCTTGAAGGTAGCTCAAGTACACAGCTCTGGTTTTATACAAAATTCCATCTAGAAGCTTTTTATAATGAAACAGCACACCTGGTGATCTTTCCTCAGTCATCTTATTATTCACATGGAATGTGCCATGATCACACACAGCCGGGTAAACAAATAGTAATGTGTTAAAATGTGCAGATTAAACAGTTAATTAATGCGTTAATATTGACAGCCCTAGTTGTGTGTATGTTTGTGTGTGTGTGTGTGTGTGTGTGTGTGTGTGTGTGTAACCTGTAACAGTCAGATGAACTCCAGATGAGGCTGATATCCAGTCACTTCTCTGTGTTTTAAATCTAAAGTTATAAACTCCAGAGTCACTCACTCTTACATTCCTCACTGTCAGCTCACAGTCAGACGTCACTGTGCTTACAGACACTCGTCCTGAGTATTGTGGATCTGTGCTCAGGTCTTGTGGTTCTCCTTCAGAGCTCTGGACTCGATACCACTCTCTCTGTGTGACACTGGAGTGATCAGGTGTTGTAAATGTACAGGGGATTTTTATTGTAGATCCAGTAACAGCACAGAGACTCTGAGAGGAGAGAGTTACACTGTGCTGAGCCTCAACTCCTGGAACACACACACACACACAAACACACACAAGAAGCACAAATTAATATTAAACAAATAATCAGGCTCGATTCCCGTCTCTGTGTGCATGGAGTGTGCATGTTCTCCCCGTGCTTGGTGGGTTTCCTCCGGGTACTCCGGTTTCCTCCCACAGTCCAAAGACACGTAGGTTAGGCTAGTTGGCGTTCCCAAATTGCCCGTAGTGTGTGAATGAGTGAGTGTATGTGTGTGTGTCTGTGCCCGCAATGGATTGGCACCCTGTCCAGGGTGTACCCTGCCATGTGCCCTAAGTCTCCTGGGATAGGCTCCAGACCCCCATGACCCTGAATACAGGATTAAGCGGTATAGATGATGAGTGAGTGAGTGAACACATTAAATAATGACTTACAGTCATGGCCAAAATTGTTGGCACCCCTGGAATCTTTCCAGAAAATCAAGTATTTCTCACAGAAAAGTACTGCATTAACACATGTTTTGCTATACATATGTTTATTCCCTTTGTGTGTATTGGAGCAAAAACAAAAAGGGGAGAAAAAAAAGCTAATTTGACATAATGTCACACAAAACTCAAAAAATGGGCTGGACAAAATTATTGGCACCCTTTTGAAATTGTGGATAAATAAGCTTGCACCTTTAAATTGACCTGCGGCAAGAAACAGGTGTGGGGAATATAAAAATAACACCTGAAAGCAAATAAAAAGGAGAGAAGTTCACTTAGGCTTTGCATTGTGTCTCTGTGTGTGCCACACTAAGCATGGGCAACAGAAAGAGAAAAAGTAGAACTGTGTGAGGACTTTTGTGGAAATTGTGGAAAATATCAACAATCTCAAGGTTACAAGTCCATCTCCAGAGATCTAGATTTGCCTTTGTCCACAGTGCGCAACATTATCAAGAAATTTGCAACCCATGGCACTGTAGCTAATCTCCCTGGATGGAAGAGAAACAACTATGAAAGGTTGCAATGTAGGATGTCCGGATGGTGGATAATTCAAGCTGTCCTGCAAGCTCAGGGAGAATCAGTGTCAGTGCAAACTATCCGTCGACATTTAAATGAAATGAAACGCTATGGCAGGAGACCCAGAAGAACCCCTCTGCTGACATGCCAACATGTACTTGAGTAAGGAAAAAAATCCTTCTGGGAAAATGTTTTATGGACAGATGAGACCAAGATAGAGCTTTTTGGTAAAACACATCATTCTGCTGCTTACCGAAAACTGAATAAGGCCTACAAAGAAAAGAACACAGTACCTACAGTCCAATATGGTGGAGGTTCAAAGATGGTTTGGGGTTGTTTTGCTGCCTCTGGCACTGGGTGCCTTGACTGTGTGCAAGGCATCATGAAATCTGAGGATTATCAAAAATTTTGGGTCGCACTGCAGGGCCTAGTGTCAGAAAGGTGGGTTTGCCTGCAGGACAATGACCCCAAACATACTTCAAAAAGCACCCAGAAATGGATGGCAACAAAGCGCTGGAGAGTTCTGAAGTGGCCTGCAATGAGTCCAGATCTAAATCCCATTGAACACCTGTGGAGAGATCTTAAAATTGCTGTTGGGAAAGGGCGCCCTTCCAATATGAGAGACCTGGAGCAGTTTGCAAAGGAAAAGTGGTCCAAAATTCCGGGTGAGAGGTGTAAGAAACTTATTCATGGTTATAGGAAGGATTTCAGTTATTTTTTCTGAGGGGTGTGTAACCAAATATTACGTTAAGTGTCATGATCCACATCATGTTTGCTGTCTGTTCTTTTTTTCCCCACGCTGTCAGTGCTGCTCACGTGCTCATGTTTTCCCTAGCCTGTCAGTCTTAGTTCCCACGCCTCCGTTTCCGCCCTGTCTGCACACCGGTTTCTCATTCTCCAGGTGATTGCTCCAGCATTTAAGCGTGCGCTGCGCAGGGCTTAACTGCTAGATTATTGTGCGTTACTTACCTCAATTTTCTCATGTTTTCTTTTCCGGATTCACGTTGCCAAGTTCGCTCTGTTTCTCGTTTTCCCCCTTTGCCTCTCGTCTCGGATTTGTTCGCCTCGCTCTTTTGATCTCCCGGTTTTTGACCTCGCGCTTTCCCCTTCTGGTTTTCGGCTTCTCGTTTACGTTTTGGATTTAACGCCCCTGCTCTTTGATCTCCCGGTTACCGAATCTCCGCTCTTTCTGTTGACTACGACTTTCGCTTTCCGTTTCTGCTTTGATTTTCCTCCGACTGAATTTTTGGTTCCGACCTCGCTTCTGCACCTCGACCACGCCCCCTTTCAAGACTGCCGTCATCCTCCGCGTTTGGATCCATCTCGCTCCGTTCCCGTGCGTGACAGAATAATCCAGCCACGATATGGATCCAGCGGATTTTGACCGCCTGAGATCAACACTGGAGAGCCAGGGCACCCTGCTTGGAGCACATCAAGAGGAGCTGCTCACCGCTAAGCAGTCGCTTGCCGATGTCACAGCCCAGCTCCAAAGACTCCGACTCTCTCCAGCACAAGGTGGAGCTTCCAGTGAGCAACGAGAGCCGCGCCTCCCCGTCCCCTCCCACCTACGAAGGAGATCCTGGTACCTGTCGCTCCTTCCTCTCCCAGTGCTCACTGATTTTTGAACTTCAATCGTCCACCTTCACCACTGAACGTTCGAACGCTTCTCACCGGAAGAGCCCGGGAGTGGAGCACCGCACTCTGGGACGCTCATGATCCCTGCTGCTCCAATTATGAGAATTTCGCTAAGGAGATGAGGAGGGTGTTCGACCGTTCATGTCATGGCAGGGAGGCTGGACGTAAGCTGCTCAGACAAGGCTCACGCTCGGCCTATGACTATGCCATCGAGTTCCAGACTCTGGCGCTCTCCAGTGGATGGAACGACCGAGCCCTGAGTGATGTGTTCCTTGAAGGTCTGACGGAGGCACTCAAAGACGAGTTAATCACCCAAGAGCTACCCTCGTCTCTTCAGGGACTGATAGATCTGGCCGGACGAGTGGATTCACGCCTCCGCCTGCGTAGACCTACCCGGGGTTCTCCACCCAGGCTCCTTCCCCGACCCTCCTCTCCACGAGCCGACCCTCAGGATGAGCCCATGCAGCTGGACAGAACACGCATCTCCCCAGAGGACAGATGACGCCGTCGAGTTGAAAGGGCCTGTTTTAACTGCGGAAAATCAGGTCACCAACTTAAAGACTGTCCAGCAAAAGGAGGCGCCCTCTAGTACAGCTGGGAGCACTAGAGGGCGTGGCTCCAAGAAGACTCCCAGACCAACGCCGCCTGCTACCTGTCTTCCTCATCCATGAACACCACACCCACATGGTGCAGGCGCTAATTGACTCAGGATCAGACCGCAACCTCATCAATGCGGCTTCAGCCAAGGCTCTGGGTATTCCCGCACTCCTCTTAGAGACTCACCTCAAGGTTCAGGCCCTCGACGGGAGTTCGCTCCCATCTATCACTCACAGAACTCCGCTCATCGGCCTCAGGGTCTCCGGCAACCACTCAGAGCGGACCTCGCTGTTCATCATGGAGGGGTCTCATGCCACGATTGTTCTGGGGCCCTGGCTAATCTGCCACAACCCGCAGATTGACTGGGCCAGGAATTCGATTTCGGCCTGGAGCCCATCATGTTCCAGGACCTGCCTACGAGCTGCCAACACATCATCTCTTTCTCTCACCCCTGCAGGAGAACCACCGGACCTCACCCATGTTCCCTCAGAATTTCCATGACCTCAAGGAGGTCTTCAGTAAATCTCGCGCCACCTCTTTGCCCCCCACCGCCCATACGACTGCGCCATTGATCTGCTACCGGGCACCACACCACCCAAGGGCCGCCTGTACTCACTGTCGACCAAGGAACGCGAGGCTATGAACCAGTACATCACGGAGTCCCTTGCGGCAGGGATCATTCGCACCTCTTCCTCCCCAGCAGGGGCCGGATTCTTCTTTGTGGACAAAAAAGACGGTTCTCTTCGTCCATGTATAGATTACAGGGGCCTAAATGATATCACAGTAAAGAATCACTACCCTCTCCCATTAATGGCTACCGCCTTTGAACTCCTCCAAGGAGCCAAGATCTTTGCTAAACTGGACTTACGCAACGCATATCACCTTGTCCGCATTCGGGAGGGGGACGAATGGAAGACGGCTTTTAATACCCCAACAGGACATTATGAATACCTGGTGGTCCCCTTCGGCCTGACCAACGCCCCTGCAGTCTTCCAGGCTCTAATTAACAATGTTCTCAGGGACTTCCTCAACTCCTCTGTATTCGTCTACCTTGACGATATCTTGGTCTTCTCTCGAGATCTGGAGGAACACCATCACCATGTTCGGCAGGTGCTGCAGAGGCTATTGGAGAACAATCTGTTCATAAAGGCTGAGAAATGCGAGCTGCACACAAAGACCACCACGTTCCTAGGATTCGTCATTAGCCCCAAAGGCATCAAGATGGAACCAACCAAGCTCCAAGCCGTCACCAGCTGGCCCACTCCCACCTCACGACAAGAACTCCAGAGATTCCTGGGCTTCGCGAACTTCTACCACCGCTTCATCCGGGGTTACAGCTCTATAGCTGCCCCCCTAACAGCTCTAACCTCTCCCAAGAACCACTTTCACTGGGATCTGGAGGCCGAGAGGTCCTTTACTGAGCTCAAGCACCGATTCACGTCCGCCCCCATCCTAACCATCCCGGACCCGTCACGTCAATTCGTCGTGGAGGTCAACGCCTCCAGCACGGGGGTAGGGGGCGTCCTGTCCCAGAGAGCCCCACACGATAACAAGTTACACCCCTGCTCCTTCTTCTCACACCGCCTAACCCCTGCTGAAAGCAACTATGGCATTGGCGATCGTGAGCTCCTGGCCATCAAGTTAGCTCTGGACGAATGGAGACACTGGCTAGAGGGGACGGAGGTTCCCTTCCTGGTCTGGACCGATCATAAGAACCTTGAATACCTACAGAACGCCAAGAGACTCAACGCCCGCCAGGCCCGATGGTCTCTGTTCTTCAGCAGGTTCAACTTCACCCTCTCCTATCGCCCAGGATCCAAGAATTCCAAGCCAGACGCTCTCTCAAGACAATTTACTGCCACTCTTGACAGCAATGCTAATGACACTATCCTGCCTCCTACCTCCTTGCTCGCGGCCGCAGAACTTGACATCGAAACCAAAGTTAAGCAAGCCCTGACCCACGAGCCCGGGCCTAGCAACGTTCCCCCTAAACGTCTCTTCGTTCCCCTCTCCCTGTGACCCCAGGTCCTGGAGTGGGCCCACTCCTCCAAACTCTCCTGCCACCCTGGCGCGACCCGCACTCTGGCGCAAACCCAGCAGCGATTTTAGTGGCCCACACTTAAGGAGGACGTCTCCAGCTTTGTGGCGGCATGTGACGTTTGTATAAGATCCAAACACACCAACACGGCCCCAGCGGGCCTCCTCAGACCTCTGCCTATTCCACATCGCCCATGGTCGCACATTGCCTTGGACTTCGTCACAGGCTTACCCGCGCCTAACGGCCACACCTGCATCATGACGGTGGTGGATCGGTTTTCGAAGGCTGCCCACTTCGTCCCTCTGACAGGACTGCCCTCCGCCAAGGAGACCGCTGAACTCATAATTAACCATGTCTTCAAGCTCCATGGCCTCCCCAAAGACATTGTTTCAGATCGGGGCCCACAGTTCACATCCCAATTCTGGAAGGCCTTCTGTAAGTTAATCGCGGCCACTCCCAGCCGGTCTTCAGGGTTTCACCCCCAAAACGGCCAGACCGAAAGGAAGAACTAGTCCCTCGAGGTCGCCCTGAAGTGCATGACCACCCGGGACGCCACTTCTTGGAGCAAGTTTCTGCCCTGGGTAGAATATGCCCACAACTCCCAGGCCTCGTCATCAACTGGTCTGTCCCCCTTCCAGTGCTGCTTAGGATTTCAGCCACCCCTGTTCCCATCTCAGGAGGAGGAGGTCAACGTCCCGTCCGCCCAGGCCTTCATCCGACGCTGCAAAAAGACCTGGCGGCAGGCAAGGAAGACGTTATTGCTCGTCGGCAAAAGATACAAGAAACAAGCTGACTGCAGACGCTCTCAGGCTCCTAAGTACAGAGTGGGGCAAAGAGTCATGCTCTCCACCCGAGATATTCACCTAAAAATGATCTCTCGCAAGCTCTCCCCCCGATACATTGGACCCTTCACAATCACCAAGATTGTCAACCCATGCGCTGTCAAGCTCCTGCTCCCCTCTACTATGCGGCGAGTCAACCCTACGTTTCACGTATCCCAGCTACGCCGTCTTGCCTCATGTTCATTCGTTAATCTCAGACTTTCACAAACGCTTTCCAGAGGCTCCCCGCCCTAACGCCCAGAGGCGCTCATAAAGGGGGGGGTACTGTCATGATCCACATCATGTTTGCTGTCTGTTCTTTTTATTCCCACGCTGTCAGTGCTGCTCACGTGCTCATGTTTTCCCCCTTTGCCTCTCGTCTCGGATTTGTTCGCCTCGCTCTTTTGATCTCCCGGTTATTGACCTCGCGCTTTCCCTTCTGGTTTTCGGCTTCTCGTTTACTTTTTGGATTTAACGCCCCGCTCTTTGATCTCCCGGTTACCGAATCTCCGCTCTTCCTGTTGACTACGACTTTCGCTTTCCGTTTCTGCTTTGATTTTCCGCCGACTGAATTTTTGGTTCCGACCTCGCTTCTGCACCTCGACCACGCCCCCTTTCAAGACTGCCGTCATCCTCCGCGTTTGGATCCATCTCGCTCCGTTCCCGTGCGTGACATTAAGGGTGCCAATAATTTTGTCCAGCCCATTTTGGAGTTTTTGTTTTGTTCCAATACACACAAAGAGAATAAACATGTCTATAGCAAAACACGTGTTAATGCAGTACTTTTCTGTGAGAAATACTTGATTTTCTGGAAAAATTTCAGGGGTGCCAACAATTTTGGCCATGAGTGAATACACTGAGAGCATACAGTGAGAGTGTATTCACACTTTTATAATGCTGCTGCTGCTGTTCTCAGTCACACACAGCACGAGGCCAATAACGTGTGAAAATGCAGATAAAAATAGGACTTAGTTTGAAACAGTTCATAAACATAAATGTTCAGGACATTAATATATTATTTTCTACATTCATAACATAATATAATAATTTGATATGTGTATGTTTTAGTAGAATTAGGACTTTTAATTTTAAACGGCTAAAACACTTCCAAACACACTGACATGTTGAGAGCTTTCCTGAACTGTTACAGTAGTGACACAACAGCACATAAAAACAGTAGAAAGAGCTGAAATATGTGAAAAGTTTACCTGTCAGTAACATGAGGATTGCTGCTACTGTAATATTTCCCCACATTCTGTAAAACACGGTGACATCAGCCTTCAGACAGCTGACACTTGAAGATCCACCACGTGTAGAGTTTAGACCAAAAATATCCTTATAAATACAAAATAAATCAATCTTACACTTTTAGTGATTAACTGCATTAATCAGTCTGTTCCTCCTTCACTCGTACTGCACTTGTAAGCAGTTATGAGCATCTATATGACACTAGCAGTAAAGATAGAGAAGTAGAGTAGTGCACTTACACAGCATTGTGTTATCACACCTCTCTATTTCAGTTTGGTCTCCTCCTTTCCTTTACATTAGTACAGACATACAAATGTGTGATTAACGCCCCTTTCTTACTCCATTCTCATCTCTACAGGCGTCTCTATAGAGCTCTTGCAGTCACGTGATTGAGAATCTAAACACCCACCATTTTGTTGGGCAATCATATCTGCCACAGATAACACCTCCAACCCAGATAATCATGAATCACTGAACAATTAAGATAAAGTATGTTGAGCTGCCAGTGATCCAGACCCCCTCTGCCTTCTTTTTCTGTCTGAGTCATCCTGGTTCCCCGTTTCGGGTTGGAGATGTTGTTGCATGGCCAGCTGTTCTCTAAGGAATTGTGACTGCTGTTGCTCAGTAGTTCAGGACTGGAATTTCCTACAGTCTACCTGAACGTCCAATAACAAACTGGACTTCATGTTGACTGCAAAACAATTTGTGCTATCCATTATCGTAATGAGTTTGGGTTCCCTATTGAGTCTGGTTCCTCTCAAGCTTTCTTCATATTGCCATCTCAGGGAGTTTTTCCTTGGGATTGTCACCCTCAGCTTGCTGATCTGGGACAATTTAATCATTTTGATTCATACACATTCTCTCACATTTTCGACACATTTCCATAATTTCTCGACCATGACCATTGTTCAAAGCGCTATACAAATAAAATAAAATAAAATCGAATTTACTAAAATCAAAACATTGTTTAAGCAGAATATCTGCACAGTTTATATTCTGCTATTAAAACTGTAGGTTTCTGACTTATATTTTTAAGTTTTAAGGAAACAGTGATTTAAGATAAAAATATATCAAATGCTAAATGAATAACATGAGAAGATTAAAGTGCCACTAACACGTCATTTAGTAGTTGCCCTGATACAAATGTTGTTGGTTTGTTTTCTGTCGGAAGAAACTGAGAAAGAAGAAGCAACACCCGCTCAGGTCATGAACTGTGAGGCACCTGTTAATGCTCCGTGTGGATGTTTTTAATTTCGAGACAAAAACAACTGCGCTCTAAACATGCCTACTGACACATCTGACACAAATGAGCGCGTGCTGCACGGACACTACACGAGGCACTGAGGAATGACTTTACATCTCTACTCTGTGGTGAGTAATCAGGTGCTGTCTACATTCTCTTCTGATTTCCATTCAAATCTAAATATAGTGCTCATCAAACATTACTTTCTTTAGTCACAGCATATTTATTTTAAATATTTACTTTATTGCAAAAATAGTGTTTATGTACACTGAATTAATCATGTAAACAATTAATAAATAAATGCAAGAAATGCTACAAATAAATATAATGCTTGCTATAATAAAGTTCAATGAATAGCATATAGTAGATACATATAATAATAAATATCTAATCATGCATTTTCTCAGGATTATTTGGGTTCAAGAGAGGGGTGGTCTGTGATGGCAGCATGTCCTTGTGACCAGGGGAGACCAGGAATGGCTACTAAACTTTCCTATTAAGAAGACAACAGTCCTACAAGAGAGATGCTTGTGCTATTTTTTTCCCTTACCTTGCTATTTGTAGGTTTTCAAACTTAGCTGAGCTGCAGAAACTATTGAATTTAAAACCTCACCGTGCATCAATGTTTAGTGTTTAACATGTTTTGTGTGCCGTGTGCTTATATTGTATTTTTGTAAATGTTAAAATTAATGTATACTGTAAAATCCAAGATGAGTGTGTGGGATTTGGAATAGAGACAACGTTCTGGATAGAGTGCAAAATGTTTTATTATAAATTATTTAAGATATAATACAAATACATTTTGTACCAAAAGTAGCTGTCAAATAGGAGAAAAATGTAAACATTAAAATTGAACATATTTTTATATTTACTTGTACTTGCATAGCAAGAGGGTGCACTCTAAAAAATGCAGTGTTGTTTCTGTAAACACATTGTTGGATTGCTCAATGTTGGGTCAAATGAGATGTACTGGGTCATTTTGACCCAACATCTGGTTTATTGTTTATTCTCTGGTTTCTCAAATGGCAGCCTCCAAAGTGTTTTGAATATTACTGTTTATGTCGCAAAGTGTATTTTAATGTATGTGTGTACAGCTCAAAACATCAATCAGTTATTAAACATAGCGTCTATTTAAAAATTTGCCCCAACGATTTAGGAGATTTGATGTCCAGGCAATCCTACAGTGCTCTGTGCTCATGTAGCCGCCCAATGCTGCCTCACCTTGGAGAGAACTTCTGAAAACTACCGCTGGCTGTGATGTCTCTGCTGTCATTAAAACAGCGGATTTATTCCATTTTGTGTATTTCTAAAAGGCACTCTTTGGTATGATATGGTTATGGTATAATATATCCTGGCTGTGGGACGCATCCTGTTTGCTGCATTCTATTTACACTTTACCCAGTGTCCTCAAACCCTCAAGTGTGCACTTCCAAGTCAAGTCTGTTCTTTGCGTTTTTGAAATTGAGACACGGCATGACGAACTTTCTGGATTCTTCACTTCTGTTTTTCCACCTTTTAAGTCCCACTTTGATGTGGGGGTGTGGGGAGTTCATGTTTTTATATTCTGTACCATTACATTATACTGTATTTTATGAGAAATTTGCATTTGAAGCATACACAAATAAACCTAAATTTACTAAATGTAATCTTAAATGTAAGGTAAATTTGTCAGGTAAATTACTAAATAATCTTCAATTGTCATGGGTCTAGCTGGTGGTGCTGGCAAGACCCGGCTGATGTTGTTGCCATGGGCATGAAGGTAGGCATGAAGGCAGAGGAGTTGTTAAACAGAACGAGTCCTTTTATTAACGAGTCCTAACATTGAAACAAACCAACAAAGGAACCAAAACAACAAACGTAAACTAAAACTAGGTCTCAGGAAAAACACAGGGGACGGCGCGCTAACACGGACAAGAACAGGACACAGGGAACCAGGAGCTGACACAGGGAACCAGGAGCTGACACAGGGAACCAGGAGCTGACACAGGGAACCAGGAGCTGACACAGGGAACCAGGAGCTGACACAGGGAACCAGGAGCTGACACAGGGAACCGACAGAGAGAACTGGGGATGAGGAAACATGGAGCTGAAGCTAACTAAAGACACATAGGGGAACTAGAGACTAGACAGGGCTAGACAGGAGAGACAGGGCTGGAGACACAGAACACAGACTAGAGACGGGAGACTAGAGACGGGAGACTAGAGACGGGAGACTAGAGACGGGAGACTAGAGACGGGAGACTAGAGACGGGAGACTAGAGACGGGAGACTAGAGACGGGAGACTAGAGACGGGAGACTAGGCTGGGTTAGTAGCTACATGGAATGCTGGGGGCACTGGATGCTGACCTAACCAGGTTAGTTTCTAATGGGGTTAGTGGCTAACCAGGTTAGTACTGACCTAAGAGTGGGGAACTGAACACAAAAGGCAAAGCACACATGAGGCTACTCCAAACTAGCGGCTAACCTACTAGCGACCAGAACCACTAGCAGTCAATCCCCCTAGAGGCTAGCCTACAGGAGGCTAACCCTACTAAGGGCTAACCCTACTAGCAATTAAGGCCTACTAGCGGCTAACCCTGCTAGCGGCTAGACCCTCACGTGGCTACACAAAACTAAACAGACAAAGAACTAGACTGGAAGACAAACACTGGGAAGACACAGAACGGTACTTACACTGTACACAGGAGGAGACACAGCCTAGCTAAACATGAAACAGGACAGCTCCATGAATCCATCAACACAAGGAACTTAAGGAAAACACAACTAGAGCCCTCTTTAAACAAAGGTAAAACAATATAACTAAAATATAAACTTAAATAAACAAAAGGAATGCCCACATGACGGTAGTTACAAAGACAAACATACCAAACAAACAAACAATGCTCGACCCAGTTTCCCAGAACAGACTGCTATTTATAGAAGCTTTAATGAGGCACCTCACTCCAGGTGAGCACTCATCACCTGACTGAGGTGCCTTCTGGGAAACTGAGTCAACCAACAAGAACTACACAAGACAGACAGACATAAACAGTGACCTCTAGTGGAGGTTCCTAACATCAATAAAGCTGTGTGTGGAAAGCAGTGGAGGCCGGTCAATATGGGGCGCAGGGGCGCCGCCCCCCCCCCCTTAAAGTTAAGCAGAGAAGAATGCCACTTTAACATGTAATTATTTAACATAATAATTATTTATTTTAATAATGAAATAAAGTCATTTAGTCACAATATTCCGCTGTATTTTTTAATATAATTTATTTACAATAAAAAAATCTAAACTGTATAACATTCATTTGTGTTCGTGTATGCGGGGCGCCGGACAAATGAGTGTCTATGTAGGCACGTACATTTTTGAAAAGCATGTGACTTGAAGCTGAGCTCTAATTGGATTTTGTCAAATCATCCTTGATGCGCAGCACTGTGCGCCCCGAACCCTCCCAATTTTGTTCTTAGCGAATCAATTTTGTTTTTAAATATTTGGGCTCATGTGATTGGACCATTCTCAACAAGTCTTTTCCAGCACTTCTTATGGCAAGCTGACTGGATGCAATGTGAGTCCTTTATTTTATACTAGTAGTAATGATGCTTAATCACCTGATAAATGGCTATTTACTGTACATGCAATTATTAAAAGTTTAATTTTAATTTTGTTTGCACCAAACAAAAATTTTGTTTGTTATGTATAAGTGTCAGAAGAAGCAATTGGGATGTGTTTAATGATGGTCTTAATATGTCTTCTGTGCCTGTCTGTTAAACAAACAAAAAAAACTGGTTGTGTTATTTTGACCCAGCAGTTGGTTTGTTTAAGTATATTTATTTTATACTTTTGGACTTTTCGGTTGTCTTTACATGGTCAACTTGGCAGACAGGTTGGAATCTGCTGCCATCAGGATGCCTGAGAGTCTCATGGCCTGGGGCCCTCAGGGGCCCCCAAACAAGATTTTGCTCCCTAGCTCATACACACTTTCACATAGGCACACGAAACTCTGTACACATTTAGAGCCTCATTGAGCTGAACAACTTTCACGCTGCATGTCCTGGGCTCAACTCAACAGGAGGCCGCTTATTTGGTCGTTCGCAAAACGCCCCGATGGATTTTTATATACTCCTCCTAGGGAATTTATACGATCGTCACCAAACCGGGCCGAAGAGATCTAAAGACCATGTGGATGCAAAAATGCGGAGAGATTTTTGATATCTCAAGCGGGTCAGCCATGATAATGTCTTAAACCTACCCCAAAAAATGATTAATAACTTTCTGTGTGGCATTATATTGAGTGACATTATATTCAGTGACACGTTCAGTGACATCACATTCAGTGACATCATAGTGTGATGCTTTTCTTCCAGCATCTGCAGGTCTATTGAACACACAAACATCACAAATGTTAACACACAAACACATCTCACACACACAGAAACACACTCATACATCATACACATGCACACATGTATACATACATATTACACATGTTTACACTCACGCGCACACACACACACACACACACACACACACACACACACACACCACGCACACACAAATATTTAGGGCCCAAACTGACATTAGCTCTGTATAGTGTGTGATGTGTGCAGGTTGTGGGGTGCAACCAGGTGGCAATGGCTTTTCCGAGGTCTTAACACACTCGAAAAACACACAGGTTGTGCGGTGTGCCCGGGGTGGTTGTGGCGCACGGTGCTTGGGCCCGTCATCATTGCTTGCAACTATATTCCAATTTATTTCACCCCGTTTTGGATTCCTTTAGCTTACAGTGTCTATTTGATTCTGTATTTGGTTAGCTTATGACACAGCTATCTATAATGTTATTTAGCACAAACACTTTAGGTCCTGGTAGCTAAAATACTGCATCATGAAGCTTATTGATATTTAGATATTAGAATAAAAAGCCCCCCGCTTTTTTTATTTCTTGCATGACAAGCTTGTATTGTCTTTATACATGGTCATTAGTGATTGATGATATACAGTAGTTTATTTTATTGTGTTTATTGTGTGTATGACTGGCTTTTACAAACCTAACACCTTTCTTCATCATGCACTGTTCTTGTTTTCATTGTTTTACCCTAAATGTCTGTTTGCAGGGCCAAATTTACAGTATGCCTTAAATGTGCCTTCTTTGTATAAGGTCATCGTTGTCCCTTTCCTCTCCATTCTGGACATTTACTTTTCACTAGGTGAAAGAGGTTTCAGAGGAAACATTTATATGTTTATGAGTAAGAAAAATACACAAATGTCAAAACTTGTCAGAACTACTTCAGGGCCCAAAAACCTGCAGACCCCTAAATAATGAGTAAGGGGCCAAGCCGCAATTGGCCCTCACTCATTTACACTACTGTGGTTTAAAAGAAACTGTGTGAATTTGTCCCTGAGAGGTTGCAATTATACCAGCATATATTGTGGTTTGGTGCTGGTATGCTGGGGACCAGCATCAGTAAGATAATAATCTACTAAGGAGGTGAGGTTCCGGAGCGTCCTAAGTAGACAGAATGATGAGAGTAAAGTGGCAGCAGGTCTGCTCAGAGCGCTGACTGAGGCGATAAAAGGTAAGATGCGAATTGGAGCATGGAGGGGAAGGAGGAGCTTCATCGGCTTGCGGTTCATGGTGTAGCCAAGGCTTGACGGGTTGTGACAAAAACACGATCTTTGTGTCTGTGGATTGTTTTTAAATCAGTTTAAAATGGCGTCAGTAGTGTTTTCACATCCTCAACACTGTTCGAAAAATAGCTGAGTGTTGTATAAACCTGGCAACCCTACACCCCTGTGTTTTCTCAACCCGGACATTTTCAGACACCTGGGCAATTCATATAAACAAAAAACTAAACAAAATAACATTCGTATTTAAATTTCGTATTTATATACACAGAAAGTAAAATAAATATTGGACAAACTATTTAAACTATCAAAGGAGCCTTAACTATATATATATATATATAGAAGTGAGTCCATCATGAGCAGAGATCAAGTGAGTAAAAAGATCATGATCAGGAAAACATGTAGTAATGGGTATAAAGTGTAACCTTGAATTGCGAGCATAATTCGTTCTGGATGCATGCTTGTATATCAAGACACTCTTATATCAAAGGTAATTTCCCCCAGACGATTGGGAGACGATTACCCACAATTCTTCAGCAGGAGAGAGAGAATGATTGGCTCAGTTATGATCACGTAATGGTTGGCATCAAAACAAGAAGCGCATGCGCACCACATTATGGGACTCGGTTATCAAGACTCACTTGGTTATCAAGTCCAAATTTATTTTAAAAAATTTTCTTGTCTTGTGGAACATTTGCAAACCGGGTTACTTACAATCCGAGGTTCCATTGTAGTTTAAAATATAAAGGATGATCGTAGACCACTATACACAGTATATACAGTATGTATGAGTTTATAATAGATGAAATGTTACAAATAGACGGCTGAGACACAAAATGAGCTGCATAAATAATGATGATAACTGAATGATATTTACTGAAGACAGAAATTAGTCCTTTGTGACGTCTTCATGATGTTTAACTCTAATCCCAAAACTCTCACCCTGAGCTTCCTTCCTGTGCTGTTCATGATGCTGAAGGTAAAGTCACTAACCAAACTCAACTGTTATCATTCTCCAGTTCTTTGGTACTTCTCCTCACACCTGAAAACAAAACACACACACTATCACATCGTACTCTGTATTAAGCACTCTTTTACACAAACACACACTTCATTTCTATTCACTTCCTATCAAAGGACAAGTTTACAGGTTTTGAATACACTTCACTACACATAAACATTACACTTTCAAACACTTCACCACAGATATGGAACAAATCCATAACACCAGTATTTGAAGCTAATCTTAAGTAACTGCACCATCTAGTGTCAGTCTCAGTAAATGCATTTATTTATATCAGTCTGGTGAAGCAGGTGTACACACTTACCATCAGTGTGTCATAATCAGAGGACATGGCTGCAGGGTTCAGGGTTGCGTAAGTGTCACTGGCAGAACTTTTAACATTCTAGGGGGAAATGAGAGTTTAGAGAACTAATTGTGGTATGTACATATTGTCTGCATGATACACACACACACACACACACACACACACAGACTGTAAACATACTTGCCGTGTGTCATAATCTGGAGACACAGTCAAGGGGTTCAGTTCTGTGTATGTGTCATCTCCATGTGTTGAAACACTCTGAGAGAAATTAAGAAAAGCTATCTTAACTATTTATTCAACAGCAACCTTATGCGAACATTTATTTCATATTTGAACATTTCACATGATCAACAGACCCTTTCACCCACACTCACCTGTCCACTCTCACCAGTGCTGCTGTTGACGTTAGCTGAACTCGACTTCCTCTTCCTGAGAAACAGATAGCACGTGTTCATGTTATTTATAAATCTGTATTTAAATGTAAATCTTTTTTTCATCATACTCTGTTCATTCACATACCACATCCACAGAGCTCCTGAGATGAGTGCTAATGCCAGAAAGACACCCAGTCCCACCATGATGAGCTTTAACACTGTGTTCTCCTCTGAGCCTTCAGAAACTAATCATAAATGAAAACAGGGTTTTATTGATAAATTTTTTTTTTTTTTTTTTTACAGTTGCATAAATGTCTTACACTGCACTGAACTCAAGCACCTGGTGTGTGTTCAGAACCAGCATTTGATATAGTATCATTGAGGAGAGTAAAATCCACACTCACACACTGGAGGAGAGAGGAGACTGTCATGGCCTTCAACAGCACAGCTGTAACTGACCGCACCACTGACTGCAGCTACAGAGCAGGAGGCAGATTTACAGTCAGACACACGCTGTCCGTTCTTGTACCAGATGTAAGTGGGGTTGTTGGACAGAGTGCAGGTGGTGATACAGCTCAGTGTCATGTTCTGGTCTCTCCAGTCTGATACTGTAACCTTCAGATCTGCAACATAATAAAGTGGATTAATGATTTTCATCAATTTCATCTCCGTAAATGAGGTTAAGTAAATGTAAAATTGTGTAACATTACCTGTAACAGACAGAGAGACTCCAGGTCCACTGGTGTAATCACCCCCATCAGTGTAGAATCTGAATCTGTATGTCTGAGCGTCTCTCTCTGTCAGGTTAGTGATTCTCAGACTACAGTTATTCTGGGAGCTCTGTGTGTACTGCACTCGGCCCTGATACTCCTCATCCTCTCTCACATCCACAGGCTCACCATCAGCCTGCTCTTTAATGAACCACAACACTTTTGTGACTTTGTAACGATCAGGGAAGGTGAAATAACTGTGTATGTCCACTGATGAGCCAATCAGAGAGCAGATAGTCTGGGTGGAGTAAGTCACACTCCAGCAGCTCTTCTCTTCCAAAACACCTGAAACACACAAAGTGAGAACGGAAATAAAAAAATCTACTTATGAATCACTGCATATATTGTAGGTGTTTTGCAATAAAAAAAACAGTGGCAAATTTAAACCCTGGCAATAAATAAATGAACAAATAAATAATAATAATAAAAAACCTATGGCCTCTCTAGATTTCTGTAAAATACAGTAAATGAATAAATAAATAAGATACATTTCTCTACACTGCAGATAAGTCTACGCTGTCTGATTAAAATTTATAATTTGTCTCAGCATACATCAATAGAAACTGGATTGCCTCATTTCAGATATTCTTTTTAAATCACTTCTTCAGCCCAAAACACCATCAGCCGACCATCAATGCTCTTCACATCCTTATATTTGTTCCAATAAATATCAGAGTGAGGTTACAACCTGGCAACCCAACTACACTGCAGTTTGCCTTGACACGCATTCTCTGGGGTCAATTAGCATATGTACAAAATATTTAACTTCTACTTTAATGTTTAAAGATTATTTTCTCTTTATTAATAATGATTGTTTATGCTAATATTCAACATTTAAATTTACTATATGTTTTGCATTTTAATTTAACATTAGGATTTCTATTTAATATTTACACTAAAACTTAATACTATTATATAACATGTTTAAGTTCCATTTAAAAAAAATGCAAGCCAAACAGAAAATATTTTTTTATGTTTTACATTTGTTGCTGCATAAACAGAAGCTGGCAGTGAGATGATGACAGAGTGAGTGAAGTGTAAAGTGAGTTCTTACAGACAGCAGGAGAGCGAAGATCCTCATGTCCTCTTACAGCACAGGAGTAACTGCCTGAATCCCCACTACTGTTATATAGATTCAGATCATCTTTGTCCTGCTCAGGAACACACAGTCCGTTCTTGTACCAGACGTAAGTGGGGTTGTTAGACAGAGTGCAGGTGGTGATACACATCAGGGTCTTATTCCCAGTATCCCAGTCTGATACTATAACCTTCAGATCTGCACATATTAAATTAGTTTAATAAATATCATATATTTTTGAACTGTATATAACTTAGACACACACAAAGTGCATCTTATATATCTTAACTCTTATGAATTCTAGATTCATCACACAAAGTAAGAATTTGAAGCCTTTTAAAGAAAAAGAACTGGACTGTTGATCAGTGGTCCAAAGTTCGCTTTTCAGGTGACATTACGTTTTGCATTTCATTTGGAATCAATATATGAGAATCTCATATATATATTATCTGCTAGTCCAAAGTCAACACAGCCATCTTCCACAAGATTTTAGAGCACCAAAACTAGAGAAGCCAAAACTTTTAAAATAAATCAATCTCATTAATAATTTACACAAAAGACATGATGCACACATGCGTGAAACCCAATTCACGTGCACGAAAAAAAAAAGATATTCACAAAATAACAACTCGCGTCCACAAAATAAATATATATATATATATATATATATTCATAATATAGGTTTCACAAATGGAAAAACACAATTTTCAGATGTACAACTCTGTACAAACTTTTTCAATGTTTAAAATTCACGAGTGTATCATGGACAGTGAATGTGCAAATCGTGCGTATTTTTGAGACTTTGCTGGCAGCAACGTGGGTCACTTGTACTCTTTAGCCAATCAGATACGACCTCACCATTCAACCAATCACAGCCCTAAGTGCCACAGGCTGATCTTTTCCATGCCATGCCACACTTATTCAGAAATTCACACTAAAAAGTCCTGACCAGCTAAAAGACTTCAATTCTGACTCAGCTCCCTCTTTAGTACAGCGACCTCATCACTGCAGAAGCTGCACCCAATTAATAGTCAATCTCATGTCCTATTACTTGTAAACAAAATCCTGAGATTGTTACTCTTCTCCACCTGATATAGTTCCTTCCCCCCCCTCACCCTTAGGTATTTTCTGGGAGAGAGCCATGGCCATAGATTTAGGCCTCACACTTACAGTTGCTGCAAACCATTCAAGTGCACACCGCACACACACATGGCCCTGCTGTGAAGGTGCCAAGAGGACAACGCCATAATCATTTAAATCAAAACAAAAATATGAAATATTTCACTTTACATGTAATGAAACTATAACATTTGAGTTTCACCTTTTGAGTTAATTCATAAAAAAAATAAATAAAAAGAATTGTTCCCGGAGGCACTATATATGTAGTGGTTTAGTAACTGTATAATGACATTACCTGTGACAGACAGAGAGACTCCAAGTTGACCAGTGTAATTTTCTCGCAGCGTGTAGAATCCAAGTCTGTATGTTTGAGCGTCTCTCTCTGTCAGGTTAGTGATTCTCAGACTACAGTTATTCTGGGAGCTCTGTGTGTACTGCACTCGGCCCTGATACTCCTCATCCTCTCTCACATCCACAGGCTCACCATCAGCCTGCTCTTTAATGAACCAGACTGATTGTAGCACTGTGAGTCCTGCAGGGTGTTTATAAGAGCAAGAAATGTCAATCAATGTGCTTTTCAGAGCACAAACATTTTCAGCAGTGTAAGTCACACCCCAACACTCTTTGCCCAGTACACCTGAAACACACAGAGGTTCACACAGGAAGGAAGAAGTTCAATTATTGATCTTTTTTTCATACAGTTTCAAACAGTCCTTTTAATATCTGTGCATGCCCCTATGTGTTGGTCTGTAAACCACTGAAATGTACAATTCAGGGAAAGTAAGTACAACTGATCTAAAGCTGAAATTGCATTTCTCAATAGCAGACGAAGTGAAGGTGTTTCGGTATATCTGTTATGAGGGGGTGCCTCAATATGGCGCCCCTCGGTATTAATTCGTGTATGGAAGCCCCGATGCAGGACTTGGAGGGGTATGGGCCGTGGATTGTTTATTTCGGTGGGAATAATCGGCTCGCGTGAACACCACGCAGCGCTACAAAGGGAAGGAGGGCGCGCCTATGTCGGCGCGTGCCACCGTGCTTTTGTCACAACGAACAGGTATTTTGTTTGTTATTCTTGTCTTTTTTCACTTTCCCTTCTCACTTTTCTCTTTTCTCTTTTCACTTTCCATTTTCTCTGTTCACTTTTCTCTTTTCACTTTCCCTTCTCTCTTTTCTCTTTTTCTCTTTTCACTCCCTATACCAGAGCCACGCTCTCGTACCTGGTGCTATCTAATGTTCGCAGAGCGTGCGCTGGTTTCTGGGAGCTTAAATATCCTTCCGGCCAGGTGTAGCTCGTCAACCTTGATTGCCAGTGCTACGGGGTTGCCTAGCAACCGCCCGTCGCATGTGTGGCCGTGTTACAATATCGGGGTCTTGTATATGAGTAATGAAACATTGAAACGTGAGGTTGGCTGAAGAATCGGAGCAACGGGAGCCGTATTGCAGTCGCTTTACTGCACTGTTGTGATAAAAAGAAATTTGAGTCAAAAGGCAAAGCTTTCAATCTACTGGTTGATCTTTGTTACAACCCTCACCTATGGTCATGAGAGTTGGGTCATGACCGGAAGGAGAAGATCGCGAATACAAGAGTCAAAAATGGGTTTTCTCTTAGAGATAGGATGAGACGCTCAGTAATCCATGAGAAACTCAGAGTAGAGCCGCTGTTCCTTTTTGTGGAAAGGAGTTAGTTGAGGAAGTTTGGGCATCTAGTAAGAATGTCACCAGATTGCCTACCTAGGGAGGTTTTCTTTTCACATGCAGCTGGAAAGAGGCCACAGGGCAGACCAAGGAGAGGTGAAGAGATTATATCTCCACACTGGCTTGGGAATGCCTTGGGATCCCCCTGTCAGAAATAGCTGAGGTGGCTGGGGAAAAGGAAGTTTGGGGTTCCCTGGTGAAACTGCTCCCCCCGCGACCTGATTTTGAATAAGCAGTTGAAGATGGATGAATGGATATGAACATTTTTGGGTTGTGGGACGAATCATCAAAGTTTTCATTATTTCTTATAGGGAAATTTGCCATGAGCCAAAAAGGCATCCAGGATTCCCCTCATGATTTAAAAGCTCAGAGACAACACTGTGTGATGTCTCAGTATATGAGATTAATTTCCTTAGGGTCGGTTATGGTTTTTGGTCACATGATAGCAGTGTGGGGACAGAGATTTAATCAAGTAAATTGGTATGCTTTACGTTGTATATTCATGTCATGAATCATGACTCACTTTGTTGGGCTTAAGAACAAATTCAACTTGCAAATGTGCTCCCGGAACAGAACTCGTTCGTAAGTGGGGGACTACCTGTATTCCGAGGGTCAAGACGAGAAAAATAAAGAACAGGCAGGGTCGACAATGATTCAAGAATACACTGAAAAATGACAAAGAATACGCGAGGCACATGAGTCAGACACTGCGACTCTGACTAATTCTCTCTGCCTGTTTTTAAGGCTGAAAGGTTGATTACTTAATCAGGCCAAATGCGCAGTGGGAAAATCCAGAGTGGTGTCTGACCTGCAAAAGCTTGCTGATCTGGCTAGCTTGTAACAAAAACAGGTACAGGACCTGTTTGATCTGGCTTTTACTAGATTAAAATTTTTAAACTGCACATTTTCTGTTTTTAGCATTTAGCAGCTCAAATTTAGCAGTTTATACCTGTGGAAATAAAATCAAATATAATATGAAGTGAAATTATAAAGTGAAGTGACATGTTTTGATGAGAGTTAACCAGCACCAACATGTTACATGTAAAACTGATTAGATATTAAATTATTTACAAAAAATAAATAAGCAAAACAAGATGTTTTAATGCGAGCAATGTGTTAGTGGTTTCAGTTTGATGCTGAGGGACAGATTTACTTACACACTGCAGGAGAGTGATGGTTTTCACCCTCATACACCTGACAGGAGTAGCTGCCTTCATCGTGTGGACTGGTCGAGTCGAGCACAATGAAGGCATCAATAGTATACGCAAAATAATGGCCGTTCTTGTACCAGTAAAACCGGGCTGTACTGATACTGCAGGTGGCGCTACAGGTCACTTTCACTTCTCTCTGTCCTACAGTGTTAGGATCCACCTTCACCTGCAAGTCTACACACAATTATGTACCAAAACCCTGTTAATAATACATACCAGAAATATATACTACATATTATACAATAAAGTGTGTGTGTGTGTGTGTGTTACCTGTAACAGTCAGTTTAAATCCAGATGAGTCTGATATCCAGTCACGTCCCTGTGTTTTAAATCTAAAGTTATAAACTCCAGAGTCACTCACTCTCACATTCCTCACTGTCAGCTCACAGCTATACCGCCAGCTACTTACAGACACTCGTCCTGAGTATTGTGGATCTCTTCTCAGGTCTTGTGGTTCTCCTTCAGGGCTCTGGACTCGATACCACTCTCTCTGTGTGACACTGGAGTGATCAGGTGTTGTAAATGTACAGGGGATTTTTACTGTAGATCCAGTAACAGCACAGAGACTCTGAGAGGAGAGAGTTACACTGTGCTGAGCCTCAACTCCTGGAACACACACACACACACACACACACACACACACACACACACACACACACACACACACACACACACACACACACACACACACACACACACACAATAATCAGAAACTAAACTAAACATATACTGCAATGACTTGTTCACTGACCAGCAAGAGTGTTACCCACAGTTTTAACCAATGTGCTGTTCTCAGTTACACACAGTGAGAGAGAGGACATATGAAAATTATCTGGGTTTATATAATTGACAAAAACAATTAGACTTACAAAAATGCTGGATTTTTCAGCAGGGAGTACACATTTTCACATTTTCGAGTAAAATCTGCAATAATTTATCTTGTGTCTTTATCTATAACGCTTGTCAACTACTTAAACTGTTACAGTAGTGACACAACAGCACATAAAAACAGTAGAAAGAGCTGAAATATGTGAAAAGTTTACCTGTCAGTAACATGAGGATTGCTGCTACTGTAATATTTCTCCACATTCTGTAAAACACGGTGACATCAGCCTTCAGACAGCTGACACTTGAATATCCACCACGTGTAGAGTTTAGAGCAAAAATATCCTTATAAATACAAAATAAATCAATCTTACACTTTTAGTGAACATTAACCGCATTAATCAGTCTGTTCCTCCTTCACTCATATTTTCCCTAAAGACACAGAAGATACAGTAAGTCGTGCCCTTACCACAGCACTGATTACCACATCACCCTATTCTGGCTTCCTCTTTGTTTTTTATGTGAAGTTACTTAAGTCTAATTAACACAGTATGTTTATTCTGTTATTCTGCATTTTTCCTTATTAATAGTTTTTCTAGTCCTAACTAAACTGTGAACTGTGTTTTCTTTTCCCTTTCTAGTTGCTTTCACCTGAGCACTTTGATTTAAGTACTTTCCATCAGGGAGTTTGGCTCCCTGGCTTCAGTGATTGCCCCATAAATATTACATCACATCCTCTTATGACATTCATTTTATTTGTCTTAATTCCCGTTAAGGTTGGTTTCTCTTTAATTACTACATTCTGCTCATTTCACTTTGGGTCTCTTGGTTAAGCAACTCTTAGTTTATGGAGCTACAGGAGCCATAAGTTAGAAAATTGGAGTATATTTATTCATTGACTATCATTGATAAACCAAAATCCTCTTGGTGGTTATGCAGCAGGACAATCATCTGAAGGGCTGAAAAAAAATATGGTTTAGAGTGGCCTAGTCAAAGTTTGGGCTTGCTCGGAAACCCTCCAATGTGGCTGAATTAAAACAATTCTGCAAAGAAGAGTGAACCAAAATTCTTCCACAGTGATGTGAAAGACATTGCCAGTTATCGCAAAAGCTTGATTGCAGTTGTTGCCACCAAGAGTAACTAATGCAGTTATTATTAGAAAAAAAGAAGGGGGAACTTTTTCCCCCACAGCATTTCTATCATTTTGATTGATTTTAGTAAATATTCCAATATTTTCAGATAATGGATGTTTTATTCCCATAATCTGTAAGCAATAATCTTTGCCAAATTATATATATAGTATAGTAAGTGTCACTTTCTGAAGTAAATTACAAATGTACGTTTTTAAGATCTACTGTATCAGTATGTACTGTATTGGGTTTTACTGTGTGACACTTTTTTATCTGGCTGCTTTAAATGGTTGACAATATCATCTACAGAAGCGTCGTGAGTCAATGAGGTATCTAACCTTTTTTGAAATTCAAATGTTTTCATCTTTTTTTTTACTTTACTTGTTAACCAGAAATAAAATAACTCATTAGCACAATTGGACAAATAGAAACCTGAAACGATCAACAGCTGAAACTACAGTCAGAGCCCCTGTTACTGAAAATTAATCAACAGTGTACACAAAGAGGACAGAGCCAGGACACAAACCCTCACACACACTGCCTTCATAGTCTGGTGTCTGTATCTGCGCAACTCCCTTCATAAACACATTGTAAAAACTTCAATTGGATAAATGTTGATGTAATAAATATTGTATTTTTGGCCAAACGTCTTACACTGGTATTTGTTGAGAGAACAGGTAAGAAGACACAGACTGAATAAACAAAAATAAATCAAATTGAGCCAGCAATCACACCCATCCAGTCATTTCCCACCCACTCCCCCCGCTGCATTGATGCTATCAAACTGCACTCTGTGGACGTTTTATTTTATTTATTTATTTATCTATTTTTTATTTTTTTATTATTTATTTAAATAAAATATGTTTCAGTTAGCTCACAAGTTATTTTAAACAGTTAGCGTTATGTACTTGAGGCTGATGTGTTTCCACTTATTGTTATACAGAGGCAACTTGACATTACTGAGCTGAGCTTAGCTAACGTTAAACTTCATGTTACCACACTGTACACGAGTCAGTGAGCTAACCGTTCATAACCGTATTTTTCTTTTGTCACCACATTGCCTTGACTTTTGTTCAGCAGCAGCGTCCTGCTCCACCCCAGCACACACGGCTGAGCGAGCACGCGGCTAACAAAAGTTTGAGCAAAACCCCAAAGTGTTTAACAGTTAAGGAGTAGAGGGGCTTCAGTACTTGGTAAGTTATATCACATAAAACTGCCAGCGTCGCTAATGCTCATCTACGAGTGTTATATCGGTTAACTTTTTCCGTATAAAAAAACGAATTTAGTTCGCTCCAAACATGTAGTTTCTCCTGAGAAAGTAAAACTCTTAAAAATATCAAACCTTTTTTAAAAGATCACCATTCTTTTGGGTAATATAGCCTTATTAATAGCTGTTTTTTTTTTCATAACTAGCTATTGTGTGAAATGTATTAATCTTTGTCTATACAAGACTTCTCTAGGTTTCATTAAACAAAGCTCTGCTGTGGAGTATTGGGTCAGAGGGGTGACAGATGGCCTTTTGGAGCTACATGAGGAGCATGAACAAAGTGTTGAAGCTAGAAGGCCATCCAAATGATTATTACTGGACTTTGAGAGACACGCTCCCCTTAGATTCACAAGTTAAGGAACAAACTCTTGTTGCCATAGACTCTGCTGATACAGGAAAATACTGTTCATCTTTGCTAGCTTTTAAAAATGGTTATGATATTGTAATATAAAAGAATCAGTAAGACACTGATAAGCAGCTGGTGTTTTATGCAGATCACTCTCTTAACTTTGATTAGTTTTGGAAGAATAAAGTGTTTTAAGTAATGGTGGGGAATAGTTAGGCCACTTTGTTTTTTTTATATAAAAACACTTGAACCAACTACAATAATGGGCTGCAATGGGAGACAACTTACTTTTTGATTAAATAAAAAATTGGGCTAAGTCAACCCTAGGGAAATATGATTAATTGAGCCCACAACCAACACTACTTGAGCTGACTTAAATGTTGGAATTACAAGTTAAGTCAATTTAAGATTTTTAACTGGGTACATGTTGAGTCAAATAACAGCAGTGTGAAATAGTTTAGTGGCCAGCAAATTTTTCTAAAACTTAGAAAAGATGTGCAACGTATTACCCTTACAAAAATAAAGCTTTTATTTTCTTTTTACATATGCAGTACATATGAAGGACATAAAGTAATTTAGACACAAAAAAACACTGCATATTTATCTTCCCCTTAATACTGCAGTAATACTGCAATATTAATATTAATATTAAATGGCTACTGCAGTTAATATACTGTAGTAATTGAACTGTAAATAAAATATACTGTACATGTACAGTGGAACCTCGGATTGCGAGTAACACGGTTTGCGTACGAGTGTTCCGCAAGAGGAGTAAAAATGTTTAATACATTTTGACTTGAAAAATGAGCAAGTCTTGGTTTACCAGTATCATCTAGCATGCATGCGCTTCTTTTTTTGACGCCAAGCGTCACATGATCACAACTGAGCCAATGTTTTTTTCTCTCTTGCGCTGCACAATTGTGGGTAATCGTCTCCCCTGCTCGGTCTTAGTGCACGTCTCTCACTGGTATAATCAACATCCATGCATGCGTGTACTGTTTACTATAACACTTACTGTGCTTACTGTGCTTTACACGTGTGTGCGTGTAAAGCCTCTTTTTTTGTGTGTTTGTATGTGTGTGTGTACAGCGTGCACATACTGTTTAATATAACTAACATATGTGAACGCGTGTAAAGAAAAAGAACGTCTTATTAGAGAGGTTGAAGATCCATTTTCTATCTTTCTCTGTCAGCCTACACTAATTCTGTCACACCTGTCCTCCTCTTGCCTTCACACACACATACACAGCGCTTCCGCGCACAAACACACAAACATACACAGCTCGTCCGCCCATACACATATACACGGCGCGTGCATAGACAAACACTAACAGAAACACTTATCTGTCGGGATTTATTTTTACTTTTTTTTTTTAAGGTAAAGTGCAGGTTAATTTGTTTTATTTTTACTTTATATTTTGTATTAATTATTTTTATGTATTTATTTTTTTGGGTTGTGGAGCAAATAATCTGAGTTTTAATTATTCCTTATTGGGAAATTCTTTGATTTATGAGTGTTTCGATATACTGTACGAGCCCGCTTCTGGAACAAATTATGCTTGCAATCCAAGGTTCCACTGTAGCATTTTGGCCAACCGTCTCTTTCTTTGTAGAGCAAATACCAAGTTAATTTTATTAAAACACATTTTGTTGCTCATTCTGTTGCCATGGATATTTATTAAATGGCTCCTGCAGTTGCTGGGATGGCATACAGTTTCCCAGTTTAAAAGTAGACTCAAGGCATCTCTTTAATCTGGCATACACATAATTCATCCCATTACCTCCTACTACAGTACATCTATTCTGAATGGCACCTATGCTAATTCTTTCCCTTCTCTTTATTTTTATACCCATCCCGAGGCATCTGGAGATTGCGGCTCCAGTAGGCAGAGGCCAATCCTGAGAGGACCCAGAGGCATCCAGAGAAGGACCAGCTCCAGCTGGATTCTGCTTCATGATGGTTTGGAGCTACACATGCTGCTCCTGAGCTCCCAGTGATCCAGACCCCATCTACCCTCTGCACCTGCTGACTCATCCCTGTGCTGAACTGGATTTCATGTTAATTTAAATAACTGCTGTTATATCGAACTTTCAGCTGCATAACACACACAATGTTATATAATTTCTGTTATCTGTTATCAGCCAAATGAGGATGGGTTCCCTTTGAGTCTGGTTTCTCTCAAGGGTTCTTCCTATTGCCATCTCAGGGAGTTTTTCCTTGCAGCTGTCGCCGTCACCCTTGGCTTGCTCATCAGGGACAATATTATCTAGACACATTTTTCTCACACATATATACACTTCCATAAATTTTCTTGAGACAATGACCATTGTTAAAAGCGCTATATAAATAAAATTGAATTGAATTGAATATTTCATGGAGAAGAAAAGGATAGATTTAAAATGAACACTATCAGTGAACTTATTATATTTAATTTGGGTTTAATGTTACTGGTGGTTTGTCCTATATTTCTCACACTAATGGTTTCATGCATACACTAAATCATCATAATGGTAAGAATAAGAACATGGTGAATATACTCCACTCAGTTTCACACAATAAAAAGATGATGTCTTAGTAATGGGACAGAAAAAAAGGACGACATACTGGGTAAGCTTATACAATACTAAGACAAATTGTACAGTTTATCTTGGAGCACACAGCAGGTGATAATCATGTAGAAGAAGATAAAAAACAGGTTAGAGTCATTCAGTAACGCTTATGAGATTATTAAACAGCATCAAAGAGGATAGATGAAGAACTGGACAGTTTCCGTTAGCAATTAGTGCACTGTTGTTGGCCTTTAAAATTCCAATATATTGTAAAATAACTGCAACATTATAGCTAAGCAAAAGTCTTCACAAAAGGGATAATTATACAATGTACTGCAATATCAGAAATGCAATATGGTTATACACTGATATTGTGTTCATATTGGGTAACTTAATCATAGTTGTTTTGTATTGAATAGATTTCTGCATGGCGTGTAAAAAATATGTATTTAAAATGCTTGATAACTTGTGAAATATGAAACATGAAAATGCACATTAAATAAATAAGGTTGTGAAGTAGAAGATTAATATAATTTTATTCTTGTACACAAATGTTTTAGAAAAAAAAGTACAGTACGATTCACCCATTTATTTAGTAACAATGGTGGTTCGTATTTCTTGCTTTATCATCAATTATAAATTTATAATTTAAAAGTTTTTTTATGATATAAAATTATCATTTAACCAACAGATCAGACCTTACTGGATTAATCACTGATTACTTCCTGACTGATGTCAGCATGAACAGAGATAAAGCAAGTGAACGAATGATCAGAAAAAAAACTGAAGAGTTATATATAATCAAAGAGAATCATCTCAGACAACTACATACACTATACAAGTATGTGAGTTTATAATATATTAAATGTACTGAGGAATAGAAGGAACTGCCTAAATCACATAAAAAATGACAAATACTCAAAACAGAAATGAGTTTGTTGTGACGTCTTCATGCTTTTTAACTCTAATCCTAAAACTCTCACCCTGAGCTTCCTTCCTGTGCTTTTCATGATGCTGAAGATAAAGTCACTAACCAAACTCAACTGTTATCATTCTCCAGTTCTGGAGCACTTCTCCGAGTCAAGTACACACACACACACACACGCACACACGCACGCACGCACGCACGCACGCACGCACGCACGCACGCACGCACAAACGCACGCACGCACACACACCTGCAGAGTGTCATAATCTGGAGACACAGTCATGAGGTTAAGTGAGGTGTATGCATCATCTCCAGGTGTTGAAACGCTCTGAGAGAAATGAAAAAACTTAAACATTTATTTAGTAACAGTTTTATAGGAATTTTATTTAGAGACTGATGTAGGTAAAAACAAAGTGAAAACTTCTCTCAGTACCTGAATGTCTGTGTCTCTCTCTGCTCCTCTTTTCCTCCTATTCACACAAATGATATAAAAACATGGCTGTTCAATCTGTTTCTGCTTAACACTGGATTAAGTTTATGGTGTTGACCATGATGAAAGAATTCAGTCATTTAATGCACAGAACGGCAGTAAGAAGAGAGAAAAGCAGAGCAGGAACGAGTGCAGCAGCTCCCTATACAGCATGCAACCTCCAGACCTCAGCACTTGAGATAACGAAAAGTTTGTCATTTACAGACATTGATACTATTTACTGTGTAAAATAAACTGTTTTTCATAAAAAAAAAGTTTTTATTTATTCATATACATTTACTTTAAAGCAACAAGTAAACTGAATAATCTTCAGTTACTGACGTTTTTATTTACGTTTAATCCAGTACAAGGGATTTTTAACTAATTGGTGCATCAATAAACAACAGCAGTTAAGTTATAAAACACTATTCACTCAGTAGTGGTGTGAACGCGTCAATATAATCCTGTAATTTGTTTACCAGAACTACAGTAAGAACCGCTATAGAAAACCAGTGTAGTGAATTCAGCAGTGCTGGGAATAACTAGGATTGTTTTAAATGAAAGAATAAAAAATATGACACTTACACATTTTCAAATACAGGTATATTAGTGTGGAGTTGTGCTGTCCCAGGTGGTTGTGAGCAGTGCAGTAGTACAGTCTGCTGTGATGGACTGATGCTGTAATTCTGGCCTGTTGTCAGCAGTGTGTCTGCAGCTGATGTCTGATTAAACCAGGAGTAGGTGAGAACAGGTGGGTTTGCATCACTGCTACAGCTCAGAGTCACTGAATCCCCCTCCACTGTGTCTCCAGAGGAAAGAACCACTGCTCTGGTGTTTTTAGGGGAATCTGATTAGAAATAAAACACCTGAATCAGCTGGTGTGTGTTCAGGATCAGCATTTGATATAGATGTAGTATGACTGAGGAGAGTAAAATCGACACTCACACACTGGAGGAGAGAGGAGGCTGTCATGGCCTTCAACAGCACAGCTGTAACTGACCGCACCACTGACTGCAGCTACTGTCATGGGTCTAGCTGGTGGTTTGGCTAGACCGGCTGATGTAGTTGCCGTGGGGATATAGGGTAGGCATGAAGAGCTGAGGGTTAGGAGCTGACACAGGGAACCAGAAGCTGACACAGGGATCTGACACAGAGAACTGGGGATGAGGAAACATGGAGCTGGAGCTAACTAAAGACACATAGGGGAACTAGAGACTGGAGAGACAAGAGACTGGCGAGACAGGGCTAGACAGGAGACAGGGCTGGCGAGACAGGGCTAGACAGGAGACAGGACTGGAGACAGGACCAGGAGCACAGAGACTAGAGACCAGATGGGTTAGTGGTTAGTGAGGGTAGTAGCTACATGGAATACTGGGGACACTGGATGGTGACCTAACCAGGTTAGTATCTAAAGGAGTTAGTGGATAACCGGGTTAGTACTGACCTAATAGGGAAACAGAAAACAAGAAGCAAAGCACACACGAGGCTATTCCAAAGTAGCGGCTAACCTACTAGCGACCAGAACCACCTGCAGTCAATCCCACTAGAGGCTAGCCTACTGGAGGCTAACCCTACTAGCGGCTAACCCTACTAGCAGCCAAGGCCTACTAGCGGCTAGGTCCTCATGTGGCTACACAAAACTAAACAGACACTGGGGAGACACAGCCTAACTAAACACTGAACAAGGCAGCTCCATTAATCCATCAGAACAAGGAACTTACAGAAAACAAAACTAGAGCCCTCTAGAAAACAAATGTTACAAAACATAAACCCAATATAAACTTAAAGAAACAAAAAGGAATGCCCACATGACGGTATACACACAAACATACCAAAACAAACAAACAAACAACACACCAAAAAATGCTCGACCCAGTTTCCCAGAACAAACTGCTATTTATAGAAACCTTAAATGAGCCACCTCAGTTCAGGTGAGCACTCATCACCTGACTGAGGTGCCTTCTGGGAAACTGAGTCAACCAACAAGAACTACAGATAGACATGAACAGTGACCTCTGGTGGAGGTTCCTAACAGCTACAGAGCAGGAGGCAGATTTACAGTCAGACACACGCTGTCCGTTCTTGTACCAGATGTAAGTGGGGTTGTTAGACAGAGTGCAGGTGGTGATGCAGCTCAGTGTCATGTACTGGTCTCTCCAGTCTGATACTGTAACCTTCAGATCTGAAAAAACTTTATCTTTTTACTATTACCTTTATCTGATCTCTATATTTGTATGACATTACCTGTAACAGACAGAGAGACTCCAGGTTGTCCAGTGTATTTGCCTTTAGGATCATCAGTGTAGAATCTGAATCTGTATGTTTGAGCGTCTCTCTCTGTCAGGTTAGTGATTCTCAGACTACAGTTATTCTGGGAGCTCTGTGTGTACTGCACTCGGCCCTGATACTCCTCATCCTCTCTCACATCCACAGGCTCACCATCAGCCTGCTGTTTAATGAACCACAACACTTTTGTGACTTTGTAATGATCAGGGAAGGTGAAATAACTGTGTATGTCCACTGATGAGCCAATCAGAGAGCAGATAGTCTGGGTGGAGTAAGTCACACTCCAACAGCGCTTCTCATCAAAAACACCTGAAACACAAAATGAGAACAGAAATCGAAATCTACTCATGAATCTTATGAGTTTATTGCAGTCTAACAGATAGCAGGTGAAATGTAAAATGTTGTAAAAAGAAATTATAATCTACTGTCTTTCTGAGATCACAAGAAAAAATATATAAATGTTTCTGCAAATTGATTTAAAAACAAGCCACAGACCTCAAGAGCATGTTTCAAAACACCATAGCGAGATCTGTGGTTTGTTTTTAAATTAGTTTAAAATGCCATCAGTAGAAGTGTTTTCACATCCTCAACACTGTTCAAAAATAACTGAGTGTTGTATAAACCTGGCAACCCAACATCACTGTGTCTCCCCATATTTGGCAAACTACTGTATCTAACTGTATCACAATAGCCTCTACTATTAGAATAAAAGAGAAAAGAGTATTAAACAGAAGCTGGCAGTGAGATGATGACAGAGTGAGTGAAGTGTAAAGTGAGTTCTTACAGACAGCAGGAGAGCGAAGATCCTCATGTCCTCTTACAGCACAGGAATAGCTGCCTGCATCCCCACTACTGACATACAGATACTCATCTTTTCTGTCCTGCTCAGTAACACGCTGTCCGTTCTTGTACCAGATGTAAGTGGGGTTGTTAGACAGAGGTGGTTTTACAGATCAGCAATTTATACTATTTACCGCTGTCTGATACTGTAACCTTCAGTTCTGTAAATAATCACAAGTTTGGTTTTATATTAAGAATCAAACATTATTGTTATTGTTGCTGTGTTGTGTTTATTAGTGCTGTCAATCGATTATTTTTTTATCTAGTCAATGACAGTCATAGTTTCTGATTAAATCACAATTAATTACAATTTTAAAATACTTATATTTATTCTTCATTATAAATCTTCAATGTTGGAATAAACAAATGAATGACAAACTGGTTAGAGGAAACCATGCAGTTTTTAATCTAAAATATTAACATTTAACAAATGTTAAAATTAAAATCTCTCAGATGGGACTGGCACTGCATGCAGGGTCTGGATAGTATGGGGCAACTCACTAACAGTGGGGCTCGAAACTGGATCGTCAGATCCAAAATCCAAAACCTTAGAGCCTTTGCCTCTTGAGTCGCCTCTGTCACATCTTACATTTTATATATTCTTGTAACAATAGTTTCCCTTGAAGGTAGCTCAAGTACACAGCTCTGGTTTTATACAAACTTTCATCTAGAAGCTTTGTGTGTGTGTGTGTGTGTGTGTGTGTGTGTGTGTGTGTGTGTGTGTGTGTTTGTGTTACCTGTAACAGTCAGTTTAAATCCAGATGAGGCTGATATCCAGTCACTTCTCTGTGTTTTAAATCTAAAGTGATAAACTCCAGAGTCACTCACACTCACATTCCTCACTGTCAGCTCACAGTCAGACGTCACTGTGCTTACAGACACTCGTCCTGAGTATTGTGGATCTGTGCTCAGGTCTTGTGGTTCTCCTTCAGAGCTCTGGACTCGATACCACTCTCTCTGTGTGACACTGGAGTGATCAGGTGTTGTAAATGTACAGGGGATTTTTACTGTAGATCCAGTAACAGCACAGAGACTCTGAGAGGAGAGAGTTACACTGTGCTGAGACTCAACTCCTGGAGCACACACACACGCACGCACGCACACACGCACGCGCACACACACACACACACACAAAAAAAAAGAAGCAGAAATTAGTATTAAACACATTGACTGTATGCACTGTGTCACGGGGGGGCGTGGCGGTGGAGGATCCAAGTGCAGAACGAGCGTTTGTAGAGAGTGAGTGCAGCGTTTTTAATCAATGAGATCCGTGAATGCGGAAGTGCCGTGAGGAGCGCTCGCTGTTTTTCTGAATGGAGTCCGCGTCGGGAATGCGGAAGTGGTGAGTGAGCGCTTGCTGTTTCTCTGAATGAAGTCCGCGTCGGGAATGCGGAAGTGGTGAGTGAGCGCTTGCTGTTTCTCTGAATGAAGTCCGCGGCGGGTATGCGGAAGTGGTGAGTGAGCGCTTGCTGTTTCTCTGAATGATCTCTGCGGCAGAAATGCGGAAGCGCGGAGTTCGCGAGGAGTAGCTCGTGGACGAAGAACTGGCCGAGGTCAGTAGTCGTGAGTCGAGGAAAGTCCGTAATCAAAACTCGTGGTCGAAAAACAAATCCGAATGTCGGCAACAGTAAATCCGGACGGTCAGGAAATCCGTAACGCGAGGCAGAGTCATGGTCGTGGAAACAAAACGTGGTCGAGATCCGAAAGGTCAAGGCAGAACGAAACGCTGGAATACTGGGCATGGACAGCACACAATAATCTAGCAGAGAGCTGTTGTCTGGAGGAGTGTTAAATAGAGAGCTGTGATGATCTATGATTTAGAACAGGTGTGTTGGGAGAGCTGAAATGAGGCAGTGAAAAGCAAGGAGTGGGATGGAACATGGAGCCGGAGAGTGCAGGTGTTCATGACCTTATTTGAGATGTGTGCGTGACCGGGCATGCCGTGACAGTACCCCCCCCCTCTATGAACGCCACCTGGCGTTCTTGAGGGTGCCTCGGGGTGGAGATTGTGAAACTCCGTTATCAAAGACCGATCCAAGATGAACCTGGCTGGTACCCAACATCTCTCCTCGGGTCCGTAACCCTCCCAGTCTACCAGGTACTGTAGGCCGCGTCCACGGCGGCGAGACTTGAGGAGTCTCCGGACAGTGAAGGCTTCGCCGCCATCTATAAGTCGAGGGGGAGGAGGGGGAGGTGGAGGTGGAGACAAGGGACATGGGACCAGTCGGCGGACATGGGAGACGTGGAACGTGGGATTAATTCGGCGCATGGATAATGGCAGGGCTAGTCTGACTGAGCATGGGTTAATGACTCGAGAGATAGTGAACGGGCCGATGAACTTAGGCGAAAGTTTCTGGGATGTTGTTTTTAGTGGTAGGTTGCGTGTGGAGAGCATAACTCTTTGTCCGACACGGTAAGTAGGAGCGGCTGAGCGGTGGAGATTAGCTTTGCGCTGAAAGATGGTCACGGAGCGTCGTAATTGAGCGCGGGCCCGTTGCCATGTCCTCTTACAGCGACGGATGAAAGCTTGAGCGGAAGGGACAGCAGATTCTGCCTCCTGGGTAGGGAACAGTGGAGGTTGATAGCCAAGACAGCACTGAAATGGTGACATACCTGTGGACGAGGTGGGGAGAGAGTTATGGGCGTACTCAATCCAAGGGAGAAAACGGCTCCATGAAGCTGAGTCCCTTGAGGTCATACATCTCAGAGATTTTTCTAGCTTCTGATTCATGCGCTCAGTTTGGCCATTGCTTTGAGGATGAAATCCTGATGAAAGACTGGGGGTGGCGCCAATGAGGCCACAAAACGTTTTCCAAAATTGTGCCGAAAATTGTGGTCCCCTGTCAGAGACTATATCTGATGGGAGTCCGTGAAGTCTGAAGACCTGGGAGATGAGGATTTCAGCTGTCTCCTTGGCAGACGGAAGCTTGGGTAACGGAATAAAATGGGCAGACTTAGAGAACCGGTCGACCACTGTCAGAATGCAGGTATTATTGTCAGATGGCGGCAACCCAGTTACAAAGTCAAGTGAGATGTGAGACCAGGGTCGATGGGGAATGGGGAGGGGCCTGAGGAGTCCCTCAGGAGGAAGGTTTGTTGTTTTATTCCTGACACAGACATCACAGGATGCTACAAAGCGTTTGACGTCTTCCTTGATAGTCGGCCACCAGAAACGTTGATTAAGCAGTGAGAGAGTGCGGGTTGCCCCCGGATGACAGGCTAGCCTAGAGCTGTGGCCCCATTCTAATACTTGGGGGCGAACAGAAACAGGGACAAAAAGCAGCCCAGGTGGGACATTACTGGGGCCTGGCTCCTGTTCAAGGGATTGCAGAACTAGGTTTTCTACATCCAGCCGAGTTACAGCTACAAGACACTGGGGTGGGAGTATGGTTTCCCTAGTGGATGCATCCTGAGGGGCGGGGAACTGTCGGGAGAGGGCATCAGGCTTAGTATTTTTGGATCCTGGGCGGTATGACAGCGTGAAATTGAACCGTGAAAAGAAAAGTGACCAGCGTGCTTGACGTGAGTTGAGTCTTTTGGCTGACTTGAGATATTCTAGATTTTTGTGATCAGTCCAAACAAGAAATGGGTGTTCAGCTCCTTCCAACCACTGTCTCCATTCTTCAAGGGCTAGCTTAACTGCGAGCAACTCGCGATCCCCGATGTCATAGTTCCGTTCAGGGGGCGTCAGCCGACGAGAAAAGAATGAGCATGGGTGAACCTTGTTGTCCTTCTGTGATTTTTGGGAGAGCACTGCTCCCACTCCTGTCTCAGATGCGTCGACTTCAACAATGAATTGGAGAGAAGTATCAGGGAAGGTGAGTATGGGTGCTGTGTTGAAACGCCGCTTGAGTCCTTTGAATGCCTCCTCCGCCAGAGGGTTCCATCGAAAAGGGACCTTGGTGGATGTAAGAGACGTAAGTGGGGCTGCCACAATGCTAAAGTCACGGATAAAACGTCGATAGAAGTTGGCAAAGCCCAAAAAGCGCTGAAGTTCCCGCCTCGACGATGGTGTGGGCCAATCTGTGACAGCCCTTACTTTTACTGGATCCATCTGGATGCCTGATGGTGAGATGGCATACCGCAGAAAGGAGGTGGATTCACGGTGAAACTCACATTTTTCAGCCTTGACATAGAGTTTATTCTCCAGCAGACGTTGAAGGACCTGACGCACGTGATGCTTATGTTCCTCTAATGAGCGTGAGTAGATCAGGATGTCATCAAGGTATGCAAATACAAAGACATTGAGAAAGTCTCTAAGAACATCATTAATGAGTGCCTGGAAGACCGCCAGGTGCATTAGTTAAACCAAACGGAACCACCAGGTACTCATAATGACCAGTGTCGGTGTTAAATGCGGTCTTCCATTCATCACCTTCTCGTATCCGGACCAGGTGGTAAGCGTTTCTTAGGTCTAACTTGGAAAATAGGCGGGCATCCTGGAGTAACTCAAATGCGGTGGACATGAGGGGAAGCGGGTAGCGGTTCTTAATTGTGATTTCATTAAGGCCTCTATAATCGATGCAGGGTCTGAGGGACTTGTCCTTTTTTTCCACAAAGAAAAAGCCCGCCCCTGCAGGGGATGAAGAAGGACGGATGATTCCAGCTGAAAGTGACTCAGAGATGTATTGTTCCATGGCTTCTCTCTCGGGACGAGACAGAGAGTAGAGTCGCCCTTTAGGTGGGGTGGTGCCTGGGAGAAGGTTGATGGCACAGTCGTAAGGACGGTGAGGAGGTAATGAGATGGCACGTGACTTGCTGAACACCTGGCGAAGGTCATGGTACTCGGCAGGAACCTTAGAAAGGTCGGGGATCTCTTCCAGAGAGGTGGGTAAGACTCTTCTGGTGGCGGCAGAACGGAGGCATGAGGAGTGGCAAGTAGGGCTCCAATCCAGGATGCTTCTTTTTGCCCAGTCGATGTGAGGGTTATGGAGTCTTAACCATGGGAGACCCAGAACTATTGGTGCATGAGCACTCTTAATGATGAGGAACGTGGTGGTCTCAACATGATTACCAGAAAACTGCAGTGTGACTGGAGCAGTGCGGTGGGTGATTGAAGAGAGCTTGCTGCCATCCAGAGCCTGTACGCTAAATGGTTGGTTAAGTGGTGTGTGTGGAATCTTGAGTTGAGAAACCACAACCGAGGAGATTAAATTTTGGTCTGCTCCAGAGTCTACTAGAGCATGCGTGACGTGGGGGCCGATTGTCATATATCAGGGTCACAGGAAAGCGGGAACGGAGGTCAGGGAATGGATAGTGTCTAGGGCCCCCCTGTACCCCCAGAACTACCGGGGGGGCCTGACATTTTAACGGACAGGTTCGTACGATATGCCCGACCTGACCACAATAGAAACAAGCACCGTCGTCCTTCCTGCGTTGACGTTCCTTGGGAGAGATGTGCGTGCGGTAGACCTGCATAGGTTCTGAGGGGAGCTCAGGTGGGGCTGGGTTAGAAATGGGTACATGGAGTACCTGACAATGCTCCTTTTGCCGGGTTCGTTTGCGGGCATCAATATTCGTTGCCAGGTCAATGAGTCCCTGAAGGTTGGAGGGGAGCTCTCGGGCTGCTAACTCATCCTTAACTGGATCAGCAAGTCCGTGGAGGAAGGTATCAAAAAGTGCCTGATCATCCCAACCACAGGAGGGAGCTAGAGTGCGGAAATCAATGGCATAGTCAGACACAGATCGAGATTCCTGGCATAGTTCCAGTATGTGAGCTGCCGCCTGACGTCCTGTGAATGAACGATCGAAAACCTTCCTCATTTCGTCTGTGAATGTCTTGTATGTGTAGCAGCAGGGTACCTGGGCATCCCATAAGGCTGTTCCCCATTCTCTCGCTTTTCCAGAGAGGAGGGTGATTATGTAGGCGACCTTGGAACGTTCAGTGGGGAAGGAGGAGGCCTGTAGCTCAAGCACAAGGGAGCACTGAGACAAAAATGAGCGGCAAGTGGACGGGTTTCCATCATAAGTAGGCGGTGCTGGGAGGCATGGTTCATGACTGACAGAATACACAGGAGGAGGAGCCTGGGGAATGGGAGCAGTGGGTGGTTGTGCAACATCAGACTTTATTTGTAAGGTGAGAGCAGTTAAAGCCTCTGTTACCTTATGAAGAGTGCTAGTTATCTGCTGTATATCCTGCTGGTGAGTACCCAGGAGCGCCCCCTGTTTTTCTAGTGCCCCTCTTAGTTGTGCTGCCTCTGCTGGATCCATTAATGGCCAGAATATACTGTCACGGGGGGCGTGGCGGTGGAGGATCCAAGTGCAGAACGAGCGTTTGTAGAGAGTGAGTGCAGCGTTTTTAATCAATGAGATCCGTGAATGCGGAAGTGCCGTGAGGAGCGCTCGCTGTTTTTCTGAATGGAGTCCGCGTCGGGAATGCGGAAGTGGTGAGTGAGCGCTTGCTGTTTCTCTGAATGAAGTCCGCGTCGGGAATGCGGAAGTGGTGAGTGAGCGCTTGCTGTTTCTCTGAATGATCTCTGCGGCAGAAATGCGGAAGCGCGGAGTTCGCGAGGAGTAGCTCGTGGACGAAGAACTGGCCGAGGTCAGTAGTCGTGAGTCGAGGAAAGTCCGTAATCAAAACTCGTGGTCGAAAAACAAATCCGAATGTCGGCAACAGTAAATCCGGACGGTCAGGAAATCCGTAACGCGAGGCAGAGTCGTGGTCGTGGAAACAAAACGTGGTCGAGATCCGAAAGGTCAAGGCAGAACGAAACGCTGGAATACTGGGCATGGACAGCACACAATAATCTGGCAGAGAGCTGTTGTCTGGAGGAGTGTTAAATAGAGAGCTGTGATGATCTATGATTTAGAACAGGTGTGTTGGGAGAGCTGAAATGAGGCAGTGAAAAGCAAGGAGTGGTATGGAACATGGAGCCGGAGTGTGCAGGTGTTCATGACCTTATTTGAGATGTGTGCGTGACCGGGCATGCCGTGACACACTGAGCAGTGAGAGTGTATTCACAGTTTTAAACGTCGCTGCACGAGAGCCAAGAAAGTGTGATAATGCAGATAAAAATAGGACTTAGTTTGAAACAGTTCATAAACTTCATGCGGGTTTATAGAACAGAACCAACAAACTCACAGTACATAAAGGTGCAGGACATTAATATATTATACATTTATAACAATAAAATTATTTGTTATATGTTTGTTTCAGTAGAATTTTAGTTTTACAGTAACTGCTAAAACACTTGCAAACACACAGACATGTTGAGAGCTTTCCTGAACTGTTACAGTAGTGACACAACAGCACATAAAAACAGTAGGAAGAGCTGAAATATGTGAAAAGTTTACCTGTCAGTAACCTGAGGATTGCTGCTACTGTAATATTTCTCCACATTCTGTAAAACACGGTGACATCAGCCTTCAGACAGCTGACACTTGAAGATCCACCACGTGTAGAGTTTAGACTAAAAATATTCTCATAAATACAGAATAAATCGATCTTACACTTTTAGTGAACATTAACTGCATTAATCAGCCTGTTCCTCCTTCACTCGTACTGCACTTGTAAGCAGTTATGAGCTTCTACAAGTAGAGAAGTGCACTTACACAGCATTGTGTTATCATAACTCTCTATTTCAGCTTGGTCTCTTCCTTTTTTTTAAAACATGAGAACAGATATATAGACGTGTGATTAACGCCCCTTTCTTACTCCATCCTCATCTCTACAGGCGTTTTACTGTGTAAAGGGGCTAATCTGTCAGGATTTATTTTTCCTTTTTTTAAGGTAAAGTGCAGGTTAATTCGTTTTATTTTAACTTTATATTTTGTTTTAATTATTTTTATGTTTTTTTTTGGGGGGGGGGGGGAGGGGGTTGGGGCACAGAATTAATAATTTGAGTTTCTATTATTTCTTATGAGAAAATAAGATTTGATTTATGAGTGTTTTGAAATACAAGTCTGCTTCCAGAACAAATTATGCTCCTAATCCAAGGTTCCACTCTATTGTGTAGTAGTGTATTGTATATTTTAATTGTATTATTGTGTATTATAGATGTCTGTCTCTATAAAATTTATGTTGTGTATGGACCCAAACCCACACCTCTTGCCTACTCAGTGAATGTACCTGGGTACCTTGGTTAAACCATTATTAGGGTTAATTGATGTCCTTGGGTGTAATTCCCCAGATGGGATAATAAACTACTTTGTACAGAGGGTTTGTTGTAGTTAAATACTCCTAGTCTGAGCCTGTTTATCTCACTGCATTTGTAAAATGTATAAAAATAAATGATTCATTATTTTGCGATTTGTAGAATTTCGCTTTAAAACAGCTGAGAGCAGTGGTCAGTGTTCGAATCTTATAGTAGTCTTTATAACATACCCTAAAAATATACCATAAACATATAAAAAATTCTGAGAAACTCGCAGCACTCATGATGATTCCAGCACTGTTGCTGATCTGAGCAAAGTAAATGTTAATATATTATATGTATTCCTGATCTTCGCCTCTCGATTTGGTTTGTTCGCTACACTATCTGATCTTCCGGTTTCGACCCACGCTTCTCCCTTTGATTTACCGCTTTTGTCTTGCGTTTTGGTTTCGTTTTCCTCGCTCCAGTGATTTCCCGGTTTTTGATCTCGCACTTTCCTTTTGACTACAGCTCTCGCTTCACGTTTTGGTTTTGACGTTTCACGGGCTGATTTCATAGTGTGCGACCCTTGCTTACGCTTCCTGACCATGCCCCCGGATCATGTTACAGTCATTATCCGCGCCTCGATTCACCCTGTTCTGCCGCGTGCGTGACAGAATAATCCAGCCAGCTATGAATCCAGAGGATACTGACCGTATGAAAACGGCATTGGAGAGTCAAGGTGCTTTGCTTGGAGCTCATCAGCAGGAGTTACTCAGCACCAAGCAGTCTCTCGCTGACGTCACGTCCCAGCTCCATATGCTCCAACTCTCCTGACCGCAAGCATCAATGCAACAAGAGCCACGCCTCCCCGCCGCTCCCACCTACGAAGGAGATCCGTCGCTCCTTTCTGTCTCAGTGCTCACTGATTTTCGAGCTCCAGACCTCCACTTTTTCCACGGAACGGTCCAAGGTGGCCTACGTCATCACGCTCCTGTCAATACATGCCCGGGAATGGGGCGCCGCACTTTGGGATGCTCACAACCCCTGCTGTTCCAGTTATGAGAGCTTCGCCAAAGAAATGAAGAGAGTGTTTGACCGCTCATGCCACGGTAGGGAGGCTAGCAGTGACTGCTGTTTACCATGGGGGGATCGCATGCCATGGTCGTCCTAGGCCTTCCCTAATTAACGCAACACAACCCGCACATTGATTGGGCCAGGAACTCGATCATAGCCTCGAGCCCTGCTTGTTCCTCATCATGTTTACGAGCTGCCACCAAGCCATGCCTCCACCCCGCCCCCATGGTAGAGCCACCGGACCTCACCTGTGTCCCACCAGAATACCACGATCTCAAGGCAGTTTTCAGCAAATCACGTGCGGTATCCCTTCCCCCCCCACCACCCATACGACTGCGCCATTGTCCTGCTACCAGGCATCACTCCTCCCAAGGCCCGTCTATACTCCCTGTCATCCAAAGAACACCAGACAATTTAAATAATTCAGATGATCTAACCACATCACATCAGAACTTAGAACACTTTACTCCCCTTGAAGCGAGGGAACTAATTTCACTCATCTCTTCTTCAAAATCGTCAACCTGTATATTAGATCCTGTACCGACACATTTTCTCACTTTAAATTAGCCGTTATTAAACCGCTAATCAAGAAACCTGACCTTGACCCCTGTCTGCTTTCCAATTACAGGCCGATATCAAACCTTCCCTTTATCTCCAAGATTTTGGAAAAGGTAGTATCACAGCAGCTATGTTCACATCTACACAGAAATAGCAAAAATGAACTGTATCAGTCAGGATTTAGGCCTCATCACAGCACAAAGACAGCACTTGTTAAAGTAGAAAACAACCTCCTATGGGCCTCTGATCAGGGTTGCGTCACTATACTTGTGTTACTGGACCTCAGTGCAGCTTTTGACACCATTGATCATAGTATTCTTCTTCACAGATTACCATTCTCCCCATGTTCTCAAGTGGAGTTTGGTGTTCCACAGGGTTCAGTTTTAGGCCAACTGCTTTTTTCCCTTTACATGCTTCCTCTGGGCAACATAATTCGTAAACATGGTATTAGTTTTCATTGTTATGCTGATGACACACAATTATATGTCTCAGCAAAACCAGATGAGAAAAACCAGTTTGCTAAAATTGAGCAGTGTGTGCAGGACATAAGAGATTGGATGTTAACTAATTTTCTTCTGCTTAATCCTGATAAGACAGAAGTTCTGGTCATAGGACCACAAGTAGCTAGAAGTAAGCTTTCTGATCACACTGTGATTTTAGATGGCCTTTCTGTTCCATCAATTGCAACAGTAAAAGACCTTGGTGTGATTATAGATTCCAGCCTTTCGTTTGAAGCACATGTAGATAATATTACCAGGATAGCTTTCTTTCACCTTAGAAATATTGCCAAGATAAGAAACATATTGTCACTAAATGATGCAGAAAAACTAGTTCATGCTTTTATCACCTCTAGGTTGGACTATTGTAACGCCTTACTGTCTGGTTTTTCAACTAGGTGTATAAACAAGCTTCAGTTAGTACAGAATGCAGCAGGGAGAGTCCTCACTAGAACCAGAAGATACGAGCACATCACCCCTATCTTATCTACACTGCATTGGCTCCCTGTGAAATTTCGCATCGATTTTAAGATACTACTTCTGACATTTAAAGCACTAAATGGTCTCGCGCCACAGTATTTGAGTGAACTGTTAGTGTCTTACGATCCGCCACGCCTACTTCGATCAAAGAATGCAGGCTGCCTGTCAGTACCACATATTATATAAAACTACAGCAGGGGGCAGAGCTTTTTCCTACAAAGCCCCAAAGTTATGGAATAGTCTTCCTATTAATGTTCGGGACTCAGACTCAGTCTCAGTGTTTAAGTCTAGGCTAAAAACCCATTTATTTAGCCAAGCATTTTTGTAAATAGATTAACCTTAGGTAAAGGAGCAGATCTGGGGAACTCATGGACGTAGAGTATTCTGGTGAACTGGTATGTTTAGATGCTGTCCTCCCCACTCTCATTGTTCACTCAGGTTTGTTGACGGTGAGGTGATTGGTTGCTTTACATCTCAGGGAGCCCTCATGTCTGTGTTTCCTTCTGGCTCTCCCTTTTAGTTATGCTGTTATAGTTAGTCCTGCCGGAGTCCCTGCTTGCACTTTGCACTGAATACATTCACCTTATACATATTGACTGTGACCATACCTACCTGCCATCTCTCCTTATTTTCTGTTCTCTCCTTTTCTGCTCTCTCCTCTCTCTCTCTCCCTCTCTCCTTTCCCTCTCTCTGTCGAGCTATACATGTTCGCTCCTGAGTTTGCCAGTGATCCAGACCCCTCTGCCCTATGGAGCCGTCTAACCCGTCCTGGAGTCCTGCTTCTCGTTGGAGATCTCGTCGCATGGATGCATGTGGTCTGCCTGGATTCGTATGGTGGCTGGGGATGGTTTCCATTAAGACTGTCCTATCATCGATTGATGCTCTGGGGACCCGTGACTTCAGCTGTTCGATAGCTCAGGATTGGAATCTCCTACAGTCTACCTGAGCCTTCAGGAACAAACTGGACTTCTTTTAATTTTAACACATCTCCTGTTACACTGAACTTCCAGTACACATTATTATGCTGATCAATCCCTGCTATCCGTTATCACCTAGATGAGGATGGGTTCCCTGTTGAGTCTGGTTCCTCTCAAGGTTTCTTCCTATTACCATCTCAGGGAGTTTTTCCTTGCCACCGTCGCCCTCGGCTTGCTCATCAGGGACAATCTTATCATTTTGATTCATACACATTGCATACAAACTTACTTCTTTTTATTGTGTAAAGCTGCTTTGCGACAATGTCAATTGTTAAAAGCGCTATATAAATAAAATTGACTTGACTTGACTTGATTATAGGGGCCTTAACAACATCACAATAAAAAATGGTACCCTCTTCCTCTAATGTCAACTGCCTTCAAACTTCTTCAGGGGGCCAGGTACTGCGCAACGCATATCATCTTGTTCGAATTCGGGAAGGGGACCAATGGAAGACAGCTTTCAATACCTCAACAGGACATTATGAATACCTGGTGGTTTCCTTTGGACTTACTAATGCCCACGGAGTTTTTCAGTCCCTAATCAATGATGTTCTCAGGGATTTCCTCAATATTTCAGTATTCGTATATCTCGACGACATCCTGATTTTCTCTCAGGACCCAGAGGAACACCAACACCATGTTCGGCAGGTGCTGCAAAGGCTGCTGGAGAACAACCTGTTCGTCAAAGCTGAGAAATGCGAGTTCCACACCACATCTACCACATTCCTCGGGTTCGTCATCAGCCCCAGAGGCATCGAGATGGAACCTGCCAAGCTCCAAGCCGTCACTAGGTGGCCGACTCCTACCTCACGACAAGAGCTACAAAGATTCTTAGGCTTCGCCAACTTCTATCGTCGGTTTATCCGAGGCTACAGCTCAATCGCTGCTCCTCTAACAGCCCTCACCTCTACCAAGACACACTTCTGCTGGAATCTAAAATCTGAGGAGGCCTTCAGCTAACTTAAGAAGCGGTTCACCTCTGCTCCTATCCTCACCATCCCTGACCCATCATGCCAGTTCATCGTGGAAGTTGACGCCTCCAGCACGGGAGTCGGAGGGGTTTTTCTCACAATGATCCAACCTGGATAATAAACTGCACCCCTGCTCATTTTTCTCCCCCACCGTCTAACTCCTGCTGAAAGCAATTACTGCATAGGAGACCGTGAACTCTTAGCCATCAAGCTAGCCCTGGAGGAATAGAGACACTGGCTAGAAGGTACGAAGGTCCCCTTCCTAGTGTGGACCGACCACAAGAACCTCGAGTATCTATGGAGAACCAAGAGGCTCAACTCTCGCCAGGCCAAGTGGTCCCTCTTCTTTGCAAGGTTCAATTTTACCCTCTCCTACCGACCAGGATCTAAAAACACCAAGCCAGACGCTCTTTCGAGACAATTTATGACCACACAATACCCTGCCGCATGCGAAACTATTTTGCCGCCCTCCTGTTTGCTTGCCGTGGCCGAGCTCGACATTGAAACTAGAGTCAAGCAAGCTCTTTCTCATAAGCCAAGCCCAAGCAACATGCCTTCTAACCGCCTTTTCGTTCCCCTCGCTCTGCATTCTCAGGTCCTGGAGTGGGCCCACAGCTCAAAACGCTCCTGCCACCCTGGCTCTGCCAGAACCATGGCGCTAGCCCAGCAGCGGTTTTGTGGTCCACCCTCAAGGAAGACGTCTCTAGCTTTGTTTCAGCATGTGCTGTTTGCATGAGGTCCAAACATGTCAACACGGCACCTGCCAGCCTCCTTAGACCTCTGCCCATCCTCACCGCCCCTGGTCCAACATTGCCCTGGACTTCGTCACTGGGCTACCATCCTCCGCCGGCCACACCTGAATCATGACCGTGGTGGACCGGTTCTTGAAAGCTGCCTACTTCATTCCCCTACCAAGACTCCCATCCGCCAAAGAAACGGCCGGACTAATGATTAACCAGGTCTTCAAGCTCCATGGTCTGCCTATGGACATTGTCTCAGACCGGGGCCCACAGTTCACCTCTTAGTTTTGAAAGGCATTCTGTAGGCTGATTAGGGCCACTCCCAGCCTGTCCTCTGGTTTCCACCCTCAATCTAATGGCCAGACTGAGAGGAACAATCAGTCACTCGAGATTGCCCTGAGGTGTATGGCCGCTAAAGATGTTACCTCCTGGAGCGAGTTCCTACCTTGGGTTGAGTATGCCCACAACTCCCAGACCTCATCATCTACCGGTCTGTCCCCTTTCCAGTGCTGCATGGGATACCAACCACCCTTGTTCCCATCTCAGGAGCAGGAGGTCAGCGTGCCGTCTGCCCAAGCTTTTGTCCCCCGTTGTAAGAGAACCTGGGCCCAAGCCAGGAAGACCCTGCTACGACTCAGCAAGTCGTATAAGAAACAAGCGGACCGCAAACGCTCCCAAGCCCCGAAATATAAAGTAGAATAAAGGGTTATGCTCTCCACCAGGGATCTTCCTCTCAAAACCATCTCTCGTAAACTTTACCCCAGCTATGTAGGCCCTTTCACGATCACCAAGGTTATCAACCTCTGCGCTGTCAAGCTCTTGCTCCCTCAACCATGCGGCGAATCAACCCGACATTCCACATGTCCCAACTACGCCGTCTCGTTTCAAGTCCATTAAGTGCTGCACGCTGCTTAAATCGCTGGATTATCCTGTGTTTATACCTCTATTCTCTCACGTTTACTTTCATTGTCTTCACGTTTACGACCTCGCTTTGTTTTTTCTCGTTCCTGATCTTCGCCTCTCGATTTGGTTTGTTCGCTCCTCTATCTGATCTTCCAGTTTCGACCCACGCTTCTCCCTTTGATTTACGGCTTTTGTCTTGCGTTTTGGTTTTGACGTTTCACAGGCTGATTTCATAGTGTTCGACCCTTGCTTATGCTTCCCGACCAAGCCCCCTGGATCACGCTACAGTCATTATCTGCGCCTGGATTCACCCCGTTCCGCCGCATGCGTGATAACTTCAGCTGGTGAAAAAACAATAGACTAGAATAATTATAACTTGAATAGAACAAATGTCTTTGTTTGTATTCTGGTTTTGAAATGATGCATTGCTGCTCAGACAGACTCTTATGAATGAAGCCCAACATTTTTTTTTCTAATTCCTCAAATGTTTGTTATATTTGTTTCCTGTTCTTTGCATTTATTTGTAAACCAAAAGTATTGCACCATCACGATAGACAGATTTTTTTAAATAAAGATTTACTCTTATATGTATTTGGTTCCTGCAGCTTCTATCAGCAGATAGAGTTTTGTTTGTCAAACTTCTTGTATTCTTTCACATATTTTAAATATGTCAAGATGACCGAGCTGTAGCTAACGGCCAATCCAGATTTCAGTCTCTGTTTACTTCAGAACTGTCTGTAAAATTTCCCGCATTGGTTTGTATGTTAATGTGTCCTTAAGAACAAAGGGCCACCTCGTGGTGACACCATGCAAATGAATAGAGCTTCAGTGAGCAATGGTGAGCATCTGGTGATCAAACGACGTGAGGCTCCCAGGATAGTCCTGCCTTCTACAGTAGGGCGTCTAGATTTCACAGTAAACATGCCCTGGCAGTAGAAGGCAGGAGTATCCTGGGAGCCTCATGACGCTTGACTACCAGATGCTCACCATTTGTACAAAACTGCACGGCTCAGGCTGTTATGTGGCTGCTACTGTAAACCTCTTCAGATGATTTCATGAGCTTTTTAGATATGGGTCCAAAAATCGTTTTATTATCTATTTTTTTAAGTACATCTACTCAATTGTATTATAATTAATACTTTAATAAAAAAAAATTAAACTAACTCCACTGTAATAGGACAGAAAGGGTAAAATTCATGTTGGAGGTTAGTATTCCTGGCTTTATTAATCATAATCATTAACCAGCTTTTCACACACATGAAAATAAAAAGGATCAGACAACAGCAAACAAATTTGTAAACTGTTTAGACCAATCAAAGTAAGATAAACAATTATAATAAATTAACAAGAAACTTAACCAACAGATTAAAACTGAATCAATCATTATTTCCCCAATGAGTCCAGCATGAACCGAGATCAAGCGAGCGAAAAGATGATCAGGAAACAATGTAGCAATACGTTAAGTATAGTTTAAATATAAAGGATTATTCTAGACCACTATACACAGCATGCATGTGTTTTTAATCAAACGCTACAAAAAACATGCAAGACACAAAAGGAGCTGCCTAAATAACTGAGTGATATGTACTGAAGACAGAAATTAGTCCTTTGTGACGTCTTCAAGATGTTTAACTCTAATCTCAACTCTAATCCTAAAACTCTCACCCTGAGCATCCGTCCTATGCTTTTCATGATGCTGAAGCTAAAGTCACTAACTAAACACAACTGTTATCATTCTTCAGTTCTTTAGTACTTCTCCTCACACCCTGAAAACAAACACACACACATTACTATATTATACACTACAATGAACACACACAATGAATTGCACAAACACACACTAACTTCCTATCAAAGAACAAAGTTTCTGAGTATCTGTATGTCACTTCTAAAACAATGAAAAACATTTAACTTTAATATAACAGAAAATAATTTCAAGTGAATCAGTTCAACAACTACTCTTCCACTTTTAAATACTTCACTACAGATACAGAACAAGTCTATCATAGTAAGTCTAACCATAGTCTAATCATGGTAAGTCTTAGGAAGCTGCACTATCTAGTGTCAGTCTCAGTAAATGCATTTATTTATATCAGTCTGGTGAAGCAGGTGTACACACTTACCATCAGTGTGTCATAATCAGAGGACATGGCTGCAGGATTCAGGGTTGTGTAAGTGTCACTGGCAGAGCTTTTAACATTCTAGCAGGAAATGAGAGTTTAAAGTAAGAAGTAGATTTTATTATTAAATTATTATATTATTAAATTTTATGTGCATAATACACACGCAACAGGACAGTATACATACCTGCAGTGTGTCATAATCTGGAGACACATGCATGGGGTTCAGTGCTGTGTATGCGTCATCTCCAGGTGTTGGAACGCTCTGAGAGAAATAAGTAACTTTACTATTTAATTGTTCTGTGATCATAATGTGCAAATATGAAAAAAAAAATCCCTACATGATTTGCTATCACTGGACGGAGCAGAACGAGGGGAAGCCAAGTGAAGATGGATTATTGCAATGTTAAACGGGAGCGTGATCAGAATGCGGAAGCAAGCGTCAAATGCCCGCTCACGCTCAATCACTCATCTTCTATACCGCTTTATCCTGTATTCAGAGTCACAGGGACATGGAGCCTGGAGGGCACGAGGCAGGTCAGACACACTGACTACGGGCAATTTGGGAACACCAATTAGGTTAACCTGCATATCTTTGGACTGTGGGAGGAAACCGGAGTACCCAGAGGAAACCCACCAAGCACGGGGAGAACATGCCCACTTCACGCACACAGAAACGGGAATCGGGCCTGTCCCGGGAATCAAACCCGGACCCTGAAGGTGCAATTCAACAGTGCTAACCACTACACCACCGTGCTGCCCTCCATCAGCAAAGCGCCTAAGCCAAATCGCAAAATGAGAGCCGTAGTCAAAATAGGAAGCATTAGATTGCTAATCGGAAAATCAAGCAGCGAGGCGACTATCGAAAAAACGTTAAACACAATCCGTACTCAAAATGAGAAAGCGCGAGATCAAAGCCAGGAAATCAAGTAGCGAAGCGACAATTCAGAAGAAGAGACGAGAAAACGAGGAAACAAAATGAACCTGGCAACGTGAAGGAAAGAAAAGGAAATGAACCGCTAGAAAAATCGAATAAAAAAAACACTCAATAACCCCGCGATTTAAGCAGCGCACAGCACGTTCTGGAGTAATCAGTGGTGGATTCAAGACAGGTGTGCAGACGGGGAGGAAACGGGGGCGTGGCAAAGGACACATGACGGGCTAGGGAAAACAAAAGCACATGGGGGGGTGACAGTGTGGGAAAAAGTAGCAGACAGGACGTGGACAGAACGTGTGGGAAAAAGTGGCAGACAGGACGTGGACAGGACGTGTGGGAAAAAGTGGCAGACAGGATGTGAATCATGACAATTTTCACCCACACTCACCTGTCCACTCTCATGAGTGCTGCTGCAGCCATTAGCTGAATTCGACTTCATTTTCCTGAGAAATAGAAAACAAATGTTTGTTATATGTAAATGAGTATTTAATTGTAAAGAATGTTTTAAACATATTCAGCATGTTGATATTTTACATACCACATCCACACAGCTCCTGCGATGAGTGTTAATGCCAGGAAGACACCCAGTCCCATCATGATGAGCTTTAACTCTGTCTTCTCCTCTGAGCCTTCAGAAATTAATCATAAGAACCAGTTATCTCAATGTGTGATCAAAGCCAGGTTTCTTAGGATTACACGCTGTTGGAATTTTACCCCCTGTACTGATCATTGCGAAACCTCAAGGGGAATCCCTAATTACATCACATTATTTAAACAGGTATCATATGCTTTTAATATATTATTGTGTACACATTTATTTATATTAAGCAATTTTCCAATCTACACAGTGTTTCTGTTGACATATGGTCAAAAGCTTGTCTGATGTACATATTTTAAGCTTTGTTTATTAATTGTTATTTATTTCATTTGAAATTTTGTTCATTTTTATTTAGTTATTTTTGTTAAACGTGTCTGTTGACATTTATTGTTCATAATGGCTTTGAATCTCTCACTCACTTATTATTATCCTGTACAGGGCTGCAGGAAGCTTGGAGTCTAACCCAGGGGATGTGGGGCACTAGGTGGGCTACCCCCCCAGTCGGGGTGCCAATCCATTGTAGGGCACAGAGTACATTGGAAATGTTAATTAGCCTACACTACATGTCTTTGGACAGAAAAAACATTCACACTCCACACACATAAGCCTGAGGCGGGAATCAAACCTTTAACCCTGGAGGAGTGCTAACCACAATCCCATGCATGATAAACATTCATTAATGTATCTTCTATACTGCTTATCCTGCACAAATAGGGTCACTGGGGGCTAGAGCCTATCCCTGGACAGGGGGCCAGTCTATCGCAGACACACAATCATTAATACTCTACGGGCAATTTAGGAACGCCAATTAGCCTAATCTGCATGTCTTTGGACTGTTGGAGGAAACCAGGCTAAACTCAAAAATTGCAAGAAGGACAAGCAAACTCCATGCACACAGACACAAAGTGGGAACTGAACGCTGGACGGTAAAGATGGAGGCCACATTGCTAACCTCGAAAAAGAGACTCCAGGTTCACCGGTGCAATTACTCCCATCAGTGTAGAATTTGAATCTCTTGGGGTCTGTGGCTTCTTTTTAATTCAATTTAAAATGCCATCAAAAGATGTGTTTTCATATCCTCAACATTATTCCAAAAATAATTGAGATTTGTATAAATCTGACAACCCTACACTTCTGTCTATTCCCATGCTGGACATTTTCAGATATTGGGGCAATTAGCGTATAAACAAAAAAAAAAACATTCAACATATTTACATTTAAGATTTGGGATTAAATGTAATATTTATATGTCCCATTTAGATATTTTTATTGATTAACATTTATCTATATACAGTACAGACCAAAAGTTTGGACACAGCTTCTCATTCAAAGAGTTTTCTTTATTGTGTTCTTTAGCCCAAACAAGTCTCTTCTGCTTGTTGCCTGTCCTTAGCAGTGGTTTCCTAGCAGATCTTCTACCCTGAAGGCCTGATTCACACAGTCTCCTCTTAACAGTTGTTCTAGAGATGTGTCTGCTGCTAGAACTCTGTGTGGCATTGACCTGCTCTCTGATCTGAGCTGCTGTTAACCTGCGATTTCTGAGGCTGGTGACTCGGATGAACTTATCCTCCACAGCAGAGGTGACTCTTGGTCTTCCTTTCCTTGGGCGGTCCGCATGTCAGCCAGTTTCTTTGTAGAGCTTGATGGTTTTTGTGACTGCACTTGGGGACACTTTCAAAGTTTTCCCAATTTTTCAGACTGACTGACCTTTATTTCTTAAAGTAATGATGGTCACTCGTTTTTCTTTACTTAGCTGCTTTTTTCTTGCCATAATACAAATTCAAACTCTTTGAATGAGAAGGTGTGTCCATACTTTTGGTCTGTACGGTACATAAAAGAGAGGTAAATCTGTGCCATAAATGAAATAAAAATGTTGAGTAGAAAGGATGTTATGGGCAGATTTGTCCCAGGTTACCTCACAGCACCAGCACGTTTGCCCTCAAGGTGAGTGTCGCTATATATGTCACTCAACAGAACCAATCAACACGATAGTTTACTGTAAATACACACGTGGACAAAATTGTTGGTACCCTTCGGTCAATGAAAGAAAAACTCACAATGGTCACATAAATAACTTTAATCTGACAAAAGTAATAATTTTAAAAAATTCTATGAATGTTAACCATTGAAAGTCAGACATTGCTTTTCAACCATGCTTCAACAGAATTATTTAAAAAAATAAACTCATGGAACAGGCCTGGACAAAAATGATGGTACCCCTAGAAAATACTGAAAATAATGTGACCAAAGGGACATGTTAATTCAAGGTGTGTCCACTAATTAGCGTCACAGGTGTCTACAGGTGTAATCAGTCAGTGGCCCTATATATAGGGCTCCAGGTAGTCACTCTGTTGTTTGGTGACATGGTATGTTCCACACTCAACATGGACCAGAGGAAGCGAAGGAAAGAGTTGTCTCAGGAGATTCGAAAGAAAATTATAGACAAGCATGTTAAAGGTAAAGGCTATAAGACCATTTCCAAGCAGCTAGATGTTCCTGTGACTACAGTTGCACATATTATTCAGAAATCTATGGGACTGTAGCCAACCTCCCTGGACGTGGCCGCAGGAGGAAAATTGATGACAAATCAAAGAGACGGATAATCTGAATGGTAACAAAAGAGCCCAGAAAGACTTCTAAAGAGATCCAAGGTGAACTTCATGCTCAAGGAACATCAGTGTCAGATCGCACCATCCGTCGTTGTTTGAGCCAAAGTGGACTACATGGGAGACGACCAAGGAGGACACCACTGTTGAAAACAAATCATACAAAAGCCAGACTGGAATATGCCAAACTACATGTTGACAAGCCACAAAGCTTCTGGGAGAATGTCCTATGGACAGATGAGACAAAAATTGAACTTTTTGCCAAGGCACATGTTCTATGTTCACAGACGGGAAAAATGAAGCATATCAAGAAAAGAACACTGGGAGGAGGCTCTGTTATGTTCTGGGGCTGCTTTGCTGCATCTGGCACAGGGTGTCTTGAATCTGTGCAGGTTACAATGAAATCTCAAGACTATCAAGGGATTCTAGAGAGAAATGTGCTGGCCTGTGTCAGAAAGCTGGCTCTGAGTCGCAGGTCATGGGTCTTGCAACAGGACAATGACCCAAAACACAGCTAAAAACACCCAAGAATGGCTAAGAGGAAAACATTCGACTATTCTAAAGTGGCCTTCTATGAGCCCTGACCTCAATCCTATTGAGCATCTTTGGAAGGAGCTGAAACATGCTGTCTGGAAAAGGCATCCTTCAAACCGGAGACAACTGGAGCAGCTTGCTCATGAGGAGTGGGCCAAAATACCTGCAGAGAGGTGCAGAAGTCTCATTGACAGTTACAGGAATCGTTTGATTGCAGTGATTGGCTCAAAAGGTTATGCAATAAACTATTAAGTTAGGGGTACCATCATTTTTGTCCAGGCCTGTTCCATGAGTTAATTTTTTTTATAATTCTGTTGAAGCATGGTTGAAAAGCAATGTCTGGCTTTCATTGGTTAACATTCATAGAATTCTTATTTATTATTACTTTTGTCAGATTAAAGTTATTTCTGTGACTATTGTGGGTTTTTCTTTTATTGACCGAAGGGTACCAACAATTTTGTCCACGTGTCTATATTGTGTATGTGGAACACACAGAAACAACTGGAATGCCCCTACAAAGTGCCCCAATCTTTAACAAACACAAATAATAGCATGGCTTACTCCACGAAAAGATAAAAGGACAGAGGGTAATGTAAAATATCTGCACTGAGAATGTTAGCTGCTCACATAAAATTAAATGAATGTTGAGTAAAAGTAATCTTAAGAGTAGTCATGTGTTGTATTTAATGATGTGCTTTAAATGGGAGTGTATTTGGCTGACGACAAAATAAGTACAATTTATTTTAAACAAGGCATAAGATACTCAACCTTAGAATATTTATTTCTTTGTATTAATAAGTTAGATTGAGAGCTCTGCCATACAGAAATACAGACAGACATATGTGGGCTTCAACCTGAAATAATAATAATATCACTGATTACATTGAAGAGCTTTTAAGCTTTAACTTTTTAACTGTATCTACAAACTCTTTACCCATCAACAACTGGAACTAACTATATATATATATAATATTGAGTTCTTACAGACAGCAGGAGAGCGAAGCTCCTCATGTCCTCTTACAGCACAGGAGTAACTGCCTGCATCCTCACTACTGACATCCAGATACTCATAATTTCTGTGCTGCTCAGTAACACGCTGTCCGTTCTTGTACCAGATGTAAGTGGGGTTGTTAGACAGAGTGCAGGTGGTTTTACAGATCAGCTTTTTATACCCATTACTGCTGTCTGATACTGTAACCTTCAGACCTGCAAATAGTAAACAGACTTTGTTATTTATTTTTTATGTATTTCATCTGTTAAGTCAGATGAATGCAGTCAAATGGCTTTACCTGTGACAGACAGAGAGACTCCAGGTTGACTGGTGTAATTACCCCCATCAGTGTAGAATCTGAATCTGTATGTTTGAGCGTCTCTCTCTGTCAGGTTAGTGATTCTCAGACTACAGTTATTCTGGGAGCTCTGTGTGTACTGCACTCGGCCCTGATACTCCTCATCCTCTCTCACATCCACAGACTCACCATCAGCCTGCATTTTAATGAACCACAACACTTTTGTGACCTTGTGCTGATTAGGGAAGATATAATAACTGTGTATATCCACTGATGAGCCAATCAGAGAGCAGATAGTCTGGGTGGAGTAAGTCACACTCCAGCAGCTCTTCTTAGCAAAAACACCTGAAACACAATACAATACAAAATAAAGTACAGAAATCTAAACAACAAAAATACAACTAAACATCACTCAATCAAGGATTGATTGCCTGTGAGTTTATTGAAATCCAACAGAAGCTGGCAGTGAGATGATGACAGAATGACAGAGTGAGTGAAGTGTAAAGTGAGTTCTTACAGACAGCAAGAGAGCGAAGATCCTCATGTCCTCTTACAGCACAGGAGTAACTGCCTGCATCCCTACTACTGACATACAGATACTCATCATTTCTGTCCTGCTCAGTAACACGGTGTCCGTTCTTGTACCAGATGTAAGTGGGGTTGTTAGACAGAGTGCAGGTGATGATACAGCTCAGCTTTTTATACCCAGTTCTGCTGTCTAATACTTTAACCTTCAGATCTGCAAATAACCAGCAGGTCTTAGTGTTATATTAAGACTAAAATTCTAATTCAACTTTTATTTGTCACATACACAGTCATACACAGTACGATATGCCGTGAAATGCTTAGGCGACTGCCCGTGACCTTAGAATAAAAGACTATTTAAGACTATTTACACGAAAAGAATATAACAAAGAACGTAGAAATAGATTTAACTAAGAATAAAATAATAAAATATATGTACAGTAAAAATATACAATAAGAAAAATATAAGAAAAGAAAAATATAAGAAAAATATAAGAGAATAAGAAAAACCTGGGTGCAAATGTAGAAAAATATATATCTGATATAAGAAATATAAGAAAGCCTAGGTGTACCTAGGTGTACAGTAATGGAAAAATATGGAATATAAATAGAGATGTCCAGGGGGTGTGCAAGTATGCTATAAAGTGTTTTGTACTTAAAGTGACTTGTGCTATAGAATAAATAGTAATGTAGTGTGAAGGGTGTTCAATTATTGTCCCAAGAGTCCAGAGAGTAGTGTAATGTAGTGTAGTGTGAAGGGTGTGCAATTATTGTCCCAAGATTCCAGAGAGAGTGCAAGAAGCATGAGTGTGGGTGTGTACAGTCAGTACTGTTTGGTGTGCTGGTTGAGAGATCGTATCGCCTGCGGGTAGAAGCTCCTCTTCAGTCTCTCTGTATTGGTCTTCAGGGAGCGGAATCGCTTTCCTGACCTCAACAGAGAGAACAGTCCATTACTGGGGTGGCTGAGGTCCTTCACGATCTTCCTGGCCTTGGTCCAGCACCGCTTGTTGTAGATTGAGTGCAGGTCAGGGAGCTCGGTGTGGATGATGCGCTCAGCTGATCGCAAACCCTCTGTAGAGCTCGTCTGTCCTGCAACGTGCTGTTCTCGAACCAGGTCGAGATGTTTCCCGTCAGGATGCTCTCTATGGTGCAGGACTAAAAGTTCCTGAGCACCTTGGAGGGCAGTCTAAAGTCTCTCAAGCGCCTGAGGTGGTAGAGACGCTGTCGGGCCTTCTTCACCACGGTGTTGATGTGACAGGACCATGACAGGTCTGGTAAACTGTCTACTCTCTCCACTGGGCTGTTGTTGATGACAGGGGTCTGGTAGTTCCTCTCCTGCTTTGTGCTAAAGCCTACTACCAACTCCTTCGTCTTGCTGACGTTTAGAAGGAGATTGTTCCTCTGGCACCAGTGCTCCAGATTCCCAATCTCCTCCAGGTAGGCCGTCTCATCATTGTCAGTGATCAGGCCCACCACGACGGTGTCATCAGCGAACTTGATGATGGTGGTGGAGTTAGTAGAGGCTACGCAGTCGTGTGTGTACAGAGAGTACAGTAGAGGGCTCAGAACACAACCCTGTGGTGCTCCAGTGCTGAGAGTGATGGAGGCTGAGACATGGCCGCCCATCCTTACAGCCTGTGGTCTGTCAGTTAGGAAGTTGGAGATCCACTGACACAAAGATGAGCTGAGTCCCAGGTGCTCCAGCTTGGTGGTGAGTGTGGAAGGAATTATGGTATTAAATGCTGAGCTGTAGTCGATGAAGAGCATTTTAACATAATTCCCCCTTCTATTGTCCAGGTGTGTGAGAGATGTATGAAGAAGATGAGCGATAGCATCATCTGTGGAGCGGTTTGAACGGTAGGCGAACTGTAGTGGATCCAGTGTGTCTGGTAGTGAAGAGATGATGAAGTCTCTGACAAGCCGTTCGAGGCACTTCATCACCACTGACGTGAGGGCCACCGGTCGATAATCATTGATCAATGATGGAACAATGATGGACTCTTTGAAGCATGTGGGGATCACCGACTGAGATAAGGAGAGGTTGAATATCTCTGTGAATACAGGTGCTAGCTGGTCTGCGCAGGCTCTGAGGACTGTACCTGAGATGCCGTCTGGACCAGCTGCTTTCCTGGTGTTCACTCTCCTGAAGGCTCTCCTCACGTCATGCTCAGAGATGATGAACGCGTTTCCGGTGCTGGCAATGACTTCTTGTCTGCAGCCATTAGCACCGCTAGCATTAGCAACGCTAGTGTCTTTAGATGCAGCCTTGAAGCTAGCATAAAAGGTGTTCAGCTCGTCTGCCAGAGTCATGTCCGCGTTCGTCATACCGGATGTTGGTGCTTTATAGTCCATTATTATGTTAGTCCCTGCCACAGGCTCCTAGAGTCACTCTGTTGGAGTTGTGACTCTAGTTTCCTCCCGTAGCGGTGCTTCGCCTCTTTCACCGCTTTCCGGACGTTATATGCCGCAGTCTTGTACATGTCCATGTCGCCCGACGCAAGTCCCGCGTTGTAGGCAGTGGTGCGAGATCTCAGAGCATCGCGGATGGTTTTATCCACCCACGGCTTCTGATTGGGAAACGTTCTGATGGTCGTTTTCTGTACGGTATCATCCGCTAGTTTCTTGACGAATCCGACAACCGCTTCCGTAAACATGCTGACGTCATCGGAGCTGTTCCGGAACATGTCCCAGTCTGCATCATCGAGTGCGTCCTGTAGCGCGGCCACCGATTGGTCCGTCCAGCGCGCGACCTCCCTCTGAACCGGAAGTTCCTGTTTAAGCCTTTGTTTATATTTTGGCATGAGGAAGATGGCGGCGTGATCAGATTTACCAAACGGTGGTCAAGATTGTGCCTTGTAGCCGTCCTTAACTGATGTACACACGTGGACAAAATTGTTGGTACCCTTCGGTCAATGAAAGAAAAACTCACAATGGTCACAAAAATAACTTTAATATTACAAAAGTAATAATAAATAAGAATTCTATGAATGTTAACCAATGAAAGTCAGACATTGCTTTTCAACCATGCTTCAACCTAATTATTTAAAAAAAATAAACTCATGGAACAGGCCTGGACAAAATTGATGGTACCCCTAACTTAATAGTTTGTTGGACAACCTTTTGAGGCAATCACTGCAATCAAACGATTCCTGTAACTGTCAAATGAGACTTCTGCACCTCTCTGCAGGTATTTTGGCCCACTCCTCATGAGCAAGCTGCTCCAGTTGTTTCCGGTTTGAAGGATGCCTTTTCCAGACAGCATGTTTCAGCTCCTTCCAAAGATGCTCAATAGGATTGAGGTCAGGGCTCATAGAAGGCCACTTTAGAATAGTCGAATGTTTTCCTCTTAGCCATTCTTGGGTGTTTTTAGCTGTGTGTTTTGGGTCATTGTCCTGTTGCAAGACCCATGACCTGCGACTGAGACCCAGCTTTCTGACACTGGCCAGCACATTTCTCTCTAGAATCCCTTGATAGTCTTGAGATTTCATTGTAACCTGCACAGATTCAAGACACCCTGTGTCAGATGCAGCAAAGCAGCTCCAGAACATAACAGAGCCTCCTCCATGTTTCACAGTAGGGACAGTGTTCTTTTCTTGATATGCTTCATTTTTCCGTCTGTGAACATAGAGCTGATGTGCCTTGGCAAAAAGTTCCATTTTTGTCTCATCTGTCCATAGGACATTCTCCCAGAAGCTTTGTGGTAGTTTGGCATATTCCAGTCTGGCTTTTTTATGATTTGTTTTCAACAATGCTGTCCTCCTTGGTCGTCTCCCATGTAGTCCACTTTGGCTCAAACAACGACGGATGGTGCGATCTGACACTGATGTTCCTTGAGCATGAAGTTCACCTTGGATCTCTTTAGAAGTCTTTCTGGGCTCTTTTGTTACCATTCGGATTATCCGTCTCTTTGATTTGTCATCGATTTTCCTCCTGCGGCCACATCCAGGGAGGTTGGCTACAGTCCCATGGATCTTAAATTTCTGAATAATATGTGCAACTAGTCACAGGAACATCTAGCTTCTTGGAAATGGTCTTATAGCCTTTACCTTTAATATGCTTGTCTATAATTTTCTTTCGAATCTCCTGAGACAACTATTTCCTTCGCTTCCTCTGGTCCATGTTGAGTGTGGTACATACCATGTCACCAAACAACACAGTGACTACCTGGAGCCCTATATATAGGTCCACTGACTGATTACAAGATTGTAGACACCTGTGATGCTAATTAGTGGACACACCTTGAATAACCATGTCCCTTTGGTCACATTATTTTCACTATTTTCTAGGGGTACCATAATTTTTGTCCAGGCCTGTTCCATGAGTTTATTTTTTTTAATAATTCCGTTGAAGCATGGTTGAAAAGCAATGTCTGACTTTCATTGGTTAACATTCATAGAATTGTTTAAAATTATTACTTTTGTCAGATTAAAGTTATTTATGTGACCATTGTGTGTTTTTCTTTCATTGACCGAAGGGTACCAACAATTTTGTCCACGTGTGTATAACAGTGGTCTAGTGTCCTTTCGCCCCTGGTCGGGCAGGTGATGTGCTGATAGAAGTTTGGCGCTGCGCGTTTGAGGTTAGCACTGTTAAAGTCCCCGGCCACAATAAGCGCAGCGTCCCGGTGTTGTGTCTGGTGCTGTGTGAGTGCCTCATGCAGGTCGCATAAGGCAGTGTCCGTGTCCGCTTGTGGTGGAATATAAACGGCGCTGATTATGACCGATGTAAACTCCCGAGGAAGATAAAAAGGACGACACCTGATAGTCAATAGTTCCAGGTTGGGTGTGCAGGAGCGTGCGAGAGGAACAACGCTCGCGCTGTTGCACCAGCTGCTGTTCACCATTAAACACACGCTGCCTCCCCTTGTCTTCCCCGAGTCCCGTGTCCTGTCCATGCGGTGAACTGAGAAGAACTCGGCTGGCTGAATGGCGTGGTCCGGCACCGCTGGGTTCAGCCATGTCTCGGTGAAGCAGAGAAGATTGCAGTCCCGAATGTCTCTCTGGAACTTTATCCTGGCCCTGAGGTCATCGAGCTTGTTTTCCAGGGACTGGACATTGGCGAGCAGGATGCTAGGCAGAGGTGTGCGGTGTGCACGGGCTCTCAGCCTGTTCCTGACGCCGGCTCGTTTCCCTCGGGGCCACCGCTTCGCGTCGCGTCCTTTGTTCTCCCTCAGGATCTCTCTCGGTCAGCTCGGATCCGGAGTTAAAAACGTCGAATTCTGAGTACATTGTAAACCAATAGAAATAAGAGTATCTCTATCGTACCTAATGCACTCAATTGTGATGAATTACCCGGTTTAATGTTATCGAAAATTAACTTAAAAAGCAAAAACAAGTTAAAGTAGGTCGGAGCAGTCGCAACGGCAGCCGACCTCACCGGCGCCATCTTGGAAATCAACTCAACTCAACTCAAACATGTTATTATTGCTGTGTTGTTGTTTTTGCATGCATGTGTGTGTGTGTGTGTGTCTGTGTGTGTGTGTGTTTGTGTTACCTGTAACAGTCAGATTAAATCCAGATGATGCTGATATCCAGTCACTTCTCTGTGTTTTAAATCTAAAGTTATAAACTCCAGAGTCACTCACTCTCACATTCCTCACTGTCAGCTCACAGACAGACGTCACTGTGCTTACAGACACTCGTCCTGAGTATTGTGGATCTGTGCTCAGGTCTTGTGGTTCTCCTTCAGAGCTCTGGACTCGATACCACTCTCTCTGTGTGACACTGGAGTGATCAGGTGTTGTAAATGTACAGGGGATTTTTACTGTAGATCCAGTAACAGCACAGAGACTCTGAGAGGAGAGAGTTACACTGTACTGAGCCTGGATTCCTGGAACACACACACACACACACACACACACACACACACACACACACACATACATGACCAAGAAGCTAAAAGTAACCAGCAAGAAAACCAAATAATTTATACAGATTATACAGATGCCTAATCCATTAAATGCACTTTGAAGCACAAAAAACTTTGTTGAAAACTTTTCTGAACTGTTATAGTAGTGATACAGCAGCACATAAAAACAGTAGAAAGAGCTGAAATACGTGAGAAGTTTACCTGTCAGTAACATGAGGATTGCTGCTACTGTAATATTTCTCCACATTCTGTAAAGCACGTGACGTGAGGGTGACGTGCAGAATTTAGAACAAAAATATTCTGATGTATATTAAAATATATATCTTACACTTTAAAGAGCATTAACTGCCTGTTCCTCCTTCACTTGTAACTTTGATACAGACACAGAAGATGCACTTACTAGAGAGCTATGATTACCACATCTCCCTATTTCCGGTTCCTCATTAGTTTTACTTGTGAAATTAAGACCAGCTATTTCTATTCCCATTGTGAATCCCCATCTTATCTCATCTTTTACAATTATCTTTTACCTTTGCTTGTCTCGGCCAATTCTCGAAACGGGGAAGTAACCATATGAACAGTCAGTACTTTCCAATAATATTCAAACGGTTTAGATCATAAATTTCACTTCCCTATTTTTTTTAACAATAATCTGCATTTTGTTTTCCAGATTTAAATTGCCATGCACACAGTTAGTATGTTTATAAATCCTGTCTCTATAATATTTAGGAGCTGATAATGTCACTGAGGTCTAACAGATCCTGTTTTAACAAGTTTTTTTACTTAAACACATTGCAAACAATTAGAGTACTGTGCTTTTGTCACCTATTATTTTGTTTTGTACATCAACCTATAGTACATTGAGTTTTTATTGGCTGCTCGCATCAAGAAGTCATCACAGTTGTCATCTGCTCCCCGCACAAGTTGACACCGCTTTTGACACAATCCTCCCATTCTTTCAGGTCTTAGCCAGTAGCTGGAAATGAAACCCTTTCCTTTTAAATGGCAAGTACGAATCCTACCACTAAACCACTAGTGCCTTAGTACATCAACATGTGTTACATGCAAATTTATACTTGACAGGTTTACATAGAGTGTACAGTATGTTATATATAAAATTTCAAAAAAAATCTTCAGTAGTCAACGCTCAATGCAATTAACAAATAAAACACATCATGCAGTTTTAAAATTAAGGTTTTATTATTAAGAGAAAACAGAATCCAAAACTACATAGCCCTGTTTGAAAAGTGTTTCCCCCCCCCCCCTCTTCCTGTTTTCGCACACCGGAGTTCAATTTCTCTAGCCAATTCCTGGCATGATATGTTCGCAATCAAGAAATCACTTAGGAAGAAATAGGACTTGCCTGACAAAGTGAAGTAGACCAAAAGATCCTCAAAAGGTGGACATTCAATTCAATTCAATTCAATTTTATTTGTATTGCGCTTTTAACAATTGTCATTGTCTCAAAACATCTTTTCACAATCAAAAGAATTATTTAAGTTTGTATGGAATGTGAATGTGTATGAATCAAAATAGTCAGATAGTCCCTGATGAGCAAGCCAAGGGAGACAGTGGCAAGGAAAAACTCCCTGAAATGTCAATAAGAAGAAACCTTGAAAGGAACTTGACTCAACAAGGAACCCATCCTCATTTGGGTGAAACAGAAAGCAGGAATTGATCTGCATTCATACTGTGTGTTAGGTGGCAAGTAAATTCCAGTCCTGAACTAATGAGCGACTGCAGCCAAGTCCTCAGAGAAACAGCTGTCAACATCAGTTGAGGCCAGAACCGTCTTTATAGTAGTGAAACCGTCCCCAGACACGGGACACAAGAGACATACGGGGCATCCATGTGACGAGATCTCCATCCAGAAGCGGGGCACCAGGATGAGTCAGACAGGTCAAGAGGGCAGAGGGAGTCTGGATCAATGGCAGCTCAGGAATAACATGTGTAGCTCGACAGAGAGAGGGAAAGAGAGAGTGGGGGAGAGCAAAAAAGTAGAGATAACAGTTAGGTATGGTCACAGTCACATAATGTATAAGTTGAATGTGTATTTAGTGTAGAGTGCAAGCAGGGACTCCGACAGGACTAACTATAACAACATAACTAAAAGGGAGAGCCAGAAGGAAACACAGACATGAAGGCTCCCTGAGATGTAAAGCAACAATCACCTCACCGTCAACAAACCTGAGTGATCAATGAGAGTGGGGAAGATAGCATCTAAATATACCAGTTCATAATGCTTTACGTCCATGAGTCACCCAGATCTGTTCCTTTACCTAAGGCAAATATATTTACAAAAATAATTCGGTTTTAAGCCTAGACTTAAACACTGAGACTGTGTCTGAGTCCCAAACACTATTTGGAAAGCTATTCCATAACTTTGGGGCTTTGTAAGAAAAAGCTCTGCCCCCTGATTTAGTTTTCATAATACACAGAACTGACAAGCAGCCTGCATCCTTTGATCGAAGTAGGTGTGGCAGATCGTAAGACACTAGCAGTTCACTCAGATACTGTGGCGCGAGACCATTTAATGCTTTATATGTCAAAAGTAGTATTTTAAAATCAATGCGAAATTTCACAGGGAGCCAATGAAGTGAAGATAAGATAGTGGTGATGTGCTCGTATCTCCTGGTTCTAGTGAGGACACTCGCTGCTGCATTCTGAACTAATTGAAGCTTGTTTATGTATCTAGTTGAACAATCAGACAGTAGAGCGTTGCTATTAGTTCAACCTAGAGGTGATAAAACCATGAACTATTTTTTCTGCATCGTTTAGTGACAATATATTCCTTAACTTGGCAATATTTCTGAGGTGAAAGAATGCTATCCTGGTGATATTGTCTACATGAGCTTCAAATGAAAGACTAGAATCTATAATCACACAGAGGTCTTTTACTATTGCACTAGATAGAACAGAAAGGCCATCTAAAATTACAGTGTTACCTAAAATCTTGCTTCTACCTGCATGCGGTCCTATGACTAAAACTTCTGTCTCATCAGAATTGAGCAGAAGGAAGTTAATTAGCATCCAGTCTCCTATATCCTTTACGAATTGCTCAACTTTAGCAAGCTGTTTTTTCTCATCTGGTTTTGCTGAGACATATAGCTATGTGTCGTCAGCATAACAATGAAAACTAATGTAGGGACTGGCAGGCCACCTCAGAGAGGGCCTCTGGAAGAGGAAGAGACAGTTCACGACATCAGCAAATAAAGAAAGAAACGGTTACTCTTTCCCAACGCAGATGGAGCAGATCTGCAAAAACAACTTCTTTGCACAAGAGAAAAGCATCTCACATCTCCACTCAAAACGGTGTAGAGCAGCACAAGTGCCTTGAATAGGGAAGTTTCACAACCCCCTGGCAGTTGCTGACCCTCCGGAATGCATTTCCTCTGGGTCCCAGAACAGAGAACATACACAGCTTTAGGAACACGTACTATGTTAATCAGTTAAAGTATGCCACTAGGGCAGATATAAAATTATATATGTGTGTGCATGTAGAATGTATGATGTCTTTGTGTTTATATGTTTACTATAAACTTATGGAGTGTAATCAACCTGTACAGCCCTTGCTATAGATAAAGGTATGAATAGGTATGTAAGACATGGGATGTTTGGTATCAAATGAAAGCTCTTTATATTCAATGAATATTGAGTATGCTTACTGAAAGATGTCACCTCAAAGCAGCGCACTGACCAATCAGCAACGCTGTGATTCCCTTCGCTGAAGGCGAACCAACGAGAACAACCGTCACGTAACACAAGTAAAACAAACAAAGCTTCATACCTTGCTGAAAGTGGTGCATGATTCATAACTACACCGTAAGATTAAACCCAAGGCTCTGCTCTTCTGACTTTCTCAGTTCTAGTGAACCTAAACAGAACACCATTAACTTTCACCCTCTAAACTGTTCATGTGTATGTGTGTGTGTGTGTGTGTGTGTGAGTAAATGATTAAAATAGCATAGTTTAATGTAACGTAGATTAGTTCAATAAATTATTCCTTCTTTATAAGGAACTGTTTTCTTTGTCATGTATTTTAAAGTTTAAGCATTTGCCCAGATCTTACGTTACCTTGCTCATAATTGCTAAAGACTAGATTTTTTATGTTATCATCGGTGGCCACGTGATAAGCAGAACTGGTAAGATACACTAAATTAGTAAAAGCTAGGAGAGGGCTGTTCCCTTAATTTCTACTACATTTTCTAATCTGTGAAGGAAAATACCTTGATCAATGATGTGAAAAGCTGCACTGAGGTTGAGTAAGACAAGCATAGTTATGCAACCCTGATCAGAGGCCAATAGGAGGTGATTTATTACTTTAATGAGTGCCGTCTCTGTGCTGTGATGAAACCTAAATCCTGACTGATACAGTTAATGTATGCTATTTCTATGTAGCTATGAGCATAGCTGCTCTGCTACTATCTTTTCCAGAATTGAGTTATTATATTATGGTATATTATTACTTCAACACACTTTAATTGAGACAAAATAGTGATCTGAGATAATGTCAGACAGTGTAATTGTGAATAAATTTCTTATACTTAATCCGAAGAATATTATTAAATCTAAAGTGTGACCTGCTTCATGAGTGGGTCCTACTAAACATTGATTTACTCCTACCGAGTCCAGTATAGACATAAATGCTGTTCTCAGAGGGTCTTCTGGATTCTCAAAATGAATATTAAAATCTCCAGAAATTAACGCTTTTTCTACAGAAATGGTTTGAGAGAAAATCTGCAAATTCACAGAGAAATTCAGAAAATGGGCCTCTGGTTCTGTAAATGATAATTAGCGGGATCGATTTGTAACGTTCAGCTTAGTTATGAAAACTTAGTTACACTAAACAGCATCTACAATCTAACTTCCGGTGTGGTGTAGGCAGAGCGAAACAAATAAAGACAACACCCAAAATACAAAATATATACAAAATAGAATGTGTTTGCGTGAGTGTTGTTGGAGAGATGGCTCGGTCTAACCGGTATGATGGATTTACTCCGGGAGCACGAAAACGGAACAAGAGTGGTAGTGAGTGTGTCCGGTACTGATAAGTGCCAAGTGATGGTATAATCCACGGCTATCACTCTCTCTCTTGTCACCAGAACAGCGCTGTCTCCTCATACTCTCCACCCCGACAGGTTTGTCGGTTCCTCTTTTATGTCAGGTCACATGACCTGACTCTTTATCCGCGTTCCCTCGCACTGCGATCGCACATGCTCGCGAGAGCTTAACCCCGAAACCAAAACACAGTCTTTTGGGACAGAATAAACCATATCGGGTTTGTTTATACAGCCCGGCGGGTTTATTTTTATTTACCCCCATACTCTAGCAATATAAACTTATGTGGTTGCGCTACAGACTTAATATTTGTAGCTACACTTGTTATGTTACTATAGAGAACTTCAAATGCATTAGATTTGTGTCCATGTTTTTGTACGAAAGTCAGATTATCATGGTAAATAACTGCGACGCCTCCTCTAGCAGTTAGCCGAGGCTTGTGTATGTAGCTGTATCCAGGAGGACTAGCTTCATTTAAAGCTTAGGAGACGGCCGACCCCTCGGCGGGTCCAAGTGCATTTTTTTCTGGTAACCATAACAAGAACTTAAAATGCTCCGTCATTTTTGATCATATATATAAGTGTAGTACATCATTTAAATCTGCAAAGGGTCTACTTTTATTTATGTATACTCACTATATGAACAAAACATTGTGCTTTTGAAAAAATAAAGAAAATAAACAGGGTGCGCTTTCAGCCGTCTCAGTCTCCGTGAATATCTTTCTGAAACTAGTCACTAAAATTAACTGAAACTCCGCGAATACTTCACACACCGACATGAGAAATATATCTATTTAAAGCTTAAAGGGTCTACTTTTAAATAAAGTAAGTTCAATAAAAAAAATAAATATTCTCATTTTATTTAATCCGTATGAATCCAAGGAGAGGCACAGTCTTTCCGTCGCACTTCATTATCTGATAATGACCGGAGGCAGGACACGCCCACAGGACACGCCCACACGCTATTCACAGGGAAAACAGCTGTAGAAGCACGCTACATACAAGACCACGCCCCCTGCACACGCGCGCGCGCGCTCACACACATATACACACATATACACACACATTCAGTGAGTTTCCTGCACGTGTGGAAGATGTGACGCGCTGTTCAGGTTTCTGAAGCTCTACAGAATGTTCTGGACAGTGGGAGGAGTTTATCTTTTCTTCAGAACAACCCTGAAACGCCGACAGAAAATGGGTGTGTTTTAAAGAGTTATTTGCTCCACCGGAGGAGGAGAATCCAGCAAGCTGTTACCATGGGTGAGTTTTTAAGTCTCGTATAATCCTTATTCTGATCATATAAATCTCATATTATTTTATTTTTACATACATAGTTTAGGGTAGCACGTAGAAAACTACAGGGCAGTTTTACCATACTGCCTTATGTAGCTTAGCAGGGCTACCATACTGCCTTATGTAGCTTAGCACAAACCTGCTAGCTCCCGGTGGCTGAAGCAAATGCCTTATGTGATGGTTGTCAGTATCAGCTGTGGTGTAAATATTCCAATTTATTTTACCCAGTTTTGGATACATTTAGCTTACGGTAGCTATTTGGTTCAGTTTTTGGTTAGTTTTATGACACTGCTATCTATGATGTTATTTAGCCAAAACACTTTAGCTCCCGGTGGCTAAAATACTGTCTCATGTAGCTTATTGATATTCAGTCCCCCTCGCTTTTTTATTTGCTGTAAGACATTACAAAAGCTTGTGTTGTCTTTATGCATTGTCATTATGCATGGTGATTGATTATGATGATGATGATGATATACAGTAGTTTATTTTGTTATTGTTATTTTTTTATAAACAGTTGTGACAATGAAAGTTATCAGCCACCTGTTTCATAGAAAGCAAGGGGTCTGGATTCTGGATAGAAGGGAACTGGATTTTGGTCATTTTAAAGTGGATGGACACAATAAGTATCTGTCTGTACCTGTGACTGTGTACAACCAGCACATGGATTGACCTCAGGTTACAGAAGTGTTACTCCCGCTAGTAACAGTGTTTGTATGCAGTGGATGGTAAGAAACAAAAAAAAATACAATGGAAACACCAGCTATGTAATGTTCACTTGTGTCTTCAGTTAAACAGGAACTGATTTTTGACAGTGGCACAAAGATGTATGACTGTGGTGTAAGAGTGAACTAAACACCCTTTTTAAATTTTATTTTACACGGCCATATTTATGCCATAAATTTACCATCTGTGTATAAGATGATCTGTGTCCCTCTCCATTCAATCCTGAACATTTCCTTTGCACTATGTAAGTGAGTAGGTTATGTATAGGGTGTAAGAGTGAGTTATTCTGCCGGTCAGTTACCTATATTCTAAAAAAATCTTCAAACAAAAATGTTTTTTTGTCCTGAAAGTATTTTCTTTTAGCATTTCCTTGTGTCACATACCTGACTGAAAGGCTCATTATGCAAATCGTTATTCGGGTCTTTGTCTTCTCTGATCATTAATAATGCTCTACAAGTGTCTTTAGAAAATGTAAATGAATATATTGTTTTCTGTGAATGAGTGATCAAGATGATTATCACATCATTTTGAAGTAAAATCTCGAGACTACAAGATCCAGGTAACAACAACAAAAAAGGCTTGCAAACAAATGTTATGAATGTGTTTTGTGAACTTATTTCAGTGATATATATTTTTTGTTGTTTTCAATACTGTTGAAAACTTATTTTCTCCAAAATACAAACTTGTACATACATGCTGCTCACATATTACTGTAGCCCAGTTTGTGCTGAACATTTATATGTTTATAAGTAACTGAAAAATATACAAATGTCAGGACATTTCAGAACTTCTTCAGTGCCCCAAAACACCCCCAGACTCGTAAGGGTTAATATGTCTACTTAATTGTATTAATTATACTTATCACATTTATAATAATATCATTATGACAAAAAAGCTGGATTTTTCTTACATATCTTTAAACTGTCTACTGTAATAGCTCAGACATGGTGAAATTAATGTTAATGAAGGTTATTATTCCTGGCTTTATTATTAACCCTCATTAACCAGCTTTTCACTGCAGATGTACAAAAAATTAAAATAAAATAAATCTAATCAGAAAACAGACCTTCAGAAAACAAATTTGTAAAAGGTTTAGACAAATAACAGAAAGATAAGATCATAACTGACTGAATTAATCAGTGATTATTTCCCCATCGAGTCCAGCATAAACGGAGATTAAATGAGCAAAAAGATGATGATCAGGAAACGATGGAGTGATCGGTATAGTTTAAAATATAAAGGATTATTCTAGACCACTATACACAGTATATACAGTATGTATGTGTTTATAATAGATCAAATGTTAAAGATAACAGACACCAAAGGAGCTGCCTAAATAACAACTGAATTATATTTACTGACAGGAATTAGTCCTTTGTGACGTGTTCATGCTGTTTAACTCTAATCCTCAACTCTAATCCTAAAACTCTCACCCCGAGCATCCTTCCTGTGCTGTTCATAATGCTGAATGTAGTCACTAAGCAAACTCAACTGTTATCATTCTCCAGTTCTGTAGTACTTCTCCTCACACTCTGAAAACAAAACACAGACATTATCACATTATATTATATATTATACACTATAATAAGCACTCTTTTGCACAAACACACACACAGCCTATTTATTTGCTATCAATGGAAAAGGTTGCCGGGTTTTGATCAGAGGACATGGCTACAGGGTTCAGGATTGTGTAAGTGTCACTGGCAGAGCTTTTAACATTCTAGCAGGAAATAAGAGTTTAAAGAACTAAATATGGTATGTACATTTTATGTGCATAAAACACACACACACACACACACACACACACACACACACACACACAACAGGACCGTATGCATACCTGCAGTGTGTCATAAACTGGAGACACAGTCATGAGGTTAAGTGCTGTGTATGTGTCATCTCCAGGTGTTGGAATGCTCTGAGAGAAATAAGGAGTAAAGTTATTTTCTACCATTTTATACAAACTTTATGTAGGGAAAGACATGTCTTTCACCCACACTCACCTGTCCACTCTCACCACTGCTGCTGTGACCATTAGCTGAATTCGACGTTCTTTTCCTGAAAAACAGGAAGCACATTTTGTTATTTGAAAAGGAGTATTTAATTGTAAATCATGTTTTTAACATATTAAATGTACACATTTACATACCACATCCACAGAGCTCCTGAGATGAGTGTTAATGCCAGGAAGACACCCAGTCCCACCATGATGAGCTTTAACACTGTGTTTTCCTCTGAGCCTTCAGAAATTAATCATAAGCAATTTGATGTTATTCTTTCATCACCACAGTGACATATACTGTTATCTTGCACTTACCCAACACATCCAGGAGTGTTGGTGTGGAGTTGTGCTGTCCCAGCTGGTTGTGAGCAGTGCAGTGGTACAGTCCGCTATGCTGGGAGCTGATGTTGCTGATACTGTAATTCTGGCCTGTTGTCAGCAGTGTGTCTGCAGCTGCTCTCTGCTTAAACCAGAAGTAGGTGAGAACAGGAGGGTTTGCATCACTGCTACAGCTCAGAGTCACTGAATCCCCCTCCACTGTGTCTCCAGAGGAAAGAACCACTGCTCTGGTGTTTTTAGGGGAATCTGATTAGAAATAAAACATGAATCAGCTGGTGTATATTCAGGATCAGCATTTGATATGCAAAACATATATATATCGTTAGTCTGTGCAAATAATATCTTTCTAAAACATGTTCCTAAAAGTAACTGAAACTCAGCAAATACTGCAAACACCAACTTGAGAAATATACCTACAGAATGTCTATTTTTAAATGAAGCAAGTCACATCAAAAAGAAATATTTTCAGTTTGTGTATTATCAGTTTTCACGCATCAATATCTGATAATTACCTGAGGACACGTCCACATGCTATTCACACACTCTTAAAACTGCTGGGTTAAAAAACAATCCAATCATAATCCAGCTGCTGGGTCACTATTGAACAGAACACGCGCTGGATTGTTTTGACCCAAGTGCTGGGTTGTACCATTTAACCCAGAAATCTGGGTTGTTCATCTGACCCAACCACTAGGCTAAACCGACACTCTAGTTGGGTTAAATGTCGAAATGCTGGGTTATTTTATTTGACCCAACCAGTGGGTAAAATTGACACTATTGCTGGGTTGACACATTCCGTTTGATTTTTTTATTTTCAAAAAAGTCCCAAATTGTACACAACTTCACATAATTTAAATAGATTGTCACAGAATAAGAAAATGTAAATAATAAATTTTGACAAAAATGTCAGACAAAACCATATAATCCCAAGGTGACCTTTTGTTAAATATAAAATAAATGTAACATACTCTGTAAAACAATGTTTTTTTTCCGCATTTGTTTGTATTTAATACAATGTTATAATGCCCACATGACACAGACATTTCCCATTTTACTATTTTAACTATCAGTTCTTAAAATATTACTAATTTATTCTCTTCAAAATGACATTAAAAACAAAAATGATAAAACATTTCTAAATATTATTGATTAAATGTTGGGTGAAAAAACTAAAAATTTTAACAGATCGTGTTCATATATCTGATCTACGGTATGCTGGAGAAACTCCCAGGTGAGAAGACACTGCTTAACATCAATGACAAAAAACTAACAAACAAACAAAAAATTAAAAACAAACATCAATAGCCTCCACCAAAGAGTCTGTATGAATAGCATTGCCTCCAACAATGGGAAAGGGTAGTCAGGTCCCTCTGTCTCATCCCCAAGGCACAAAACATGAAACAATGCTCTAGTCATCTCCGTATTTTGCAGATATGATCCTCATCATGTTGGTCCACCTACTGTATGGATACACACGTCCTATGTGTTGCAGTATAACTAACATTTATGTTGAGCATTTTTATTAAGGACGTACAGCTACATATAATGCAAAAAAAAATTCTCTTATCAATACACAAAAATACATAACGTGGACATACATTTTGTGCATCTATAATTTACCTCACTATTTAACGTGTGAGGGATAACAGGATATGGTGCTCCATCTGGATTTAATACAAAACATTCACCCCTTTTCAAATTCTCAACAAACACTAGATGTATATGATACTTAAGTGATGAATTTACAACTTATAATACATATTTCATAAGGATGAAGAAAAAGCTTTTTTTAAATTACGACTTAACCATGACGCTTTCTCACTTTTTGAATAACAAAACAGAATGGAAAAAAATATTAATCCCACACCACATATCAAAGTACTTATTGTAAACAATTAAATATGCTTGCTCTTACCACAAGTTACTAAAAAAAGTAAACATTTACATTAACTTACCATAAAATACTGAATGCTCTGAGTATGATCCAGTCAGAAGTGAAGAATCCAGAAAGTTCTCCAAAGAATAAACTTCGGAAGTCATGAGGGCTAACGCAGAGGACGTGGCTGGGTGGAAGGGGCCAGCTGGGCGTTTAGCAAATGTAGGAGTTATGCTGCATTAAAGACCACATGAGCAACGCTCACTTCTCTCGTTCCCCTTGAATGGATCTCATGCTTCCGCCACATTATAATAGCAGCATGAAAGCTGGGAGTCCAGAGTAACCATGGTGTGAGTGAAAGTCTGAGTTTAAGGCTCAGAGTCTAATGTGACGCGGCCAACGCTAAAGATGGAACTGGAATGCGTGTCTGGAGTGGTGTCATGTGCTCCAGAAACTTCAAAGGTGGAGCACTGCCATGCGCTCCAGAAATGTCGAAGGCATGTAAAAGAAGGTTGATCATAGCATGAGAGAGATCCTGAACCACATTCCTTCCACAAAGTTAATGGATCATTACTATCATTCCATGTTTTAATGATGTGTTGGTTCTTAACCCAATTTCAGTAAATTCCCGTTGGTTGTTTTCTTTGTTTGGCCAATAATTTAGGCCAATAATTTACCATAAAATACTGAGTGCTCATTCTTCTTTTATTGTTAACCAATAATTTGGCTCTTTTGAAATATCAACTTTTTTCCAGAATGCACTATATATTAGTGTTTTGAGATAATATCTGTTTTTTATTTAGTAACATCAGCACAGCTGGTAAAAAAAAAAAAAATTCTCAGTATATACAGTCGTGGCCAAAAGTTTTGAGAATTACATAAATATTGGAAATTGGAAAAGTTGCTGCTTAAGTTTTTATAATAGCAATTTGCATATACTCCAGAATGTTATGAAGAGTGATCAGATGAATTGCATAGTCCTTCTTTGCCATGAAAATTAACTTGATCCCGAAAAAAGTTTCCACTGCATTTCATTGCTGTCATTAAAGGACCTGCTGAGATCATTTCAGTAATCGTCTTGTTAACTCTGGTGAGAATGTTGAAGAGCACAAGACTAGAGATCATTATCTCATGCTGATTGGGTTAGAATGGCAGACTTGACATGTTAAAAGTAGGGTGATGCTTGAAATCATTCTTCTTTTATTGTTAACCATGATGACCTACAAAGAAATGCGTGCAGCCATCATTGCATTGCATAAAAATGGCATCACAGGCAGGGATATTGTGGCTACAAAGATTGCACCTAAATCAACAATTTATAGGATCATCAAGAACTTCAAGGAAAGAGGTTCAATTCTTGTTAAGAAGGCTTCAGGGCGTCCAAGAAAGTCCTGCAAGCGCCAGGATCGTCTCCTAAAGAGGATTCAGCTGCGGGATCGGTGTGCCACCAGTGCAGAGCTTGCTCAGGAATGGCAGCAGGCAGGTGTGAGCGCATCTGCACGCACAGTGAGGTGACTTTTGGAAGATGGCTTGGTGTCAAGAAGGGCAGCAAAGAAGCCACTTCTCTCCAAAAAAACATCAGGGACAGATTGATCTTCTGCAAAAAGAATGGCGAATGGACTGCTGAGGCCTGGGGCAAAGTCATATTCTCGGATGAAGCCTGTTTCCGATTGTTTGGGGCATCTGGAAAAAGGCTTGTCCTCAGAAGAAAAGGTGAGCGCTACCATCAGTCCTGTGTCATGCCAACAGTAAAGCATCCTGAGACCATTCATGTGTGGGGTTGCTTCTCATCCAAGGGAGTGGGCTCACTCACAATTTTGCCCAAAAACACAGCCATGAATAAAGAATGGTACCAGAACACCCTCCAACAGCAACTTCTTCCAACAATCCAACAACAGTTTGGTGAAGAACAATGCATTTTCCAGCACGATGGAGCACCGTGTCATAAGGTAAAAGTGGGCTCGGGGACCAAAACATTGAAATTTTGGGTCCATGGCCTGGAAACTCCCCAGATCTTAATCCCATTGTGAACCTGTGGTCAATCCTCAAGAGGTGGGTGGACAAACAAAAACCCACTGATTCTGACAAACTCCAAGAAGTGATTATGAAAGAATGGGTTGCTATCAGTCAGGATTTGGCCCAGAAGTTGATTGAGAGCATGCCCAGTCGAATTGCAGAGGTTCTGAAAAAGAAGGGCCAACACTGCAAATACTGACTCTTTGCATAGATGTCATGTAATTATCGATAAAAGGCTTTGAAATGTATGAAGTGCTTGTAATTATATTTCAGTACATCACAGAAACAACTGAAACAAATATCTAAAAGCAGTTTAGCAGCAAACTTTGTGAAAACTAATATTTGTCATTTTCAAAACTTTTGGTCATGACTGTACAATATATTGAGAAAATTGATTGGGCAATAAAGCAGATGCTGTGGTGAGTGGTAGACAAAGAGGGGAGAAACTGGCATCAGCTGATACTGCATGCTGTTTGTGGTAAGAAAAACCTCCACATACACACGTGGACAAAATTGTTGGTACCCTTCGGTCAATGAAAGAAAAACTCACAATGGTCCCTATAAATAATTTTAATCTGGCAAAAGTAATAATTAAAAAAAAATTATGAATGTTAACCAATGAAAGTCAGACATTGCTTTTCAACCATGCTTCAACAGAATTATTAAAAAAAATAAACTCATGGAACAGGCCTGGACAAAAATGATGGTACCCCTAGAAAATACTGAAAATAATGTGACCAAAGGGACAAGGTGTGTCCACTAATTAGTATCACAGGTGTCTACAATCTTGTAATCAGTCAGTGGACCTATATATAGGGCTCCAGGTAGTCAGTGTTGTTTGGTGACATGGTATGTACCACACCCAACATGGACCAGAGGAAGCGAAGGAAAGAGTTGTCTCAGGAGATTCAAAAGAAAATTGTAGACAAGCATGTTAAAGGTAAAGGCTATAAGACCATTTCCATGCAGCTAGATGTTCCTGTGACTACAGTTGCACATATTATTCAGAAAGTTAAGATCCATGGGACTGTAGCCAACCTCCCTGGACGTGGCCGCAGGAGGGAAATTGATGACAAATCAAAGAGACGGATAATCCGAATGGTAACAAAAGAGCCCAGAAAGACTTCTAAAGAGATCCAAGGTGAACTTCATGCTCAAGGAACATCAGTGTCGGATTGCACCATCCATCGTTGTTTGAGCCATGGGAGACGACCAAGGAGGACACCATTGTTGAAAACAAATCATAAAAAAGCCAGACTGGAATATGCCAAACTACATGTTGACAAGCCACAAAGCTTCTGGGAGAATGTGCTATGGACAGATGAGACAAAAATGGAACTTTTTGCCAAGGCACATCAGCTCTATGTTCACAGACGGAAAAATTAAGCATATCAAGAAAAGAACACTGTCCCTACTGTGAAACATGGAGGAGGCTCTGTTATGTTCTGGGGCTGCTTTGCTGCATCTGGCACAGGGTGTCTTGAATCTGTGCAGGGTGCAATGAAATCTCAAGACTATCAAGGGATTCTAGAGAGAAATGTGCTGGCCAGTGTCAGAAAGCTGGGTCTCAGTCGCAGGTCATGGGTCTTGCAACAGGACAATGACCCAAAACACACAGCTAAAAACACCCAAGAATGGCTAAGAGGAAAACATTGGACTATTCTAAAGTGGCCTTCTATGAGCCCTGACCTCAATCCTATTGAGCATCTTTGGAAGGAGCTGAAACATGCTGTCTGGAAAAGGCACCCTTCAAACCGGAAACAACTGGAGCAGCTTGCTCATGAGGAGTGGGCCAAAATACCTGCAGAGAGGTGCAGAAGTCTCATTGACAGTTACAGGAATCGTTTGATTGCAGTGACTGCCTCAAAAGGTTGTGCAACAAACTATTAAGTTAGGGGTACCATCATTTTTGTCCAGGCCTGTTCCATGAGTTCATTTTTTTTTAATAATTCCGTTGAAGCATGGTTGAAAAGCAATGTCTGACTTTCATTGGTTAACATTCATAGTATTCTTATTTACTATTACTTTTGTCAGATTAAAGTTATTTCTGTGACCATTGTGAGTTTTTCTTTCATTGACCGAAGGGTACCAACAATTTTGTCCACTTGTGTACCTCCATGAGCTTCACCCTTTGAACTGCTGTTTGGGCAAAGAATCAGGGGTCTGCTAGGTGTGGTGAAAAAAACCTGGGAGGAAAAAAAAACCTTCACCTTTCCAGTCAGTGGGTGCGTATGTAAAAGAATTATAAAGTAACATCTACAAAGTTCTCCCTATTGTTCAACAGCACATGCAAAAAGCACAGGGTAGACAAAAGCACCACCACTAGAATTCCAAATCGGCATTTGGTGCTGACCCGCGCAAACTCTATCACTCTATCAGACTCATCTACTGTACGAGTAGAAGGAAGTTGCCTGCCACACGCCTCCTGCTCTGTGCTCCTCAGTTTCGACACGCCACAACACAGACACCCTACCTGCGCCAACCTCCTAGGCACCTCCATAACCACTGGTTTGCTCCAGAGTGTAAACCAGATCACAGTGGCATCCTTTAAATGCTGTTTTCTGAACACATGGTAATAAAGAATATTTTTTTCTTGCTTTTCAAGAAGAATATTTGCATGTCTGTAAATAACGCAGCATATTACATGACAGACCAGGTTTCAGGTGGAACAAACATAACAAAATAGAAACTAATGTACTGTAGGCTTCAAAGTTTCCAGAACTCATTCACTAGAACGATCAATAAAATCAAACGCTTGTTTTATTTACAGTACAGCGCAAATGTTTGGGGAAATACAAAAAAAAATGCCATAAAAAATATGCTTTCGAAAACATTTCTACAAAATAGAAACTTTTATAAATTTCACTAAAGAGTAATAAAATAAACGCAATCCGGGTTTGGTGTGGAAAGACTTTACTGGAAAATAATCAGTAGTGTTGGATGCAGATTTGTGAGGTTTTATAAGAAAAAACACATCCAGATTTTTTTAATGAGTGTGCTAAACTATGCCAGAGTTTTCTTTACAGGGATGCAAATATTTTTCATTAATGTTATTTATTTAAAAAATGTTAAGGTATGTTTGGAAATAGTAAGTGCTTTTCTACATAATAATGCAGGCTTCATAAACATTCATTCATTCATCTTCTATCAGAATCAGAGAGTTTTATTGCCAAGTACGCTTGTATGTAAAAAAATGTTTTAATGACAGCTTCTAGAACAAAATCACAAGGCAAAAAAAAAAAAGTTAGCAACAAATGGAGTAGGGTGTAGGATTCCATAAAATTCTCCCCTATATTGCTTATACTGCACACACAGGGTCGCTGGGGTCTGGGGCCTATCCCAGGGTATGAGGCAGGGTACACCCTGGAGAGGCCGCTTGTCCATTGCAGGGCACAGACGCGCGCATAAATTTTTTTCAATTTTTACAGACAATTTGGAAATGCCAGTCAGCCTAATCTGCATGTCTTTGGTCTGTGGGAGGAAACCGGAGGACCGAGAAGAAACCCACCACGCATCGGAAGAACACACAAACTTCACACACAGAGACACGAATGGTGGACCCTAGAGGTACGAGTGCTAACCACTATCGCCTCATGATAAACATATACAGGGTGGGCCATTTATATGGATACACCTTAATAAATGGGAATGGTTTGTGATATTATCGTCCTGTTTGTGGCACATTAGTATATGTGAGGGGGCAAACTTTTCAAGATGGGTGGTGACCATGGTGGCCATTTTGAAGTCGTCCATCTTGGATCCAACTTTTGTTTTTTCAATAGGAAGAGGGTCATGTGACACATCAAACTTATTGGGAATTTCACAAGAAAAACAATGATGTGCTTGGTTTTAACGTAACTTTATTCTTTTATGAGTTATTTACAAGTTTCTCTTTGTTCACAGCCATTGACATGTCGAAGAGGTTAACACGTGATGAGCGGATCGAAATTGTGTTGATATCTGGTGAACGCAGTAACCGGGTCATTGCAGCAGATTTCAATGCAAGACACCCTACGAGACCACCCATCTCCCATGCTACAGTTAGCAAACTGCTTGCTACGTGTCATGAAACTGGTTCAGTGTTGGATTTGCCAAAATGTGGATGCATGAAAACTGTCACTAATGAACAAACATCAGTGGCTGTCCTAGCTTCATTCAGCAAGAGCCCACAGCGTAGCACTCGCCGCATGTGTTATGACCCTGCGTGTATTTTCTTTTCTTCCTCATGGTGGCAGTACCACATATAGGTGTGATGTCACTGCCAATTAAAGATGCTTTGGGCGGAGAGTATAAAAGACGCGACTAATGTTTTTTTTGGGAGCTCTTTCCTCTGGTGGATCTTTGTCCTCCAGGGAACTCTTTCGTGCCATTTTTTTTTGTCAATTTTCTTTACCCCATTGGATGTTTTTTTTTTCTTGCTTTGTTTCAATTCCTCTATATTTGGGTTTTGATTGTTTCGTAAATAACAACCTTTTCTTAAATAAATAATTTTGGCAATTTAAATATTCTTTCGTGTGTGTGTTCCTCTTTATGTTACGGTCGGGAACGAGCTGGCCGTGACATAAATCGGGACCTCATCCGGGATCCTTTGGGGTAGGAAGGTTGGTGAGTTTTTTTTGTTTTTGTGAATGGTCACCTTTGTGAGTGAGAGCTTTGGTTAGGAAGAGTGTATCCAGCGGGATTGTGTATACACAATCCTTCCGACGGAACACGTTTGTTATTTTTGTTTATTATTTTGACTTTCTTGTTTTTGAGGGCTACTCTGGGTGGAGATCCAATTCTCTGTCGGCGGTACGCTTTCGGACTTTTGGTCTAAAAGACCGATCGTCACTGAGTTTTAATGTTTAATGTCGCCCCGAGCCCGGTACACCCTCGAAGACTAGGTAGATATTAGTTAGTGTTTTCGTTTAGATAGGAGCTGGAGTTTCTCAATTATAAAAGTGACCCTGCAAATAATTGCTTTTGTGTGTGTGTGTGTATATATATATATATATTTGTGTGCGTTCTTCTCTTTCATGCGTGCGTATATACAGTGTGTGACTTACGGGAAGTCTTTGAAGTTTTTGTGAATAAATAGGTGGCGTATATATGTAGTTCTCTCGTTGAAGCAGTGGCTTATGGGAGTTGGAGTTCCGGTAAATCTGTTCACGTGTGTTAGCGGATTGTTTGTTTGTGTTGTCGCACAGGTGAGCGTTCATTGGAAAAATGTCTTCGGTGCTCGAAGATTTTTTTGCTTGTCCCTCGGAATCCTTACTTGAACGGTGCACAAAGGAGCAAATAATACAAATTGCTGAGCGCTTTAGTATTGATCTTACTACTCAAGACAAAAAGTTAAAGGACACGCTCGTGGCAACTGTGAAACGGTCATTGGTGGATAGAGGCGTTTTAGAGGTAGGAACGGAGCCTATTGTTCCCAGTGAATCTTCTGTGCTTTCTCCTAGTGATATTGATGTTGAAAGTGAGATAAAATTTAGAGAGATGTCACTGTAAGAGAAACAATTGTTTTTGGATGTGGCAAAAATCCGCGCTGAACGTGAGAATAGCTCTATGCGGGAGAGAGAAGTGGAAAGCGAATTTGCAGCTAAGAAATTAGAACAGTTGTCTGTACGGAGATTGGAACTTGAGTTGGAGAGAGAACGAGAAGAGAGAGCGTTTCAATTAAAGAAGTTAGAATTGGAGTTAGAAGCAAAGAAAATAGATGCTTCACGAGTTAACGTACCTCCGGTACTAGAGCAGCCGACTGAATTAGTCGAACCTGTGTTTGATGTTCACCGAAATGTTCGATTAGTTCCGCCTTTTTCTGAAAGGGAAGTAGAAAAATATTTTGATTACTTTGAACGAGTTGCTTTATCTTTAAAATGGCCGAAAAAGTTTTGGACTTTATTGCTAGTGTGTTTTTACAGGAAAAGCCCAGGAAGTTTATTCTGCTCTCACCCTGGAACAGAGTGGGGAGTATGATACTGTGAAGTCTGCTCTATTGAACTTGTACCTGAGGTATATCGTCAAAAATTTTGAAATCTTAATAAAAATGACCACTGCACTTATGTTGAATTTGCAAGGGAAAAGGAAAGTTTATTTGATAGATGGTGTACGTCAATGAAAATTACCACTAAAGAGCAGTTAAAAGAATTGGTGCTTTTGGAGGAGTTTAAGCACTGTGTTCCTTCTGCAGTAACTACATATTTAAATAAACACAAGGTGAGCAAACTTTCTGAGGCTGCAATTATGGCCGATGAGTTTGTGTTAACCCATCTGGGGTCATTCAGTTCAGTGAGCTTCAAAAGTGACATGTCTAAGTTTTCCACTCAAGCTAAAACAAAGCCTGCAATGTTGGGACAAAATGTTAAGGTAGCTATTGCTAATTACCCTAGTAAGACTGCACCTTTAAGAGACCTGGTTTGTTTTTATTATAAAAAGTCTGGTCATAAAATCTATGACTGTCTTGTTCTTAAAAAGAAAGAAAGAAAGATTTTCAAAACCTGTTACTTTAGTTGCTACTTCACCCTTTGTAGATGATACTCTTACAGATGGAAAGGCCTTTTTGTCCAGTCCCTATGATAAATCTGTAGATCCAAATGTCATTGGCTTTATTGATTATACACCCTTTATCACTGAAGGAATGGTGTCTTTGCCAGGGACTGAAGAAATGGTCCGAGTGCGTATCTTCAGAGACACAGGAGCTGCGCAGTCTTTCCTTTTGGAAGGAGTGTTGCCATTAACGTCTGAAACCACTACTGGAACCCATGTATTGGTGAGAGGTTTTGAAACGGGGTTTGTTAAGGTGCCTTTGCACCGAATTAGTCTTTCCTCGGCTATAGTAACTGGTGATGTTGTGGTTGGTGTCCGCTCTGCACTTCCAGTTCCTGGAATTACATTTATCCTAGGAAATGATCTAGCTGGGGGGAATGTTTGGGGAGAGAATAATGTGGCAGCTCCACCCATTGTAACATCTATACCCAGAAAATCTGATGTTGAAAAGAGTACTGAAGAATTCCCTGATTTGTTCCCAGCTTGTGCCGTTACTCGCTCGATGGTTAAGCAACTACCTGAAAATTCAGTTGCAGAGGTACCACTTAATGATACTTTCTTTTCTGCCATTAATACAGAGGAACCAGCATCTGATGTCTCTCAATGTCTTGAACAAAAAGACGTGAAAGTCTGTTTTTCACCTCCTCCTAATCAGGAAGAATCTTCCGTCCTGCACCCTGAAATTGCTGATGCATCTGAAGTGGTGTTTACTTCTGAAGAGGTGGGTACTGATTTTGATGCTGGTGATTGCTCTTTGACTTCTCTTTTACAGGTCTCTCGAGGGGAGCTAATAAAAGCACAACAGACTGATGATACACTTAAGTCTCTATTTTCTGCAGTAAGTTCCAGAAAGGGTTCAGATGAACTGCCTTCAGCTTATTTCCTTGAAGATGGCCTTCTTTGTAGAAAGGGGACCATGCATAAAGATGAGGTGGGACTTAAAATCCAGATTGTGGTTCCTCTGTTATTCCGAGATTCTGTACTGAAATTGGCTCACCAGGGACTTGCTGGTCATACCGGAGTCCGGAAAACTTATGATCGCATTATGCGACAGTTTTACTGGCCTAGGGTAAAACAAGATGTGGCCTAAGATAAGCTACAAGATGTAGCTTAAATAAATAATTTTGTCAGTTTAAATATTCTTTCGTGTGTGTGTGTTCCTCTTTATGTTACGGTCGGGAACGAGCTGGCCGTGACACATGTCACTGGAGAGTGGCATTAGTCGAACATCCCTTCGGCAGATATTAGCTACTCACAAATGGCGCCCTTACAAACTCCAGCTACTGCAGCATCTCAACGAGGATGACCCAGATCGGCGCACACAATTTGCAGAATGGGCAAAACAAAAATTGGAACACGACCCTCAGTTCACGCAGAAGATTTTGTTCAGTGATGAGGCAAACTTTTATGTGAATGGTGAAGTTAACAAACAAAATCACAGCTATTGGTCTGACACTAACCCACATTGGATAGATCCCTCCAAGACTGTTGGAACAAAAAAAGTGATGGTATGGTGTGGTATATGGGGTACAAAAATAGTGGGGCCATTCTTCATCAATGGAAACCTCAAGGCCACTGGATATTTGAAATTGCTACATGATGATGTGTTTCCCTCTTTATGCACTGAAGCTGGCACGTTCCCTGAGTTTTTCCAGCAAGATGGTGCACCACCACATTATGGGTGTCCGGTCCGAGCATTCCTAGATGAACAGTTTCCTGAAAAGTGGATTGGTCGTCGTGGGCCAGTTGAATGGCCCCCAAGGACTCCCGATCTGACCCCCTTAGACTTTTATCTTTGGGGTCATCTGAAGGCAATTGTCTATGGTGTGAAGATATGAGATGTGCAGCACCTGAAGCTACGGATACTGGAAGCCTGTGCTGGCATTTATCCTGCGGTGTTGCTATCAGTGTGTGAAGAGTGGGAGAAGAGGGTTGCATTGACAATCCATCACAATGGGCAGCACATTGAACACATTTTATAAGTGGTCAGAAACTTGTAAATAACTCATGAAAGAATAAAGTTCCATTAAACCAAGCACACCATTGTTTTTCTTGTGAAATTCCCAATAAGTTTGATGTCACATGACCCTCTTCCTATTGAAAAAACAAAAGTTGGATCCAAGATGGCCGACTTCGAAATGGCCACCATAATCACCACACATCTTGAAAAGTTTGCCCCCTCACATATACTAATGTGCCACAAACAGGATGTTAATATCACCAACCATTCCCATTTTATTAAGGTGTATCCATATAAATGGCCCACCCTGTATAACATTTTTACTCCACAGAAATTGATATGATTTACCCATATTTCCACACACCTTCCAAACTCGATTCCCTTATTGATTTTGCGGCAAAGCTGCTTTGCTACAATGATCACTGTTAAACGAAATTGAATTGAATTTAATTGTACTACACATAATGGCCCCTAAGACACTGTATCGTAATTATAGATTGAGGAGAGTAAAATCCACACTCACACACTGGAGGAGAGAGGAGACTGTCATGGCCTTCAACAGCACATCTGTAACTGACCGCACCGCTGACTGCAGCTACAGAGCAGGAGGCAGATTTACAGTCAGACACACGCTGTCCGTTCTTGTACCAGATGTAAGTGGGGTTGTTAGACAGAGTGCAGGTTGTGATGCAGTTCAGTGTTATGTACTGGTCTCTCCAGTCTGATACTGTAACCTTCAGATCTGCAAAATAAATAATAAACTGTGTTCGTTATTTTCAGCACTCTCATCTCTGTAAATGTGAATAAATAAACATATAACTATGTAACAGTACCTGTGACAGATAGAGAGACTCCAGTTTCACTCGTGTAATCACGCCCATCAGCGCAGAATTTGAATCTTTATGTTTGAGCGTCTCTCTCTGTCAGTTTAGTGATTCTCAGACTACAGTTATTCTGGGAGCTCTGTATGTACTGCATTCGGCCCTGATACTCCTCATCCTCTCTCACATCCACAGGCTCACCATCAGCCTGCACTTTAATGAACCACAACACTTTTATGAGTTTGTGAAGATCAGGGAAGGTGTAATAACTGTGTATGTCCACTGATGAGCCAATCAGAGAGCAGATAGTCTTGGTGGAGTAAGTCAAACTCCAGCAGCTCTTGTTAAAAACACCTGAAACACAAAATGAGAACAGAAATATAAATCTACTCATGAATCAGTGCATGTGAGTTTATTGCAGTCTAACAGATAGCAGATAAAACATACATGTAAAATGTATTATTGTATTATTATTATTATTAAGTGTATTATTCTGAGGTCATAAGAAAAAGTAGAAATAGTTCTGTACATTGTAGATAGAGCCACACTGTCTGCATTTAATTGTCACCTTGCCATAGCCTACAGGGTATTTGTAGAAACAGAGTTGATTTATTTTTGGTTATTTGCAGTCTTTTCTTGATGTTATTGATCCGTTGAAAGGATGAAAGCATTCCTTACTTTGGGGTCTTGTCATGAACCCATGTTATTCTTTTTTTTCTCATGCAGACCTGTCTCTTTACAAGCGATCAAGTATTCATAGGCTGTCATGCTTTTTACTACGCCTCCATACTACCCCTCCCACACCCCAGTTCCCCATTCCCAAATAATTTCTCCCAGCATTTAAGGAAGAACAGCGCACTTCCTCACTGCAGGATTATTGCGTGCTCCACAGCCCAGTTCTCTCGCGTTTATTTTCTATGTTTCATGTGTACCTTGACCAAGTATTTTGTCTACGGATTTCGCTTATCGTTCACCGCTTCAGATTTGTTTGACCTGCCACTGATTACATCACGGACACTGATTCACGTTTCGCCCCTCGACTTTGCTATCATCTACCACTTTTTTTTTATCTGGCTTTGATTGCTTCACGGACACTCACGCTTTGCCCCTTGACTTTGCTATAGCTTTCGTATTCCACACACCAAGACATCCACAGGTGAACTGACTCTGACCATCGCTATCATGGACCCAGGTTGATTAGAATCCACTCCTGTTTTTTCATTTCATAACGGCACTCAGCCATAAACATCAAGTTTACTGCGGGATCTCGCTGCATTACAATATCAGAGCTTTGATTCAAAGTTGAACTTCTAGCCCCCATGTCCATTACAGTCCTGTGTTTTACTATACAGGTGTATCATGGGCTAAGTGACACTAAGCACTGCTCATCCCATCTCCAGAACTTTTCATGATTAAAAGCAATTAAGACTATCATTCCTGTGTAGCCTGTCTGCTTTTTGGTCATATTAGCCTGCCCAACCTCCTCTGCCATCGTGACAGAATAATCTGACCAAATAATGGACCCAGCAGACCTTGGCCGTCTAAAGTCTGCCATGGAGAATCAGGCCGCCATCTCGGCTCACACCAGCGTGATCTTCAGTCAGTCACTCAGACTCTGGCAGCTGTCTCTGATTCCCTCACTAGACTCATGGCCCAAGCCTCAGGCTTATGATGGTGAGTCAGACACCTGCCACTACTTCCTCTCCCAGTACTCGCTGGTTCTTGAGCTGCAGGCCTCAACCTTTCCCACAGAACGTTCTAAAGTAGCTTATGTCATTACTCTGCTGACCAGAAGAGCAAGGGAGTGGGGAAAGGCAGTATGGGATGCTCATGACGTCTGCTGCTCTAGCTTTGACATGTTCACTAAGGGGATGAGGAGAGTCTTTGACCGCTCTTTCTCTGGCCGAGAGGCTGCTGGAACGATACTAAGGCTTCGCCAAGGGCCTTGTTTGGCTTATGACTATGCCATTGAGTTTCGCACCTTTTCGACCTCCCGCAATTGGAACGAACATGCCTTATTTGATAACCCTATAACCCTCAAGGACAAGCTTGTTTCCCAGGAGTTACCTTTTGACCTAGATGAGCTCATGGACCTCACCGGTCGTGTCCACCTCCGACGTGACCGAAGCCAGACTCCTACTCCTCCATGCCGCCCTAATCCTACATGCCCACCTACTCTTCTATGCCCTCACACCGAGGACCTTCTTCTAAGGATTATTATTTATTTATACTTTGGGCACTTTTGGGGGTCTTAACATACTCAAAAACTCATCGACATTTGCAGACAGTTTGGAATCTGTGGCCATCAGGTCGTCAGAGGGGCTTGGCCCGGGGAGTCGCACATGCCCGGCACACCGCCCCCTAGAAGATCTTGCCTCATAGCTCATACACATTTGCATGTATACAAAACTTGATGTTCATTTACATCTCATCGAGCTGAACAAGTTTTGCGCAAGGTGTAATCCACAGGAAGTGAGTTATTTTGAGTTGTTTGCAAAATGCACCCAATGGAATTTTAAATACTCCTCCTAGGAAATTAATACAATTGGCACCAAACCAGACAAATATGGTCTCAACAAATTCCCGGTGCAAAATTTCAAAGGGGTTTTTGATATCTCAAACGGTTTAGCTGTGGCGAGCTTTAAAATTATGGCGAATAAAAATGAACAAGAAGTGACTAATAACTTTGGTGTACATTGTTTCCCAGGAGTTATGTACATGGAACCTTAGGATTTTGTTAAGAGTAGAAAGCTGATCACATCATATGACAATCATAGGTCTATGTCCTAGCGCCACCAACTGGCAGCAGGAAGTGTGTCACTTTTGGAAATCACTAATATTTTGTCCTTTACTTTCGCCTGATTTGGTTTAAAATCAGTCAGGATAATGAAAAGACATGGGTAATGTGAAACCATGAAGGATTTTTTTTCTAATTTGAATCATGTTGCCATGGCGATGATTTAACTAAAGACAAAATAGAAAATGGAAAGACCAATCGTTCCTAAATTTTATGAGTGTAGACTGCAACTGATTATGAGGAAGGCCTGAATGCCTGGACCCCGGGGACACCGCCCCCTGGAACTTTGTGACGATTTAGCACTACAACCCACACACACACACTACACACCATAGACCCATGTAAACACACATACACAAATACTACACGTCCTACACACACACACACTTCTCATCCTACACACACATACACAAACTGTAAATGCCCTACACACACTTCCCATCATACACACACATGCACCTTACAAACAGAGACACACTACACATCGATCACACACACATACACACTATGCACACACACACTCTACAGACATTTCGCATCCTATATACACACATGACACATCCTACACAGACTACACATCCTATACACACACGCTGCACATCCTATACACATTTCACATCCTGCAAAAATAGTGACTGGTTCCAGCACCTGCACCATTATCATCTTCACGAAACAGTATAATCTAAAAACATTGAGGATGGAATATTGCAATGGGAGTTCTGATATCTCAAACAGTGTAGCCATGGCAATGCCTCATGCTGAAAAGTGGCTAATAACGTCACACACATAATATAGACATTAGAGTTTAGATGCTGAATCCCGTTTGACATCAGTGGACATTCTTATAATCTGTTTCAATAGACCCAAACTGTCATGTTTTTTGCTTTAGGCATTCCCCGTTATCGTTGCTTGCATTTATATATACATGTATATATATATTTTTCCATGCTGTCATGTCTCTCTACATGCGGTCAAGTTTTCCTGGGCTGTCATGCTTTTTTTTACGCCTCCTAGGCAGTCATGAGTTTTCCTACGCCTCCTTGGCTGTCATGCTTTTTCCTACGCCTCCTAGGCTGTCATGCTTTTTCCTACGCCTCCTAGGTTGTCATGCTATTTCCTACGCCTCCATACTGCCGTTTTTTTTTTTTTTTTTTTACCTGCCCTGACCTGGCAGGACCTTTTTTACCAGACCTGAAAGGTCTGTGTCTTCTTTTTAAATCAGTTTAAAATGCCATCTGCAGATGTTTTTATTCTTCAACACTGTTCCAAAATGGACTGAGTGTTATATCAGGCAACCCTACACCCCTTTGTTTCCCCATGCCGGACACTTTCAGAAGCTGGGCAATTAACATATCATTCGAAAACAATTAAGACATGGTATTAGACCTAATATTTACATTTATATTTTATATTTATATTTACTTATAACATTTATATTTACCTAAAAATTTACATTAAAATAAGTATATATTTGTCAAACTGTCTATCACAATAGCTTTAATTGTTAAAAGAAATAAATAAAAGAGAGGAGTATTAAACATTTGTTGCTTGCAGTGAGTTGATGAGTGAGTGACGTGTAAAGTGAGTTCTTACAGAGAGCAGGAGAGCGAAGATCCTCATCTCCTCTTACAGCACAGGAGTAGCTGCCTGGATATTTACTACTGACATACAGAGTCAGAGAATCTTTGTCCTGCTCAGTAACACGCTGTCCGTTCTTGTACCAGATGTAAGTGGAGTTGTTCGACAGAGTGCAGGTGGTTTTACAGCTCAGCTTTTTATACCCAGTTCTGCTGTCTAATACTTTAACCTCCAGATCTGCAAATAATCCATTGGTGTTATATTAAGAGTCAAACATGTTATTGTTGCTGTGTTGTTGTTGCTTTTGTGTGTGTGTTTGTGTATGTGTGTGTATTACCTGTAACAGTCAGATTAAATCCAGATAAGGCTGATATCCAGTCACTTCTCTGTGTTTTAAATCTAAAGTTATAAACTCCAGAGTCACTCACTCTCACATTCCTCACTGTCAGCTCACAGTCAGACGTCACTGTGCTTACAGACACTCGTCCTGAGTATTGTGGATCTGTGCTCAGGTCTTGTGGTTCTCCTTCAGAGCTCTGGACTCGATACCACTCTCTCTGTGTGACACTGGAGTGATCAGGTGTTGTAAATGTACAGGGGATTTTTACTGTAGATCCAGTAACAGCACAGAGACTCTGAGAGGAGAGAGTTACACTGTGCTCAACTCCTGGATGACACACGCGCGCGCACACACACACACACACACACACACAAGAAGCACAAAGTAAAATTAATTAAACACATGAAGCAGAGACTGGTGCACTGACTAGGAAAAGTGTTAACCACAGTTTTAACCACTTTGTTGCTGCTGCTGCTGTTCTCGGTCACACACAGCGAGTGAGAAAAGGATGTGTGAAAAAGATGATAAAAATAGAATTCAGTTTCAAATTTTTCATACTGAGTTAACACCTCAACTTTACTTATAAACTGCTATTTATCTACTGCTATATTTACTCATAGAAAAAATAAATACAAATAAACTCACACAGACAAAAATAACATACAGGACAGGAATGTCTTTATTACACATTCATAATACAATCTAATTATTTGGTATATGTGCATTTACATAAACATTTGTAATAATTACTGTTGCTCCAGGACGCTTGTCTTGCACAAAGTCATATAAATGTTCATGTCTGCACCAAAATCTTGCCAAATTAATTTAAAACACTTCCAAACACACAGACATGTTGAGAGCTTTCCTGAATTGTTACAGTAGTGACACAACAGCACATAAACCAGTAGAAAGAGTTGAAATATGTGAAAAGTTTACCTGTCAGTAACATGAGGATTGCTGCTACTGTAATATTTCTCCACATTCTGTAAAACATGGTGACATCAGCCTTCAGACAGCTGACACTTGAAGATCCACCACGTGTAGAGTTTAGACCAAAAATATCCTCATAAATACAAATTAATCATCCTGTTCCTCCTTCACTCGTACTGCACTTGTAAGCAGTTATGAGCTTCTATATGAGACTAGCAGTAAAGACACGGAAGTTGAGTAGTGCACTTACCTTAGCTCTGTGGTTACCAGGCCACTCTATTTTAGCTTCCTCTTTCTTTTACCTGTCAAAGTCTGATAAAACAGCATTTATTCTACAGTTCTTCAGAGAAAGATTAAAATTAGAAAGCCTTCTTAGCTCCAGAAGCTCTTCCCACTCATTTTGTGCAGATCATCGCTTATGGAAAGTCCCATAGGATATGAGGTTTTCCAGAATTATCCACTTCAATTTAAGGCCTTTCCATCAGGGCTTGGCTCAACAACTCATCCTGTTAATTTCACTTTGGGTCTCTTGGTAAAGGCTCTCTTACATTAGCAGCCAAGCCTTACTGCATTATTATTATTATTATTATTATTATTATTATTAATTTAGTAAAATGCAAAGAAATCAAAGTACACTGATTTTTGTACTTTAACATAATGCTACCTCCTATCTTCCTCACCATCTTCTCATCTTGATTCTCCATCTTATCTTAACTTTTACGGTTATTATATACCAGTCTTATCTTAACTTTTGCAGAGATTCCTTCATACAGGTAAGTGACCATGTGAGCAGTCTATACTTTTCCACAATATCTAACATCTTGAGATTTTTTTCTTTTCAAATTTTAACTTCTATGTTCACAGTTGGCCTCAGTATGACTGGCACCAGCACTGAGGATGCCCTGCAACCAGAGACTGGGAATCCAGTCCAAACATATTGCATTGCAGGCAAGAAATTTACTGCTGAGCCACCAGTGCCCAAGTTCATATAGTGCCTTGCAAATGTTTTCATACCCCATAAACTTTTACACATTTTGTCATGTTACAACAACAAATGTAAGTGCATTTTGGGGGGATTTTATGCCCAAACACAATTTTAGGATGATGGATTGAGCAGTGCTCCGCGAGATGTTCTCTGTTTAGGTGACTTCTGATGGCAATTGGTTCCACTGGATTTTACTTAGGGGTATCAGAATAACTTTTCAGATATGTATTGTTAAAAGCTTTGAAAACCACATAACATTTTCCTTCACCTTCACAATTATGCACCATTTTGTGTAGGTCGATCACATACAGTGCCAATAAAATGCATTCACTTTTGTGGTTGTAATGTGACAAAATGTGGTAAAACAGATGAATCACTTTTTCCTTGATCCAAAAATCCTATATTGATGCTCCATGGTAAGCTGAAGGATTTTAACTCATTACTCTCACTAACTTTTTTTTTATGAAGACACAGCTGTTTAGTCCCAATCCTGTGAGTGCTTGTCACATTGTGCATGTGGAAATGATCTTACTTTCATTTTCAACGCAGCTTTCTGCTGTTGTTCCTTTACAAACTTGAAGTGTTCCCCATTCATTCTCGACAAAAGAATTAATGAATTGGACCAGAAGACTTATGAGAATTCAATTCAATTCAATTTTATTTCTATAGCACTTTTAACAATTGACATTGTCGCAAAGAAGCTTTACACAATCAAAAGAATTAAGTTTGCATGAAATGTGAATGTGTTTGAATCAAAATGATAATATTGTCCCTGATGAGCAAGCCGAGGGCGACGGTAGCAAGGAAAAACTTCCTGAGATGGTAATAGGAAGAAACCTTGAGAGGAAGCAGACTCAACAGGGAACCCATCCTCATCTGGGTGAAAACGGACAGCAGGGATTGATCAGCATAATAATGTGTAAGACTGGAAGTTCAGTACAACAGGAGATGTGTTTAAATTAAATGGAGTCAAGTTTGTTCCTGGAGGTAGACTGTAAATTCCAGTCCTGAGCTATCGAACGACTGAAGTCACAGGTCCCCAGAGAACAGCTATCTGCATCAGTCGAGGACAGGACAGTCTTCGTGGAAACCATCCCCAGCCACCACACGCATCCCAGGCTGACCATACGGGGCATGCGACGAGATCTTCAACCTGAAGCAGGACTCCAGGACGAGTTAGACAGGTCCAGATGGCAGAGGGGTCTGGATCACTGGCAACTCAGGTGCGACATGTATAGCTCGACAGAGAGAGAGAGAGAGAGAGAGCAGAAGATAAGGAATGATGGCAGTTAGGTCTGGTCACAGTCAAACATGTATAAGGTGAATGTATATTTAGTGCAAAGTGCAAACAGGGACTCCAGCAGGACTAACTATAACAGCATAACTAAAAGGGAGAGCCAGAAGGAAACACAGACATGAGAGCTCCCTGAGATGTAAAGTAACCAATCATCTCACCGTCAACAAACCCGAGTGATCAATGAGAGTGGGGAAGACAGCATTTAAACATACCAGTTCACCAGTTCACTCTACATCCAGATCTGCTCCTTTACCTAAGGTTAATCTATTTACAAAAATGCTTGGCTAAATAAATAGGTTTTTAGCCTAGACTAAACACTGAGACTGTGTCCGAGTCCCGAACATTAATAGGAAGACTAATCCATAACTTTTGGGGAAAAAGTTCTCCCCCCTGCTATAGTTTTAATAATACGCGGTACTGACAAGCAGCCTGTATTCTTTGATCGAAGTAGTCGTGGCGGATGGTAAGACGCTAGCAGTTCACTCAGATACTGCGGCGCGATACCATTTAGTGCTTTATACGTCAAAAGTAGTATCTTAAAATCGATGCGAAATTTCACAGGGAGCCAATGCAGTGCAGATAAAATAGGGGTGATATGCTCGTATCTTCTGGTTTTAGTGAGGACTCTCGCTACTGCATTGTGTACTAACTGAAGCTCGTTTGTACACCTAGTTGAACAACCAGGCGTTATAATAGTCCAACCTAGAGGTGATAGAAGCATGAACTAGTTTTTCTGCATCGTTTAGTGACAATATATATTATCTTGGCAATATTTCTAAGGTGAAAGAAAGCTATCCTGCTAATATTATCTACATAAGGCTGGAATCTATAATCACACCAAGGTCTTTTACTGTTGCACTTGATGAAACAGAAAGGCCATCTAAAGTTACAGTGTGATCAGAAAGCTTACTTCTAGCTGGTTGTGGTCCTATGACTAGAACTTCTGTCTTATCAGGATTAAACAGAAGAAAATTAATTAACATCCAATATCTTATGTCCTGCACACATTGCTCAATTTTAGCAAACTGGTCTCATCTGGTTTTGCTGAGACGTATAATTGTGTTTCATCAGCATAATAGTGAAAACTAATACCATGTTTACGAATTATGTTGCCCAGAGGAACCATGTAAAGTGAAAAAAGCAGTGGGCCTAAAACTGAACCCTGTGGAACACCAAACTCCACTTGAGAACATGAGGAATGGTCACCATCTAAGTCTACAATCTGATAACGATCAGTCAAATAAGATCTGAACCGCAAGAGGGCAGTTCCCTTAATTCCTACTACATTTTCTAATCTGTGAAGGAGAATACTATGATCAATGGTGTCAAAAGCTGCACTGAGGTCCAGTAACACAAGTATAGTGATGCAACCCTGATCAGAGGCCAATAGGAGTTAATTTACTACTTTAACAACTGCTGTCTCTGTGCTGTGATGAGGCCTAAATCCTGACTGATACAGTTCGTTTATGCTATTTCTATGTAGATATGAACATAGCTGCTGTGATACTACCTTTTCCAGAATCTTGGAGATAAAGGGAAGGTTTGATATCGGCCTGTAATTAGAAAGCTGACAGGGGTCAAGGTCAGGTTTCTTGATTAGCGGTTTAATAACTGCTAATTTAAAGGATTTGGGAACATACGCACTGTTGATTACTGATTTTGCACATCTACACATGTTTCTGCACTCACTCTGGACATTCTGGACATTCACTGACACTAGTGGTCACTGCACACCTGCACACTCATGGACATTATGCACATAAGACACTTTAAATATGCACACAAGCCACTTTAATACGACACTTTACTGCATATTTGCACACCCCTGGTCATTCCGTTCTTTTATGTTCACTCCATTCCCACAATTCTATATTTTCTATTGTACAGTTAGGTTTTTCTTATTTTCTTATATTTTTCTTATATCTTTCTATAGTGTATATTTTATATTTTTTTATTCTTTCTTCGTTAAATTCGTTCTTTCTTAGTTAAATTTACTTTTTGTATTATTCCTATTAATAGTCTTGTTTTAAGGTCAGGGCAGTTGCCTACGCATTTCACTGCATATCGTACTGTGGTTCTTCTGTGTATCTTTCAAATCTCTGTGACCGCCTTATTGCCTCTTGGATGGGACGGCACTGAACTTAACCATATAATATAAATAATCAGCAGGGTTTGGTGGTATATTCAGTGTTGCCAGTTTAGTGACTTTGTCGCTATGTTTAACGATTTTTATCCACCTGTAGGCAATTTTGTTTAGAATAGTGATAAGCTGAAAATCTAGTGACTGTTTGGACACAGTTGAGGAATTTTCTCTAGAGGAGAGTCTCCATGACTGGCCATGAGGGGGCGCAGTCGTACACGCAGGATATAAGAATGTTCCTCTTGGCTTCTACTTCGGTCAGTCAGTGTGAGAGAGAAGCGGCGCGTGCAGCCAACAAACGCTCCATGACCCCATGATCACAAACCTGTTTGCTTAGGGAGCTCCTTCTTTGGTTTTCATTCTCTGCATTTAGTTTTTTTTTTTTCATATAAATCAAACATAATAAAATATGAATTAACAATAATAATAAATATAATTACTATTTAGGGCCGGCACACCTCCAGGGTCCAGGTTCGATTCCTGCCTCAGTGTGCATGGAGTTTGCATGTTCTCCCCATGCTTGGTGGGTTTCCTCCGGGTAATTTGGCTTTCTCCCAGTCTAAAGACCTGTGGATTAGGTTAATTGGCATTTCCAAATTGCCCTGTAATGTGTGCATGTGTTTGTGTGTCCTGCAAAAACTCTCCAAGACCCTGAATACAGGATAAAGCGGTATAGACGATGAGTGAGTGAGTGCGTGAGTAATTACTACGTGTACTTTCTATATGAGAGTCATGATGCAATCAGTATCCAAATTAGCGCATGACATCATTTAGCTACATGAAGAATTCTTCAGCTATTTTTTATTGAAAATAGTCAGCAATACTGGTCATATTAAGAGTCAAACATGTTATTGTAGTTGTGTGTGTGTCAGATGAGGCTGATGTCCAGTCACTTCTCTGTGTTTTAAATCTAAAGTTATAAACTCCAAAATCACTCACTCTCACATTCCTCACTGTCAATTGCAAAAAACATTGCACCCTGGAAACCACTGCACTGATTGATTGATGGGCGGGTTGAACAAACGTGCTAAATTCACAAGAACGATGGAGGCGAACAAAACAGATGGCAGTGATGCAGACCCAGCTGAAAACTAAGGGCGTTTTCACACTGGTAACGATCTGTTCCGTTCTGTACCCGAGCACGATTTCTCCCCCTCCCCAATCCCCCCGCAGGTCTGCGTTCACACTGTAATAGCGATTGTGATCCCGGGGACACTTGCGTATTTACACAACCGGAAACAGTAGGCGGTAGAGAGGTAGTTGGTTTGTTTTTCGCCGGAAGAAACTAAGAAAGAAGAAGAAACGCCACTCGGGTCATGAACTGTGAGACACCTGTTAATGCTCCGTGTGGATGTTTTTATTTTTGTGACAAAAACAACGGCTCATTAAACATTACTTTCTTTAGTCATAGCACATTTAAAGAATTTTACTTTTTTATCATAAAAATAAAGTGTTTATTTACACTGTAAATTAATCACAGATGTAAACAATGAATAAATGCAATAAATGCTACAAATAAATATAATGCCTGCTAGAATAACATTCAACAAATAGCATAGATACATATAATAAATGATAAATATCTAATCATGCATTTTTCTGTTCTCCTCAGGATCATCTGGGTTTAGAGAGAGGGGTGGTGTGTGATGACAGGATGTCCTTGTGACCAGGAGAGACCAGGAATGGCTACTAAATACTAAATTTTTCTTGCCTTGCTATGTGTAGATTTTCAAACTTAGCCGAGATGCTGAAACTATTTAATTTAAAACCTCACCATGCATCAATGTTTAGTGTTTAACATGTTTTGTGTGCCGTGTGTTTATATTGTATTTTTGTAAATGTAAAAATAAATGTATACTGTAAAATCCAAGATGAGTGTGGGGGATTTGGAATAGAGACAAAGTACTGGATAGAGTGCAAAATGTTTTATTAAACATTATTAAATAAAAATATAATAAAAGTAAATTTTGTAACAAAAGTAGCTGTCAAATAGGACAAAAAATATAAACTTTAAAATGTAGCATATTTTTATATTTACTTGTACTTGCATAGCAAGAGGGTGTGTGTTAATGAAATGAAGACAACAGTTGGTCCATCGTCTGCATCAACATCCTATTCGATCTCTTGCTGTTTCTTCCTCTGTATCTGTAGTCAGCGCACCTCCATCTAAATTTGAGATTTCATGCAGGCATTATGAGTCTCCTGCTCTTGCACGTCAGGTTTTGTCTCTTTCTTCTGTTGTTAGCTGGTCTTGTGCTACTGTCAGAGGTCTCAGTCTGTGTTTCCTCTAGTGCCTGTCTGCAAGAAAGTATAAAGGCAAGAAATTCGCTGAAAGTTGCACCATAACAGCTTGAACAAATTAAATTTTTCCAACATTGACATTTTGTCACCGCAATCACAGATAACCTGAAATTGTGTGTGGAGCTTATGTGGCTCATCAGCATCTCAGTTTTTATAAGTGTCTCTGAGATGTGTTGGAGAATATACATGAAGTTTATATATAACAGATGAGTAAAGAGTAAAGTAGCTGTAACTCTAATAGCTACATAAGCACAATACATGTTCATCACATTCTGCTCTTCTAAACAGTGAAATGATCTGAGGCCTTAAAGTGAGCAGACATGAACATTCGAAGTTAACTTTACTGTGAGCTAATGTGAAAGGATCATCATGTAGATCTTATAATATGCATTTAAATGTCACCACGAGATCCACAGACAATTACCTGGAGATGTGGTGATAATATGAGACTCTCTTTAACAGTGTTAATAACAGGAGTTAATAGGATTTAATATGAACTCACCGCTCACGCGCAGGCTCTCTGCTGGACCAGGCTCCACGCTGTCCGGTTCCGATGATGGAGGTAGATGTTGTCGTGGGTCAGAGGGGTTCCGACTCGATCACATTGGATGGTTTTTATCCTATTGTTTATCCTTTCCTCACTTCAGTATCGCAGCGCGCGCTATGTGCTGCACGAGCCGAAGTTTGTTTAACTCTGCACGGCATTGCTCAGTGCTGCTGTACGTGCGCGCGTCTAAATACTTACGGATACTTAGTTTTTATGTGTAGTGTCCGATTATCTCCGGATATTTTCGTCTGTCTAAATTTCTAGCAAATGCTATACTTCGGCATCACTTCACAGAGATTCTTCAGTAGCCACGTTTGTTTGTGTACAGAGTCAAACTGGAATTACGTCACTTCCTCTTTTGAGCACGAGCGCGTACTTATGTCCCGCCTTCCGTTCTCCTGAAGGTGTGAATCGTTCCCGAAACCACCTCTGCAATCGGTCCAGGGATTCGTTCCCGAGCGCGGAATGATTCGGAACGATTACATTCTCACAGACAAAAATCAACTGGTCCCGGGGCCAAGTGTACTCGGAAACGGATCCGGGACCGCAGTGTGAAAACGCCCTAAATTACCTCAATACAAAAATAGCCAATCTTACTCATGTAATGAACAATAACTGCATTAATCAGCCTGTTCCTCCTTTACTTGTACTGCACTTGTATGCAGTTATGAGCTTCTACATGACACTAGCAGTAAAGATACAGAAGTAGAGTAGTGCACTTACCACAGCATTATGTTATCACACCTCTCTATTTCAGCTTCCTTTCTCTTCACGCAACCAGACATACAGTAGAGATGCGAGATTAACGGCAATTTAGTACTCCATACTCATCTATAGAGCTCTTGCAGTCACGTGATTGAGAATCTAAACATCCGCCATTTTGTCAGTCAATCGTGTCTGTCAAAGATAACACCTCCAAGCCAGATAAAGATCAATCTCTTACAAAATTTTAAGAATAATGTTTAATGTTTATTTAGTAAAACAAAACACTTTTAAGCTGAATATCAGCACAGTTTACATTTTGCCATAAGTTTTGAGGAAACAGCAATTTAACATAAAAAAATATATAGCAAATACTAACTGAATAACATGAGAAGATTAAAGTGCCACTGTCACATCATTTAGTAGTTGCCCTGAAATACGTGTAAATGCCAGGTGTACATGGTCCTGGTGTTTCAGCATTGTTGAGTGCTCATATGCTCCTGTGACTCTCTCAGTTAAGAGGAAATTGGAGGCAAGGCTTAGATAAACTTGCACAGGTGCTCTAGTTTTCAATTTTTTTTCTATTCTTAAAGACATACAGTCACACACATACCTGCAGACACACAGCTCTCTGCTGCTCAGCACTCAGCTACTGATTCTCTGCAAGCTCCACATTACATTCATTTGAAAAGTTACAAAACACTTGTATTGACTCTTCCTCCCAGTCTGTATTACATCACGAGCAGGTCATACTAATTTTTCAGCTGATATTGAAGTAAGTTTCCCTCAGGTTCTGTGACATGTGGGTTAAACTGGTAATTTATTTATCTGAGTTTTCACCAGTGTTCACAGCTCCACCAAAGACCACAGGGGTTAGAGCAAATTTGTGAAACTTGTGAACTTATTGACCTGAACTCCTGGAGTTAGTGGGTTTCATTATTTATGAGTCTCTTATGTTCGTTTGTTTTGATTCATTGTTTTGTAGATATTGAGAATTAATTAATGTGCTGGATTCTCATGGACATTGATCCTCTGTGTTTAGTGAAGATGAAGAATGGTTGTATTTTGGAATTATCAATCTGGATCTGTGGTGTACAGGCTTTGATCCTTTTCAGTGCTTTACTGAAGATGAATTTCACACTTCCATCTGGATCATTGTCTTGTTGTCCCATATGAAGGCATGTTTCTACTGTGGTCAGGTAGACCATTTCTTCTTGAACTGTTCACTAAATTAAGAAGCCTTCCGATGAAGCTGGGAGTTGTGGAGGGCTCCACCCAGGATGATCTACCAAGCCAATATTCTTTGTTAAATGTAATTCTAATGTACAATAAAAAGGCCCAAGCACTTCAAGGCCTTCTTGACTCTGGAGCTGAACAGAACTTGATCCGCAAGAATCTGAAAATCCCTTTCCAGCCTCCGGATCCTCCCCTGTCTACTTCATATATTTCATTTATTATACTTGCGTATTGAGGTCACGAACTGAGGGTAGTCCGGGCTGTTAATGCCAAGGGCTCAAATAAGGCGGGCAGGGGTTGTTTTAACAACAACAACAAAAAAAGTATTTTAATAAGAAAAGAATACAAGACATAAACAGAAAAATCAATCAATCACAGAAACTAACCAAACGTAAAAAAAACTCTCTTCAAAGTCTCTTTCAAACCAAACATATAGGCTCTTAAAACAAACAGGGATCACACAAAACACACAGGCTCTTCCAAGCATGACCCACTCACGCCACCTATGGGCGAAACCACACACACACACATACACCGGCTCCTATATGCAAAACCACACACACACACACCGGCTCCTATAAGCAAAACCATACACACACACTCCGGCTCCTATGAGCGAAACCACACACACACACACACACATACACACACACACACTCCGGCTCCTATAAGCGAAACCCACACACACACACACACTCCGGCTCATATGAGCGAAACCACACACACACACACACACACACTCCGGCTCCTATGAGCGAAACCACACACACACACACACACACACACACACACACACACACACACACACACTCCGGCTCCTATGAGCGAAACTACACACACACACACACTCCGGCTCCTATGAGTGAAACCACACACACACACACACTCCGGCTCCTATGAGCGAAACCACACACACACACACACACACACACACACACACACTCCGGCTCCTATGAGCGAAACCACACACACACTCCAGCTCCTATGAGCGAAACCACACACACACTCCAGCTCCTATGAGCGAAACCACACACACACACACACACACCACACGCACACACACACACACACACTCCGGCTCCTATGAGCGAAATCACACACACACTCCAGCTCCTATGAGCGAAACCACACACACACTCCAGCTCCTATCAGCGAAACCACACACACACACACACACACCACACGCACCCGCGCTCCTATGAGCGGCAACACGCACTCGCGCTCCTATGAGCGGGATCACACACACTCCTCTGAGCGAAACTCACACACTCTAAGAGCATCCACGGGCTTAGAGCAGGCACAGGAGAACCCACATGCAGGCTGAAACACACAGGCTTAATACACACACAGGCTTAGTACACACGGGCTTAGTACACACACGGGCTTAGAACACACAAACCATATATAGCCTTCTAAACATAAAACCACACTCAGCCAAAACCAAACTAAAACACAAAACAAAAAGCCAAACAAAATAATGCCCTCTTAACATAATTAATTCTCGACCCAGTTTCCCAGAACAACCAGCTATTTATAACTACTCACGCTCACTCACTCATCATCTATACTGCTTAATCATGGGGGCCTGGAGCCTATCGCAGGGCACAGACACACACACATACACATACACACACTACGGGCAATTTGGGAACGCCAATTAGTCTAACCTACATGTCTTTGGAATGTGGGAGGAAACCGACCAAGCACGGGGAGAACATGCAAACTCCATGCACACAGAGACGGGAATCGAGCCTGGCCAGGGATCGAACCCGCACCCTTGCGGTGCAAGGCGACAGTGCTAACCACTACACCACCGTGCCGCCAGTCTACAAACAAAACTGCAAAAACTAAAAAATACCCATGTCCACAGTGCCCTCTAGGGGCAGTCCCTTACAATTGAAACTAATTCTGATTCCTTATGCAGGAGGAAGGAAGGATACATTTTGTTTTCAAGTGAACAGCACCTGTGAACTTGTTATATTTAATTTGGTTTTAATGGTTCTGGTCTTTTGTCCCATATTTCTCACACACATGATTTTATACATATATTAAAATCATCATAATAGTAAGAATAGGAAAATGGTGAAATTCAAGCCAGTTTCATTAGACATAGAGGAGAGGATGTCACTGTGATGGGACAGAGCAGCGAGAGAACAGAGTGAAGTCACTCAGTAACTTTTATGAGATTGTTATAACAGCAACAGTGAGGTTGATGATGTTTAGACAGTCTATCAGTTAGCAATTATATTGACTTTATGTCACTTTATTATAGTGGTTTTATATTTTCAATAGATTTCTGCATGACAGCATGGTGGTGAAGTGGTTAGCACTGTCGCCTTCCACCTCCAGGGTCCAGGTATACAGGATCAAGTGATATACACGATGAGTGATTGAACTTCTTATACAATGACTTCTGATACAATAATAAAATATTTTTGTACATTATATATAATAAATCATTTTCAGTATATAAAAGAACTGTTGTGATTACAAATAAAAGAACCCGTACCTTTTGGTTAATTAAGTATCCTTGATATTACTATCTATTATTACTATTTAGTTTAAGTTTAGTAATATTTTTCAAATGACCAAAATTGTTCTTTATTTAAAAACATTTGTACTGCAGTATGAAGATGATGTACAAGTTAATAAATAAATTAGAAAGTAAATTCAATTAAGAAAAACTTGTGACATAGAAGTTGAACATAATTTTATTTTTGTAAACAGATGTGTTTTTAAATTGTACAGTAAAAGTTCCAAAATAATAAAATTCATCCTGATGGAGGTTGGTATTTCTTGCAGTTATAATCATTAACCAGCTTTTCACTTTTCACTAATCAATAGGATCAGACAATAACAAAGAATGTTAAAGAAAGTTTATCCAAAATAGACAAGGATGAAAAAAGACAGTAATATGTAATTTAACCAAAAGATTGTATTGGCTTCCCCGGCTTTATGAGTCAATCCGGGAGACCGATGTTTAAAAACGCTGTTCTGTGATACTATGCCAATGGAGAGTAATCCAAGTTTGATGTACTGTATCCACAAATATATAATTAATAATTCACATATACAGTTTTATGCAGTGATAGGAAACAAAAGTCGAATGGTTGTATGTGCATATACAACAATGGAGTGTTGGCCTTACGGCGTATTCACAGCTTTCCTTTAAACAGCTGAATTCCTTATGTCATGGGGAATCAATCCCCTCGTGGGTATAAATTATAAATTTAGATTAAAGATTATAAATTATACAATGCCATATAAAAAATAAGCTTTATACAAACCCCTCATGTGGCTAAAGGCATGATGATCATGAAAAAAGCTGAAGAATTAAAAATAGTAAAAAATGCTAATCCTTAACTGTAATCCTAAAACTCTCACCCTGAGCATGCGTTCTGTGCTGTTCATGATGCTGAAGGTAAAGTCACTAACCAAACTCGACTGTTCTCATTCTCCAGTTCTTTAGTACTCCTCGCTGAGCCGAGGGGCCACATACTGAAAACAAAACACACACACTTATAAAATCACATTACATAGAATAAAAAAAAACACTTTTTACTAACATTTATTCAATTTCTATCAGATGATAGTGTTTCACTTTTAAGCATTTTAGTCTTGTATTTTCTTATTTTTTTCTAATTATTCATCTTAGTTTTCAAACAGATTTGAACATCAGCCCCCCCATCCATAACATCTAGATGCAGCTGAACTAAAAGGCTTTTCATAATATTTACATATTCACTCACCGCTTAGAAGGACACATAACCTTTTATAAAACACCAGTAGCTAGTCTTAATTAGCTGCACCATCTAGTGTCGGTCTTAGGAAATGCATTTATTTATATCAGTCTGGTGAAGCAGGTGTACACACTTACCATTAGTGTGTCATAATCAGAGGACATGGCTGCAGGGTTCAGGGTTGTGTAAGTGTCACTGGCAGAGCTTTTAACATTCTAGGGGAAAATGAGAGTTTAGAGAACTAATTATGTGTGAAGATAGTATGTGGTAACACACACACAGACTGAATACATACTTGCAGAGTGTCATAATCTGGAGACACACTCATGGGGTTCAGTGCTGTGTATGTGTCATCTCCAGTTGTTGGAACACACTGAGAGAAATGAAAAGAAAATGTATTCAATATTTATTTAGTAACAGTTTTATAGGAACTTTATTTAGAGACTGATGAAGGTAAAGACATAAAGTGAAAACTTCTCTCAGTACCTGAATGTCTGTGTCTCTCTCTGCTCCTCTTTTCCTCCTATTCACACAAATGATATAAAAACATGGCTGTTCAATCTGTTTCTGCTTAACCCTGGATTAAGTTTATGGTGCAGATTCATGACCATGATGAAAGAATTCAGTCACTCACTTAATGCACAGAACGGCAGTAAGAAGAGAGAGAAGCAGAGCAGGAATGAGTGCAGCAGCTCCCCATACAGCATGCAGCTTCCAGCCCTCAGCGGAGCTCTCCTCAGCACCTGAGATAAAGAAAAGCTTTTAGTCCATTTACAGACATTAATAATATTTACTGAGTAAAATAAACTGTCACAACGCGCCGGATTTCGCCCACAACATAGCGCCTCCGAAAATAATCAAAATCACTCCGGTTCTAGCGCCGCGCCGCCTCTTGGGTTTTGCCGCCTCAGTCACGACTCGAGCTCACCTGTTACCGATTTGGAGTGATCAGATCGGCTTATTTAAGACGCTGCTAGACACCCACCTGTTGCCAGATTATTGTGCCGTATTGCCCTTATTCTCGCGTTTTGTTTATGTCTCTGTTTCTCCGGTTACGACCCCGCTTTGCTTCCCGTTTTCGGCTCCGTCTTCGCGCTTCGGATTAATGTTATTTGGAATACCGGCTTTTGACCTACGCTCACGTCTGACTACGAGATTGTCTGCGCTTGATGTTTATGTGCCTGTCAGCTCTGATCCCTGCTCGCGTCTAACTGCATGCTTCGGGATTACTTCTCACAAGGAAGCTATAGACTTTAGTGGATTATTTATCAGCTTCCTCATTGACTCCGTGAGTTCATTTGGATTACGGGACAATATTTCCCCGACGTGGATTTGGGCACCGCCCCCCTACCTCTCCGCGCCGGAACGCCCTCTGCTGGCCGTAAGTCTCCTTCCTGATTTCTCTCTCTCTCATTCTCTGCTATTGGATCTGCGTGTTTCCCTCCTAGTGGAGAGCGTGACAGTATAATCTGGCCATTATGGATCCAGCGGAGTTTACCCACTTGAGATCAGCACTGGAAAGTCAGGGAGCGCTCCTGGGTTCACATCAGCGTGACATTCAGGAGGTCACCAGTACCCTTAAAACAGTAACTGAAACCCTGACTTCACTCGCCAACCAAATTCAGCAACTACAAACACCTCCAGCTCCTACCCTAGCTCCTCGCCCCTTGGCAGCCACAGCTGCCGCATCACCCCATGAGCCACGCCTGCCGGCCCCGCCTACCTATGATGGGGATCCTAACACCTGCCGTTCTTTCTTGTCTCAGTGTTCTCTAGTTCTTGAGTTACAGGCTTCGTCTTTTCCTACAGAACGAGCTAAGGTGGCATACATTATCACCCTCCTCTCCGGTCGGGCGAGAGAGTGGGGAACCGCTATGTGGGATGCCCAACTGCCCTGCTGTTTCACCTATAAATCATTTACCGAAGAAATGAGAAGGGTTTTTGATTGCTCATCCACCGGACGTCTGGCGGCTGGACAGATATTAACTCTTCAACAGGGAACCCGATCTGTCCATGATTATGCCATTGAGTTTCGCACGTTAGCGGCTTCATGTGGCTGGGACGACCAAGCACTCTTTGATGCATTTCTCCATGGTCTCTCAGATAATGTCAAAGACGAACTGTCAGCACGCGAACCACCTTCCAATCTCCAAGACCTCATTGATTTGGCAGCACGCATTGATGCTCGTAAGCGCCTCAGGCAGCAGGAGCGCAGCCTGAGCCTCTGGCCGTCACCACCCGCAGCTTCCACCAGCTTTATGGAGACCCCTCCTGAACCAATGCAGGTGGGCCGGACCCGTATTTCTCCTGAGGAACGACAACGGAGACGGGATAAGGGAGCATGTTTCTACTGTGGCCAGTTGGGTCATTTCTCACGAAACTGCCCGGTAAAAGGCCAGGCCCCTCGGTAATTTTGGGTGCACCGGGGGGCCCGGATCTTAAATCCTTTCCCAACCATCGCTCCTATTTTTCAGTAACCCTGACCCACAATAACCAATCCCATGACACGTATGCCCTGCTGGATTCAGGGGCCGACCAAAATCTGATCTGCTCTTCACTGGCGAACCTCCTTGGCATTCTTTCCACGCCCCTGAGTCACTCACTCACTGTGCAGGCCCTCGATGGTTGTTTCCTGGCCCCCATCACTCATCGCACAGAACCAGTCACCTTGCACTTCTCAGGAAACCACTCAGAAGTGATTTCCTTCTTGATTGCTAAAAGCTCCCACGCCCCGCTCGTCTTGGGTCTCCCATGGCTACAGCTACACAATCCTCATGTAGATTGGGTCAATAAGAGAGTTCTGGAATGGAGTACCTCATGCCTATCATCGTGTCTCCGCTCTGCTGTCAAAAGGGCTCCATCCTCTCAGCCTGAGGACCTCTCCAACCTCTCAAACGTCCCAACCGAGTATCACGATCTCTGGAAAGTTTTTAGCAAATCTCACGCAGTCTCGCTACCTCCCCACCGCCCATATGATTGCGCTATTAACCTTCTTCCTGGTACTACCCCGCCCAGGGGGCGATTATATTCTCTCTCACGCCCAGAGAGGGAGGCCATGGATCAATACATTACGGAATCCCTTGCGGCGGGAATCATTCGTCCCTCCTCTTCTCCAGCAGGCGCGGGGTTCTTCTTCGTGGAGAAGAAAGACAAATCTTTACGACCCTGCATCGACTATAGGGGGCTCAACGAAATCACTGTAAAGAACCGCTACCCACTCCCTCTCATGTCCTCAGCCTTCGAGTTACTCCAGGATGCACGTGTTTTCACTAAGTTAGACCTTCGAAATGCCTATCACCTAGTGAGGATTCGAGAGGGGGACGAATGGAAGACTGCCTTTAATACACCTACGGGCCACTATGAATACCTCGTGGTTCCCTTCGGACTGACCAACGCCCCGGCTGTCTTCCAGGCCCTGATTAATGATATATTGAGAGACTTCCTTAATGTTTTTGCATTCGTCTACCTTGATGATATTCTGATATTCTCTCGCACCCTGAAGGAACACAGATCCCATGTCCGTCAAGTTCTACAAAGGCTCATGGAGAACAAACTTTACGTCAAGTCCGAGAAATGTGAATTTCATAGCGACTCCACCTCCTTCCTCGGGTTCCTCATATCACCATCAGGTATTCGCATGGACCCAGCTAAGGTAAAGGCAGTCACTGATTGGCCGATACCCTCCTCTAGGCGGGAACTTCTACGTTTTCTGGGCTTCGCCAATTTTTACAGACGTTTCATCCGAAACTATAGCTCCGTGGCAGCACCTCTCACGACCCTCACGTCCACAAAATCGTTGTTTCAATGGAGTGCACTGGCGGACAAGGCCTTTAAGGAACTTAAGCGCCGTTTCACATCTGCCCCTGTCCTCACCTTCCCGGACCCATCCCTACAGTTCGTGGTCGAAGTGGACGCATCAGAAACAGGTGTGGGCGCCGTTCTCTCCCAAAGGTTCCCCAAGGATAACAAACTCCACCCCTGTTCGTTCTTCTCACGCCGACTCTCCTCGTCTGAACGCAATTATGGAATCGGAGACCGCGAGCTGTTAGCCGTAAAGCTAGCACTGGAGGAGTGGAGACACTGGCTGGAGGGGGCCGAACACCCTTTTTTGGTCTGGACAGACCATCGAAATTTAGAATATTTAAGGTCAGCCAAGAGACTTAACTCTCGTCAGGCTCGTTGGTCCTTGTACTTTTCCAGGTTCAATTTTACCTTGTCCTATCGCCCGGGTTCTAAGAATACTAAACCTGATGCCCTCTCTAGACAGTTCTCCCTCCCTATGGATTCCCCCACCCAAGAAACCATTCTCCCTCCACATTGCCTGATGGCTGACACCCGTTTGGACATAGAGAACCAGGTACTACGCGCGCTTGAACATGAACCAGGTCCAAGCAATGTCCCCCCGAACCGACTCTTCGTCCCAAGCCTTCTCCGTCCTGCTGTATTAAACTGGGCCCACAGCTCCAAGTTGGCATGCCATCCGGGCGTTGCCCGCACTCTATTTCTCACTAAACAACGTTTCTGGTGGTCAACTATCAAGGAGGATGTTCAGGGCTTTGTAGCATCATGCGATACTTGTTCCAGGAATAAGGCCACTAATCGCCCCCCGGAGGGCCTTCTCAGACCACTCCCTATCCCTCATCGCCCATGGTCTCACATCTCCCTCGATTTTGTTACAGGATTACCACCCTCAGACAATAATACCTGCATCATGACAGTTGTGGACAGATTCTCCAAATCCGCTCACTTCATCTCACTCCCCAAACTCCCTTCAGCTAAAGAAACAGCCGAACTCCTGGTGTCCCATGTTTTCCGACTCCACGGTCTTCCTTCAGACATCGTCTCTGACAGGGGCCCGCAGTTTTCCTCACAATTCTGGAAAGCCTTCTGCAAGCTTATTGGTGCCACGCCCAGCCTATCCTCTGGATTCCACCCCCAGAGCAATGGACAGACTGAAAGGATCAACCAGGAACTAGAGAAGTCTCTTAGATGTATGGCGTCACGGGACACGGCCTCATGGAATAGAGCTCTCCCGTGGATAGAATACGCCCACAACTCGCTCCCCACGTCCTCCACCGGAATGTCACCTTTTCAATGCTGTCTGGGATACCAACCGCCTCTGTTCCCTGCTCAAGAGGAGGAAGTCGCAGTGCCCTCTGCCCAAGCGTTCGTCCGGCGCTGTAAAAGGACGTGGCAGCAGGCACGCTCCCAATTGCGACGCTCAGTAAACATTTTCCGATGTAAAGCCAACCGCCACCGCTCTGCAGCCCCCCGATATCGCATTGGCCAAAGAGTAATGTTATCCACCCGAGACTTACCCCTGAAGACCACATCAAAGAAACTGTCTCCCAGGTATATTGGGCCCTTCTCCATCTCCCGGGTGATCAACCCCTGCTCTGTTAAGCTCGCCCTGCCATTATCCATGCGCCGGATCAACCCCACCTTCCATGTGTCTCAGATTCGACGACTGGTCTCCTGTCCATTATCCCCACCACCTCCCCCACCCCCTCCCCCCCGTCTCATCGAGGGGGGGGAGGCTTTCACAGTCCGTAAGCTCCTTAAGTCCCGCCGCCGGGGACGCGGACTACAATACCTAGTGGATTGGGAGGGATACGGACCCGAAGAGAGAAGCTGGATACCCGCCAGATTTATCCTCGACAAATCCCTCATAACTGAGTTTCATAGCATGAACCCAGAGGCCCCGTCTAGAACGCCCAGTGGCGTCCGTAGGGGGGAGGGTACTGTCACAACGCGCCGGATTTCGCCCACAACATAGCGCCTCCGAAAATAATCAAAATCACTCCGGTTCTAGCGCCGCGCCGCCTCTTGGGTTTTGCCGCCTCAGTCACGACTCGAGCTCACCTGTTACCGATTTGGAGTGATCAGATCGGCTTATTTAAGACGCTGCTAGACACCCACCTGTTGCCAGATTATTGTGCCGTATTGCCCTTATTCTCGCGTTTTGTTTATGTCTCTGTTTCTCCGGTTACGACCCCGCTTTGCTTCCCGTTTTCGGCTCCGTCTTCGCGCTTCGGATTAATGTTATTTGGAATACCGGCTTTTGACCTACGCTCACGTCTGACTACGAGATTGTCTGCGCTTGATGTTTATGTGCCTGTCAGCTCTGATCCCTGCTCGCGTCTAACTGCATGCTTCGGGATTACTTCTCACAAGGAAGCTATAGACTTTAGTGGATTATTTATCAGCTTCCTCATTGACTCCGTGAGTTCATTTGGATTACGGGACAATATTTCCCCGACGTGGATTTGGGCACCGCCCCCCTACCTCTCCGCGCCGGAACGCCCTCTGCTGGCCGTAAGTCTCCTTCCTGATTTCTCTCTCTCTCATTCTCTGCTATTGGATCTGCGTGTTTCCCTCCTAGTGGAGAGCGTGACATAAACAGTTTTTATAAAAGCACAAATTTAAAAGATCAAATCCTAGAAAAACATAAAAACTGTAAAACTGAATTATCTTAAGTTATTTATGTTTGTGTTCACATTTCACCCAGTATTAGGAGCTTTTGCTAATTGGGTTAGTCCTCATTCAGCATATCAGTACACACCAGCAGTAAAGTTGTACTGAGTTATATAACACTTTCTGTTATATGAAAATAAAATCTATAATAACTTCATGGTGGTAACAGTAAGTCAGTAGTGACACGGTGGTGTGGGTGCATTAATATAAACCTGTGATTTGTTTAGGGGTCAGAACTACTGTCAGAGTCGCTGTTATATACATCAGCAGTGCTGTGGTATAAAATAACTAAGGATATTTTAAATGATGAAATTATAAATTGTACACTTACCTATCACATCCAGGAGTGTTGGTGTGGAGTTGTGCTGTCCCAGCTGGTTGTGAGCAGTGCAGTAGTACAGTCCGTTGTGCGGGGAGATGATGTTGCTGATGCTGTAATTCTGGCCTGTTGTCAGCAGTGTGTCTGCAGCTGCTCTCTGCTTAAACCAGGAGTAGGTGAGAACAGGAGGGTTTGCATCACTGCTACAGCTCAGAGTCACTGAATCCCCCTCCACTGTGTCTCCAAAGGAAAGAAGCACTGCTCTGGTGTTTTTAGGGGAATCTGATTAGAAATAAAACACCTAAATCAGCTGGTGTGTGTTCAGGATCAGCATTTGATATACAGTACTGTGTAAAAGTCGAAGGCACCATATTATCTGTAGTGCAAATTGTATTTATATACAAACAGCGGAACCTTGGATTGTAAGCGTAATTCGTTCCAGAAGTGTGCTTGTATATCAAAACACTTGTATATCAAAGCAAATTTCCCCCATAATAAAGGAAACGCAGATGATTCGTTCCACAACCCAAAAATATTCATATAAAAATAATGAATACAAGTAAAAATAAAACAAATGAACCTGCACTTTACCTTTACCAACAGTTCTGTAACTTACACCTTTATTGACAACAGAAAGGCATGAAATAATTATAACAAAATCTAATGACACACATGCTCTCTGCTTCCGCCATTCAGCTGCTTGTTCTCCGCTCTTTTTGAACATGCAAATCCTTACCATTTACTACTCACTATTGCCATCTAGTGGATAGGTGAACAATAAACGCACTTTACTACAAAAAGAATCCTAGCTGCAGTGATTGAGACAAGAGAGAGGAGAGGAGGAAGGGGGGAGGGGCTGTTGTGTAGTGTAGGTAGTCAACCAGAATGCCTATTAATGGTGTGATCACCGCTGTGGCAAAACTTTTCATTCAAAATAAATTAGTCGCATTTTAAGGTAATTTGTGAAATGACCGCCAGGTGGCGCAAAGGGTCATTTTGCAAAACAGTTATGATTAAGGCATTTTATTTAACTGTAAGTAGAGCTCAAGTCATAAAGCTCAGGCCTCAAGTCCACCACAGTGTGTCTTTGTACAACTACTCCTCTATACAGTGTAGTTGCCTATATTAGGATAAAGTATGTGTGTTAATACAAATCTGTGAGTGGTTACGTATCTTAAAAATAATGAGTTGTCTTAATAGTAACAATATGGACAACTGAAAATCTTTAAAGAGTCTCAGTTTCACACTCATGATTTAATGTAGTGTTTGTAGTATACAGTATACAAAATGCATATATAATCTTAAAGCAAGATATGTCATGCACACCACACAAGATACCACTTTTATCTGGACCAAGCACTTCTTTTTGGCAGCAGCGGGAGCTTTTGCTCTCCTTTCTGTTAATGGTTGAGGGCGAGGGGCTCAGTTTTCCAAAGATTCCTGTCAACATAGTGCAATGATTAAAACATTGTAAGTAAAACTCTAAAGAACGATAGAATATTTTTTTAATCAATCAGCAACAAAGTTATTAGTTTTTGTTACCTTTTTTGTGCTTCTCAGTCTGCTGTAAAATGAAGTGTTCATTTTGAACTGGTGGAGCAGACACCTTGCAAAAGTAATCCTAAATAAACTTAGTGGCGCGTGCCATTTTTAAATGACAAGGCGGTGGAATGTGGGTGGAGTTGCAAAGGTGTGAATCAAAGGTGAGAAAATCATACTAACAAATAAATATGTATTCAGTGTAACTGGGGTCCATTTCGTTATTCGTTCGCACTTCGTCTGGCACTGAACCAATATATATTGTCTTACATTTGTGGAAAAAAAATATTTTGTTGTACTAAATAATATTTATGCAGTATAATCAAGGTTTCTTAATTCGTTATTTGTTTGCACTTTGGCTTGCACTTCGTTTTCTGCTCCAAATTGTTAAACTGAATTGTTATTTAAATAATTACAATAGTGTTTTTTAAATATTGAATAGTTACATAATTACGCGACTTAAGCACTAGCCCATACTTGAGAATCTATTCTTTGTTTTAATCCCCAAACATTCTACCGGGGTTTAATCGTCCTAATATTAACACCCATCCTCACTAGATCACACAACTAAGAAGAAGGACATTAAGAAGAAGAAGAAGCTTCCAAGCGTTGCAATGTACTGTATGATTTGTTTAAGATGAACTTTGAAGCACATAAATAATCACAGCATGACACTAATAACGTAAATAGTACTTATCATGGTTCTAAATTGTTACTATACATTCAATGGCATAATGTGTCTTTCTTTAATAATATATAAAACTAAGATGTTCATCAAGAAATTTTGGTTCCGTGAAATTATGCCCTGGATTACTTTAAAAGGATAAAAATGATCCAAATAATCCCAATGATCAATAGCTCATGAAACATCTATTTAAACAATTTATTCATACTGATGTACCTGTTTTACGTGGAAACTCAGAAACGTGACAGATTAATTAATACTGTAGACAAGTAGTAGTCTGTATGATAGGTTTTTGTTCTTTTTTGTGACGCTCTCCACCACAAACAAGTTCACTGAAATGAACTGTGGACCCTGTCTGTTTTTTTATTCATTTTTTATTTAAGTTCAGCCATTCCATTACTAAAACAACACATTCTCAACTAAACATATGAAAAAACTACAATGCTCAATATGTTATATGTTTGTAATTATGTGCTTACCCAGAGTCACAGTGTTCAGGAGAAGTGTAGAGCACATCAGATGCCCCTATACATCTCCTTCATTGACCTCACCAAAGCCTTTGACCTGGTCAGCAGAGACGGCCTTTTCAAAATCCTCCTCAAGATCGGCTGCCCACCAAAACTGCAGAGTCTGATTGAATCCTTCCACACAGACATGAAGGGAACAGTACAGTTCAACGGCAGTTGCTCCGAGGCTTTCAGCATCAGCAGTGGCATCAAGCAAGGGTGTGTTCTTGCCCCCACATTGTTTGGAATGTTCTTTGCCCTGCTCCTAAGACATGCTTTCGGTTCAGCAATGGAAGGAATCTACCTCCGCACTAGATCGGACGGCAAACTATTCAATCTCTCTCGCCTCAAAGCCAAGACCAAGGTACGCGAGACGCTGATCAGAGACATGCTATTTGCTGACGACGCTGCAATCACCACAATCACACACAGGAAGAACTACAGTCGCTGATGTGTCGTTTCTCCATAGCCTGCAAAGACTTTGGTTTGACCATAAGTTTGAAGAAAACAAACGTCCTGAGTGAGGACACTGCCACTCCACCAGTTATCACAGTAGACAACTACCAGCTTGATGCCATCCACCAGTTCACGTACTTGGGCTCCACCATTACCATAACCTCTCCCTGGACGCTGAGCTCAACAAGAGGATCGGGAAGGCAGCCTCTATCTTAGCCCGCCTGACAACCCGAGTGTGGACAAACCACAGGCTGACAACCTCTACAAAGATGGCAGTGTACAACGCCTGCGTCATCAGCACTCTGCTGTATGGGAGTGCACTCAAAAAAAAGATCTCAAATTTGGACTCATCAGAACAAAGCACAGATTTCCACTGGTCTAATGTCCATTCCTAGTGTTCTTTAGCCCAAACAAGTCTCTTCTGCTTGTTGCCTGTCCTTAGCAGTGGTTTCCTAGGAGGTATTCTACCATGAAGGACTGATTCACACAGACTCCTCTTAACAGTTGTTCTAGAGATGTGTCTGCTGCTTGAACTCTGTGTGGCAAATTCAAATTCAAGTAGATTTAACTAAGAATAAAATATCTGTACAATACAAATATACAATGTAAGGAACAATATAAGAAAATATAAGAACACCAAACTAATATACAATATAAGGAAAATGTAAGAAAATCCAGGTGTACAATATAGAAAAATATAGAATATATATGGAATTTGGAATTTTTGTGTGGGAAGGAGTAGAGTATAAATAGAAGTGTCCAGTGGTTGTGCAAGTATGCTGTAAAGTGTTCATAGTTAAAGTGACTTGTGCATAATAGAATAAATAGTATTGTGAAGTGGGTCAGTACTATGTGGTGTGCTGGTTGAGAGACCGTATCGTCTGCGGGAAGAAGCTCCTCCTCAGTCTCTCTGTGTTGGTCTTCAGGGAGCGGAATCGCTTTCCTGTCCTCAACAGAGAGAACAGTCCATTGCAGGTGTGGCTGAGGTCCTTCACGATCTTCCTGGCCTTGGTCCAGCACCACTTGTTGTAGATTAAGTGCAGGTCAGGGAGCTTGATGTGGATGATGCGCTCAGCTGATCGCACCACCCTCTGTAGAGCTCGTCTGTCCTGCATGGTGCTGTTCCCGAACCAGGTTGTGATGTTTCCCGTCAGGATGCTCTCTATGGTGCAGGAGTAGAAGTTCCTGAGCACCTTGGAGTGCAGTCTAAAGTCTCTCAGGCGTCTGAGGTGGTAGAGACACTGTCGGGCCTTCTTCACCACAGTGTTGATGTGGTGAACAGTTCCTTTGTCAGTAAGACAAAGGAACAACTCCTTTGTCTTACTGACATTTAGAAGGAGATTGTTCCTCTGGCGCCAGTGCTCCAGATTACCAATGTCCTCCAGATAGGCCGTCTCATCGTTGTCAGTGATCAGGCCCACCACGAAGGTGTCATCAGCAAACTTGATGATGGTGGTGGAGTTGGTAGAGGCTACGCAGTCGTGTGTGTACAGTGAGTACAGCAGGGGGCTCAGAACACAACCCTGTGGTGCTCAAGTGCTGAGAGTGATGGAGGCTGAGACATGACCGCCCATCCTTACAGCCTGTGGTCTGCCAGTTAGGAAGAGATCTACTGACACAGGGATGAGCTGAGTCCCAGGTGCTCCAGCTTGGTGGTGAGTGTGGAGGGAATTATGGTATTAAATGCTGAGCTGTAGTCGATGAAAAGCATTTTAACATAATTCCCCCTTCTATTGTCCAGGTGTGTGAGAGATGTATGAAGATGGGTGATAGCGTCATCCGTAGAGCGGTTTGAACGATAAGCGAACTGAAGTGGATCCAGTGTGTCGGGTAGTGAAGAGATGATGAAGTCTCTGACCAGCCGTTCAAAGCACTTCATCACCACTGATGTGAGGGCTACAGGTCGATAGTCATTGAGGGAAGCAGGATGTGGTTTCTTCGGAACAGGAACAATGATGGACTCTTTGAAGCATGTGGGGATCACCGACTGAGATAAGGAGATGTTGAATATCTCTGTGAACACAGGTGCTAGCTGGTCTGCGCAGGCTCTGAGGACCCTACCTGAGATGCCATCTGGTCCTGCTTTCCTGGTGTTCACTCTCTTGAAGGCTCTCCTCATGTCATGCTCAGATATGATGAATGCATTGTGGCAGTGTCTTCCTTCCTGCAGCCGTTAGCACCGCTAGCATTAGCATTGCTAGCGTCTTAAGCTGCAGCCTCGAAGCGAGCATAAAAGGTGTTCAGCTCGTCTGCCAGAGTCATGTCCGCGTTCGTCATACCGGATGTTGGTGCTTTATAGTCCGTTATTGTCCTTAGTCCCTGCCACAGGCTCCTAGAGTCACTCTGTTGGAGCTGTGACTCTAGCTTCCTCCCGTAGCGCTGCTTCGCCTCTTTCACCACCTTCCGGACGTTATATGACGCAGCCTTGTACAGGTCCATGTCCCCCGATGCAAGTCCCGCATTGTAGGCAGCGGTGCGAGATCTCAGAGCATCGCGGATGGTTTTATCCACCCACGGTTTCTGATTGGGAAACGTTCTGATGGTTGTTTTCTGCACGGTATCATCCGCAAGTTTCCCGACCAATACCACAACCGCTTCCGTAAACACGTTGACGTCATTGGAGCTGTTTCGGAACATCTCCCAGTCTGCATCATCGAGTGCGTCCTGTAGCGCAGCCACCGATTGGTCCATCCAGCACGCGACCTCCCTCTGAACCAGAACTTCCTGTTTAAGCCTTTGATCCAGTGTCCTTTCGCCCCTGGTCGGGGAGGTGATGTGCTGATAAAAGTTCTGCGCTGCGCGTTTGAGGTGGGCGTTGTTAAAGTCCCCTGCCACAATAAGCGCAGCGTCCCGGTGTTGTGTTTGGTGCTGTGTGAGTGCCTCATGCAGCTCACATAAGGCAGTGTCCGTGTCCGCTTGTAAAGCGCGCGGATTATGACCGATGTAAACTCCCGAGGAAGATAAAAAGGACGACACTTGATAGTCAATAGTTCCAGGTTGGGTGTGCAGGAGCGTGTAAGAGGAACTACGCTCGCGCTGCTGTACCAGCTGCTGTTCACCATTAAACACACGCCGTCTCCCCTTGTCTTCCCCGAGTCCTGTGTCCTGTCCATGTAGTGAACGGAGAAGAACTCGGCCGGCTGAATGGCGTGGTCCAGCACCGCTGGGTTCAGCCATGTCTCAGTGAAGCAGAGGAGATTGCAGTCCCGAATGTCTCTCTGGAACTTTACCCTGGCCCTGAGGTCATCAAACTTGTTCTCCAGTGACTGGACGTTGGCAAGCAGGATGCTGGGCAGAGGTGTGCGGTGTGCACGGGCTCTCAGCCTGTTCCTGACGCCGGCTCTTTTCCCTCGGGGCCGCCGCTTCGCGTCACGTCCTTTGTTTTCCCTCAGGATCTCACTCGGCCAGCTCGGTTCCGGAGTTAAAAACGTCGAATTGTGAGTACATTGTAAACCAATAGAAATAAGAGTATCTCTGTCGTACTCAATGCACTCAATGGTGATGAATTAGCCGGTTTAAAGTTGTTGAAAATTAACTTAAAAAGCAAAAACAAGGTAAAATAGGTCGGAGCAGTCGTGACGGCAGCCGACCTCACCGGCGCCATCTTGTAAGCATTGACCTGGTCTCTGATCTGAGCTGCTGTTAACCTGCGATTTCTGAGGCTGGTGACTCGGATGAACTTATCCTCCGCAGCAGAGGTGACTCTTGGTCTTCCTTTCCTGGGGCGGTCTGCATGTGAGCCAGTTTCTTTGTAGTGCTTGATGGTTTTTGTGACACTTGGGGACATTTTCAACGTTTTCCCAATTTTTCGGAAGTAATGATGGCCACTCATTTTTCTTTAGTTTTAGTTTTTTCTGCTTTTTTCTTGCCATAATACAAATTCTAACAATCTATTCAGTAGGACTATCAGCTGTGTATCCACCTGACTTCTGCACAACACAACTGATGGTCAAAAAATCCATTTATAAGGCAAGAAATCCCCCTTATTAAACCTGACAGGGAACACCCGTGAGGTGAAAACCATTTCAGGTGACTACCTCTTGAAGCTCATCAAGAGAATGCCAAGAGTGTGCAAAGCAGTAATCAAAGCAAAAGGTGGCTACTTTGAAGAACCTAGAATATGACATATTTTCAGTTGTTTCACACTTTTTTGTTACTGTATGTATATAATTCCACATGTGTTAATTCATAGTTTTGATGCCTTCATTGTGAATCTACAATTTTCATAGTCGTGAAAATAAAGAAAACTCTTTGAATGAGAAGGTGTGTCCAAACGTTTGGTCTGTACTGTATATATATGGTATCTAATGTTGGCCTGCTTCTGTACACTAAAAAAAAAAAAAATAAATAAAAATGGCATCTGTTGGTCCAAAGAAAGTAATTTTGGTCAACAGGTGGAGTAAAATCTGCACATGCGCAGTTGGAAAACACAGCAGAAAGGAACAAACCACAACGGTCGCTCTCCAGCTCATTTAGATCGGCACCATTTTTTTGAGAATCAAAAACAGAGAAATTAGAACATGTTTGGACAGACAGGTGAGATTTTAACATTTTATCCATTTATATTGAGGCTGTGACAACATTTGAATCATTACTCACTTGTAATACCGTGTTGTGTATAGTATTGTCATGAAGTTGCCATATTATTAAGGACTACTGTAATATTAAGATACATTTTTGTTATTTGTATTTGTGTGATATTTTATACTTGTTGAACTTTGTTACATCACCCAAATTAAAGTTGCATATGACATTAAATTGCTAGTAAGGAATTGTTTCTTTAACTGATTATGTGCTTATACAGCAGTTTTCTGTTCATGTTCTAATGCCAATTTTAATAACTTAAATAATTAATCTTAAAAGGTGGTGTTGGCACATAGTTATTTAATATCTAATTTTATTATTCAAGCCTGTTTTTAATGCCATGTCAGCTGATTAATTACTTGGAGGTTGTTAAAAGTCTAAACTATCATTTGAACAGCTTTAGATGTAATTCAGGTTTGTCTATTTATAGTAAATGTGTATGTTATTTGTGAGTGCTGGAAAAGGTAATGATGATGTCCTGTCAAAAATGTATCAGTATGCTGATTTATCTCTTTTTTTTTTTTTTTTTTGGAAATTGTATCAGATATCTGTGGGATTCAGCAGGATTACAAAAATTCCTTTGGTGTCCAAATCCATGGGTCAGTTCATTTCTCCTCCCAGCTCCTCAAAAATTTCAAAAAAAGAAAGGAGGAGCAGCCACACAAAAAATCACAGACATCCTGTCAGTTACAGATCAGGTATGCTTCCTAAATTCTTCACCATTTATAATAATTCATAATAGGTCTAAAGAATATTTAATCTACATATGAATATTTTGTTATTTTCAACTCTTTGTACACAAAAATAAAAGTTAAAGGTGATTTTCTGTTCTAAAGCTCCAATTATCATGATGATTTTTTTTTTAGCTTTTGACGCTTCAGAAAAAGAACTCGCCATTGATCGTCATTTTAACAACAAAAATAGCTGGACAAAGTGGCACAAATGTACATTTTATGTAGGGGAGTTTTAAAAATACAAGATCAGGAAAAATAATGACTTTCTGTCTCACTTATACAGTATATGTGTATCCCATGCAGTGCTTCTGATTTGAGACTATTTGTTAATGGAAACACTTGACTTTTGTAAAAAATACAGCAGTGGAAGAATATGTGTAATACTACATGTAGGATGTACAGTAAAAAGTACTAATTCTAATTTCATCACTATCGAAAAAAGGTGTGAATGCATCCTGAAAGCTGTAGTGGTCTACTTACATGAAGATCCTTCAAACAAACCTAGTGAAGGAGTACATCGTAAGCTATTAAAAAAAAAAAAAAAGAAAATTTTTGTACAGTGGAACCTTGGATTACAAGCATAATTCGTTCTGGAAATAATGAAAACTCAAATTATTCGTTCCACAGCCCTAAAAAATAAATACATAAAAATAATTAATACAATCTATAAAATGAAAATAAAACAAATTAATCTGCACTTTACCTTTAAAAAAGTACAAATAAATCCTGACAGATAAGTGTTTCCAGTGGTGCGCGCAGGCGCCGTGTGTGTGTGTGTGTGTCTGTGTGTGTGTGTGTGTGTGGAATTAGCCCCTTCCATCACCTTGTTTTACACAGTAACACTCCTTCTCCCTCTCCCCGCCTCGCTTTTCAAGATTCATAACAAACACACAAACACACAAACACACACAACGGAAACACCGTTTTAACAGGAAAAAAAGAAATCTCTCTGAGACTGGCATGAGCGCATATTAACGGACTCACTTTTTAAGTTTCACAACAAACACATAAACACAGCGGAAACACCGTTTTAACGTAAAAAAGCGAGACTGGCATGAGCGCATACTAACAGAATCACTTAAGTTTCACAACAAACGGGCACACACAAACACGGAAACACCGTTTTAACAGGGAAAAAAAGAAATCCCTGACACTGGCAAGAGCGCATACTAAAGGAATCACTTTTTAAGTTTCACAACAAACACACACACACACACACACACACACACACACACACACACACACACACACACACACACACAACGGAAAAACTGTTTTAACAGGGAAAAAGAAATCTCTCTGACCTGGCGTGAGAGAGTGATGCTCGGTGTCAAAATAAGAGTCGCATGCGTGATACATGATACTCGGCGCTCGTAAACTAATACTTGCTCGGTTTCCGATTAAAAATGTATTTAAAATCTTTGCTCGGTTTGCGGAACACTCGTAAACCACGTTACTCGCAATCAAGGTTCCACTGTATTTTTCTCTAAAACCCGTTCCTATTTTTACCCTTGATCTGTTGGTAACTGTTTTGTTTTATACTTGGCATTTTTAGGACGGAGCAACACTTCCTTTTGAAGTTTTTCAAAAGATTTTCATGGAACTTGATGCTAACAAGCTGTCAAGTCCAGGTCTTAAAAAATAAACTGGTTGTACCTGCAATTTTTTTCTCAGTGCTGACCAGGTGATATCTTTAAATCTTCATTTAAATAGCTGTAATGTTGTTAATTTTAGTTTTTTAGAAGGTATAGTTCACTAAAGAAGAATATATTTTCCCCATGTATATTTTTGTAAATAATTTAATTTAAAGACAGAATGCTTTTATTTTACTTTTTACTTGTAATATTATATTTGTAACTTGTATTAATTAAAGAAGTTTTATTTTGAAAGGTGAAGACCGTATTTCAATAAATGTTACTTTGCTTTCAAATGTTAGTCTTCCCTTAAATAACAAGTGTTAGCTGCTTTTTTTTGTTTCAAGAAAATGTACTTTATACTGTTAAAGAAGGCTGTTCATTTTTTGTAAATCCTTTCATTTAAAGGTTGCATGCTTTTATGTTACTTTATACTTGTATTATTACCTTAATAGTATTAAAATTTTTACTTATTGTAATAAGTTAAGATAACTATGTAAAAGTAACAATGTTATTGAATAAACTCAATGAAACAAACGTTTTTCCTTTGGTCAAACATACCAATATTAATTTTAGAATAAATAAACATTTGTAGTTGTCTAAATTAAGTGCTTAAAATTAATTGGCTCAACAAGATAAAATTACTTACAAGCTAAAGCTACAAGATAGTTCAAATGAAAAATATTTGATTTCATTGGCTCAAGATGAATTTTCCTATTGCGTTCCATTTACATGGATTATGTTGAACTAACATAATTCAAATGTGTGGAAATGTGTGTCATAATTATATTAAGTTATACCAACGAATAATTTTTTTTGAGTGTGTTTTAGAAAAATGTTTAGAAAAGCATTTTTATTTAGATTATAAATAATAATCCTGCATTTATTTTAGGTGTGCCAGCTGCCACTGTACTTATATGGCTCTTTATCAGAGTAAATCATTCAGTAACAAGCCTGTAAATTTAAAGGAGGTACATCTGCATGAATAAGCTGATGTGATGAGCTATTGATCAGTGATTTATGTAAATGACTCAGTTCAGATGTACACACGTGGACAAAATTGTTGGTACCCTTCGGTCAATGAAAGAAAAACTCACAATGGTCACAGAAATAACTTTAATCTGACAAAAGTAATAATAAATAAGAATTGTATGAATGTTAACCAATGAAAGTCAGACATTGCTTTTCAACCATGCTTCAACGGAATTATAAAAAAAAATGAACTCATGGAACAGGCCTGGACAAAAATAATGGTATCCCTAACTTAATAGTTTGTTGCACAACCTTTTGAGGCAATCACTGCAATCAAACGATTCCTGTAACTGTCAACTTAGCCAATCTCGGGTGTTTTTAGCTGTGTGTTTTGGGTCATTGTCCTGTTGCAAGACCCATGACCTGCGACTGAGACCCAGCTTTCTGACACTGGCCAGCACATTTCTCTCTAGAATCCCTTGATAGTCTTGAGATTTCATTTTACCCTACACAGATTCAAGACACCCTGTACCAGATGCAGCAAAGCAGCCCCAGAACATAACAGAGCCTCCTCCATGTTTCACAGTAGGGACAGTGTTCTTTTCTTGATATGCTTAATTTTTCCGTCTGTGAACATAGAGCTGATGTGCCTTGGCAAAAAGTTCCATTTTTGTCTCATCTGTCCATAGGACATTCTCCCAGAAGCTTTGTGGCTTGTCAACATGTAGTTTGGCATATTCCATTCTGGCTTTTTTATGATTTGTTTTCACCAATGCTGTCCTCCTTGGTCGTCTCCCATGTAGTCCACTTTGGCTCAAACAACGACGGATGGTGCGATCTGACACTGATGTTCCTTGAGCATGAAGTTCACCTTGGATCTCTTTAGAAGTCTTTCTGGGCTCTTTTGCTACCATTCAGATTATCCGTCTCTTTGATTTGTCATCAATTTTCCTCCTGCAGGCCACGTCCAGGGAGGTTGGCTACAGTCCCATGGATCTTAAATTTCTGAATAATATGTGCAACTGTAGTCACAGGAACATCTAGCTGCTTGGAAATGGTCTTATAGCCTTTACCCTTAACATGCTTGTCTATAATTTTCTTTCGAATCTCCTGAGACAACTCTTTCCTTCGCTTCCTCTGGTCCATGTTGAGTGTGGTACATACCATGTCACCAAACAACACAGTGACTACCTGGAGCCCTATATATAGGCCCACTGACTGATTACAAGATTGTAGACACCTGTGATGCTAATTAGTGGACACACCTTGAATTAACATGTCCCTTTGGTCACATTATTTTCAGTAATTTCTAGGGGTACCATCATTTTTGTCCAGGCCTGTTCCATGAGTTTATTTTTTAAAATAATTCTGTTGAAGCATGGTTGAAAAGCAATGTCTGACTTTCATTGGTTAACATTCATAGAATTTTTTCAAATTTTTACTTTTGTCAGATTAAAGTTATTTATGTGACTATTGTGAGTTTTTCTTTCATTGACCGAAGGGGTACCAACAATTTTGTCCACGTGTGTAAGTAAATGCTCATTGCTGCGCTGTTTGGGGGAGAGATGTGCTCATGATGTTTGGTCTGCTTTCTGTGTGTTTTGGTGTGTGTGTGTGTGTGGGGGGGGGGGGGGTGGGGGGCGTCACCCGAGAGGTGTCAATAGGTCTTACATATTCATGAAAAGTCATGGATTATTCAGTGAAACAGAGGCTCGGCTGACAAAAGTTAGGCACATCAGTCAGTCAGTGTGGAAGAGATGGAAAGTTTCCTCATCATAACATGCCTTGTATTGTTTTTAATAACTCCCAACAACCCATGATTTTTTATGCTATTTTACAAATGAAAAATATAAATGGTCTATTCTTTTGTTTTTTGTTTTTATTTTTTTTTTAAGGAAAATTGTGTATAGAGTGATTAAAACAATACAATTCATGTTATGATAAGGAAAATATCCATTTCTTCCATTCTTCAGGGATTAAAAATGGTAACAATGTAAATTTTTGAATCTCGAATCCAGAAGATGAAATTTACACCAATTTAAAAAGAGGCCTGAAGCACTGCAGGTCTTCAGAAGAGCCTCAGATCCAAGAGGGTTTTAAAGTGGGGAGGGGTGTGTTTCGGTTTCTCTTAATGTATAGGTGAGAACAGCTGATTCACTCCTGGGGAGGGGTGAATTATTTGCATTTGAATGTTGTCTGACATTGTAAAGCACAAACAGTAACACTAAAACATAATTATCTTCATCACTAAACTGTAAACCCTAATGCTCAAAGTAATTAAACACATTGAGTACTGTTAACTTAAATAATTGCAATTAGGTCAAATTAATAAACCTTTTTCAGTATTCAGAACTTTTCGGCATTTATTATTTGTAGAAATGACACTTTTCAAGTTACTTGAAAAAATTTGATATTTTAAGTAATCGTAAGTACTTACAGCCTGAGAGGCCATCTAGCTAGTGAGCTCGGAGGAGCGAGGATCGATATTGATTTGAGCGCACACCGTGACAACTTGTAACACAATAACAATAATATTTCAAACATTTTGCAGGCTGCCGTTTGGAGAAACCAGCTAATAAAGAATAAACCAGTTATTGGGTAAAAATAACCCAACCAGGTGTTCATTTGTAGATTACTCACTACATCTCATTTGACCAAACATGAGCAACCCAACAATGTTAAGTACCCGAAATAACCCAGAATTTTGACGCAGCATAAACAACTCAATAATGTGTTTACAGAAACAACACACCATTTTTAGAGAATCCTTTTTGAGTTATTTTAATGTTTTATTCTGAAAGTCTAGTTTTCCAGTTATTTCTATATTTAAATTTTGATGTCTTTGAATGTATTTTCTTTAATAACAAACAGATACAAACAGAGATAGGATATATAACAGTTCATTCTTTGTACAAATAAAATTGTCAGCTAGTGAACTTGTTTCAATGTTCAAATTCAATGTTTTTTTGACTCAATATTGTACAGTAAATATCAATTGTAATAGATTCAAAAGAACAAATGAGTCTGACTAGATGACTAAAAAGATCCGTTTAATTCTGTTTCCTGTGTAATGCATTGCATAGTGCATGTCTATGAGAGTCAGGTGACAAAAGAATGAACGATTCGGACCAGAAGATATGAGAGGTGAGTGGCTCAGTCTGTTTTACGTCCTTAGCTGCACTGCAATATTTTCATTACTGTAACTATAGCCAAAATTTGTGTATTTAGACATATTGGGGGCCTGTTTATTGCAAATGTTTCATTTTATTTTATTTCTAATCAAAAGAACAGAATGAATTAAATGACTCAAATTAAGATTAATTCATGTTGATTGATGAGATTCAAAGAACTCAAGTCACTAAAATGATCCAAACTTTCCATCACTACTTTATAGAGCTACATAAAAAAGTGTATAAACTGCACTTACATAACACATCCAGGAGTGTTGGTGTGGAGTTGTGCTGTCCCAGTTGGTTGTGAGCAGTGCAGTAGTACAGTCCTCTGTGCTGGGAGCTGATGTTGCTGATACTGTAATTCTGGCCTGTTGTCAGCAGTGTGTCTGCAGCTGCTCTCTGCTTAAACCAGGAGTAGGTGAGAACAGGAGGGTTTGCATCACTGCTACAGCTCAGAGTCACTGAATCCCCCTCCACTGTGTCTCCAGAGGAAAGAACCACTGCTCTGGTGTTTTTAGGGAGATCTGATTAGAAATAAAACACCTGAATCAGCTGGTGTGTGATCAGGGTCAACATTTGATATACACTGTGGTGTTGGTACACCATATTCTGTGGCCGCACACTTTACAGTTTCTGTGTGTGTGGAAAGGAATGGGGTCACTGATTCAACTGGGCTTGAGAGCAATTCTCACTCAACATTCTCCTGTCACAGGCAGCCTATACAAAAGATTTGCTGGGGAGTAGATCCTTTTCAAACATAAGTTCATACACATTCTCTATGCTTTCAGACTCTGTGAACTGTAACTAGAAATAATTTGCATGCCACACATTCTCAACCCGCCACCTCTGCCTCCGCGACTCTGAGGACTGTATGGGCACTGAGCTACGTCATGTGGACCTGCGCTGACCTCCTAGGCTCCCCCGAAACCACTGCTTTGCTCGAGTGTGTGAATCTGATCACAGTGAACAATTTATAGGCTGTTTTCTGAACACCTGGACAGGCTGCATTATAATTCCACAAGTAGACGTACACACTGGCACTAGAGCTCTGGCTAGAGTTTTGGCTCAGTTGTTCGCTGGACCTCCATACGATCAAATGGCAGTCACCTGTGAGCATATCGTTTGGCAAGAGGTTCCAGCACAACCCTGAGAATTCCATATCGGTGTTTCGTGCTGACTCCATGAACTCTGACTCACTTACGACTAGAAGGAAGCTGCCTGCCACACACTCTCGTGCACACCCTGCCACCTCGTGCTCTGTGCTGCTTGACTCGTCATGCCATGCTCTGGTGAGTCTACCTGCACCAACTTCCTAGGCACCTCCATATCCACTGCTTTGCTCCAGAGTGTAAACGAAAGACTGTAAAAAGACATTAAAGACTGTTTTCTGAACACCAACTTTTTTTTCTCAAATTTCAAAAAGAATATTTACACTCTCACTCACTCACTCACTCATCATCTATACCGCTTAATCCTGTATTCAGGGTCACGGAGGGCCTGGAGCCTTCCCCCGGAGACTTAGGGCACATGGCACGGTACACCCTGGACAGGGTGCCAATCCATCGCAGGGCACAGACACACACACACTACGGGCAATTTGGGAACGCCAATTAGCCTAACCTACATGTCTTTGGACTGTGGAAGGAAACCGGAGTACGCGGAGGAGAATATTTACATGTCTATTAAAATATTCCATTGGTGACGTGATGAAGGGTTTGAGCTGGGAGGTGTGGAATACTGGATGGATCCGGAGCGCTGCAGGCAGCTGGAGCCGGTAGGTGACAGGGCTTGACACGGAGGGTGATGCGATATGGGCCGATGAACTTGGGCGAGAGCTTTTTGGACTCCGTATGAAGGTGTAGGTTTTTGGTGGACAGCCACACCTTGTCACCTGTGTGGTACAATCGTCGCGGAGGGTGTCGACAGCGATGTTGTGAGGTGTAGAGGGTATTTGGTGCACTGGATGGCCTCCTTGGCTTGAGTCCAGGACCGCCGACACCTTCAGAACAACTGTTGGGCCGAGGGTACTTCGACCTCCGGTTCTTGATGTTCGAACATCGGAGGTTGGAAACCCTGGCATACCTCAAATGGACTCAGCTTCGTGGCGGAGGAGACGTGGAGGTTGTGGGAGAGCTCCGCCCAAATGAGGTAGAGGGCCCAGGAGTGCTGACGATTGGCAATGAAACACCTCAGGTAGCGCTCCAGTTGTTGGTTGGCCTGTTCTGTCTGACCATTCGTTTGGGGATGATAGCCCGAGGAGAGACTGCAAGGTAGAATTGATCGGACAGTAGAAGGCCTTCCAGAACCGTGCCGTGAACTGGGGCCCCCTGTCCGAGACGATGTTCTTTGGGAACCCATGCAGACGGACTACGTGCTCTAAAATCAGCTCGGCTGTCTCTTTGGCTGACGGAAGTGCGGTGAGAGCCACCAGGTGCACAGCTTTGGAGAATCGATCTACTATGGTCATGATGATGCTCTTCCCTTCGGATACCGGCAGGCCCGTGATGAAGTCGATTGCAATGTGCGTCCAGGGAGTGGGACTGGGAACTGGGAGTGGTTGGAGTTGGTTGATTAGAGGTCTTGGCCCTGGCGCACACTGGGCATGCCCGAACGAACTCCTTGACGTCCTTGGCCAATGAGGGCCACCAGAAAGCGCGCTGGATGTATTGAAGGGTGCGCTGCGTGCCTGGGTGCCCCGACAGCAGGCGAGGAATGGCCCCATTTGAGAACGAAAAGTCATCCAGGCGGCGCACCTGCCGGTTCGGTCTCCGTGGCTTGTGCCTGGCGGACCCTCGTCTCCAGTTCCCAACGGAGTGGGGCGATGATTCTGGTAGGTGACAGGACAGGCGCGGGGTCCTCGGGGAACGTCCCCCTCATGTTGTTGAGAGAGGGCGTCGGCTTTGATATTTCTTGACCCTGGGTGGTAGGATAGGTGGAAATTTAATGCTCGAAAAATAGGGCCCACCGTGCCTGCCTTGGGTTGAGTTGCTTTAGATTCTTGATAGTAATGAGGTTTTGGTGGTTGGTCCAGACGATAAATGGTTCTCTGGCGCCCTGGAGCCAGTGTCGCCATTCTTCCAATGCCCACTTTATGGCTAGCAGCTCGCGGTCCCCTACCCCGTATCGCTGCTGAGTGGGGTCAAATTTTTTGGAGAAGAAACTACAAGGCTGTAATTTCTGGTCTGGACCCCACTGGGAGAGAACAGCCCCAGCGCCCACCTCTGAGGCACCCACCTCCACAACGAATTGTTGGTCGGCGTCTGGATGGAGGAGAATTGGAGCAGATGTCAGGGTTTGGAGAATGCGTTGATGGCAGTGGAGTCGAGTTGGAAGGGATGAGATGAGGGGTGAGTTAGTGCGGTAAATAGTGCTGCGACTGTACTAATAAACCCGCGTTCTAGCAACACAAACTCAATCAAGGAAGCAACCTGAATAGTACTCACAAAGTAGTCGGCAAAGCGTAGACGAAGGCATAGATGAACACAATGACTGAGCGATGTGAAGCGCCATCTTGTTTCCTTTTATGCTTCCTGAAAGCGCGACCGTCTTACTTCTGGGTCCTCGTGCCGGTCGGGGAGCGAGTGTGCATGACACATTTTGGGAACACCATTCAGCCTAATCTGCCTTGGTCTGTCGGAGGAAACTGGAGTACCCAGAAGAAACCCACCAAGCATGGGAAGAACAAACAAATTCCATGCACACAGACCTGAGGCAGGAATCGAACGCAGGACCCTAAAGTTGTGAGTGCTAACCACTATGCGTTTGTGCTGCCTCATGATAAACATATACTGTATAACAGCCTTTGTACTCAACAGAACCAGTGTATGATTTACACATATTTCCTTTTAACTCACTCACTCATCTTCTATAATGCTTTATCCTGTAATCTTTTAACTGTGTCCTTTATCTTTTAACTGTGGAAGGAAACCCACCAAGCACAGGTAGAACATGCAAACTCAGACAGGAATCTGGATCCTGGAGGTGCAAGTGACAGTGCTAACCACTACACCACCATGCCGAGTACCTTTCAAACTCATTTCCCATATTTATTTTGCTGCAACGCAATGCTGCCTTGCTACAATTGCCACTGTTAAAAGCCATAAATAAAACTGAACTAAATTTAATTGAATTGTACTACAGATAATGGTCCCCTCAGACACTGTACATTAGTTATAGATTGAGGAGAGTAAAATCCACACTTACACACTGGAGGAGAGAGGAGACCATCATGGCCTTCAACAGCACAGCTGTAACTGACCGCACCACTGACTGCAGCTACAGAGCAGGAGGCAGATTTACAGTCAGACACACGCTGTCCGTTCTTGTACCAGATGTAAGTGGGGTTGTTAGACAGAGTGCAGGTGGTGATACAGCTCAGTGTCATGTACTGGTCTCTCCAATCTGATACTGTAACCTTCAGATCTGCAAAATACAATAAAATGGGTTGACGGTTTCCTTCTAAATGTAATTAAGTAACTCCGTACTGGTGCGCAGTTACCTGTGAAAGACAGAGAGACTCCAGGTTCACCTGTGTAATCACCGCCATCAGTGTAGAAGCTGAATCTGTATGTTTCAGCGTCTCTCTCTGTCAGGTTAGTGATTCTCAGACTACAGTTATTCTGGGAGCTCTGTGTGTACTGCACTCGGCCCTGATACTCCTCATCCTCTCTCACATCCACAGACTCACCATCAGCCTGCTCTTTAATGAACCAGACCACTTTTGTAACCGTGTAACGTTTAGGGAAGGTGTAATAACTGTGTATGTCCACTGATGAGCCAATCAGAGAGCAGATAGTCTGGGTGGAGTAAGTCACACTCCAGCAGCGCTTCTTATCAAAAACACCTGAAACACAAAATGAGAACAGAAATCTAAATCTACTCCTGAATCACTGCATGTGAGTTTATTGCAGTCCAACAGATAGCAGGTGAAACATGTACAATGTTGTGAAAAGAAATAACAATCTGTTGTTATTCCAAGATCAAAAGAAAAAGTGGAAATAGTTCTGTATATTCTAGAGAGATCCACACTGCCTGCTTTTAAAATTTTCCTCTTCCCATAGCATACAGGATGTTTTAAAAACTGACTTGATTTATTTCTGATTATGTACTTTAAAAATGATCCTGTGGTCTGAGGCTTGTTTTTAAATCTGTTTAAAATGCCATTGGTATATGTGCTTTCACTTATCCATCACAGGGCAGTCACACACATTAAATGTTTACAGGCAACTTTTACGGGCAATTTAAGATGACTGAAAAATTATCTTAAATATCTTAAATATATAATAATCTTAAGAATCTTAAATATCTTAAGATGACATCTTGTAGCGTGGCCACATAAGGATTCTTTTTTTATATGTAGAGGCATTAATAAATAGACTGATTATGTAAAAACAGCCTTGTCTTTTCAAAAAAAGGACCCATCCGGTTGTTTGTCCCATGGACTGTTTTTTGGTGCCTGCTTCCCCGCTCGCAAGACTACAGTTCCCGGTTGCCTGATCTGGCTTAAAAGAACAGCCATGAGAAAGCGAGGTGGAGGAGTAGTAATGGTGGACCAGCCCTGCGTTATTTGTTTTTGACGAGAGATAGGAGAGATTGCAGTGAAACCTGTTTTTTCGAAGATTTTTCAGTCATACCAATTATACTCGATTGGACTTTTGCACAGAACTTCTCACCCTCTCTGTCATCGACCTCCTGGATTCCATTAACCCCGGTGAGACCGAACCAGATCTCCTCATACACACAACAACAATATCCCGGACTCTGGACATTTATCCACTCACTCACGCTCACACACATACCCTCACATATTATTGTATTATTGTATATATTTTTGTTTGTTTTATTGGTTTTTGGTGCACCTTTTGTTTACTTTATTTGCCGTTTTTTTTGTTTGTTTGTTTGTTTGTATAATACATGTTTGGGTTAGTTTAATTATTTGTGTGTTCATCTGTTTTGCTCTCCCGTTTTTAACGCAACACCAGCACAGAGATAAAAGACCTCGGATTAGTGTAATATTATTTAATATTAAGTTAGCTGATCGTTACAATCTAATCCCTTACGTTTATATTTTTTTCATATTCATTTATAGCATTTTTGCTGTAGATATTATAAAATTTGGTGTAAAAATCAACAGTAAAAATTTACACTAAAACATAAAACAAATATTTGGCAAAATATCTAACTGAGTCACAATAGCCTCAAGTGATAAAGAGAAAAGTGTATTAAACATGTGTTGCTGCATAAACAGAAGCTGGCAGTGAGATGACGGCAGAGTGAGTGAAGTGTAAAGTGTAGAGTTCTTACAGACAGCAGGAGAGCGAAGATCCTCATGTCCTCTTACAGCACAGGTGTAGCTGCCTGCATCCTCACTACGGACATACAGATTCAGATAATCTTTGCTCTGCTCAGTCACACGCTGTCCGTTCTTGTACCAGATGTAAGTTGGGTTGTTAGTCAGAGTGCAGGTGGTTTTACAGATCAGCTTTCTATACTCTATACTCATCATGCTGTCTGGTACTATAACCTTCAGATCTGCAAATAATCAACAGCGTCTGTTGTAATATTAAGATGCAAACATGTTACTGTTGCTGTGTTGTGTTTTTTTCTTTTTTTTTAGTGCTGTCAATCGATTTAAAATGTTAAACTAGTTAATAACAGTCAGTCTGTGTTTAATCATGATTAATAACAATATTAGTATACAGTTAAACCTTGGATTTGTTATCAAAGCGTGCCTGTACTGTATTTCAAAACATTCGTATATATCAAAGTGATTTCCTGTAGCGTTTGAGACCAGAGAGAGGTGAGGAGGAGGGGAGGTGTGTGTTTGGAGGGGGGGGGTGGCTGACTCGCACTCACGCACACACATACAAACACAAAATAAAAAATGCTTTATGTGCACACACACATGGTCACAGTGTTATAATAAACAGTACAAGCGCACGCTGATGTTGACTATACGAGTGACGCATGCACTGAGACTGAACATGGGAGACAATTACCCGCAATACTGCTTGTATTTCAAGACCTTGCTTGTTTACCAAGTTAAAATGCATTAAAAAAAAATTTGCTTGCCTTGCGAAACACTCACAGACCAAGGTTCCACTGTACTCACATTTACTTATATTTTAAACATGCAATGCTGGAATAAAGAAATGCATGATAAATTGTTTAGAGGAAACATTATGCAGTTTTTAATCTCAAATATTATAATTTAGCAAATTTTAAATTAAAATCCTTAAAATTGGTTTCGGGACTGCATGCAGTGTCTGGGTAGTAGGGGGTCTCGAAACCGGATCGTCAAATCCAAAAACACACAAGAGCCTTAGCCACCTGAGCAATAGTTCTCCTTGAAGGAAGCTCAAACATACAAGATTGGTTTTATCTAGGCTAACATGTTGAAGCTTTTTATTAAGAAAAAATTGCCAGTCAGCACACCGGGTGATGTTTCCTCAGACATCTTATCCGCAATAAATGTGCCATTATCACACACTGCTGGGTAACCGCACTGTGATTATGGGAAGCCATTAGGGTCAAACTTGGTCATATAATTAGTTTGGTAAAAAAAAAATAGTAATGCGATAGAATTTCTACATGAATAACACATTTTAATGCGTTAATCTTGACAGCCTTAGTTGTGTGTGTGTGTGTGTGTGTGTGTGTGTGTGTGTGTGTGTGTGTGTGTGTGTGTTACCTGTAACAGTCAGTTTAACTCCAGATGAGGCTGATATCCAGTCACTTCTCTCTGTTTTAAATCTAAAGTTATAAACTCCAGAGTCACTCACTCTCACATTCCTCACTGTCAGCTCACAGTCAGACGTCACTGTGCTTACAGACACTCGTCCTGAGTATTGTGGATCTGTGCTCAGGTCTTGTGGTTCTCCTTCAGAGCTCTGGACTCGATACCACTCTCTCTGTGTGACACTGGAGTGATCAGGTGTTGTAAATGTACAGGGGATTTTTACTGTAGATCCAGTAACAGCACAGAGACTCTGAGAGGAGAGAGTTACACTGTGCTGAGCCTCAACTCCTGGAACACACACACACACACACACACACACACACACACACACACACACACACACACACACACACACACACACACACCACAAAATAAAATTTATTAATTATCCAAAGCAATGACTCGTAGACTGATCAGTGTAATCACAGTTTTAACGGCTGCTGCAGTTCTTGCAAGAAGTGTGAAAATGACGATAAAAATAGAACTCAGTTTAAAACAGACCATAAACTTCATCTGGGTTTTTAGAAATAACAGTACAAATAAATCCACAAACAAAGAGAGGTGGAGGAGATTAATATATTATTTTCTGAAGTTATAACATAATCATTTGTTTATGCGTTCAAGCGTTTTACGTGTTTAAGCGTTTAAATTTTAACTGCAAAAATACTTCCAATGTTGAGAGCTTTCCTGAACTGTTACAGTAGTGACACAACAGCACATAAAAACATGAGAAAGAGCTGAAATATGTGAAAAGTTTACCTGTCAGTAACATGAGGATTGCTGCTATTGTAATATTTCTCCACATTCTGTAAAACACGGTGACATCAGCCTTCAGACAGCTGACACTTGAAGATCCACCACGTGTAGAGTTTAGATGAAAAAATACAAAAAAGTGATCTTATACTTCTAGTTAACATTAACTGCGTCTGTTCCTCCTTCACTCATACTGCAATTATAAGCAGTTATGAGCTTCTACATGACACTAGCTGTAAAGGGAAGTAGAGTAGTGCACAACAGACATACAGATGTGTGATTAACGCCCTTTTCTTACTCCATCCTCATCTCTACAGGCGTCTCTATAGAGATGACGAATGATGAATCACTGAATATTTTTAGATAAAGATTTAACGTTTAATACTAGTTTAGTTAAAGCAAAACATTGTTTAAGCAGAATTATGGTGGTCCTGTGTAAATCAGCCCACTCCCTTGTATGCAGAAATATTTTTCCCCCTGTGTGAGAACTCTCCTTCTCCTGTATGTTGCAGCCTAAATGCTAAAGCTAATGTGCAAGGCACTATAGGATTTTGAGGCTGACGAGGACACAGTGAACACCAAACCATGTCGGTCATCAGACTTATCATGATAGAATATATAGTGAAATATACAGTGATAATTTCATAATTTTCACATCATTTGCAACTGGACACACTTACCAGGTACTGTTTAATATACAAAATTAATTGGATGTTACTGTTTAGGGCATTAATGCCAACTTTGTAGCAGTCAAGTGTAAATAGCAGTCATTAAAAGAAATAGCAATCAGCATCTTTGTAATATACATCCAAATATGATGTTTTTTTTTGCTAACTATGCTAACTGCTGGCACTAATGTTCACAGGTGCACTTTTTAAATATTTGTGCATATGATATTCGTATTCTTGAACAATCAATTAACAGGACATAAGAATAAGTTGATATTATTCATAAGGTTACATGTTGAGGTTTTCATTTAACCCACTGGACTGAACTGTTAAAGCAGTAATCATTGAAAACAAAAAGGCCTTGAGTTTCATGTGTAATTAATCTAAAATACAGATTTTACCTTTTGAATGACATGAAAAAACATTTTCCATAATATTACAATTTTTGAGATGCATTATACGTAAATTGTGATCATTATACGTAAAGTAAGGTGTTCGTTTTTGCTGTAAATGTTTAAGTCACATGTCTGAACATTTTAAGAACCTTTTAACTACTGAACATATGGTATTAATGTATTCATAAATATTATGCAGTATGTTGTTTAAACTGAACTAGAGCTATCACTAACATCACCAAAGCAGCAAGCTTCAGTTAGTATTAAAAACAATTATGATCTAAAAATCCCATCCTGTATATAGGTCTGTACCCGCACACAGTGTGGAGTAACATCTGATTCTATTCAACATAATGTTTTAGCAATGCTTTACATACTGTCTTGTTGAAGTATACTGGAAATAAATACTCAACTATAAATTACATAAAACACTTTATTTACTAATTAATAAAATGTATATATAAATATGTAGTGTATTGGTGGTGCAAGAAAGGCAGAGGATCAAAGGTCCGTCCTGTCCATGACAATCTACAACAGGGGAGAAATAAACACATGATGTTAATATAAGTTTCTGGTAAAAAGACTTCCTGGTGTTACTATGCAGTTTGACACACACATATGCCCAGTGTGACGGAGAACCGTACACCTGCTCAGGTCTCTGTTCAACTCCGTGCACCTACCAGCACTTCAGCACCAAGGACAGCGGAAAAGGGGCGGAGCGCCGTAACCATTCACGGCCAGCTTCCCATTTTCATTCACCGTCCTGGAGTGAGAACTGTTAATGTTGACTTGCGTTCTTGGATTTTATTCCCGCAGACTCCGAGGATCCCGCTGAACCTCGAGCGAAACCGCGTAGGAGGGTTAACCGGCGCGACTCGGACTCTTCGCTCGCCGCCTCACCACCGGTGCCCAGCTACTGCCCGGCATGGAAGAACGGCGACACCCCCTCACTATAATCGGGTTCGCCCCCATTCACCCGCCTCCTGCACCGACTCTGCACTCCTTCATCACCCCACATTCATAGCACCTAGTGAAAAAAAGGTGAACAAATAATAAAGCTGTTCCACTTGGTACACCGCAACCACTGTGTCCGTGCCTGTGTCAGTACATCGCTGCCCAAAGGGCTTTACACCGGATACACACTCAATTGCATACATTTTATAGAATTCAAGGTTTTAGTAATGCTGTGTACAATTATTGGCTTTTGCCATTATGTATTGCTGCACAATTTGACCCTATCTACCCCATTTTTTATGCACATCTCATGTCCATGAAGAGACTGCTCAGGTGTCAGATCATGAACACTCCCCAAACTCTCATAGAGATCTTGACGTTGCTCACCAACCAGGTTCAGCAAACGCACCCAGCACCCCCTTGTTTGCCCCCACCTCCTGTGCATACTTTTAGGCATGAGCCACATCTCCCTGCTCCGCCTACCTACAACGGGGATCCCTCCACCTGCTTGAGCTGCAGGCCTCCTCATTCCCCACAGAACGGTCAAAAGTCGCTTACATCATCACTCTCCTCTCCGGAAAAGCAAGCACTATGGGATGCTCAGGTTTCCTGCTGTTTGACCTTCAAAGCGGTCACTGAAGAAATAAGGAGAGTTTTCGACACCAGGCAGCGAGCCAAATACTCCAGCTACGCCAGGGATCCCGCTCCGTCTCAGACTATTCTATTGATTTTCGTACTTTGGCTGCCTCTAGTGGCTGGGGTGAACAAGCACTCTTTGATGCATTTCTTTATGGGCTTTCTGATTTATTCAAGGATGAGCTTGCGGCCTGGGAGCTTCCATTTGCAGGGGCTAGTTGACCTAGCGACCCGTATAGATGCCCGTAAACGGACCCAGAAGGAACATCAAACCCCTAGGCCATATGCTCCGACCACCACCTCAGGCGCACCGAATTTATCCCCTGAACCAATGCAGGTTGACCACATACGCATCTCGCCGAAGGAGCGGCAACGACGAAGGGACGACGTAGCCTGCTTTTACTGCGGAAGGGTTGGTCATGGCATACATATCTGTCCATTAAAGGACTGAGCCCCCCCCCGGTAGTGCTGGGGATCTTGGGAAACCCTACATTTACCTCTGCCTCAGATGAATGATCATGCTTTGCTGTCACACTAACCCATGAGAACCAGTCTCATATCACGTATGCCCTAGTGGACTCTGGAGCCGACCAGAACCTAATCTCCTCAGCCACGGCCTCTCAATTGGAGATTCCATTTGTACTAGTCAACCATTTAATGTTCAGGCGCTCGATGGAAGCAAACCTTCACCTATTACTCACTGCATCGCCCCTGTTACTCCATGCTTTTCTGGCAATCACACCGAAACCATCACCTTCCTCATTGTTAAAAGTGCACATGCCCCAATCATTTTGGGGCTTCCATGGTTAAGGCTACATAACCTCCACATTGACTGGGTAAGAATGAGTATCTCCTCGTGTCTACGTTCAGTGGCCATAACTCAGACCCGTTCCACATCACAGGAGGAGATCCCCAGTTTATCCAAGGTCCCGGTACATTACCACGATCTAAAGCAGGTCTTCAGCAAGTCACGGGCTGTTTCACTCCTACCTCACCGGTCCTACGACTGTACTATTGACCTCCTCCCCGGCACCACCCCACCTAAAGGGCAACTCTACGCCCTCTCTCACCCAGAAAGATAGGCCATGGAACAATATATTATGGAATCACTTGTGACAGGGATCATCCGTCCCTCGTCCTCCGCTGCTGGTGCGAGATTCTTTTTGTGGAAGAGAAAGACAAGTCCCTCAGACCCTGCATTGATTACAGAGGATTAAATGAAATCACTGTTAGAACCGCTATCCACTTCCTTTAATGACTACTGCCTTTGAGCTGCTCCAAGATGCTCGCATTTTCACCAACCTAGACCTGAGAAATGCTTATCACCTGGTCAGGATAAGGGAGGGTGATGAGTGGAAGACCGCCTTTAACACCCCCACTGGTCACTATGAATACTTGCTGGTTCCATTTGGTTTAACCAACGCACCAGCGGTTTTCCAAGCACTCGTAAATGATGTCCTGAGAGACTTCCTCACCGTCTTTTTGTTTGCTTATCTCGATGATATCTTGGTCTTTTCACGCTCCCTAAGAGAACACAAGATCCATGTACATCAGGTTCTGCAATGGCTCTTGGAAAACAAACTCTATGTAAAGGCTGAAAAATGTGAGTTTCTCTGTGACTCCACCTCTTTCCTGGAGTTCTTAATCTCATCTGCAGGCATCCAAATGGACCCGACCAAGGTCAAGGCAGTCACAGACGGAGCCTGCTTTTACTGTGGAAGGGTTGGTCATGGCGTACATAACTGTCCATTAACAAGCTCCACCCCTGCTCTTTCTTTTCCCGTCGACACATGGCCCCTGAGCAAAACTATGACATTGGAGACCGTGAAACTACTGGCAGTTAAGCTTGCCCTTGAGGAATGGAGACACTGGCTGGGGGCGCGGAACATCGAATACTTAAGATCTGCCAAAAGACTCAACTCACGGCAAGCACGCTGGTCATTGTTCTTCTCACGCTTCCATTTTACGCTGTCCTATCACCCAGGTTCGAAGAATGTCAAGCCCAATGCCCTCTCCCGGCAATTCTCTCCTCCTCAGGATACATCCTTCATAGAGACCATCCTTCCACCTCACTGTCTTGTGGCCACTACACAGTTGGAAGTTGAGAATGCAGTCCTTCAGTCCCTCAAACAAGAACCGGGCCCAAGCAATGTCCCAATGGGTTACTTTTCGTACCAGCACGTCCACGCCCCCAAGTTTTGGATTGGGCACACTGCTCCAGACTAGCCTGCCACCCAGGGGTGACCCGTACCCTGTTTCTGATGCAACAACGCTTCTGGTGGCCCACCATCAAGGAAGATGTTGGAAACTTTGTGGCATCCTGCGACAAATGCTCCAGAAATAAGACTACAAATCGTGCCCCAGAGGGTCTCCTAAGACCCCTCCCCATTCCCCGCCATCTCTGGTCTCACATCTCCATTGACTTTGTTACCGGATTACCACCCTCCGACAACAACACCTGTATTTTAACCGTGGTTGACCGGTTCTCAAAGTCTGCCCATTTCATTTCATTACCCAAACTCCCCTCTGCCAAAGAGACAGTTGAACTTCTAATTACCCATGTCTTCCGACTTCACAGACTGCCTACTGACATTGTCTCAGACAGAGGCTCCCAGTTCTCAGCGCAATTTTGGAAGGCCTTCTGTGGTCTTATTGGGGCCACACCTAGTCTCTCGTCTGGTTTTCACCCTCAAAGCAATGGTCAAACTGAGCGGATGAACCAGGAACTCGACAAGTCACTGAGGTGCATGGCGTCTCGCGACACAGCTTCTTGGAGCCGATTTCTCTAAATGGATCGAATATGCTCATAACTCGCTCCCCACTTCCTCCACTGGAATGTCCCCTTTCCAGTGTTGTCTCGGTTACCAACCACCACTGTTCCCCACCCAGGAGGAAGAAGCCGCCATCCCCTCAGCTCAAGCCTTTGTTCGCCGCTGCAGTAGGGCATGGCAACGTGCTCGTACCTGATTAAAACACTCCGTCAGCATCTTCCAGCGCAAAACCAACCGTCATCGTTTAGCTGCTCCCAAGTACCACGTCAGCCAATGGGTCATGCTCTCTGCTCGTGACCTTCCACTCAAGACAACTTCCAAGAAGCTCTCACCAAGGTTCATCGGTTCATTCACCATCACCCGCATAATCAATGTTCTGTCAGACTGGCCCTGCCATTGTCTATAAGTGAATCCCACCTTCCACGTCTCCTAGATCCATTGGTTGGTCGTGTGTTCCTTGGCTCCACCCTCCCGCCACCCCCACCACCCAGACTCATAGACGGGGGTGAGGCCTTCACAGTTAGTCGACTCCTTAAGGCTCCCTGCCGCGGACGTGGTCTCCATTACTTGGTGGCCTGGGAGGGCTATGGCCCTGAACAAAGAAGTTGGGTACCAGCCAGTTTTATACTAGATCGATCTCTTATTACTGAGTTCCACAGACTCCACCTCGAGGCGCCTGTTAGAACGCCTGGTGGCGTTTGTAGACGGGGGGGAAACTGTCATGACCCGCCAAGTCACAACCCTGTCATGATCACCTGCACACCCCGGTTCCATGATCCGCCCCACTGCTTTCATTCCACCGCCTCATTCTCCACTCTGCACACCTGTACTCAATCCATAATCTCCTCTCCTCCCTATTTAACTCGTACACAGACTACACCTCCTCGCCAGATTATTGTGCACTCACCATGTCCAATATTCCAGCGTTCTGTCTCATCTTGCTTTCTCGTTTTCGACCTCGTCTTGTTTCAATGACCACTTCACCTCACATCACGAATCACTCGCCATCTCGGAGCTTCCCGGTACTGACTCTTGGAACTGTTTCTTGACCACGAGCCTGGATCATGGACTTTTCCCCTACTCTCCAGCTTCGACCTCTGCCTGTTTTGCGACCAAGAGTAATCCCCATTCATCTGCGTCACCGGCGAACCAACTCGAGCTCAAGGTACACATGCCGGCTCTCTGCACGGAGCTCATTCACATTGCGCCGGTGCCCCGCTTCCGCATTCCACTCGGGCTTAAAGCACACGCTGGCTCTCTGCACGGAGCTCATTCACATCGCGCCAGCTCTCTGCACGGAGCTCATTCACATTGCGCCAGCTCTCTGCACGGAGCTCATTCATATTGCGCCGGCGCTCCGCTTCCGCATTCCATAAACAGTAAGAAAGCACATTTAATTACTTTATAATAACAATAGAACCCAAGGAAAAGCCCCTTTTCTTGACTGTTACATACTGTACATTGAGTAAACACATAGCTAACTATTCAGAAGATATCTAGCTATGATAATACCATTATATTATACAGCGGTATACATTATATGTCACTAAAATAACACTCGTAAGCCCCAGTAAATTGCATACCACAATCCATTAACCATCTGTAACAATACCCATAACAGGAGAAGCTAAGAATTAGCTCAAGGCTAATTAGCACTAGCCGACAGTCAGTAGTCTGCTATCTTAGCTCTTTCAGTAAGCTACCGTTTAGCATAATGATACTCGCTTGCTTATAAATCCATATTTGCACGGGCATTTTACAGAAAGAATGGAGCTAATTGTTAATACCAGGTATATGTGTGTAAGGGACCATCCCTAGAGGGCACTGTGCTTTTTGTTAGTCAACTCAGTTTCCCAGAAGGCACCTCGGTCAGGTGATGCTGGAGCTCACCTGAACCGAGGTAGCTCATTATTAGTGTTATAAATAATAACAAATAAATAATAACAAATAACAAATCATAAAAAATGGTTTTGTTGTGATTGTGTTTTATTTTACTTATCTTTGTTTATATGGGCTCTAACTTGTTCTGTGATCTATGTAACGTATAAGTGTACCTTTTTGGTTAATTCTGTGTATTTGTGTGTGTAGAGTGTTGTGTGTCTCTTGAATTTTCTTTAACCTTCAGTGTGTTGTCCTAGGCTCCCGTGTGTTTCCTTTAACCTCCAATGTTCTCTCGTTAGCTTCTAGTGTGCCTCCCTAGCCTCTATTGTGTCCCCCTAGCCTATATTGTGTTCCCTTGGCCTCTATTGTGTGCCCCCTTTAGCATTTAGTGGCCTCCCGTGGTCTCTAGTGACCTCTGGTGTGTCCCCCTCTCGCTTCTGGTCTCTTGGGGTTGCCCTGTCTCGAGCACCGTCCCTGTCACGGATGTTTCTTCAGTCCTAAGCCTCCGTGTCAGTCCTAAGCCTTCTTATATATGGTATATGCTTAAAGAGACTAGGTATGTGTGTGTGTGTGTGTGTGTGTGTGTGTGTGTGTGTGTGTGTGTGTGTAGAGCCCTATGTTTTGTTTGTGTTTTGTTTAAAAATAAAGGACTTTTTATGTTGAAACTACCCCTCTGCACGTATGCCTGCCCTCTGTGCCCACGGCAGTTACATCCGCCCAAACAGCTCGTAATACCAGTTCGTGACAATGTGTCCAAATATGGAATAATAAGAAAGCAAACTTACAGAGAAGACATGACAAAGTTTCTTTTTAAAAAAAAGCATATATAGACCTCTAAAAATAAAAAGAACTGTATAAAATAGTTAGCATAAAAAACATAGAAAAGAATAATACATTTTATTAGGATAAAACAAATGTAGCAAAAAATGCAGATTAAAAAACAGAATCCTCAAACTAAATCCCTTGATCTACAAATTCTGACCAGCATGAAACGGCATACAGTACTATTTGAGGACTACAGTACACTACTGATGTATCAATACTGCTACTCTGATAAAATGGCAAAGTCACACGTCTTCTCCTGTTCTCTTTGGATACAAAACAGAATGATCACATTTCTCTCAGCACTCGCTTTTTCTGAGGGTTTTTTTTTTGGACAGTGCTTTAGATCTTATATGCATCTGTCCCAAGCCTGCTGAACAAAACAAGATGACCAAAAGACTAGAATTGTGTAATGTGTTACATTTCTAATCAGTCACTTAATGAACTTAATGAAGTAGACTGAGCAGCACAATTCATATCGGTGTAATGATAATGATTTGCTCACTGGGAGGAAGCAGTGTTTCTGCTAATGTTCACAACAGCATACTGAACTTCCTCTTCCTCTGTGGTGTCTGGAGGAAGTCTGGGAGACCCTTCCTGTGTGTGGGAATTTTTAACCTCAACACTGGCAAAGTGAAGGTTATCCTGAGAGGGAGCGGCGACTCTCCCTCTGCAGTCTGAGGCTGGGACAGTTTCATTAGCTGTCCTCAACTTCCTCTTCTGAAGAACACCAAGCACATGTCCATGATAGTTTTATATGAGTAATTAATTTAAGTGAAACATATTAAATTGTTCATATTTACATAGCACAGCCACAGAGCTCCTGGGATGGGTGTTAATGCCAGGAAGACACCCAGTCCCACGACAATGAGCTTTTTTAAGTAAAATGAAACACATAACGCACTGACTCAGCCACTGACCAGCAAGAATGTAACCACTGCTGCTGCTGTTCACACTCGCACACAGCGAGTCAGCCAAGGACATGTGAAAATGCCAGACTCAAAATATTCATATTGTGTTAACCGCTTAACTTTCCCTAAGTTTATATAATAAAAAAAGCAAATAAACTCTAGAAATAAGAAGGTGCAGCACAATAATGTATTATAATAAATTACAATAACCATCAAATAATTTGATATACAGATGTTTCTATAAAATTTGCAGTAAATTATTGCAGTTCTTTGCTTCTCTTTAACTCTTGTCTGTAACTGCATTTACATCCTGCAAATGTTCACGGTTTCACCCAAATCTTGCCTAATCCATTAAATACACTTTGATGCACACAAACATGTTCAGAACTTTCCTGAACTGTTACAGTAGTGACACAACAGCACATAGAGAGCTATGATTACCACATCACCCTATGTCCGGTTCCTCTTTGGTTTTACTTGTGAAATTAAGACCGTATGTTTATTCTACAGTTTATACATTGACTGTCTTACTTTTTAAAAATGTTTTATTTCATTATAATTAACATCATGCTAACTCATATCGTCCCCACTATAATCTTCCCATCGTGAATCCCCATCTTATCTCATCTTTTACAGGTAGATTTTGCCTTTGCTTGTCTCGGCCAATTCTCCAAACTGGGAGTAACCATATAAACAGTCTGTACTTTCCAATAATATGTGTAATTAAACACATTGCAAACAACTAGAGTGCTGTGTTTTTGTCACCTATTATTTTGTTTGGTACATCAACATACAGTACTGTACATTGTTTGTTAACGGCTGCTCACATCAAGAAGTCGTCACAGTTGAACATCCGATCCCCACACAAAAGCTGACACCGCTTCTACACTGATTTTTGGCACAATCCTCCCATTCTTTCCCGGGCTTGGCACCAGCAGTAAGCATGCCTTGCTTTCAGTAGCTGCAAATAGAACCCTGTCCTTTTAAATGGCAGGTAAGAAGCCTGCTGTACCACTAAACCACCAGTGCTCTAGTACATCAACAAAATTTTATTTGGCAGGTTTACATAGAGTGTACAGTTATATATAAAATATATAAAAATCTTCAGTAGACAAAGCTCAATGCAATTATGTGTATGTTAAAATTTGATTTAAATTGCAAATTTGAATATACACTGTATGGCTAAAAAAAGTGGCATGTTCTAAGATTTCTCTTTTGTTCCCCATCACCACACAGACGTTGATTGTGCCATCAACCTCCTTTCTTGCATGATCACCTGAAGGCGCTCTTGTACTCTCTATCTCCACCGCAGAGAGCAGTAATGAGCCAAAACATCACTGAATCACCACCTGCTATCATCCAACCCTCCTCTTCCACAGTGGGAGCCAGCATTTTATTTTTTTTGTAGAGTAGAAGGACAAGTCTCTACACACTTGCATTGATTACTGAAGTCCAAATGATATCACGATCAATAATTGCTATCTCCTTTCCCTCATGTCCACGGCCTTTGAGCTCTTAAAGGGAGCACAGGTTTTCACTAACTTAGACCTGCAAATTGCATATCATTTGGTGAGGATCAGAGAAAGATGTAAGTGGAAGAATGTGTTCAATACACCCCACACACCACCATGGGTGCTTTCTCACTGGGGTTCAGCAAACTTGGCCAGAAAACTTGGCCCCGGGACCAGGTGATTTTTGTCTGTGAGCATGTGTCACGAACTAGGGTGTAATACGAAACGTTCAGCTCTTGTTCTTGCCGTGGGCTTAAGAGGGCAGGCATAAACGCAGAGGAGATGTTTTAAACATAAAATGTTCTTTCAGGCTCAGGAGCAAAAGAACAAAACAAACTAGACTTCAAAACTTAAACCAAACTCAGGCTCTTGAAACAAAAAACACACAGGCTCTTTACACCGAACTGACACCGAATACCCTAAACATAACACAAACGCACAGGCTCTATATACCTTACCGACATAAAGGCTCTATATACTTTACAGACATACAGGCTCTTCTAAGCCTAACCTGCTAGATGCTCCATGCCAAACTCTTAACCTCTCGCTCCTATGAGCGAAAAAAAAAAACATATTCCTGCTCCGAAGAGCGAACCCACACTCACACCGGCTCCGAAGAGTGAACCACACTCACTCGGGGCATACACAAGTTTTAAGCATCAACTGGCTTAGAGCATACAACAGGTTCGAGCCTACGCAGGTTAGCACATACACTAGGTTGTCAGCATACTCTAGGTTTAAAACATACAACAAGTTAGAGCATACACTAGGTTTAAGCATACACTAGATTTAGAACATACAAGTTAGAGCATACACTAGATTAGAGCATATACTTCATTAGAACATATCCAGCTTAGAGCATACACAGGTTTTAGAGCTCACACACTAGCTTAGAGCATACACAGGTTTTAGAGCACACACACTACTCAAAGGACTAACTAACAGAAACACTCAACTACATACACAACCACAGAGAGCCTTCATAACACAAAACCAAACTAAAACATAAGCCAAACAAAACAAATTCAAGAAGATACAGTACCAAGCAAAGAAATTCCCACTTGACATCTTTAATGACCGACTCAGTTTCCCACACACATGATTGACTCACACACACACACACACACACACACACACACACACACACACACACACACACACACACACACACACACACACTCACACATACACAGCCCGGCTTTAACAGTATGGCGTTATATTCCTGCTACAATTCTGAGAGTGTGGTTTGACTTTTTGAGAGCAGACAAACCACTCTATGCAACGTGCAATGGCTCCCCTGCTCGCTCAACATGCTCTTTGCGCACGCACGACTTCTCGACTCTGTGCGCGCTCGACTCTGCCTGCATGCACGTTCAACATTTCTTTTCTGTGCGCTCTCGACTCTGCCTGTACGCTCGCTTAACACTGCCACAAAACCAGCCAATCACAGACTTCCACACACGACTTCTGATTGGCTGTTTCTTCTCCAATCAAGTGGCACTACTATCGACCGCATAACGGAAGCATTGTAAATAAACTTGGATAAGTAAAGCGAGCGAGTTGAATTTTTTCGGTGAGTATTTAATTACTTGTTTTTAAGTATTAGAAAGACTGATTTTGTTTATTATATTTTTATGCCACATTGTTTTGTGACAGACGTCCAGGAAAAAAAATCCTGAGGTTTTGTCTCCAATCAGGCTTTTTCAAAATAGAGGAAGTGCGGGATATTTTATGTTCTGAAAAACATGACAGAACAAAACAACGGAAACAGCAATACTCCACCTCAGCATCAGCTGAGTTCAGTTCTATGTCCATGAGGACAGTTTCATGAGGACAGTTCTATGTCCAGTTATAAGTCTAACTGAAAACATTCTAATTTAACATCTTGACTTGATATAGGGTCATGGCACAGTTGAGTCAGAAACTTGGTGTCTTTATTACTGAACACAATGGCCACAAATAGTGTCCAGAGGTCTGCAGAGAGTGTACAGCCAAAGCCTAGAAATGTAACAGTGCAACAATAGTTGGCAAGGTTTGTGCTTTCTTATGTATTCATATTTTTCATTTGCACTTTTCATAAATGCATAGTTCTCTTAGGGTTTCCGCCATATAGAACATATATATACATACACAAGGTATGTGTATACTGTCTATATGTCCGTGTTTGTACTGCTATTTATTTATTTATTTATTTTATTATTATTATTATAAATCCCAGTTCAATCATGGTGTTTAACTCCCACCAGCAACTTAAGACAATCAATAAGTCCACCGCCTTCAATTTTTCTCTGCTATCAAAAAACACATCCCACACACCTATACCAGCAGAGGAACTTGAACTTCTCCAAGCTGGCATGGGAAGACGAACAGTGTGTCTTCCTGAAGACAGTGACCATGCAGAGGTTTAAGCGCGAACGTGATGCGGATGCGTTTTTTGTGAGCTCCTCGCAGGTGAAATTTCAACTAAATGACAAACAGACTGAGATGTTTATTTTGTTTATTTTTTGACCATGATGTGATTTATGAACACATACCCGCACAAAATTAGTGGATACCATGTGAATCGCAGCTCCTGGCAGCAAACGAGGCGGCTATGAGACGCGGGCTAACACGGCTAGCTCGGCTGACCCTAGAGGTACAGTATTCACGAGGGGGACCCACTTAGTGCTGAAATGTTGTTTCAAACTTACTTCGCGACCTCTTGAACTTGTAAAAGAAGAAGCCGCTGCTCGACCGAGCCCATAGATCACTCCAACCAAAGCCCAAGCCCGATCAGCCACCCAGACTGTTCATTGTTAGGGTTCACTTCTTCCACATTCATGAACAGATTCTCCAAACTGCACGCCAAAATGGAAAGCTGACCTACAAGGGAAAATCTGTCTTTTTTTTTCCCGATCTTAACGTTAACGAGGCAAAGAAAAGAGCGGCTTCTGGTGAAGTGCGCAAACACCTACGGAATGTCCAAGGAGCTTGATTCGGATTTCGTCACCCTGCCAGATTTCGTATTACCCTGCCAGGTAACTCAGAGCAGCTCTTTACAGATCCTCAAGAAGCGATGGAGTATGTAAAAAACACCAAGACCGTCGACGCGAACGGAACTACGGATTCGCCTTGGTAACTTTTGGTGGGAACTCCTTATGTTCTATTTACTGTCTTTCAAGGACAATCGTCCACCCCGCAGTTTTGCAGGCTATTCTAGTCTGCAATGATCTGGAAGGATTCACACTTTGCTTTGACAAAGTGCCTCGTGTGACATTTCTTTTATTATTTTTACTAGTACTCACTTAAATTGCTGTTTCATTTCGAAGCATGCCTCGAGCAGTGTGCTATTTTATTTATTTATTAGTTTTATTATTATTATTACCTTGTTATCTCCTAAAATCATAACTCTGCACAATGAACTGGCCTGTATGGTGTGTAGTTTATCTGAAACGGGTTAATGTCGTGGTCTGTATATTTAATCTGTGTCGGCTCACCTGATGATACATTTATTTATTTATTTATTTTGCGTATCCTAGACGGAAAGTTCATCGTCTGCGTTTTCTTGTATTATATGGGGATTTGCATACACCAGGTTCAGGGAGGTGTTGAAGTGGGTGGGGGTTATAGGTTTTTTTTTTGTTGTTGTTGTTGTTGTTGTTTTGTTTGCTTTTTTTGCGTTGTTTTTTCCTCTATCCTTTTCAAGCTGTTGTGCCTATATTTTATTCATTGCACAATAATTTGTTGTAAATTTTCAATATCTCTGGATACATCTGTAATATTTTTCTCTGACTTTTATATCTATAAACAGAGTCATTAATTTTGTAAGCTGTCAGATCTGTGCCACCCCAGCCTCGGGGGTTCAGATCTGGCTCACCGGATTACTGAGCCGCCTCCTTGTCTCCCCCTAGTGTGTCTACGTTGTGTATGTCTTTCACCATTAGCACGAAATGAAGTTCACCTGTGTCTGCCTAGTGTGTCTCCCTATTTAAGCCAGCCGCTCCCATAGTGTGTTGTCTGTTCACAGTTTGTCTGTTTAGAATACTGCCCGTGAGTGTGTGTCGGCTTTCATGAACATTTCAAACATTACCATCTCTTCTCCCAGGACTGAGCCACGGCTGGAGAGCGGAGCGCGTCCAGCTAAGTGACTTGCGAGTGCCGCTGAAGTCAAGGTCAAGTTCAAGTCTCTCTTCTTCTCACGCCTAAAGGGTTCCTGTTTTTTCGTTGGAGCGACCCATGTTCAGTTCCTAGACTGGGATAGAGTACGCGCCCGCTCTCGGCTCAAAGTGAAGGCACTCGAGTCCTGTGTTGATATTTAAGTTTTGATGCATAACTTTATAATATATATGCACTTAATTTCGATGATGATACATTTTTTTATTTTTTTTTTCTGCTATACCAAATTTACATTCAGGTTATTTAATCATCGGGGGAGATTTCAATCTTTGTTTAAATCCTCAACTCGTCAGAGCTTCTCAGCGAGGAACAGTCAGCAAAAATAATCAGTTCTTTTCTTAATGATTATGTAGTCACAGACATTTGGCGATTTCTAAACCCATCTACACGTGGCTAATTCTTTCTTTTCTCATGTTCATCAATCTTTCTCCCACATTGATTACTTTTTAATTGATAACAAGCTCCTGTCATTGGTTCAGCATTGTACTTACAATGCAATTGTCATTACAGACCACGCGCCTCTTACCTTAGGCCTGAGCTTTGAATGTAGGTACCTGCAGCGCCCACCCTGGAGGCTGAATGTTCGACTACTAACTATTGAAGGACTTTGTCCAGACTATTTCTTCCCAAATAGACCTTTTTATTAGTGTAAATGCTCCCCCAGATGTAACACACAGCACATTTTGGGAAACATTAAAAGTCTATATTAGAGGTCAAATTATATCTTACATGTCATTTGAAAAGAACAAACTGAGGAGGTCTATGGCGGGTTGGACAGATCGCATCTCGCAGTTAGAAAATCGATATATAAGTAGTTCTTCGTCCATGATACTTAAAGAATACCTCTTCTTAAAAGATGATTTTGACACCCTTTCTACTGCTGCTACTGAGGAGATGTTGATTAAATCATGACATGCTTTTTATGAGTATGGGGAGAAGGCAAATAGGCTCTTGGCCCATCAGCTCAGACAGTCCTCTGCTTCCCATATTATTTATTCCAGCTATTAAAGCACATAATACCTTATTGTCAGATCATCGGGAAATCAATAATCATTTCTGGAATTATATCGGTTACTGTATTCTTCAGAGCAAATCTCTGGTTACAAAGACTTTCATAACTTTTTCAAAGATGTCTCACTACCTCATGTGAAAACTTATGCTGTGCAGTTTTTGGATGGCCCCATTTCTTTAGATGAGGTTTGTGATGCCATTTCAGCCATGCAATGTGGTAAAAGTCCTGGCCCAGATGGTTTTATGGCTGAATTTTTAAATAAATGTTCTGGACAAGTAGCTCCCCTTTTGCTAAATATGTACAGTACAATGAATCGTTCGATCAAGCCTGTCTTCCCCAAACTCTGCGGGAAGGTTAAATTTCCTTAATTCTGAAAAAGGACAAAGATCCCCATATGTGTAGTTTATACCGCCCAATATCTCTTTTGAACGTTGATGTAAAAATTCTAGCCAAAATTCTTGCTTCACGATTAGAAACAGTTCTTCCTAATATTATTTCCACTGACCAAACTCGCTTTATTAGAAGTAGATTTTCATTCTTTAATGTCAGAAGATTATTTAACATCCTCTATCATCCTATGTCTTCATCAAATTAAATTAAAAACATTACAGACATAAAAGGTCATGAAATTGTATTTGGCAAATATGTTTATTCTTATCTGATCAAAATGTAAATGTGTATGTATACTTCCAAAAAATTAAGTGTGGATCGGGAGATAAGAAGCATTAAGTATTATGAAAAATGGTCTTATGATCCTGTATGAAAATGTATATTTTTCACCTAGGTGAGACACATTTTAGAACCAATACGTGTTTTGGCCGATTACTATTTTAAAGCCAAGACCTTAAGACCTTTTTATTTAAGAAAGTTTATAATTTTTGATTTGGTTTTAATTGATTGTTTTATACCTCTTCTATTTTTTATTTCTATTATTATTTTAGCCTTGATGTGGTCTTATTTTATTGCTTTATACCTTTTCTATCTTTATTTTTCTTTAATGTTAGCACTTTGAGATTTAATGAATGAAAAGTGTGTTACAAATAAAATGTATTATTATTATTATTATTATTATTATTATTTATATACGTTAACTGATGATTATTTTATTCATGTATTTATACAGCACTATTGGTGTGATAATGGCAGTCGGCCTTGCTCAAGGAGACCAGCTCCTACTTCTTTGAAAGAATGGTGCTACAATTTCCTCTGCACTGGAGAGGTGTTGTCTTTCTAAGGATGATGTGGCTGATTTAGAGTCTTCTTTACTCATCAGCAGGGTAGAAATCCTGTCTAGCACTGTAATTGGGTCCTTAACGTTTTAAAAATAGTCTGCTTTCTATTTCCATAACTATTTAACATTTTCAAGTTGAAGATGCTGCAGATGCACAGTCCCTTATGTCGTGGGCTGATGAAATTGTGAGCTGTGGATATACTAACCAGATAAAGCTGGACAGTAAATAAAACATCAATCTGTAAGAATAAAAAAGAACCTGTAATTTACACATTTTTACTTATTAAATGGTGTTTTATTAATATGCTTTTCTTCACAGTGCTATTGTTTTACACTCTACAACAAGACTGATTCCAGTGCTGCAACAACTTAGAAAGGGCCTGGAACTTTATGGTCTGGTGAATCAGATGGCTGCAAACCCAGAAGCTTGACACTCTCTGTTTGTTCCTGGAAAGATAATTAAAGTAATGATTAATTCTGTTTTGTGCAAATGGTGCACAGCCCCTTGTTCTGTACTGAACTCGATGTTTATCCTTTGTAGCTTTGATAAGGCAAATTTGTATTGACTCCTTTTAGCCCGATGCTGATATCATGATGATGACCTGCCAACCAGATTTCAGTAAAAAGCGGTCCTCTAGGGAGAGGACTGAGAGGTGCATCATTAACTTCCTTCAAGATTTATTGCATGATCTTTAAATACCATGTACTATACTATCCAGTAATACATAGATGATTGTTTTACTTTAATTTTAAGAGCAGCTGTAAACTTAGATAAAAGATTCCAAGTTCAATTTGCTTTTGACTTGCATACAGTGTGTATATATTCATACATTTCAGATGGTGAGAGAGACAGTGCAACTGGTGTAGAGTCAGAGCCTCTTCAAGTCCAGCATGTGCTCTAGTGGATTACTGGGCAGACTCACATGTCCATTCTGCCTGATGAAAAACTTACAAGTTTGATCATGAATGCAGGGGGTGACCAGGAGATCACTCACTGTCCGCTTAATCCTGTATTCAGGGTCACAGGGGGTCTGGAGCCTATCCCAGGAGACTTGGGGCACATGGCAGGGTACACCCTGGACAGGGTGCCAATCCATCGCAGGGCACAGACACACATACACTCACTCATTCACACACTACGGGTAATTTAGGAACGCCAATTAGCCTAACCTACATGTCTTTGGACTGTGGGAGGAAACCGGAGTATCCGGAGGAAACCCACCAAGCACGCGGAGAACATGCAAACTCCATGCACACAGAGACAGGAATTGAGCCCGGACCCTGGCGGTGCAAAGTGACAGTGCTAACCACTACACCACCGTGCCGCCTGACAAGGAGATCACTACTGTGAGTGCCTGCACTCGTACTGTGACTTTTCCAGTACAGCATCTAAAGACTTACACAGAGTTTAAAAGAATCATATGCGAAGCAGTTAGATATGGAGTTGGATTCTACAGAGTTTAGAACCATCTCATTTCTTGTTTTAAACATCAGCTGTTGCAATAGGTTCACCTCAGTTTGTTTATTTCCACATGGCTTCAATAATACAGTTTAAACAGCTTTGTGTAGACATTATGTACTGTTTGTTACAAGTAGCACATTTGTTCATTGTCAGTAAATTAATTATTAAACGATTAATTATTATTAAATATATTAAATCCGTTAATTATTTTAAAACTTGCCTACCGGTAACTTGTGGAAATGTTCATTCTTTGGAAGTTCAGAGATATTTCTGACTAGTTATTTTGTTTTTCAATTTAAAATTTCATCACTAGTTCGTCACGTTGTGTCGTATGTACAAGTCCCGACCATGTGACTGAGATGGTTCCATAGGATTGAAAATTCTCTGGAGTTCTTGCAGGGTTTGCTCATCCAGTGGGCACTCAATTTCAGGAACCACAACTGCGCCGTTAGAGACTTCTCGCAGTACAGCGCTCTCCCAGTCAATACCGGGGTCTTGAAGTTCCTTTAATCCAGAAACACAACACTGTCCAGTCAGGCATAGGACTAGGTACTTGTCTATTTAATATACAAATTAATATTACTGGAATAGTGCTGAACACTGTCAAATATGTCACTAAAACCCACAGCAGAGCTCCTGCATAAGGGTGAAATTATTTTAGAGGGGGAAAAAAAGCCAAAACGTTGCATCTGCTGATAATAGAGACTCACTGAGTAAAACCTTAAACTTATGGTATTGGCTGAATCATTACCTGCTGTATTAAACCCAACATTTTGATGCAATCAGGAGTTTAAACCATAAGTTTAAGGTTTTACTCAGTGAGTCTCTATTATCAGCAGATGCAACTTTTAGGCTTTTTTCCCCCCTCTAAAATAATTTCACCTCAGTTTGTTTATTTCCACATGGCTTCAATAATACAGTTTAAACAGCTGTATCATTTAAGAACAGTGAAAAAGAAATATATATATATATATAGTAGCTAGTTTTTAAGCTAATAATTATAATGTGATTGTACAAGCCAAAATAAGCACTTGGAATGTCATAAACATTGATTAAAGAAAGACAGAACCATACCAATGACAAACTATTTACATGCGGCCTTGGTGTTGCAGACTCCTGTTTCAGTCGTCGTTGTTTAACAATGAGCTATCCAAGGAAAATTAGATAAGTAAATAAAAAGACACAACTGACAAAACAATCAGTATTTCTAATATGTAAGTCAATAATAATAATAATAATAATACTTAAATACTTATCGAAGACACGTCATATAAAAATGCAACTCGCTCGCTTTACTTATCCAACTTTATTTACAACGCTTCCGTTATGCGGTCGATGGAAAAGAAACAGCCAATCAGAAGTCGTGTGTGGAAGTCTGTGATTGGTTGGTTTTGTGGCAGTGTTGCAATGCTGTACAATGTTGAGCGAGCGTACAGGCAGAGTCGAGCGCGCACAGAATCGAGAAGTCGTGCATGCGCGGAGAGCATGTTGAGCGAGCAGGTGTTTTATCTAACACCATGTTTTCACAGCATCCATCCAATCTGCATTTCTTTCCCTGCAGTTATTAATTTTGTTACATTCTTTAGTTCAATTCTTTAGTGTATATCCTAAATAAGTTGCATTTAGTCCTCCTTGCTCTTTTCACTTAGATAAATTAAATTCCTCTTGCTGTGACTATCCAAATAAATCTCATGGACAGTTTCTTTAAATGGCAGTTTTTCATCTAGTGGGGAAAAAAAACACTAAATAAAAATAAGATGCAAAGTACAAAGTTCCACAAATTAATTGTATTCTGATTTTGTGAATGGGCACTTACTACATTTTAGTTCCAGATTTCTTGTGGTTGTTTAAAATTTAACCTTTTATGTTAAAAACATGTGTCATTATTTAATTGTTATACTTTACGTGCTGTATCTTAATGGCGAGGCAATACTGCTGTTCACTCTCTCTCACAAACATGCACACGCGCGCACACACACACACACACACACACACACTGTTTCTGTTAAATGAAGCTTGACATATATTTATGGGCGTTTATTTGTTGTATTAGGTTACTTTATGGTGTATCTGTACCACTTGAGTTTAAGGGTTTTTCAAATAATTTGTTGTATTAGTTTCTGTTCTTTGAATTTATTTTGAAAGCAAAACTATTGTATCATCATGATAGGTAGATTTTTTGGGGGGTCTTAACATGCTCAAAATTTCACGAAAAATCTGTTGCCTATACATGTCAAACTCTGTACTTTTGTAGATCTCACTGAGCTGAACAATTTTCACTATGCATGTCATAGACTTAACTCAACACAAGATAAGATTTGATTCATTTGCAAAACACACATTTATAACATCAGCAATATAAAGTAAACACACTACACATCTTACACACACACTGTACACACATAATATTACACATTGTACACACACACACTGCACATCCTACACACACACACGCTACACATACTACACACAGACACTATACATCGTACACACACACACACACACACACACACACACGCACACACACACTACACATACCTGTATATACAATATTTTCAGTGTGTACATGAATGTATAAAATGTCTATATTGCATGTCTATGTCTATAGTTTCCAATTTGGGAAATTCCCTCTTAGACAAAATGGCATTTCATTATGAGATTCATTTCCTTAGGTCCGGTTACAGTTTTTGGCCATATGATGGCAGTGTTGGTGAAGGGGACAGTCAAGTGGATTGGTATGCATTATATTGGCTGCGTTTCATTCCGAAGTATACTTCACAGGGTGCTCCCTGCTCCATTTGCAGGGAATGTCTGTAAAGGGAAATTTCTTCAACAAAATTCCACAATTCGGTACACCAAGGGAAGGCATCAGCTCAGACGTCACTTCCTCAGATACCCGCCACGGACATTAAATATCGAATATTTATTGAAACAAAACTGATACCATTATTAAACATACTATTGAAACGTGTATAACTTGTAAAAAAAAAAAATGATTATAATAATAGTTGATTAAACGTATGGATATTTTTTTTTTTTTTACTGATTTTTTTACTGCCTATATAATACCAAGGATTTCCTGATTAAATTAAAATGTAATTTTCGTGTCATTTAATATGATGTCATCCTCGGTAATAATAATAATAAATATATAAATCCTTTTTCAATCCTTTGAACTGAACATTTTCGCTCCCTGTGGTTTGGAATTACACTTAACATGGCTGACCAACATGTGTAGTATAATTTGCAGGGTACTTCAGGCCGTTTGGAACGCACCTATTGTATATTCATGTCAATGGTGTATAAGACTCCCTTTGTCGGACTAAAGAACAAATCCAACTTGAATGGAACTTGTTTGTAAGTGAGGGACTACCTGTATTTTACTATCACAATTATCAGGAGATTTCTTTAAATAAGGATTTTCTCCTATACTGTATTTGGTCTTGCAGCTTCTATCCACGGGTAGCACTTTGTTTGTCAATCTCCTTGCATTCTTTCACCTACTTTAAACATATCAAGAGGACCGAGCTGTAACTAACAGCCAACACTGATTCCACTCTCTGTTTACTTCAAAATTGTCTGTACAATGTCCCCCATTGGTTTGTGTGTTAATGTCTTCTTGAGAACAAAATGCCATCTCGTGGTGACACCCTGCAAAGAAATAGAATTTCAGTGGGTGTGTTTACCGTGAAATCTAGACAGGCCCTTTTGGCAGTGGAAGGCAGGGGTATCCTGGGAGGCTCTGGACGCTTAGCTGCCAGATAATCGCTGTTTGTGCATAAACTGCACGGTTCAGGCTGTTAAGTGGCTACCGCTGTAAACGTCTTTGGATGATTTAATGTGCCATAAATTGTTTATTATTTATTTTGTAGAATATATCTACTTAACTGTATTAATTATACTTAATAACACATTTTAAATGATCAGGCTTGTTCTTATGTTATGTAACAAGGGTTGTACAGTTGCTTAAAGATGCTCTATGAAATTAATAATAATACTATTATCATTATGACAAAAAAAGCTGAATTTTATTTACATATCTTTAAACTTTCTACTGTAATAGATCAGACAAGGTCAAATTCATGTTATTATAATTTATTATTATTATTATTAGGTTATTATTCCTGGCATTATTATTAACCATTTCACTGCAGATGTAAAAAAAAATAAAAACACACAAATATAATCAGAAAACAGCAAACAAATTTGTAAAAGGTTTAGACAAATAACAGAAAGATGAGAGCAAAACTGACTGAATTAATCGGTGATTATTTATTATTTCCCCACCGAGTCCAGCATGAACAGAGATCAAGGGAGCGAAAAGCTGATCAGAAAATGATGAAAGGTATCGATTAAAACATAAAGGTTGATCCTATACCACTGTAAACAGTATATACGAGTTTATTATAGATCAAATGTTACAATAGACAACTGAGACACAAAAGGAGCTGCATAAATAACAACTGAATGATAAATAACAACTTACATTTTATATTTTCATATTCTTACATTTTACATTTTATATTCTATATTTTATATTTTATTTAATTTTATTTTATTCTCTTAGGTCAGGGCAGTTGCCTAAGCATTTCACTGCATATCGTACTGTGTAGGATTGTGTATGTGACAAATAAAATTTGAATTTGAATTTGAATTTGAATTTGAATTTACTGAAGACAGAAATTAGTCCTTTGTGACGTCTTCATGCTGTTTAACTCTAATCCTAAAACTCTCACCCTGAGCTTCCTTCCTGTGCTGTTCATGATGCTGAAGGTAAAGTCACTAACCAAACTCAACTGTTATCATTCTCCAGTTCTTTAGTACTTCTTCTGACAGAGTCGAGTGGGCGCACCCTGAAACAAAATACACAGATTATCACATTATACACTATAATAAACACTATTTTGAACAAATTTACAGGTTCTGAATATCTGTATGCATCACATCTAAAAGAAATGCACCAAAAACTTAAAATAAATAACATTTAACTTTAACATATAAATGTGTAAGGGAAAAATGTTGACATTTATGATCTCTTGTTTTTTTGTGATATTTTCTGTTGAACAGAAAATTCTGTTCCCATGTAAAAAGGATATTAACACTCTGTTCTCATGTGAAAAGGATATTCGCTGTATGCAAGGATGGATACAGGGAGTCAAGAATTCAGGAGCATGCACACTCTGTTCCTGTTTCTCAGGCCTCCTTAGTTCTTTTTTTGTAAACTGCATAGCATTGATACGCCTTAGACATTAACCAGCTGTTGCAAGACTATGCCTCCCATTATGTGCTTTGCCCGCACAGGAGGGTGTGTAACTACTATATGTGTGTGTGCTTTCTAATAAAATTCAGACTTCTGTGTGTTGGTTGTTCTTTGACTCGTTCTCCTGGCCAGAGGTGTGTTGCAGACGGACCGGCTTGCAGTCAGATCGATCGGGGATCGGTAAAATAAAAGCCCCAACAAAATGTTACATTTATGTTAACATTTATAATTTAAATTTTACATATAACATATAAATAACATTTAAAATAATTTTAACCTTCCTATTATATTTGGGGTGATTTTGACCCAATGTTTCAATGTTTAAAGTCTCAAAATAAATGGTTGACGCTTTTTTTTTGCTTCATATTTAGTGACTTCCTAATTTAATTGGGATATCTGGGTAAACGTAAAATTAACATCATATGCTTTTAATGTCCTGTACACTTGTTGTATGCATTAGTGTTCTTTGGGGTCAATTTGACCTTAGGCTGTTTTTGCTGTATAAAACATCAGAAAAAAAGGGAAATATATATATATTTATATATGTATATATATAGATAGATAGATAGATAGATAGATAGATAGATAGATAGATAGATAGATAGATAGATAGATATTTGTTGGGGTGGGAAAATATGGCTCCTGTGAAGATATTGAAAGAGAAAATGTCCTGCTGATGAGCATTATGCACAAAGATGCTGTCCTGAGCACCAGAGAAGACAGAAAACCACAAATGGTCTTGGACTACAATGAAAGGTTAATAACTTGGACAAGGCCACAGCCAAATACAACTGCCTGTTGGTTCCTTGTAACTTCCTTCAACATTATTGATTTGAGGACCTACAAGGCCTTTGTATTAGGGAGTGAAATGAACAAGGACTGGAACAGCAGAAAACGTCTCGGGTTACTTGACTGTAACCCTGTTCCCTGATAAAGCGGGAATGAGATGCTGCGTGAAAACGCTATGGGAACATCTCTTTGTTGCCCGGTTGTGAAGCCTGTGCATGCCAGATTCGCCGAATACCTTCGGCTTATAACCTGTGCCAGGCATGACGTCACCGAATAAGGTGCACCTGCAGGTTATAAATAGGAGTGAACCGGAAACATCCTCAGGTCAATTTTGTCTGAAGGACGTCCAGGCACGCCAGCAGTGCGGCATCGGAACGCAGCATCTCGTTCCCACTTTATCAGGGAACAGGGTTACAGTCAAGTAACCCGAGACGTTCCCTTTCAAAAGCTACACTCAATGCTGCGTGAAAACGCTATGGGAACGAGAATACCAACGCCGCCGCACTGCAAGTGTCTGGACCCCCAGGTTGTGTAGCGTGTGCGCACAAGCCGAGGAGGTCTCAGACCTAGCTCTGGGATGCTGACTGAGGGATCCGTGAACCCAGAGTAGCATTGACATCCAGACTATAAAATCTAACAAACGTGTGTGGAGAGGACCAGCCCGCCGCATCACACACCTGCTGCAGGGGGACGCCTCTTGCCAAGGCAATCGATGAGGCAATCCCCCTGGTTGAGTGAGCCCTGATTCCTAGAGGCGAAGAGTGACCACGCGCCTCATAGGCTAGGGCAATGGCATCTCTCACCCAGTGTGACAGAGTCTGTCTAGTGGCAGCCGCCCCCCGGTTGCGACCCCCATGGCAAATAAAGAGCTGCTCTGACTTACGCCACTGGCTAGTGCGGTGGACGTAGATCCGAAGAGCACGTACTGGACACAGTAAGTGAAGTCTTTCCTGCTCCGGAGCTGTGAAAGGCAGAGGACAGAAGGCTTCGAGAACAACTGGGTGCATGGTCGAGAATGGAACCTTGGGAAGATAGTTCGGGTGAGGATGCAGAATAGCTTTGACTAGCCCAGGGGCAAAGTCTAGGCAGGATGGGGAGACTGACAGAGCCTGCAGATCCCCAATCCTCTTCAAAGAAGTAATAGCTGTCAGAAAAACCATCTTAAGAGACAGAAGCTTGACAGGCGCTGACTCTAGTGGTTCGAACGGGGTGTCGGCCAGGCCTTTGAGTACGATAGTTAAGTCCCATGAAGGGACCGTAGCTCTAGTGGGCGGCTTCAACCGTTTAGCTCCATGAATAAAACGGGCAACTAAATGGTGCTTGCTCACAGAAACCCCGTTGTTCAGAGCGTGACAGGCCGAAATAGCGGCTACGTACGTTCTGAGCGTACTAGGGCATAAGCCCGAGGACAACTTTTCTTGCAGAAACTCCAGCACTGAAACAATCTGGCAGTGAACTGGGTCTATGTGTCTTGCCATGCACCAATTTTCAAACACACTCCATTTGAGGGCATAAGTTCTTCTAGTGGAGGGAGCCCTGGCACTTAAATGGTTTCAATTATGCTGGCTGAAAGCCCAGCCTGTCTCAGTTGGTCCCGTTCAGGGGCCAAACGTGAAGGTTCCAGAGCTCGGGCCGGGGATGAAGTATTGTCCCCTGCGCCTGAGACAGAAGATCCCTCCTCACTGGAATCACCCAGGGTGAGCCGTCGAGGAGAGATATTAGATCCGAGAACCACACTCTGGTCGGCCAATGGGGCGCTATCAATAAGAGGCGCAACCCTTGTTGACGGACCCTCGCCAGGACTCCCGGGAGCAGATACTATAGGTGGAAACGCATAAAAAATCCACCTCTGCTACGTAAAATCTTTCCCAGATTGGCTGACTACTTTGGGGTGGATTTTCCATTCCCCATGTTTTACAGCTTGTCTGGATAGCAAGTCTGCTCCTACATTCATATGCCCTGGAATGTAAATCGCCCTGAGGGACAGGAACTTGTCCTGTGCCCAAAGCAGAACCTGGTGCGCTAGCTTGTTCAAGCGGCGCGAGCACAGTCCACCCTGGCGATTTATGTACGAGACTACCGCAGTGCTGTCCACCCGCACTAGGACATGGTAGCCTCTCAACTGCTGGAGGAAGTGTTTCAGGGCCAGAAACAGAGCCATCATGTCGAGGCAATTGATGTGCCACGCGAGAAGATGACCTCTCCAGCTCCCTTGTGCTGGACGGCCATCCAAGACCGCACCCCAGCCCGTGAGGGAAGCGTCTGTCGTTAGCATCTTGCGACGACAAGACGGACATAGAGTGGGACCCAAAGTCAAAAACCGGGGTCTGAACCACACAGAACGGGTACGAAGCCCCCGGCGCGTAACCCTTATTAGCCTCTGGGGATTGGCCCTTGAATGAAACCCCCTGGCTCTTAGCCACAGCTGAAACGCTCTCATGTGCAGAAGGCCCAAAGGTATCACCGTGGACGCAGCTGCCATGAGGCCTAAGATTTCTGAAAGTGATGAACGGTGACCTTCTGGCCTAGCTTGATTTCCTTCAGGGTGTTGAGAATGGATTCGACATGAGCAGGAGACAACTGTGCCCGCATTGTGACCGAATCCGATGTGACACCCAAGTATGTTGTCCTCTGAACAGGAAGGAGAACGCTTTTTGTGGCGTTGAGTCTCAATCCTAAGAATGAAGATGGGCTAGGACGACATCCCGATGTCGAAGCGCTAGCTCCTGAGACTGGGCCAGAATCAGCCAGTCGTTTATGTAATTCCAAAATACGGATGCCCTGGAGTCCTAAAGGAGCCAGAGTTGCATCCATGCATTTTGTATATGTGCGGGGTGACAGAGCTAGGCCAAATGGAAGGACCCAATATTGGTAAGCTTTGCCCCCAAGCGAACCTCAGGAACTTCCTGTGCTGTGGCAATATTTCTATATGGAAATATGCGTCCTTGAGATCGATTGTCACAAACCAATCCTCTAGTTGGATTTGAGAAACAATCATTTTGACAGTCAACATTTTGAATCTGGATTTCTGAGATAGCGGTTCAAGCCGCGAAGATCCAAGATCGGACGCAACCCTCCCCCTCTCTTGGGCACCAAAAGTACCGACTGTAGTAGCCCGATCCTCTGTCTGGGAGGGGAACATGTTCTATGGCCCCTTTGCCCAGCAGAGTCTGTAACTGCTGGGCCAGCAGATGTGCTCGATCCGGTTTCACGGAAGTGGAGACCACGCCGTTGAAACGCGGAGGACGATGTGCAAACTGAATCCTGTAGCCTGTGCCTACAGTCCTTTATACCCAAGGTATATACCACGTGGTCCTTTATACCACGCTGCCAGCTTCTCCGAAAGGGGCACGAGCTTTGACACTTCGGCTAGACTGGGGGGGGGGGGGGGGGGGGGGGGGTGTTAGGTGTTGGGAGATGAAGTGTGGCAGGAGATGCATGAACACCCAACTTTTTTTTTTTTTTTTTTTCTTTGGAGACCGGCGCTCCCTGAACACCAGTGGTGGCGGGGATTGAACACCGGCCTCCCGGGAGTGCCAGGGAGGAGGCCCTGTTTTGTGATGAAAATCCAGGCGCCCCTCCCCGGAGGGAGACACCCCCACAGCCCCAGGCGCACGAACTCAGGGCCTCTTCTTTGAAGAGAGGAAGCTCCTCAGATCCGGTCTTTTCGAAGCAGATTTTTGAGAAGAGCGGTGAGCCCCACCCCAGCCTTTACGGGGGGGGTGCGCGGCTGGTCACGCTCTCCTTCTGCACCTCACGCCTGATACCTCCCAAAGGCCTGTTCATATAGCTTTGCCTCCCGAAACCTAGTGGCGGCGGAATTAACAGCGTCGCCAAAAAGGCCGGAAGGCGAGATGGGGGCATCGAGGAGGGCAACACGATCCTTTTCCTTGATGCCCGTGAGGTTCAGCCACAGATGCCTCTTCGTGGACACCATGGCAGCCATGGAACGGCCCACAGCACGGGCCGTCCGCTTGGTTGCACGGAGAGACAGGTCTGTGGCTCGGCGCAGCTCTGCAAACGCCCTGTCATCAATAGCCCCGCCGCTGCTCAGGTCAGCCTGGTAACCTGCCAAACCGCCATGGTGTGCAGTGAAGCACCAGCCTGTCCTGCTGCCTGTAAAGATTTACCCACCAAAGCAGATGTCAATCTGCACGGCTTGGAGTGGAGAATAGGCTTTTTCAGGGAGGATGATGTCCCAGGAGAGAGATAGCCCGCAAGCCTCTCTTCTATCTGGGCATCATCATATAACCGCGTGCTTTCGCACCAACGATATTCGAATAAGTCGAAGTCGATGGTACAAAAACACGCGATGAATACGGCTTGCTCCATGAAAGAGTTAATTCATCATGGATGTCACCAAAGAAGGGGAGAGAGAGACGTTGAGGCTCCTCCCCCCGGCCACCCGACAGACACCTGTCGTTCAATCTCGAACGCTTGGGGGAATCTCGCTGCTGCGGCCAGTCGATATGCAATCGCTCGACCGCACGCGTTATAACCTCTAATAATTCCTCAAAAGCTCTGTCAGCACTGGAGGAGCGTTGTGAGGAGGCTACTTCCATGGAAGCGAGAGAGGAAGATTCTTCCGCTCCTTCACAAGAAGCGCCGGAGCGCGCTTGCGAAGCGGAAGCTAAAACTTCCTGATCCGGAGAGAGCGCGAGAGAAAGGGGAAATTCCGTCTCGTGCGCGTCTGCCAGATCAGCACGCGAGCCCCAGGAATGCGGCGCGGCTCGCGGTTTCTCTTTAAAGAAAGCGAGCCGCGCGCGAAGCACCTTAATAGGGAGAAGATCACAGTACTCACAGTCTCCCTGAAGCCCGAGGCGAGCGTGTTCTTCCCCAAGCACTCGAGACAAAACTCGTGAAGATCGCCCTCCGAAAGAGATCTATCACACGGAGGCACGCATCTCTTAAGCAACTCCGCCATATCGGTGAGTTAATGCTGTTATTTTTATTTCGCTTTCGTTACGGCTTGTACATGCACACGCAAACACAAAGCGGTCCTGAAGACAAAAAGATCTGAGGATGTTTCCGGTTCACTCCTATTTATAACCTGCAGGTGCACCTTATTCGGTGACGTCATGCCTGGCACAGGTTATAAGCCGAAGGTATTCGGCGGGTCTGGCATGCACAGGCTTCACAACCGGGCAACAAAGAGGAACTGAGTTGAAGGATTTTGGTGGAACAACTGGGTTACATGTTGGTGAAACCTCACATCGAGAGAACATTCCGAAGAAGAATACATGCACTCTCTACACATAATGTGTACAGTATTACACACAATGATGATGGTGATGATTACTGTATTTTACTAAAACAAATCAAAATATTTTACATTTTGTTAGTATTTCAAATTCCTGGTGTCAAATTGACCATGAACATAATAAATACTTTATAAAAAATATATTTCTCATTCCAGATGTTATAGATAACAAAAATATGTATTTAGAAAGAAGAATATAATTCAGACAAAATCATTAAAACACCAAAAAAGATCTCTCCTGAGGGATCTTCTCCCAGATCTGGACTAAAGCATGGAGCGAAACATGATGTCCCAGATGTGCTCAATTGGATTCAGGTCTGGAGAAAGGGCCGGCCAGTCCATAGCATCATAGCCTTCGTCTTGCAAGAACTGCTGACACACTCCAGCCACATGAGGTCTAGCATTGTCTTGCATTAGGAGGAACCCAAGGCCAACTGCACCACCATATGGTCTCACAAGGGGTCTGAGGATCTCATCTCGGTACCTAATGGCAGTCAGGCTACCTCTGGCGAGCACATGGAGGGCTGTGCGGCCCTCCAAAGAAATGCCACCCCACACCATTACTGACCCACTGTCAAACCGGTCATGCTGGAGGATGTTGCAGGCAGCAGAACATTCTCCAGGGTGTCTCCAGTCATGTCTGTCACATGTGCTCAGTGTGAACCTGCTTTTATCTGTGAAGAGCACAGGGTGCCAGTGGGGAATTTGCCAGTATTGGTGTTCTCTGGCAAATGCCAAATGTCCTGCACAGTGTTGGGCAGTAAGCACAACCCCAACCTGTGGACGTCAGACCTTCATACCACCATCATGGTCTGTTTCTGACCGTTTGAGCATACATGTACATTTGTGGCCTGCTGGAGGTCATTTTGCAGGGCTCTGGCAGTGCTCCTCCTTACACAAAGGCAGAGGTAGCGGTCCTCCTGCTGGATTGTTACCCTCCTACGGCCTCCTCCACGTCTCCTGATGTACTGGCCTGTCTCCTGGTAGGGCCTCCATGCTCTGGACACTACGCTGACAGACACAGCAAACCGTATTGCCACAGCTCGCATTGATGTGCCATCCTGGATGAGCTGCACTACCTGAGAAATTTGTGTGGGTTGTAGACTCTGTCTCATGCTACCACTAGAGTGAAAGCACCACCAGCATTCAAAAGTGACCAAAACATCAGCCAGAAAGCATAGGAACTGAGAAGTGGTCTGTGGCCACCACCTGCAGAACCACTCCTTTATTGGGGGTGTCTTGCTAATTGCCTATAATTTCCATCTGTTGTCTATTCCATTTGCACACCAGTATGTTAAATTGATTGTCAATCAGTGTTGCTTCCTAAGTGGGCAGTTTGATTTCACAGAAGTGTGATTGACTTGGAGTTAATATTGTGTTGTTTAGGTGTTCCCTTTATTTTTTGAGCAATGTATATCAATCAGTGAGATTTTAAGGTTGATCTGCATATTTCTCCGTAGTCATGTAACAGGAATTCTAGCTGTATAATGGGGGTGGGTTGGGGTATTGTTTACTTTAAAAAGCTATTTAAGTAGTCTACAAATAAGCCTAAAAGTACCTGACAACACATAAACTTGCGTAACAATTTTAATTATGATAATTTTCTGGAGGTTTAAATTTACCCCAATGATAAAGATGTTAGTAAATTTAAAGGTAACAGGAGGGTTAAGTGAATCAGTTCAACAACAACTCTTCCCTGAACTACTATTCCACTTCACCACAGATACAAAACAAATCCATAACATCAGGATCAGTCTAAGCTTACAAGGCTGGAAATGAAATCTAAAAGGCAAGATACAATAGAATCTCTGTGATGTTCTGGTGAAAGAGCCGTGGCAGTGACACTGGGCGGTGCTGACTTAATACCGCCTCCTCTACCTGCCCCACTGCTTAGAAGGACATGTGATCTTGTAGTTTAAAAAAAATCATAGCTAGTCTGTTACAGTACTAGTCTCTTATGTTCTGTTACAGTAAATACATTTATTTATATTAGTTTGGTGAAGCAGATGAGCACACTTACCATCAGTGTGTCATAATCAGAGGACATAGCTGCAGGTTTCAGGGTTGTGTAAGTGTCATGAGCAGAGCTTTTAACATTCTGAGGGGAAATGAGAGTTTAAAGCTAGAAGTCAACTGTATTATTAAATTACTACATTTTATATGCATGAAAACACAGCAGGACGGCATACATACTTGCAATGTATCGTAATCTGGAGACACAGGCATTAAGTTCAGTGCTGTATATGTTTCATCTCCAGGTGGAAGGGTCTGACAGAAATAAGGAGAAAATAACTTTACTCTTTATTCAACTTTATATGAACTTGAAAACGTTAAAATTTTTCATGAACATAATTTTCACCCACACTCATCAGTCCACTCTCATGAGTGCTTTTGTGGCCATTAGCGGAATTCGACTTCCTTTTCCTGAGATATAGGAAACATGTTTGTTAATTGAAAATGAGTATTTAACTATAAATTATGTTTCTAACATAGTGTGTTCAAATTATTTATACCACATCCACAGAGCCCCTGGGATGAGTGTTAAAGCCAGGAAGAGACCCAGTCCCACCATGATGAGATTTAACACTGTGTTCTCCCGTGAGCCTTCAGAAACTAATCAAAAAACAAAATAAGTCTTTATCTTTATTCTTTTTTGTTTGTCCACTTTATAAAGCTTTATAAAAGTGTTACACTGCACTTACCTAACACATCCAGTTCTGTTGGTGTGGAGTTGTGCTGTCCCAGCTGGTTGTGAGCAGTGCAGTAGTACAGTCCGCTGTGCTGGGAGCTGATGTTGCTGATGCTGTAATTCTGGCCTGTTGTCAGCAGTGTGTCTGCAGCTGCTCTCTGCTTAAACCAGGAGTAGGTGAGAACAGGAGGGTTTGCATCACTGCTACAGCTCAGAGTCACTGAATCCCCCTCCACTGTGTCTCCAGAGGAAAGAACCACTGCTCTGGTGTTTTTAGGGGAATCTGATTAGAAATAAAACACCTGAATCAGCTGGTGTGTGTTCAGCTGTGTTTAAAGGTGAAGCATCTTTATTTGTACATGGAAGTTAAAAAGGCATTTTTATGTCTTAGACAGCCCCTTAGTTATAAAACTGTCAGGGACCAGACTGAACAGGAGTAAACCCAATAGCAGACAGGTAATTTATTTGAAAAATTTATTACTAGCCAGAGGAGTTTAACTTGCAGCCCCTGCAGGAGAGAAGCTGCGCATGTGAAAGTGGGTGAATATTTAACTATAAATTATGTTTCTAACATAGTGTGTTCAGGCTGTGTGGGGGAATCCCCTGTGATGAGGGCGGAGGCGTGTCGATGACGAAGCGGAATCACCGCAAACCCGGAAGTGTAGCGTGGGATGAAATCTCCAACGATCGCGTGTACTTGAATCAAGGTAGAGATAATGCAATTGCGTCGTCCGATGTTCGGGTAGTTAACCTGGCAGAGGGTGAGAGACACGGCAAGCTGGCGATGCGCTCTTGTCCGTGATCCGCAAACCCGGAAGTGCCCACAAGCACGCGTAAACACAAACACACACAGATTGGCAGGGATGTCAGGTGGAAGAGACAGGCTGGGTAGGAAGCTGGTAGGATATAGTTGCGCTCTCCAGATCCGAAAAGGAAGACGAGAAGTCTGTGAAACTGAGCGGGGTCGAGAATCCAGCAACGGAGGCAGTGAAATATACACATACACGTAGAGTAATCCAAAGAGGGAGAGATAATCCGAAGGGCACAGGCATGAGACGAAATCCAAAAAACAGGAGAGAATCGCAAGGAAAAAAACAGGGGAAAAGGGACACAAGTAAGATCCATCAGCCCGGAGTGGATTCTTCGGCATCTATTTAAAGGCACCAGCAGGTTGCCAAATTAGGCACAGGTGTACTCAGGTAATCAGCCCAGGGAGAACAGAAAACCTTGGGTCGAGTTATGACCTGGACATACTGGGCAGATTGTGCAGGCTCGTGACAAAAACAGTTATATTCTTTCTATTGGAGTGAGAAACCTTTAAACAAATTGTCTTACATTCACTCAGGTTTGTTGAAACTTCTGTCTCCCATCTAGTCATGTTGTCATAACTCAGTGTCCCTGCTGGTATTTACATTGTCAAATATTAAAAAAAAAAGTTTTTATAATAGCAATTTGCATATACTCCAGAATGTTATGAAGAGTGATCAGATGAATTGCACAGTCCTTCTTTGCCATGAAAATTAACTTAATCTCGAAAAAAAAACTTTCCACTGCCTTTCATTGCTGTCATTAAAGGACCTGCTGAGGTCATTTCAGTAATCGTATATATATATATATATATATATGGATGGTGAGTACATCCCGCAACAAAACTCCACCATTTGGAGCACTTTGCGAAGTCACCAGTACTGATGTCACTTCCCCCGTGAGTAACCATGGTTACATAAGCACCTGGGACACCCGTTGCTGCTCCTGTGGAAATTTCACACTACGGACATTAAATATTTAATATTTATTTAAAAACTGATACCATTATAAAACATATACGATTGAAATATGTATAGCTTGTAAATATTTTATTGATTAATAATAATCGATTAAAGATGTATGGAGATTTTTGTTTTACAAACTACTAGCCTGTATAATACTAAGGATTTGTTAATGAAATTAAAATTTACATTTTAGTGTCCTTTAAATATGATGATGTTCGTATGATGATAATAACGACAAGAAATATATAAATCCTTTTTTCACTCTCCAGTGAGACACAATGACTGATGGAAATTTTTTCATTCCCTTTTCCGATGAAGTGAAGACCTGTCGTTCACTCGTTCCCTAAACCATTCGCAGTTCCCTTTGAACTGAACATTTTCGCTCCCTGTGGTTTGGAATCACACTTAACATGGCTAAAAACCCTGTGTAGTAGATTTTGCAGGGTACTTCAGGCTGTTTGGATGCATCTTGAGTGTGAGTTAAGTAGGGAGGAGAGGTGATTATAGATTGAGCACAGGTGTGCAGAGTGGAGAATGAGGCAGTGGAAAGCAAGCAGCAAGGTGGAGCCATTACCACTCATACACAATGACCTGTCTGGACAAATGTTGTCATCTACTCCAGCTCTATGACTGCCTATCTGCTTCATCACCAGATGAACTCAAGAACGTAAGGCTAACTGCAAATCCAAGCAAGTGAAGGAGGCTCTCACAAGCTGTCCTATCCTAAGGAACCCGAATGTCAACTTCCCCTCCCTTAAACACAAATGGAACAGAGACATGTGCACAGTAACAAAATGACATCAGCCTCCATACTCCGGTACTCCCATACCTCCATACTCCCATACCTCCATACTCAGGAGCTACTCCTCCTCCTCATACTTCGTACAAAGGTTTGTTTTAAGATTGTTCTTTTCATGCAAGATACTTTATTTTTCCTAACTTTAAATTAAAAAAATTTTTGGGCCACTTTAAACTTTAATAATGATAAGCTGTAGTACCCAATTCATGTGTACAATGCTTTTTTATGCTACGAGAACCTCTCTTTCATAGTCCTGGAATATGCCAGAGCCTTTAGGGAAGAGAAACTTAATCCATGGCTGTGATAATCTGGTGATTCAATATATTCAGGTCATCAGCTGACTTTATTTTGTTTCCACTTGACATTGTTATGGGCAAATTAAAGGCTTTGCTTCTCAAACATGTGGTTTTCTTATGGCCACACATTGATATAGTCTGTATCCTCCGAGTTTTGGTCACATTGCGTGTGTGTGCACAGACGTGCGTGTAGATGCTTTTATTTCACTATTAAATATAGCTGTAATTTCTACTGTTGTTTTTTTTTAAGATGCACCTTCAACCACGTTTAACCTTAAAACCCAAGATCCAGATGTCAATAACAACAATAATAATTACAAAAGCTCTTCTATGGAAGCCTAGTCAGTGTGTTTGTATTTTCAGGTAGAACAAAATTTATTGTTATTTTTACAAAGGGTAAATTTTTCTACTACCAGAACATGGGAATGATGTGGCAAAAATTTAGAATTCTCAAAATTAGCATATTATTTTTTGGTCATAAAAAGCAACCAAAAAACAATAATAAAAAGACATGATCAAGTGTATCTGTACTGTACCATTTCTTGGCCTATGTTTCTTCTTTTTTTTTTTAATGAACTTTCATTTTTGTCATGTTGAATATTTTGCACGGATATGTCACTTTATACTGCACAACCCCGAGCCCTATACATGTTTATTAAATACAGCAAAACAAACAATTGTAAAGGGTCATGTGATTCCTATTCATGTTTTTCTGTCACCACTGTCTTTCCATATTTTAATAATGTGTTGGAGAGTTCTTAACATAATTAGGGATTATTTTAAATATCCTTAATTGTTTTCTTTCTTTGATGTAGGCAAAAGCAGTTTATTAGTATTTTGAGATTTCTTTTTATTTTATTATTATTATTATTATTAAGTAACATGCCCACAAATTGTGGTTCAGAACTCGTACAGCTTTTATTACATAAATATACACACGTGGAAAAAAATTGTTGGTACCCTTCGGCCAATGAAAGAAAAACTCACAATGGTCAAAGAAATAACTTTAATCTGACAAAAAATAATAATAAATAAGAATTCTATGAATGTTAACCAATGAAAGTCAGACATTGCTTTTCAACCATGCTTCAACGGAATTATAAAAAAAAAATGAACTCATGGAACAGGCCTGGACAAAAATGATGGTACCCCTAACTTAATAGTTTGTTGCACAACCTTTTGAGGCAATCACTGCAATCAAACGATTCCTGTAACTGTAAATGAGACTTCTGCACCTCTCTGCAGGTATTTTGGCCCACTCCTCATGAGCAAGCTGCTCCAGTTGTCTCCGGTTTGAAGGATGCCTTTTCCAGACAGCATGTTTCAGCTCCTTCCAAAGATGCTCAATAGGATTGAGGTCAGGGCTCATAGAAGGCCACTTTAGAATAGTCCAATGTTTTCCTCTTAGCCATTCTTGGGTGTTTTTAGCTGTGTGTTTTGGGTCATTGTCCTGTTGCAAGACCCATGACCTGCGACTCAGACCCAGCTTTCTGACACTGGCCAGCACATTTCTCTCTAGAATCCCTTGATAGTCTTGAGATTTCATTGTACCCTGCACAGATTCAAGACACCCTGTGCCAGATGCAGCAAAGCAGCCCCAGAACATAACAGAGCCTCCTCCATGTTTCACAGTAGGGACAGTGTTCTTTTCTTGATATGCTTCATTTTTCCATCTGTGAACATAGAGCTGATGTGCCTTGGCAAAAAGTTCCATTTTTGTCTCATCTGTCCATAGGACATTCTCCCAGAAGCTTTGTGGCTTGTCAACATGTAGTTTGGCATATTCCAGTCTGGCTTTTGTATGATTTGTTTTCAACAATGGTGTCCTCCTTGGTCGTCTCCCATGTAGTCCACTTTGGCTCAAACAACGACGGATGGTGCGATCTGACACTGATGTTCCTTGAGCATGAAGTTCACCTTGGATCTCTTTAGAAGTTTTTCTGGGCTCTTTTGTTACTATTTGGATTATCCGTCTCTTTGATTTGTCATCAATTTTCCTCCTGCGGCCACGTCCAGGGAGGTTGGCTACAGTCCCATGGATCTTAAATTTCTGAAAAAACTGTAGTCACAGGAACATCTAGCTGCTTGGAAATGGTCTTATAGCCTTTACCTTTAACATGCTTGTCTATAATTTTCTTTCGAATCTCCTGAGACAACTCTTTCCTTTGCTTCCTCTGGTCCATGTTGAGTGTGGTACATACCATGTCACCAAACAACACAGTGACTACCTGGAGCCCTATATATAGGCCCACTGACTGATTACAAGATTGTAGACACCTGTGATGCTAATTAGTGGACACACCTTGAATTAACATGTCCCTTTGGTCACATTATTTTCAGTATTTTCTAGGGGTACCATCATTTTTGTCCAGGCCTGTTCCATGAGTTTATTTTTTTAAAATAATTCTGTTGAAGCATGGTTGACAAGCAATGTCTGACTTTCATTGGTTAACATTCATAGAATTTTTTTTAATTATTACTTTTGTCACATTAAAGTTATTTATGTGACCATTGTGAGTTTTTCTTTCATTGACCGAAGGGTAACAACAATTTTGTCCACGTGTGTAAACCAATAAGGCTTCACACAACCACGTAAGAGTGTGTATACTGTACTTACATAACACATCCAGGAGTGTTGGTGTGGAGTTGTGCTGTCCCAGCTGGTTGTGAGCAGTGCAGTAGTACAGTCCTCTGTCCTGGGAGCTGATGTTGCTGATGCTGTAATTCTGGCCTGTTGTCAGCAGTGTGTCTGCAGCTGCTCTCTGCTTAAACCAGAAATAGGTGAGAACAGGAGGGTTTGCATCACTGCTACAGCTCAGAGTCACTGAATCCCCCTCCACTGTGTCTCCAGAGGAAAGAACCACTGCACTGGCGTTTTTAGGGGAATCTGATTAGAAATAAAACACCTGAATCAGCTCTTATGTGTTCAGGATCAGTATTTGATATAGATATAAATGTAGTATGACTGAGGAGAGTAAAATCCACACTCACACACTGGAGGAGAGAGGAGACTGTCATGGCCTTCAACAGCACATCTGTAACTGACCGCACCACTGACTGCAGCTACAGAGCAGGAGGCAGATTTACAGTCAGACACACGCTGTCCGTTCTTGTACCAGATGTAAGTGGGGTTGTTAGACAGAGTGCAGGTGGTGATACAGCTCAGTGTCATGTACTGGTCTCTCCAGTCTGATACTGTAACCTTCAGATCTGCAAAATATTCAATCATATTAATAATTTCTCATTTCTAATATAGTTTTATCTCTATATTTGTATGACATTACCTGTAACAGACAGAGAGACTCCAGGTTGTCCAGTGTATTTGTCTTTAGGATCATCAGTGTAGAATCTGAATCTGTATGTTTGAGCGTCTCTCTCTGTCAGGTTAGTGATTCTCAGACTACAGTTATTCTGGGAGCTCTGTGTGTACTGCACTCGGCCCTGATACTCCTCATCCTCTCTCACATCCACAGACTCACCATCAGCCTGCTCTTTAATAAACCAGACTGATTGTAGCACTGTGAGTCCTGCCGGGTGTTTATAAGAGCAGGAGAGATCAATCGATGTATCCTTCAGAGCACACACATGTTCAGCAGTGTAAGTCACACCCCAACACTCTGTACCCAGTACACCTGAAACACACAGTAAGGAAGAACTTGAATGACAGTTGTTTTTTTTAGATGAAAGCAACAGTCACTTTAAATAGCTGTGCATGTCGCTGTGTGCTGGTCTGTAAACCACTGAAATGTACAATTCAGGGAAACGAAATACAACTCTAACATTTGATGTAAAGCTACGTTTGCATTTCTCATTTCCATTTAGAAATGTAAATAAACCTGTTTTATCTGGGGAGCTTTAAACTGGTTTTACAGTTAAAACTGCAAATTGTCTGTCTTTAGCATTAAGCAACTCAGGTGTGTTTTTTTCTCTCTCAAAATGAAGTCAAATATAATGTGAAAAGGAACGTGAAGTGACGTCTTTTAATTAGAGTTAACCAACATCAGTTAATAACTTGGGTAATATTAAATTATTTACTAAATAATAAATAAAAATGGTAAATTATATCTCACACCAACATGTAGATATAAGTAAAACATATAATAATAAATAAAGAGAGCAATATAAGTTACTAGTTTTAGTTTGATGCTGAGGGACAGATTTACTCTGAAACTTACACACTGCAGGAGAGCGGTGGTGATCACTCTCATACACCTGACAGGAGTAGCTGCCTTCATCCTGTAGACTGGTCGAGATGAGCACAATGGAGGCATCAATAGTATATTTAAAGTAATTGCCATTCCTATACCAATAAAAACGGGCTGTGCTGACACTGCAGGTGGCGCTACAGGTCACTTTGACTTCTCTCTGTCCTACAGTGTTAGACTCCACCTTCACCTGCAAATCTACACAGAAGATTTGTTAATACTATATACCCAAAATACATACTAGATATTAAGTCAAATTTATTTATAGCACATTTAAAAACAACCGAAGTTGACCAAAGTGCTGTACAATGATAAATAAATAAATAAATAAATAAATAAATAAATAAGTAATAATAATCATCATCATCATCATCATCATAATAATAATACATAATTAAACAGCATAAGATGAAAGCAAAATAAAATGAAATATAACTATGTAAAAAGTAAATAAAATCAGTTAGTGACAGTTACTAAGAACAATAATCAAATGAAATCATGCATAATAATTTAATGTAAAAAAATAATCAATTAAACTTAACTAAAAAAGTAGAACAAATAATTAAAAAGAATAAAAAATATTTTATTCTTTATTTTTATATTATACAATAAAGAGTGTGTGTTACCTGTAACAGTCAGATGAACTCCAGATGAGTCTGATATCCAGTCACTTCTCTGTGTTTTAAATCTAAAGTTATAAACTCCAGAGTCACTCACTCTCACACTCCTCACTGTCAGCTCACAGTCAGACGTCACTGTGCTTACAGATACTCGTCCTGAGTATTGTGGATCTGTGCTCAGGTCTTGTGGTTCTCCTTCAGAGCTCTGGACTCGATACCACTCTCTCTGTGTGACACTGGAGTGATCAGGTGTTGTAAATGTACAGGGGATTTTTACTGTAGATCCAGTAACAGCACAGAGACTCTGAGAGGAGAGAGTTACACTGTGCTGAGCCTCAACTCCTGGAACACACACACACACACACACACACAGTGAACTGACCAGGAAGAGCATAATCACAGTTTTAAACACTGTTGCTGCTGTCCTTCAATTGTTTGTGAAAACGACAAAAATAGGACTTAGATCTGTGGTTTAGGCTTTGATCCTTTTTAGTGCTTTACTGAAATTAAAGTTTTCTACTTCACACACTTCCATTCGGATCTTTCATCGCTCAGTCATTTCTCTCCCAAACTACTTGAACACCACCAGATCTTTCTTTTCTCCCTCCTTTGATATATAAGCAGATGCTATTAAAGTTACTTAATCTCAAATGTTATTAAAGTTACTAGATCTCACCCTCTCCAAAAGTCTGCCCAGCCCACCAGCATTTGAAAGAATAATTGTCCAACATGGTCCAGGGAGCCTTTGGTCAGTTGAAATCAGCAGTTGAAAAACACACCAGCAGAATATTCAGCTGGTCACTGCTTTCATTTCTCAGATACAACAACTTCACATACAAATGACTTCACCCCAGTTTCAGCTCTATGGCTACTTTGACACCCCCACCTGTCCACTGCACAGACTAGTGATCCTTTATTTATCTCAAGTCAAGTAAAGTAGATTTTTATTGTCACTTCAACCATATACAGTTTAGTACACAGTGAAATGAAACAACATTCTTCCAGGACAAAAGTGCTACATACAACATAAATTAACAAAAAACTAACTAGCTAATTAGCTGGCTAGCTTAGACAAGGCAGATTGTCATTTTAAGTAAAACAGAGAACCATCTATGTTTCTTATACAAAAGAGACAACATAAAGTGACAACAAGAAAGACAAAGTGACAAAGTGACAACATGACATTACAATATTTTGTTATAATGAGGTGATGAGTTGAGGTAGTGGGAGGAGAGACAGTAAACGTTCCTTGTAAGTAGCAGCATAGATAAAAATAGTTTGTGCAAATTGGCAGTTGATGAATATTGTGCAAAAGAGCATTTATAGGTTGGTGTGTGCAGTAGTTTGATAGTATTGATCAGTTTGCTCATGTGTCGGTTAATCAGTCTCCAGACCCCTTCCAGTTTGGTAATTGCTACTGCCCTCCACTCAGTGCTGAGACACCTGGAAAACAGAATTCAATATGATCATCCCACAACAGCTCAGTCACAAACTGATCCAGCTGCAGCTCAACACCTCTCTGTGCAGCTGACTGCAGGACTTCCTGACTGGCAGACCTCAGGCAGTACGGGTCGGTGTGGTGACGGGCTTACAGCCAGTGCACATGGGAAGAGAAAGCTTCCTCGCTCGCAAAGGAAAAACCACTCGATATCCCAGAAAGGGGCGGGGTGCCACCATTCACCAGCATCGACTAAAGGAGGGAACCTACCCTCCACCTGTCAAGTGCTACAGATGAAGAGACCCCGGCGGCACGTGCCAGTGAGGGAGAGGAATAAGCTTGGTGACATTTCTTTTGGCAGACTTAGACACCGGTGGGAGCTATTGTTCATGGACGCAGAGAAAAAGGAGCCGCTGCTCCGGCGCACCTCCCCCAGTAAACCACCACCATGACACACCTGAGCACGGACCGTTGGCTGCAGACTGGGTCTTCTGCTCCCTACTCCTTTCGTATACACACTATAAATAGTCACTTTACTCACAGAAGAAACTGTGTCACTTTACACCATTGTAAATAAAGCGCAAATGTTTCACTGCATCTGTGTCTCTGCGTGTCCGTTTACCCTGTGCCCACTACAAAACACCCGCAACACCCTCCGGAACATTATCTCGGACACCTCCTAGAAACCAGTATCCAGCAGCAGAACATTTTACAAAAGCTAACGCAGGGCCTTTAAACCGCTACCGCGGAGCTCACAAGGATACAACAGCGGGGAGGACATGATATACCCCTCCCGGACCCACGTAAAGAAGTCCAGCACTTGCTTCTAAAGCTCACACCCCATGATGACCTTGAAGCCTACCTTCAGACCTTCGAGTGGACGGCTGAGTTGGAGGGCTGGCCAAAACGAGAGTGGGAAGTACTGGTGAAGGTGAGCCGAATCCTCATACTAACCTCTTTCTCCCCCTGTCTCAGCAGGTGCAGAGAGGCGGCAACTTTGCACAACTTCAGCACGATTTTAAACACTGCTGGGGCCAAATACAAGAGGTCGATGGGGAAATGGAGACTAGAGGAAGAGCACATTCAGCATTTTACTTTCTAATAAAAAATGGACTACTGTACTACCACATGCTTAGAAGGGAAGAACTGGTGGATTTTTTAGTGGTCCTACAAAGGAATGTAGGCGCGGTCATGCTCCTCGCCCACACACATCCACTTGGGAGACACTTAGGAGAATGAAACACTATTGAGAAAATTAAGGACAGATTCCACTGGCCTGGTCTTGACGCTGAGGTAAAGAATTTCTACCAGCGCTGTCCAGAGTAGCAGAAAACGGCCCCTGCCCCTCTAGTCCCGTTGTCGATCATCAGCGCCCCGTTCGAGCGAATAGGCATGGATCTAGTCGGCCCACTGCCGAAGTCAGCAAAAGGACATGAATTCAGCTTGGTCATCGTAGACTACGGCACTCGCTATCCTGAAGCCATCCCATTACGCAAAGCAACATCAAAAAACATAGTAAAAGAGCTTGTTTTACTCTTTAGCCATGTGGGCCTGCCAAAGGAAATCCTGACAGATCAAGGCACCCCATTCACTGCATGAAAAGAGCTGTATCCGGACAAATATGGTATGGTAAATCTCCGCTAATCTTTAAGTTTGCCAGATGTCTGAGGCAGAGTGCTTGGAAAGGTAGAATGCGAAAGGAAATTTTGTGAAACGACCAGATACCTCATGTATGTGGATGTATACGGGAATCGGTGAGACTTTCTAGGAGTCCTCACAGCTAGCAGTGAGAGGTGATGGCTTTGAGGTGTAAAGGCCCTTTTGTATGTTAATGACTAGCAGAAAGAGGTGCTGTCCTTCTTATCATAGCCGGGGGGGGGGCATGGTGTGCCTTTGTCTCTTCAGCTTGAGGGTTTGAAGGAGAAGCAAGCTGCACACACTGCTCTTCTCAAAGAGGCTATCCAGCGTCTTGATGCACTTGAGCGCAAGTTTGATGAGAGAAGACCGCAGGAAGAGTCAAGCCATGTGCATAGAAGAGCTAAGAGGGCACATAACGTTGGCATTGCGGTAAGTTAAGATTTATGTTAGTAAATATAGTAGTTTATAGTAGTAAATTATACCTTGCCAAGTCAGCCTAAGCATTTGGCTACACATCTACTTCTTGTTACTTGCATTGTTGTAGGTGTCCAGCATATTTAATAGTTTGTCACATCAGAATGATACGATGGTGTTTAAAAATGTTTTATTAAAGTGTTTTTAATTCAACATTACAGGAAGCTGTAAGGAGCCTCCATAATTCAGAAAACAACCCACATAAATACGATCCACAACCTGGGTAAGAATGTTGTTTCTTTACCTGTTTTGTATGGGGTTTTACATAATCATTTTAAATGTAATTAATGACATGACTCTCTTTCCACACAGAAAAGTTTACTTCATGATCAGGCGGTGATGATGTATCTGCTGGAGGAATTAAAGATGACTTTTGCAGATGAGTGTATAAAGGGTAATCAGAAATTGTTATTATATTTATTTTCATGTCCCTTTATTTTTGTCCCTCTAATAATTTTAATTGTTTCTGTCACTTATCTGATTATTATTATTAGTATTTTTATCCAGCATGTTACAGGACTTACTAAGAGACATTGCAGAGGAAATACTCTTTGTCTCGGCCAGGAAAGTCTCAGCTAAGGGATTCCATTAAGAAAGGGGCTAAAAACCGACAAAGATAACTAAGTGTACAAATTCATCTGTATATTATGTTCAGTACTTTTCTGAGTGTTTTTAGGGGTTAACGTATGGTGTTTTTTGCAGTTGCTGGAGTCCAGGTGTAGGGTCGTTCACACAGATGCAGAGAGAGAACTGTGGCAGACTGCAATGTTGGAGCTGATGTCTGATGAGGAGGATGCCATTGCGTGCCATGCCGTCAGCATGTAATATCTAATGGGACCGAGCTAGAAGGACATTTATTTTGTACATCTAACAAGCACTGGTGCATGTTTGTTTTAGTATTGCTTTCAATTTAATTGCACCTTCATAAATGCACATTTGTTAATTTTTTCCATATTTTATGTTTTTTTCCCTCATTCTTACTTTGCTTTGTACATTTATTAGTGTTTGATTTGATTTTAATAAAAACAAATCTTATGGACTTTAATAAATCAAATAAACAAATTGTATCGTCATTTTTTAAAGGATGTGAAGGATGTATAGTACGGTGTGTGGGGGGGGGGGGGTGGATAGGGTCTATCTACATACCTGCCCAATAACCAATCAAGTCACTAAGTTATGAGGGCTTGGGTTGGGCTAAATAAAAATGAGTGACTGGGTAATGTCCTAATAGATGTCAGGGTTTTGGGAGTGTTTTGTTTTAAAACAACCAATCAATGTAGAGATAAAAAACCAATAGGGAAGAGCAGAGTTGTGAAAAGGTGTAAAATGCAAATGGGGCTTGAGGTGTGAAGGTCTCCTGACAAAATCCTTGAGTGGATTATTTGCCATGGCAACAAATGGCTGTACCATGGAAGGATTCCTCAGCGAGATACATCCGAATTGGTATCAATCCGAAAGTATCCTAGCTTGGTGGAATTTGATGTATACGGTCAGTGGTTCTTGTAGATACTTCCGAAAATCAGTGGTGTATACGGGAGTTTCCCAGTAGAGATACACCTCTTTTCATGCAGTGATTCATGTCCAGACTGATGGCTGACACCTTCGCACTTCCGTGTACCACCCACAAACTGACGGCCTGGTGGAAAGATTAAACCAGACAATTAAAAGGGTTTTATGGTGAGTGATTGATGTAGGGGGACGAAACTGGGACCAGCTACTCCTGTATGTTCTTTTTGCTATTCGTGAAATGCCACTAGCTTCCACCGGGTTCACGTCATTCGAACTGCTGTTCGGGAGAAGACCAAGCTTGCTTTTGGATGTGCCAAAGGAAGCTTGGGAGGAGCAGCCTTCACCATTTCATTCAGTAATAGAGTATGTGAAGGATCTACAGGAGAAAATTAAACAGGTACTTCCAGTGGTAAAAGAGCATATGGAAAAAGCACAAGCCGAGAGTATACAACCAACCAGCACAACCACGGGAATTTCGCCCAGGAGATCGCGTCCTGCTACTCCTTCCAAGTGCCAGCTGTAAATTGCTCGCCCGCTGGCAGGGGAATGGCCCTATACAGTCGCGGAGCGTGTCGGGCCCGTGAACCACCGTCTGCAGCAGCCGGGTAAGAGAAACTGCACTAAGATATACCATATAAATTTACTTAAAGGGTGGATTGAACCATTGCCACGCGTTTCAGCTCTTGCTGCTCTCTCCTCTCCGGCTCTAGGACGTGAATCGGTGCAGCGTGCGGAGGAATTAACAGCTGTGCAACACCAAGACCTGAATGAGCTGTTAAATCAGTTTCAGGAAGTGTTCTCCACCGACCCGAGGCTCACCCACCTGGTCCGCCATGATATTAAAACACTGCCTGGCATCGTGCCATTGAAGCTGAAATAAAGAATATGCATCAGAATGGCATCATAGAGGAGTCAACTTGTCTCTGGTCAAGCCCTATAGTGACGGTACCCAAACCCGACGGGTCAGTCCGTCTTTGTAATGACTTCCGCCGCCTCAACCAGATATCGCGGTTCGACACATATCCGCTGCCGCGAGTGGATGATCTAATCGACCAGCTCGGAAAAGCCAGGTTTATTTCAACGCTAGATTTAACCAAGGATTACTGGCAGATGGCTCTGACACCGGAGGCGAAACAGAAAACATTTAGTACTGAACAGGGACATTGGCAGTATAGAGTCCTCCCCTTCGGTCTCCACGGAGCCCCCGCCACATTCCAGAGGCTGATGGACATCATGCTCCGACATCACTGCCCATATGCGGTGGCGTATTTAGACAATGTAGTCATCCACTCGGCCAGTTCGGATGAACACCTTTTCCACCTCCAGAAAGTTCTACAAGAACTTAGAAAAGCAGGATTGACAGCCAACCCAAAAAAATGTTTTCTGGGGTTAACCGAAGCACAGTACCTGGGGTACCGAATAGGGCGAGGGCTTCTTAAACCACAAGAAAAGAAGCTCGAGGCGGTCCGTAAGTACCCAATACCAACATCAAGAAAACAGATTCATGCTTTCATGGGACTAGCAAACTACTATAGGAGATTTGTGCCTAACTTCTCCTCTATTGCAGCACCCCTCACAAGCCCCTTAAAAAAAGGTCAGCCAGAAAAACTACACTGGACATGAGAGTCAGGAAGAGTGTTCAAAAGCCTAAAAACTCACCTCACCAGCTCCCCCGTCCTCCGAAACCCAGATTTCGACAGACAGTTCAAATCGGTGCACACTGATGCCTCGGAAACAGGACTGGGAGCCATTCTTTCACAGGAATTCAATGGGGTGAAGCATCCGATCTTGTATGTAAGTAGGAGGCCCTTGGATGCCGGCCGCAGACAAGAAGGAGCCGCTGCTCCTGTGCACCTACTGCCCCGCTACACCGTGCCTCCGCACCGCCCCCGGCAGCCCAAAACCGTGACACACCTAAGCACGGACCGCTGGCTGTAGACTGGGTCTTCTGCTCCCTAACCCCTTCGCATACACACCGTCACTTTACTCACAGAAGAAACCGTGTCACTTTACACCATTGTAAATAAAGCGCACCTGTTTCACTGCATCAGCAATAACATTTCATCAAATCTGCGGACGACTCGACTGTGGTGGGAGACCAACTACAGGAGTGAGGTGAGCCTCCTGGCCAGGTGGTGCACAGACAACAATCTCTCCCTAAACGTGGAAAAGACGAAGGGGATTGCTTTTCATTACAGGAGAGTACACAACCTGCACTCTTCAGCACCAAGACACCCATCATGTGCACCTTCTACAGAGGCACCATCGAGAGCATCCTGACCAGCTACTGTACATCACTGTGTTGTACAGTGACTGCACTACATCTTCCTGGAAGACGCTCCAGCACATATTGAGAGCAACTGAGAAGCTACATACATCAGGAGATCGGGAAGCTCAGCTCCCTCCCAGTTCAGCCTCCCCTTTGTTCTTCGGCCCCTCCCACCCTTGTTCTCTGACTCTTTCATTTCACACACACTCACTTGTACCTGTCACTTTATGAGCACTACCTCAGTTCAGGAAGAAATAACTACGTAAAAATGGACATTGTTTTATATTGTTTCATTCAACACATATTTGTTGTCTAATATAATATTTCAGCATTGCTCCGCCCACTACTCTCTACTAGCAATGAAGAACTGAACACATACATCATTATTGAACACAGACTCCCCCATTTTACATACACCCGCCTGCACCTGTCACTGATGCATTGGACTGTTTCACACAAACTGACCTGCAGCATTGGACTGTTTAGTATCTCAGCCCAGCAGTAAAGAACTGTAAAGTATGTCACTTTAAACAAACTAAAAAGCTCATTTGCACTACTCTTATTTGCACTGTTCCACTTTGCACCACATTGGCCTACTGTCAAGTTATCTGAACGCAGGACAGTTAGTCATTTGTTTTACCACTATGTTAGTCTTAGTTTGTGTTATTTCATTTTTTTTCTACTTATCGTTGTTCGTAAGGGGACTGAGAGTAACGTAATTTCAATTCTCTGTATGTGTGTACACGTTGCAGAATTGATAATGAAGACAAGAAGGAAGTCAGAATTGACTTTGATCAACAAGATATGAAGGCATGTTTCTACTGTGGCCAAGTAGGAGACTTCTTCCTGAACTATCCACTAAAATAAGAAGCCCTCCAATGAAGCTCGTCATGGAGGGCTCTACCAAGAAAACTCCCAAGCCAATGTAATTTGTTATCTGTAATTTGCATCCACAATAACAAGGCGGCTCAAGAACTTCTAGCCCTTATTGACACTGGAGTTGAACAGAACTTGATCTGCACTGCCACCGCCGAATCTGAAAATCCTTCTCCAGTCTGCTTTTTGGGATGAATATCCCACTTTTTTTGGGCATCACTTATAAACACAATAGTTTACCATAAATATACAAGTATGCAGAAGGCACAGAAATTACTGTAATGCCCCTACAAAGCGCCTAAACCCTCACCAAACACAAACACATGACAGCATGATTTTCTCAAAAGAAGTAAAAAAATAAATAAAATAGAACACTCAACAAAATTTTAGTTCTTTGTATTAATAAGTTAGACAGGGAGTTCTGCCGTACAGAAAAACAGGCAAACAAATGTGGGTTTCAACCTGAAATAATAATATGACTGATTACATTAAAGTTGATCAGCTTATCTTTGTCACAAGCCAGCCAGATTAACCCAGCACTTCCAGAACCTAAACTCCACTCCAGATGGAGTTTAGGTTCTCCACTCCAGAGATTTCCTCGCGTCATAGCCCCGCCTCCAGCATCATCACTAGGGGCTTCCCAATTCACTCCAGTCATTCTCTAGTTCCCACACACACGCACTGCTTCTCTCCTCTGCTCCTGCTGCACATGCTTACCAAGGTTCCTGTGTGTAAATAAAATTCTAAATTAAAATTAAAAGTCCCTGTTTTTCTGCTATTGGGTTCACTCTCACTCAGCCGGTCCCTGACAAACTTTAGCTTTAACTATTTCTACAAACTCTTTACTAGTCAACAATTGGTCATGGTATTAATGCTAGTATTAGATATATTATTCACCATGCACCATGTTTAGTAAATGTGTGTTTGTCTCTTTATTTTTTGACAACCTTCTTGTTTGTTTGTGGAGCGAATAACCAGTTAGTTTCTTTGTATACATGCATACTTGGTTATTAAACTTGATGCTTATCTCATGCACGTGAGCTCATTATATTTCATTTTCTTATGTTGTTAGTGTTGATTGTCCTATATTTCTCATACACAGAATCATACAAACACTAAATCATCATAATAGTAAAAATATAAAAAATTATTAATAAATAAAATAAATTTTATAAGACATAAATGCTGTGTCAGCTTATACACGACTCACACAAACTGTACACACACACACACACACACACACACACACACACACACACACACACACATATATATATATACAAAAAGCACAAACTGAAATTAAAGCAATGACTCATACACTGACCAAGAATGTATTCACAGTTTTAACCACTGATGCTGCTGCTGCTGTTCTCCAATGACGTGTGACAACTAAAATTTAGTTTGGAACAGTTCATAAACTTTATCAAATTTAAAGAATTAACAGTACAGATAAACTCAGATAAAGAAAGGTGCAATATATATATATATATATATATATATATATATATATATATATATATATACAGTCCCTGACAAAAGTCTTGTCGCTTATCTATTTTGCAGAAAAACCTGCTATTATCCTGACTTTTAATCAATCAATTGATGTTAGAAATAGCTCATATGAAAAGCTAAAACCCTCCCAAATTATGTTTAATGCACTGAAATAAATTAGTTTCACTGAAAAAAGATTTATCATTTAATCAAGACAGAAAGGTCAAATTTTGGCAAGACAAAAGTTTTGTCGCCTGTTTTGTCATCTATACAGAAATTGAACAAATTTACTGCAAATACAAAAATATGTCAGCAAATTAAGTAGCGGTGCTGTGAGATCCAAATGTAATATCTTGTATGACTTCCATGAGGTTGAAGGACTGCATCCATGCGGTTTGGCAAGGATTCTTACAGTTTATTGATGAAGTCATCAGGAATAGCAGAGAAAGGAGTTCTGCATGCCTCCCAGAGTTCATCAGTATTGTTTGGTTTCGTCTTCCATGCTTCCTCTTTCACTCTACCCCACATATGCTCAATGATGTTCTTGTCTGATGACTGGGCTGGCCAATCCTGGAGCATCTTGATCTTCTTCGCCTTGAGGAACTTTGATGTGGAGATGGAAGTATGCGATGGAGCACCATCCTGCTGCAGAATTTGGCCTCTTTTATGGTTGGGAATATAAGAGGTAGCTAAGATTTCTTGGTATTTTAGACTATTGATGTTGCCTTCCACCCTGCAGATCCCCCATACTGGATGTAACCCCAGACCATGATTTTTCAACCACCAAACTTCACTGTCTTTTGGGTGAATCTTGGATCCATGCGAGCTCCAGTAGGTCTCCTGCAATATTTGTGGCGACTGTGGTGTAATTCAACAGAAGATTCATCTGAAAAATCCACCTTCTGCCACTTTTCCAGCGTCCATCCTTTTAGCAGGCTGTGGGCCTTGACAAATGCCACACGGTTTTTCAATTGCCTTTTGTTTAGTGCTGCCTTCTGGGCACTGATTCGACCATGGAGGCTTTTTCTAGACAGAATCTGACAAACTGTTCTGGTTGACACAGGGACTTCAGGTGATCAGGTCTGGTGGAGCTCTGCTGCAGTGGAAAATGAGCCAGCCTTGGATTTTTGAGCCAACAAACGGTCCTCTTGAGCAATTGTCTTGCGGGGTCTGCCTGACCTGGGCTTGTCAAAAACGTCTCCAGTCTCCTCAAATCTTTTTTTTTTAATCCTCTGAACTTGACGCTGAGACACATTGAAGGTCTCTGCCACATCAGCAGTGGATCTGGGCTTCAGCCTCTTGATAATCAACACTTTAGTCTCAAGGTGAATCTTAGGCATGTTTGCAGAGGTCTAGTTGCAGTTGATGTTAAGGTCTAGTGTACTGGGGGTCTTTTTTTATACACACCAGAGACCTAATTGATCCATTATTAGTCATGGGTGAAGCTCATATGACAAGGCGACAATACTTATGTCTTTGCTAAAATTGACTCAATGGGCTTTACCAAGCTGTGAATATTAGAATACTTTTTGACAGTTTCGTTTTGCACTGAAACATTAGTACAAAAGCTGTTGGGATTAAAACGAGCCATTTCTTTTTTTTTTTTATCTTGATTAGAAATATATTTTAGCGGCACTTCAGGTCAATTTGCACACAAGCGACAAGACTTTTGTCAGGGACTGTATATATATAATTATCTGATATACAGTAAACATTTTCCAGTAAAATCTGCAATAATTTATCTTGTTTCTTTATCTATAACGCTCGTCAACTACTTGAACTGTTACAGTAGTGACGCAACTGCACATAAAAACAGTAGAAAGAGCTGAAATATGAGAAAAGTTTACCTGTCACTAACGTGAGCATTGCTGCTACTGTAATATTTCTCCACATTCTGTAAAACACGGTGACATCAGCCTTCAGACAACTGATACTGATTGAAGATCCACCACGTGTAGAGTGTAGAACAAAAGAATGTCCTTATGAATACGGAATAAATTGATCTTACTCTTTATTGAACATTAACTGCATTAATCAGTCTGTTCCTCCTTCACTCGTACTGCACTTGTAAGCAGTTATGAACTTCTAAATGACACTAGCAGTAAAGATAGGGAAGTAGAGTAGTGCACTTACCACAGTTTGCGTTATCACACCTCTCTATTTTAGCTTCATTTCTTTACAAACAACCAGACAGACAGACATGTGATTAACGGCTCTTTTTTACTCCATCCTCATCTCTATAGACATCTCTATAGAGCTCTTGCAGGCACATGATTGAGGATCTAAACATCCGCCATTTTGTCAACCGGTCATGTCTGTCACAGATAACACCTCCAAGCCAGATAATGATGAATCACTTACTGTACAAAATTACATATGATGCTCATTTAGTAAAATGTTCAAGCAGAATATCAGCACAGCCTACATTCTGTTATTAAACCTGTTGGTTTCTGACATATTAAGAGAAAACATTTACAATTAATAACATAGAAAATACTAATTGACTAATTGAATAACATCAGAAGATTAAAGTGCCGCTGCCACATCATTTAGTAGTTGCCATGACATAAATATAAATGCCAGGTGTACATGGTTCTGGTGTTTCAGCATTGTTGATTGTTCCTGTGACTCTCTCAGTTCAGAGGAAATTAGAGACAAGGCACATACAGACACACACAGCTCTCTGCTGCTCAGCACTCAGCTACTGATTCTCTGCAAGCTCCAAATTACATTTATTTGAAAAGTCAACAAACGGTAGTATTGACTCTTCTTTCCAGTCTGTATTACATTACGAGCAGGTCATCCACAATTTTTAAAGCTGATATCAGAGTTTTCCTCAGGTTCTGAGACATGTGGGTTAAACTGATATTTTATTTACTTCATCTGAGTTTGCACTATTGTTCACAGCTTCACCAAAGACCACAGGGGTTAGAATGAAGTTGTGAAACGTATGGATTGAAACTTCTGGAAATACTGGCTCGCATCTCTTGCGTGTGTTTTATTTTTTTGTGGATATTGAGAGTCTGTTAATTTGCTGAATTTATCGACCCAAACTTGTGGGTTTACTGACACTGAGCCTCTGTGTTTTGTGGATAATAATAAGACTTTTTATGTTTTGAAATTATCAGTTTGGGTCTGTGATTTACAGTCTTTGATCCTTTTGAGTTTTTTCCTGGATTTTAAGTATTCTACTTCACACTTCCGGTTTCTCTCTTCCTAGGCTCCTGAACTACTTTTGGCTCACTTTTGACATAAAAAAAAGTATGTGTACGTTTTGGAATTTGTAAATGGAATATTTGGAATATGGTTTTCTGCATTAATTTGTCATAAAATGCTTGATTTTCATCAAGTCCATGGTATTAAAAAATATCAAGTTTTAAAAACAAAGCATCTTTCACACCTTTATCAAACACTCTTTCAACATTCAAAATGGTAGTGGAAAACATGGACATGCAGACAAGTGGTCACAGTGTTATAGTAAACAGTACACAAGCGCATACACGGATGTTTATTATACCAGTGAGAGTCGCGCACAAAGACCGAGTAGGGGAGACAATTACCCTCAATTCCGCAGCGCAAGAGAAAAAAAAAACATTGTCTCAGTTGTGATCACGTGAGCTCGGCGTCAAAACAAGAAGTGCATGCGTGCTATGTGATACTTGACTCGTAAACCAAGACTTGGTCGTTTTTCAAATCAAAATTCATAAAAAAAAAAATTGCTCATCTTGCCGAATGCTCGCAAACCGGGTTACTCACAATCCGAGGTTCCACTGTAGTTCACTCTTAGTTTCATCAGTGCACAGAACATTTTTGTGCCATGGACACCCTGCTCGTTCAATGTTTTCCGGACTGTAGACTAATGAACATGTTACCCAGTTGCAATGATGCCTTTAAATCTTTGGCTGTCACACAGTTGGTTGTTTCTTTATCTCATTGCTGTGCTCTCATTTTGACTGGGCAGTCACATTGTGGTAGAGAACCCACAGTCCCAAAGTGTCTCCATTTGACTAACTGTAGACTGGTGAATTTCTAACGTCTTTGAAATCACTTTGTAACTTTTTTCCAGATTTATGTAAATCAACAATTCTTGATCACAGATACTCTGAAGGCTCTTATTGGTGAGGCATGGCTCACATTCGCATACTGTTCTTATCCAGAGCAAACTCAAAAAGCTTGGGTGATTTTTTTATCAGTCAAAGTAGCTCTAGTCCACACCTCCAAACTAATTTTCTTAACAAGACTCCAGGTATGCTAACACCTGATTCCAATTAGCTGTTCTGAGGTAATTAACTCAAAGATTTAGAAACTTTTCCTACTAGCACTATGAGGTTTTTAGGGTTGTTCTCAATAAAAACATGAATTATCAGAATTGTTTTGTGTTATTATTTTAGGAACATTATATTTATCAACACTAGATGAAGATGAGATCACATTTTATCAGGAAAACATGCAGAAAAGCATTCCAAAAGGTTCACATAATTTTTTCTTGCCAGTGTAACTTCTCACACACACACACAAGAAGCACAAACTAAAATTATACACATAAAGCAATGACTCATGCATTGACTGGCAAGAGCGTATTCACAGTTTTAACCACTGCTGCTGCTGCTGTTCTCCAATGATGTGTGAAAATACCAAAAAAAAAAAAAAACTTGAAACAGCTCATAAACTTCGTCTGATTTACAGAATTAACAGTACAGATAAACTTGGATAAAGACAGGTGCAGGACACTCACTTACTCATCGTCTATACCACTTTCTTCTGTATTCAAAGTCGTGGAGGGCCTGGAGCCTATCCCAGGAGACTTAAGGCACGAGGCGGGGTACACACTGGCCAGGGTGCCAATCCATTTCAGGACACATACTGTACATACACACACTCTCACACCAGTTAGCCTAATCTGCAGGTCTTTGGGCTGTGGGAGGAAACCGGAGTTCCCAGGGGAAATATGCAAACTCCATACACTCAGAGACAGGAATCGAGCCTGGCGGGAATCGAACCCAGACAATGAAAGTGCAGGATATTAATATATTATTTTCATCATTTAAAACACAATTATTCATTATACAGTAGACATTTTCCAGTAAAATGGACAAGATAATTTATCTTGTTACTTTACCTATAACTCGTCAAATTTATAAAAACACTTCCAAACACACAGACATTTTGAGGGCTTTCCTGAACTGTTACAGTAGTGACACAACAGCACATAAAAACAGGAGAAAGAGCTGAAATATGTGAAAAGTTTACCTGTCAGTAACATGAGGATTGCTGCTACTGTAATATTTCTCCACATTCGGTAAAACACGGTGACATCAGCCTTCAGACAGCTGACACTTGAAGATCCACCACGTGTAGAGTTTAGACCAAAAATATCCTTATAAATACAAAATTAATTCATCTTCTACTTTTAGTGAACATTAACTACATTAATCAGCCTGTTCCTCATTCACTTGTATTTTCTGTAAAGACAGAAGATACAGTAAGTCGTGCCCTTACCACAGTGATTACCACATCATCCTATTCTACCTTCCTCTTTGTTTTTATTTGTGAAGTTACTCAAGTCTAATTAACATTTAATGTTTATTCTGTTATTCTGCCTTTTCCCTTATGAATTGTTTTTCTAGTTCTAGCTAAACCATGAACTGTGTTTTTTCCCGCTCTATTTGCTGTCACCTGCCCACTTTGATTTAAGTACTTTCCATCAGGGAGTTTGGCTAATATTCAGTGATCGCCTCATAAACATTCCAGCCTCTTATGTCATTCATTTTATTTGTCTTTAGAAATTCCTGTTAAGGTTGGTTCCTCCTTAATTACTACATTCTGCTCATTTCACTTTGGGTCTCTCGGTAAAGCAACTCTTATTTTATGGTGCTATAGGACCCACAAGTTAGAAAATTTAAGTATATTCATTCATTGACTATCATTGATAATCCAACATCCTCTTGGTGGTTATGCAGCAGGACAATCATCTGAAGGGCTGAAAAAAATATGCTTTAGAGTGGCCTAGTCAAAGTTTGCACTTAAATTCTGTGGCATGACCTCAACCAGGTCAATCATGCTCGGAAACCCCCCTACGTGGCTGAATTAAAATAGTTTCTAAAAAGAAGAGTGCACCAAAATTCCACCACAGTGATGTGAAAGACATTGGCAGTTATTGCAAACGCTTGATTGCAGTTGTTGCCACCAAGATTAACTAATGCAGTTATTATTAGGTTTAGATGGCAATTACTTTTTCACAAAAAAGGGGGAACTTTGTTCCACAGCATTGTGTATCATTTTGATTGATTTTAGTAAATATTCCAATATTTACTATCCATTAATTTGGATAATGGATTTTTTATTCTCATGATCTGCAAACGATAATCTATGCAAAATTACATGTAGCGTTGGGTCGGCGAGACAAGGACAGATACACAGACAGCAGGTTGCAGAGGTGAACACACTGAGGTGATTTTTTGGAGCATTCGTGAGAAAAATCCACACGTAAGCAGACATACACACATGCGGAATGGATAAGTGCGGTTGAACGGTCACTGCATGAAAAGAGGCGTATCTGTACTAGGAATCTCCCATATACAGCATTGATTTTCGGAAGTACCACTGACCGTATACACCAAATTCCACCAAGCTAGGATACTTCCGGATTGATACCAATTTGGATGTATCTCGCTGAGGAATCCTTCCATGGTACTGCCATTTGTTGCCATGGCAAATAATCCATTCAAGGATTTTGTCAGGAGACATTCACACCTCAAGCCCCATTTGCATTTTATACCTTTGCACAACTCTGCTCTTTCCTATTGTTTTTTTTTTTTTATCTCTAAATTGATTGGTTGTTTCAAAAAAAAAAAAAACACTCCCCAAACCCTGACATCTATTGGGACACTACCCAGTCATTACGTTTTATTTAGCCCAACCCAAGGCCTCATAACTTAGTGACTTGATTGGTTAATGGGCAGGTATGTAGATAGACCCTATGCACCCCCCCCCCCCCCACACACACACACAGTACCGTCGTGGCCAAAAGTTTTGAGAATGACACAAATATTGGTTTTTACAAAGTTTGCTGCTAAACTGTTTTTAGATTTTTGTTTCAGTTGATTCTGTGATGTACTGAAATATAATTACAAGCACTTCAAATGCAAAAATGCATTTATGCAAATAGTCAGTATTAGCAGTGTTGGCCCTTCTTTTTCAGGACCTGTGCAATTCGACTGGGCTGCTCTCAATCAACTTCTGGGCCAAATCCTGACTGATCCGCGGGGCGCCGGACAAACGAGTGTCTATGTAGGCACGTAAATCTTTGAAAAGCATGTGACCTGAGGCTGAGCTCTGATTGGATCTTTTCAAATCATCCTTCGGGCGCAGCAGTGTGTGCCCTGAACCCTCCCACTTTTGTTCTTAGCAAATCATATTGTTTTTAAATATTTGGGCTCATGTGATTGGACCATTCTCAACGAGTCTTCCAGCACTTCTTATGGCAAGCGGAGCTGCTGACTGAATGCGATGAGTCATGCCTTTATTTTATGCTAGTAGTAATGATCACCGCATAATCACCTGATAAAATAGGTATGATAAATACCTATTTACAGACGAGAATTAAAAGTTGAATTTTTATTTTGTTTGCACCCTCCTAAAAATTTTTTGCACCAGCCGCCACTGGCTGATCATTTTCATGGTCACAACTGTTTATCAAAAAAGAAAAAAGAAACATAAGCTTGATAACAATAAAATTATTGTATATTAACATCAATAACTATTGACCATGTGTAGCCTTGTAAGGTTATGTACAGCTAAAAGAGAGAGTAAATTATTGCCCCTATTATTTATTTTTTTTAAGCTAAGTAGCGTTTAGAAACTACTGTGGTACTGACTGATAATACTGTGCATGTTTCTTTAAGAGTGCTATTCGTGTAACAATCGGCTACTAGCGGAGGCACCCTAACTGGTACACTAGGCTGAGGATTGGGCGTGGACGCTAGTAGAGCATTCACACCGAACGCGGCGAGAGCGTCACAGTTCGCTCTCGCCGCCCTGCCGCCGCCTGTCGCCGCTCTTCGCCGCTGTTGGCCACTCTCTTGTATTTAAAGGGGCCGCAAAGCAATCAACCTTGTTGATCTTATGGAGACTGACCAAAATGTGGAAGATAACAAGAAATTGATTCATAGAAAGAACTGTATTGTAGAAATAAACAAATTATAAGCCATTCGTATGGTGTGGCTTCTGTTCATTGTGAATTGCTAGTCTAATTTTATATATATATATATATATATTTATTATATTATTTTTCTTATTATTATAACATTAGAATCACTTACTAGACTTTGTCTTTAATTAAAATAACATTAATAATTAATAAACACCCGCTATCGCAATAATCAACCTCTCTTCCATTTTGCTTGGGAACTAATGTCGCCGGAACAAAAGTTACAGGACTGCATCCCGCGGGAATCCTCTCAAGCGGAGGACCTCCATTTTAATTGGTTGCCGGTCAACCGCATCATAGCTCATTACCATAAAGTTGAGCTGATTTCAACTCCCTTCGCCGCTCTCGCCGCGCCGCTCGCTCCCATTGAAAATGAATGACTTCCGGCGTCTTTGACGCTCTCGCCGCGTTCGGTGTGAATGCAGAGTAAGTGTTCAGCATGTAATGAGTGAGTTCAGGTCTACACGCGAAACGGAGTGCTCCGGGTTTAAAAGTGTTTACATTTAACTGTTTTACAGGTAATACAGTAATAACAGTATTATGTGTTCATGCAATTGTACTTGGTACGAGAGTAGTTTCAAAATGGTTGAACTTAGTGTTAATTAAGCGTACTCGAGCCTACATCGGCAACCAATGGCGTTGATAATTTGGATAAAAGGTCATAACATTTAGCATGTACAAAAATAAGGAGCAATTCCTAAAATACCATGGTTTAGATGAAGGTGGGTAAGGAGTGACTGATTGATGTCCTTAAACATTAATTCAATTCACAATCAGCCGTGTGTGGTTATTAAGGGAGCTAGACAGAAGAGCACGTGTGGATAGACTGACCTGCTCGCATGCTGAAGCCATGCTATTCTTTCAGCCATTGGGTTTAACTAGCATCTTGTTATATTAGGTCAGACTTGGTGTTAAAAGGTATTTTGTTTTACATTTAGTGAATATGTGATTTGTTTAAATATAGTAATGTGTAGAGTTAAAAGCAAGTTGATGGAATAGTTTAAAAGGTATAATTCATTTTGAGTTCAGGATGTGATTTACATGCTTAATGTAATGAGCCATGAGACAGATTCATACACAGTATTGATGTTGGGGAAATGTGAATACGTGGACATTGAATTGCCATCCACATAACTTTAAAGATTGTTTGTGTATTGCTGTCATGAATCTGTTAAAGCAGTATAATCTGATATTTGACTGATGATTATGATTATCAGTTATGTAAGTTTAAAAGTTTGTCTATTGTTAGGTTTGATAGCAGAAGATCTGTGTCATGTAACATATTGTTTAGATGTGTGTTTAGAGGATTGGGCGTGGACGCTAGTAGAGTGTAAGCGTTCAGCATGTAATGAGTGAGTTCAGGTGTACACGTGAAACTGTTTTACAGAAATAAATGTGTTGCCCAAGGACGAGCACTGTCTCATTCTTAAAAGTGTAACACATGCATAAAGACAACACAAACGTTTGCAATGTTGTAGAACGATTTATACTTTTTGCATTACGATTTATACAGATGTGTGACGAGCGGTTTTCTAGTTTTGTTGCCGCACCTCACGGCGACGGTATGCTGTTGCTGGCTTTTACCACTGAGTGGCGCTATATAACTAGACCGACATGTCAGACCTTAGTTCATTCTCTCAAGGATTAATGAGCCGCAGCTCCTTTAGAGCTGCACGTAGTAGGGGATGAAATAAAGTGTAACATTGTACTTAAACGAATTCATAATCACAGTACTAAAATTACAGTACAAATGTAGAATTAAATTTTATTAGTATCAAATTTAAGCAAAGTAAATGTTAACACAGTGAGCCTTTAGATTTTATCATGTGTAATTAGAAAGCCTACGCGTGTACACTGTAAACCCTAATGCTCAAAGTAATTAAACACGTTGAGTACTGTTAACCTAAATAATTGAATGAGTAATAATTTTGAGTACGTAAGTATCAATACCTTAACTACCTAAACGTCCACTAATGTAAAATCTATAAAGCACTCGTGGCGCAGAAGTAAGTGTCTCGCCCGCCATGCGGAAAGCCCCGGGTTCGATTCCCGTGCTGGATGGTCTGCAACAATTTTTTTTTTTATTTGGTCAAGTTCAACAAACTCAAAAATTGATAGTTCTGTTTACTTAAAATGGAAACATTATTAATTAAAAAAATTGATGTAACTGATTACCTCAAATATTTGGAATTTTGCCAACTTAATCGGGTTTACAGTGTAGAGTTTTGGGTCATCTTAAATGTTGTGTTCTTTAAATTTGTAGTATATAATACTCAAATAAATTAAACCAAATGGCTATAAAATTGAACATTGTCAGGACGTGCTACTGCGTAAGCAGATGTCGTTGTCATTCAGCCCCGCTTGTGTTTTTGCGGTATTATGAGAATGAAATGCAGTATCGTGTTACGTTCTTTAATAAATAATTTACATTTACATTTAGGCATTTGGCAGACGCTCTTATCCAGAGCGACTTACAAAAAGTGCTTTAAAGTTTACATCACTGGATAGAAACTTACACTGGGTTAACTAGGTCAATAACTAAGTGCCATTAGTCCAACACAACTGGGAAGGTTTTTTTTTTTTTTTTTTGGGGGGGGGGGGGGATGTGTTAGTCCTGTAAGTACTGAAGAAATAGATACGTTTTTAGTCATCGTTTAAAGATCGTCAAAGTCTCTGCTGTACGGCCATCTAGAGGAAGTTCGTTCCACCACCTAAGTGCCAGAACAGAAAATGATTAATTTCGCCCTCGATCCCTGTGAGATGGTGGGATGAGGCAAGCAGTGCTGGAGGATCGGAGGGAACGCGGCGCAGTGCGTGGTGTGATTCGAGCAGAGAGGTAAGTGGGTGCTGGGCCATTTTTAGCTTTGTAATCAAGCATCAGTGTTTTGAATTTGATGCTACAGGAAGCCAGTGAAGGGAGCGGAGGAGTGGGTGGTGTGGGAGAACTTGGGAAGGTTGAAAACGAGACGTGCTGCTGCATTCTGGATCAGTTGCAGAGGACGAGTCGTGGACAGAGGCAGGCCAGCCAGGAGTGAGTTGCAGTAGTCCAGTCTTGAAATAACAAGGGACTGAACAAGCACCTGAGTAGTCTGTGAAGAAAGAAATGGGCAGATTCTTCTGATATTGTAAAGAAGAAATCTACAAGAGGGAGTGTCAGAGATAAATGCATTTAAGAGATAAGTAAAAGGTAGAATGTAGTTTGAGCTATATAGATTTTGCTGATATGATATTATGATCTCTTGTCTGTCTGTCTGTGGTGTTTCCTGTCTAACAGAACATCCTGTGCTCTGGTGTGCAGAAGTGCGAATAACAGGAAATCAAGAGGTCAAGAATATGTCCACTCTGTTCTATTTTCCAAACCGCATAACTTGACCTTTATGTTTGTTTTATATCAGTCGTAGACATTAAAGTTCAAGTCCCCTCCTTTCTGTATTCTGCTCGCAAAGGAGGGTGTCAAACCACTATATATATGTGTGCTTCCATAATAAAAATCAGACTGGTGAAAGATCAATCATCTGTGTGTGGCTGTTCTTTGACCTGTTCTCCTGAGCTCAGAGGTGCAGTGCAGACGGACTAGTAGAGAGCGTACTAGTACAAAAACAACCCTAACAGTTTGGTGTCAGAAGTGGGATCCCTCTAATTAGGTAAGTTTTCTCTTTCTTTTGTTTAGAGATATTTGCCTGATTATAGGGATCGAATAAGAAGTAGGGTTACGGAGTCCGGGACTCCGAAAAAGGCATTATTCCTCCACCGTATAATCCCAGTTGTCCCGCCGTGACCATAGGGCCTAAGAAGGGCACCTCAAAAGGGAATCCTCCAACACAAGACAAGACACTTTATGGTGAGTTTGGAGGAACACGGGGCCGTGGAAATTTGAGATATAGAGGTGAAAATGGTCCCTTCGATCCAGATTCCCCATGTGATCCGACGGGTCCAGAATATCCTGAAGACCCCGACAATGTACAGATGTCAGGTACTAGTACAAAAACAAGCCTAACAGGGAGTAAGGTTAGTGTGGGGAAAATGACAGATGATTGTCCACGGTTACCCCAAGATTGCGGGCAGTGGCTGAAGGAGTGATTTGATTGTTGTCCAGGGATATTACAAGATCTTGACCTGGAGATGAGTCACCATGGATGAACAACAGTTCGGTTTTACTCAGATTGAGTTTCAGCTGATGAGTTGCCATCCAGGATGAGATGTCTGCCAGACATGCTGAGATCCGGGTGGAAACCTGAGTGTCAGAAGAAGGAAAGGAGAGAATAAGTTGAGTGTCATCTGCATAACAATGGTATGAAAATCCAAGCGATGATATGACCTTACCAAGAGACCAGGTATAGAGGGAGAACAGGAGGGGACCAAGTACTGAGCCCTGCTGGACGGTAGAGTCTACATGGGGCAGATGTAGATGCCCTCCATGTCACCTCATACGACCTATCTTCTAGGTAAGAAGCAAACCATTGCCACGCTGTTCCACAAATTCCAAGGCTTGTAAGAATAGATAATAGAATCTTGTGGTTCACTGTGTCAAATGCAGCTGACAGGTCCAGAAGGATCAGGACAGATGACAGTTTAGCAGATCTAGCAGCATGGAGCTTCTCAGTGACTGACAGAAGGGCAATCTCTGTGGAATGTGCCACTTTGAATCCAGATTGGTTGGGATCATTAAGGTTGTTCTGTGAGAGATAAAGAGACATTTGGTTATAAACAGTCCTTTCAAGAATTTTGGATATACACATGTGGACAAAATTGTTGGTACCCTTCGGTCAATGATAGAAAAACTCACAATGGTCACATAAATAATTTTAATCTGACAAAAGTAATAATTAAAAAAAAATCTATGAATGTTAACCAATGAAAGTCAGACATTGCTTTTCAACCATGCTTCAACAAATTTATTTAAAAAAATAAACTCATGGAACAGGCCTGGACAGAAATGATGCTACCCCTAGAAAATACTGAAAATAATGTGACCAAAGGGACATGGTAATTCAAGGTGTGTCCACTAATTAGCATCACAGGTGTCTACAATCTTGTAATCAGTCAGTGGGCCAATATATAGGGCTCCAGGTAGTCACTGTGTTGTTTGGTGACATGGTGTGTATCACACTCAACATGGACCAGAGGAAGCAAAGGAAAGAGTTGTCTCAGGAGATGGGAAAGAAAATTATAGACAAGCATGTTAAAGGTAAAGCCTATAAGACCAAGCAGCTAGATGTTCCTGTGACTACAGTTGCACATATTGTTCAGAAATTTAAGATCCATGGGACTGTAGCCAACCTCCCTGGACGTGGCCGCAGGAGGAAAATTGATGACAAATCAAAGAGACGAATAATCCGAATGTTAACAAAAGAGCCCAGAAAGACTTCTAAAGAGATCCAAGATGAACTTCATGCTCAAGGAACATCAGTGTCAGATCGCACCATCCGTCGTTGTTTGTGCCAAAATGGACTACATGGGAGACGACCAAGGAGGACACCATTGTTGAAAACAAATCATAAAAAAGCCAGACTGGAATATGTCAAACTACATGTTGACAAGCCACAGAGCTTCTGGGAGAATGTCCTATGGACAGATGAGACAAAAATGGAACTCTTTGCCAAGGCACATCAGCTCTATGTTCATAGACGGAAAAATGAAGCATATCAAGAAAAGAACACTGTCCCTACTGTGAAACATGGAGGAGGCTCTGTTATGTTCTTGGGTTTCTTTGCTGCATCTGGCACAGGGTGTCTTGAATCTGTGCAGGGTACTATCAAGGGATTCTAGAGAGAAATGTGCTGGCCAGTGTCAGAAAGCTGGGTCTGAGTCGCAGGTCATGGGTCTTGCAACAGGACAATGACCCAAAACACACAGCTAAAAACACCCAAGAATGGCTAAGAGGAAAACATTGGACTATTCTAAAGTGGCCTTCTATGAGCCCTGACCTCAATCCTATTGAGCATCTTTGGAAGGAGCTGAAACATGCTGTCTGGAAAAGGCACCCTTCAAACCGGAAACAACTGGAGCAGCTTGCTCATGAGGAGTGGGCCAAAATACCTGCAGAGAGGTGCAGAAGTCTCATTGACAGTTACAGGAATCGTTTGATTGCAGTGATTGCATCAAAGGTTGTGCAACAAACTATTAAGTTAGGGGTACCATCATTTTTGTCCAGGCCTGTTCCATGAGTTCATTTTTTAAAATAATTCCGTTGAAGCATGGTTGAAAAGTAATGTCTGACTTTCATTGGTTAACATTCATAGAATTCTTATTTATTATTACTTTTGTCAGATTAAAGTTATTTCTGTGACCATTGTGAGTTTTTCTTTCATTGACCGAAGGGTACCAACAATTTTGTCCACGTGTGTAAAAGACAGAAGTGATACTGGACGATAATTGTTAACTTCTGATAGGTCCAGGCAGGGTTTCTTGAGGATGGGAATAACCCTTGCCTTCTTAAAAGCAGCAGGAACATGACCAGATGATATGGAATGGTTGATGATGGTTGTGGTGAAGGGAAAGAGGTCTGAGATGACCTGAAGCATTGTGGAAGGGTTGGGTCTAAAGAACAGGTCATGGGGTTAGATGACGAGATGTTCTGCTGAATCTCATCAGACAACAGGTTGGATAATTCTGTTAAGGGAGGGAAGGGAAGGTCCTGAGGTTCTGCTGTAGGAGTTGTGCTGTAATGCCACTAGCAAAACGTTATAAAATATAATCACAGTACTAAAATTATAGTAATACATAGACCTGTTTATTATTTGCATCAAATTTAAGCAAAGTAAATGTATACTTGTGTCACGGCGTGCGCCTGTGATGGGCGTGTGCCCAAATTGATCTCGCTCCTCACTCACTCCGAAGCTCACTAGGTAGGTGGCCTAGACGCACACTGCAGGTGTGCGAAGAAGCGGGGCCGACTAACTAGGCACAACTGGTGAGCTATCGGCGCTAATCATCCCGAGCTTCTCTCCACGCAATAAAACACAGCGGGAGTGTATCTCGGGTTCTGTTGGGGAAACTGGACTTTAAAAAGCAGCGCGCGGTTGAGTTGAAAAGTCATGGAATGTTCAGTGAAACAGAGGCTCTGCTGACATAAGTTAGGCACGTCAGTCAATCAGTCAGTGTGGAAGAGATGGAAAGTTTCCTCATCATAACATGCCTTGTACTGTTTTTAATCACTCTATACACAATAAATGAAAATACAAATGGTCTATCTTTTATTTATTTTAATTTTCTATTAAGTTTTAATATTTTATAATAAAAAAAATACCAAAGAAAATTGTATATAGAGTGATTAAAACAATACAATTCATGTTATGATAAGGAAAATCTCAATGTCTTCCATTCCAGGGATTAAAAACGGTAACAATGTAAATTTTAGAATCTGGAATCCAGACGATGAAATTTAAAAAGAGGTCTGAAGCACTGCAGGTCTTCAGAAGAGCCTGAGATTCAAGAGGGTCTTAAAGTGGGGTGGGGTGCATTTTAGTTTCTCTGAATGTACAGTCGTGGCCAAAAGTTTTGAGAATTACATAAATATTGGAAATTGGGAAAGTTGTTGCTTAAGTTTTTATAATAGCAATTTACATATACTCCAGAATGTTATGAAGAGTGATCAGATGAATTGTATAGTCCTTCTTTGCCATGAAAATAAACTTAATCCCGGAAAAAAAACTTTCCACTGCATTTCATTGCTGTCATTAAAGGACCTGCTGAGATCATTTCAGTAATCGTCTTGTTAACTCAGGTGAGAATGTTGACGAGCATCCTTTCCTAAAGAGGATTCAGCTGCGGGAGCGGAGTGCCACCAGTGCAGAGCTTGCTCAGGAATGGCCGCACGCAGGTGTGAGCGCATCTGCACGCACAGTGAGGCGAAGACTTTTGGAAGATGGCCTGGTGTCAAGAAGGGCAGCAAAGAAGCCACTTCTCTCCAAAAAAAACATCAGGGACAGATTGATCTTCTGCAAAAAGTATGGCGAATGGACTGATGAGGACATGGGCAAAGTCATATTCTCGGATGAAGCCTATTTCCAATTGTTTGGGGCATCTGGAAAAAGGCTTGTCCGGAGAAGAAAAGGTGAGCGCTACCATCAGTCCTGTGTCATGCCAACAGTAAAGCATCCTGAGACCATTCATGTGTGGGGTTGCTTCTCATCCAAGGGAGTGGGATCACTCACAATTTTGCCGAAAAACACAGCCATGAATAAAGAGTGGTACCAAAACACCCTCCAACAGCAACTTCTTCTAACAATCTAACAACAGTTTGGTGAAGAACAATGCATTTTCCAGCACGATGGAGCTCCTCTCCATAAGGCAAACGTGATAACTAAGTGCCTCGAGGACCAAAGCATTGAAATTTTGGGTCCATGGCCTGGAAACTCCCCAGATCTTAATCCCATTGAGAACTTGTGGTCAATCCTCAAGAGGCGGGTGGACAAACAAAAAAACACTAATTCTGACATACTCCAAGAAGTGATTATGAAAGAATGGGTTGGTATCAGTCTGGATTTGGCCCAGAAGTTGATTGAGAGCATGCCCAGTCGAATTGCAGAGGTCCTGAAAAAGAAGGGCCAACACTGCTAATACTGACTCTTTGCATAAATGTCATGTAATTGTCAATAAAATCCTTTGAAACATATGAAGTGCTTGTAATTATATTTCAGTACATCACAGAAACAACTGAAACAAATATCTCTAAAAGCAGTTTAGCAGCAAACTTTGTGAAAACTAATATTTTTGTCATTCTCAAAACTTTTGGCCACGACGGTATACTGTAGGTGAGAACAGCTGATTCACACCTGGGGAGGGGGGAATTATTTGCATTTGAATGTTGTCTGACATTGTAAAGCACACACAGTAACCCTAAGACATGATTATCTTCATTACTACACAGTAAACCCTAATGCTCAATGTAATTAAACACACTGAGTACTGTTAACTAAAATAATTGAATGAGTAATAATTGAGTATTCAGAACTTTTTGGTATTTGAGTTTGTAGAACTGACACTTTCCAAGTTAGCTGAACAAATTCAACAAACTTAAAAATTATGATGTAACTGATTACCTAAAATATTTTGAGTTTTGCCAACTTAATCAGGTTTACAGTGCAACAGACCCCGAGTTACAGTCCTCGCTGTATTTTATAGCGTGGGGAGAAGCCTGGGGTAATTAGGGGCGATAGCTCACCAGCCGTGCCTAATTCCGTGGCCCTGCTCCTTCGCGCACCAGCAGAAGGAGAGGCCGTCTAGCTAGTGAGCGAGGAGCCATATTGATTTGGCCGCACGCCCATCACAGGCGCACGCCGTGACAACTTGTAACACAATAACAATTATATTTTGAACATTTAGCAGGCTGCCATTTGGAGGAAACAGATAATAAAGAATAAACCAATTGTTGGGTCAAAATAACCCAACCCCATTTGTAAATGACTCACTACATCTCATTTGACCCAACATGAGCAACCCAACAATGTGTTTAAAGTACCTGAAATAACCCAGAATTTTGACCCAGCATAAACAACCCAACAATGTGTTTACAGAAACAACATTTTTTGTGAGATTTTTTTGACTACTACACTGTAAACCCGATTAAGTTGGCAAAACTCACAATATTTGAGGTAATCAGTTACATCACATTTTTTAATGTGTTTCCAATTTTAAGTAAACAAAACTATCAATTTGTGAGTTTGTTGATCAAATATAAACAAAAAAAAAACAGTTGCAGACCATCCAGCACGGGAATCAAAAAGCTCATCAAAATCTCGGGATTATTAGCGCCGATAGCTCACCAATTGTGCCTAGTTACGTGGCCCCGCTTCTTCGCACACCTGCAGTGTGCGCCTAGGCCGCCTACCTAGTGAGCTTCGGAGTGAGTGAGGAGCTATATTGATTTGGGCGCACGCCCATCACGGGCGCACACTGTTACACAAGTATACATTTACTTTGCTTAAATTTGAAGCAAATAAGAAACGGCTATATGTATTACTATAATTTTAGTACTGTGACTGTATTCTATAAGGTTTTGGCTACGGCGTTACAGCGCAAAGGGGGCCATTATTTATTAAAGAACGTAACAGCATACTGCATTTCATTCTCATAATACCACAAAAACACAAGCGGGGCTGAATGACAACGACATTTGCTTATGCAGTAGCATGTCCTGACAATGTTTTAATTTTATAGTCATGTAGTTTCATTTATTTCGGTATTATCTACTACAAATTTAAAGAACACAACATTTAAGATGACCCAAAACCATACACTGTAAACCCGATTAAGTTGGCAAAACTCCAAATATTTGAGGTAATCAGTTGCATAAATTTTTTAAAATTAATGATGTTTCCAATTTTAAGTAAACAGAACTATCAATTTTTGAGTTTGTTGAACAAATAAAAAAAATTGTTGCAGACCATCCAGCACGGGAATCGAACCCGGGTTTTCCGCATGGTAGGCAAAACTCTTACCACTGCGCCACGAGGGCTCTATAGAATTTATGTTGGTGGAAGTTTCACTTAAGTTATTGTTACTTGCGTACTCAAAATTATTACTCATTCAATTATTTAGGTTAACAGTACTCAGTGTGGCTAATTACTTTGAGCATTAGGGTTTACAGTGTAGTGTACTTGTTGTAATGTTCAACTTCAATGTTTTTTTAACTCATTATTGTACAGCAAATATCAGTAGCTCTGGTTCAGATTTTTCATGCTTGTTGTATAAAATACACAGATGTGGAAATTACCGTTACTGTAGTATTTTTTCGATACAGCATATTGTTTTGACTTTTTTATGACTTAATTATTTTTTTAAACCGAGATGACGAAAAATGGCACTTTGCGCCACCTGGCGGTCATTTCACAAAATACTTTGAAATGCAACTGATTTATTTTGGCCGCTGTCGTTTTGTCGCGGCGGTAATAGACATTCCCCTCTTCACACCTCTGTATTCACACCTTAACACCCAAAAGCAAAACTGCAACATTATTCCAATCATAATCATAGAGGAGGAAGTGCTAGAGGTTGAGGATGATACAGAGTATAACCCAGAGGAGGAAGACTCTGACACTGATGAGAAAAAAGACCCAGCTGAAGTTGTGGTCATCCATGTGATGTCATCCACCTGAGAGAAAAGGTCTGCATATAATGGAATAAAATGGAATAAAAGTGACTGGGAACATCATGAGTGTGAATCACAAACAAACACAACGTGAAGGTTAAATAAATTTTATTTTATATTGTATTTGGTTCTGCAGCTTCTATCAGCAGGTAGAGTTTTGTTTATCAAACTCCTTGCATTCTTTCACCTATTTTAAATATGTCTAGAGGACCGAGCTAATTGCCAACCCTGATTCCAGTCCCTGTTTATTTCAAAATTGTCTATAAAATGTCACGCTTTGGTTTATGTGTTAATTTGTTCTTTAGACCAAAGCGTCATCTTGTGGTGACACCCTGCAAATGAACAGGGCTTAATTAATTGAGCTTAAGAGTTTACGTGTGCGTTTATACTGTGAAATCTAGACGCGTCCTTCTGGCAGTAGACAGCAGGGGTATCCTGGAAGTTAGAATTCCCGGCTTTATTATTAACCATCATTAAACAGCTTTTCACTGCAGCTTTACACACACATGAAAATAAATGATAAGACAACATCAAACAAATTTGTAAAATATTTAGACAAATTACAGAAAGAAAAAAATACAGTAACAAGAAACTTAACCAGCAGATCAGAACTGACTGAATTAATCAGTGATTATTTCCCCACTGAATCTATTATGAACAGAGATCAAGTGAGCGAAAAGATGGTGATCAGGAAATGACTGAGTGATGGGTATAGTTTGAAATATAAAGGATTATTCTAGACATCTATACACAGTATATAGTATGTATGAGTTTATAATAGATCAAATGCTGCAAAAGATGACTGAGACACAAAAGGAGTTGCCTGAATAACAACTGAATGATATTTACTGAAGACAGAAATTAGTTCTTTGTAACGTCTTCATGCTGTTTAATTTTAATCCTCATCTTTAATCCTAAAACTCTCATCCTGAGCATCCTTCCTGTGCTGTTCATGATGCTGAAGGTAAAGTCACTAACCAAACTCAACTGTTCTCATTCTCCAGTTCTTTAGAATGTCTTCTAATAGAGTCGAGTGGACACACTCTGCAAGCAAAACACAAACATCATGTAGGGTTTCAGCTCTGGGTCAGAGATGAATTGAATCTTTAAGGATTCAGGTCAATTTTATCAAACTGATTAAAATTTATGACATACACTTTGTTTTATCTATCTGCCCAGCGTTTAGCACAACTTGGTGTATCTTACCAATTCCGTTTATCACATGACCACCGATGATAACACAAAATCTGGTATTTACTAATTACGAGCAAGGTAACATAAGATCTGGGCAAATGTTTAAACTTTAAAATACATGAACAGGCCAACAGTTCTTTATAAAGAAGCAAGAATTTATTTGACTAATTTATGATACATGAAACTAAGCCACTTAAACACACATGCAGAAACACATACACACAAACAGTTCTGAGGGTGAAAGTTAATGGATTTTTTTTAGTACTGTTTACTTGACCTGAGAAAATCACAAGATTTGGGTTTAATCACACAGTTTAGTTATGAATCAAGCACCAATTTTCAGCAAGGTATGATGCTTTGTTTGTTCACTTGCATTACGTTTCGTTCTCATCCATTTGTTCACCTCCAGCGATGGGAATTGCAGCGTTTATGATTGGTTGGTGTGCTGCAGAGATGATGTCTTTCGGGGCAGCCCTTCGAAGAGACGTTGGTTGCCTGGTAACAGATGGTGGTGCTCTGGAACTTCTTAGTGTTTCTTCGTTGACGGATTTGGAGGTCTTGCAGTCTGGTGGAGTGTCTGCAAGGGTGGCGGAGAACTCGAAAGGGTGGAAGCACAAGCTGAGAGGAAGTGGTCACGCTTGCTGGTTACCTTCAGATGCCCATGACGATGACATAAGGCTGCGCGGGTCTGTCCCTCAGCTGTTTGCCCCAATCAGAGGTGGTTGTGAGCATAGCCACACCCTGCATGGTTCCTCATTTTCGTGCATAGATTAACCTATGGTTTAGTCTGGGAGGCCACCTCAGAGGAGTTTTAGTAATTTAGACCAAGTGTATTAGCGTGAATCCTGTTCACATGACAAACTTTTGATAGACATCAATGCTCTTTGAATACACCAAGCTCTGATTTAATACCAAACATCCCATATCTTGCATTCTCACCCTGCTGAAAAATCCAGCATGGACCAGCATGATTTATATGCTGGTCGATGCTGGTTAATACTGGTTAGTGCTGGTCTGATGCTAGTTTAGCTGGTGAACCAGCATAATTGATGGAAGACCAGCATATCTACGCTGATGAAACTTTCCCTCCTGCATTGGTCTTGCTGGTTAGTGCTGGTCTGGTGCTGGTTTAGCTGGTGAACCAGCATAACTGATGGAAGACCAGGATGCCTGTTGAAAAATCCAGCATAGGCCAGCATGATTTATATGCTGTGCCATCAGCAAGGTTTTGGTAGTTAAAATTGGTTACCATTTTAGCTCATTATTTTGTATTTTAATAGGTAGTACTGAAAATAGTGTGTGATGTAAATACATGGACCGTGTAGTGTTATATTTAAATATATTTACATACAAGAGACAAAAATACAGTGGAACCTCGGATTGCGAGTAACGTGCGAGCAATGATTTATAATATTTTTTTATTCGGAAACCGAGCAAGTATTAGTTTACGAGCGCCGAGTATCATGCTTCACACATGCGACTCTTATTTTGACACCGAGCATCACTCTCTCACCTTCCCCCCTCCCTCCCCCCACGGCTTCGCAAACACACAGAAACTCTGCTCGTGTGCGCGCAATTTGACACACACACGCACAGACGCTCTCTCACCTTTTCACCCCCTCCCCAGCTTCACAAACGCACAGCAACTCTGCTCTGTCGCGATTCTTTTCAAAGGTAAGGTGCTGGTTCATTTTTTTTTTTTTTTTTTTACTTTACAGCAGTGATTCCCTTAGTATGCGCTCACGCCAGGTCAGACAGATTTCAGAGAAGTCTCGCTTTTTTCCGTTAAAACGGTGTTTCCGTTGTGTGTGTGTTTGTTGTGAATCTTAAAAAGCGAGGTGGGGAGAGGGAGGAGGAGTGTTACTGTGTAAAACGAGGCGAGGGAAGGGGCTAATTCCACACACACACACACACACACACACACACACGGCGCCTGCGCGCACCAACGGAAACACTTATCTGTCAGGATTTATTTGTACTTTTTTTTAAAGGTAAAGTGCAGATTAATTTGTTTTATTTTCATTTTATAGATTATATTAATTACTTTTATGTATTTATTTTTTGGGGCTGTGGAACGAATAATTTGAGTTTTCATTATTTCTTATGGGAAATGATGGTTTGGTTTACGAGTGTTTTGGAATACGAGCCCACTTCCGGAACGAATTATGCTCGTAATCCAAGGTTCCACTGTAATCCATTTACCAAAAACATGTAAATACATTATTTTACATTTATTAAATATCTGCTGGGTTGTCTAAAAACACATCTGTTTTGGAGGTGGGACCACCCATAAAATAACTTAAAATGCTCCATAATTTTTAATCATACACAAGTCTAATACATAATTTGATGTCTTTATTTGCTAAATGTACACTCGCATATCAATAAAACATTGTGCTGTTTTAAAATAAAGAAAATAAACAAGGTGCGCTTTCATGATTTATGTCTGTCAGTCTCCCCGAAAATCTTTTAAAATGTGTCAAACTCAGTGAATACTGCACACATATATCCATATATCTATACATATACATCTATAGAAAGCTTAAAGTGTATACTTTTAAATGTAGCAAGCTTAATCAAAAATAAATATTCTCAGTTCATGTGATCCATATGAATCTAAGGAGAGATACAGTCTTTCTGCCACACTTCATTCACTGATAATGACCTGAGACAGGACACGCCCACACGCTATTCACAAGGAAACAGTCAGCGTAATCTACATACAAGAGCACGCCCCCAAACACACACACACACAGTAGATTTGATAAGTTTCCTGTGCGTCTGGAAGATGTTATACGCTGTACATGTTTCTTAAGCTCTATAGAATGTTCTGGACAGTGGGAGGAGTTTAGATTTACCTCAGAACAAAACTGAGCCTCCAACAGAGAACGAAGGAGGAGAATCCAGCAAGCTGTTACCATGGGTAAGTTATTAAGATAATCTTTATTCTGATAATATAAAACTAATATTAATTCATTTTTCCTCATTTTCTCACAAGCTTTTCCCAGTTTATGTGAAACATTGTCATTTAATGTCACTTACATGGTTTGGTTACCATGTAGATAACACTGCTAAATCATGCTAACATACTGCCTTATGTAGCTTAGCACAAACAGGTTAGCTCACAGTGGCTAAGCTAATGCCTTACAGTATGTAGATTACAGATGGTTGTCAGTATCAGCTGTGGTGTAAATGTTTATAATATATTTCTGTGCTGGTCACAGGGTCTGTGTGAATTGCAAATCAGTTTATGGTAAGCAGCCATAAACACCATGGAAATGCCAGGTATGCGATGTTCACTTGTGTCTTGAGTTAAACAAGAACTGCTTTTCGAGAGAGGCACAAAGATGTATGACTGTGTATAGGGTGTAAAAGTGGGCTTTTACAAACCTAACACCCTTTCTTCATAGTGCACTGTTGCTGTTCCCACTGTTGTATCCTGAATGTCTGTTTGCATGGTCATATTGACAGTATGCCATAAATGTGCCTTCTGGGTATAAGATCATCTGTGTCCCTCTTCCCTCAATCCTGGACATTTACTTTGCACTAGGTGAAAGAGGTGACATTTATCTTTTTATAATTAAGGTTACATTCATATGTTTATAAGTAAGAAAAATACACAAATGTCAGGTCATGTCAGAACTACTTCAGGGCCCATAAACCTGCAGACCCCTAAATAATACTGTGGTGTGAAAATAACTGTGTGAAAGTGTCTCCGAGAGGTTGGTCGCATGTTTTGTTTTTGTTATTATTTTTTCATCAAAACATGTTTGCTGTTCATTGTTAAATTATCATATTGTTACAAATGTGCATATTGTATATATTGTTACATATTACACATTCTTAATATTGTTTGTGTTGGCCAATAAAGCTGATTTTATACTGTTTCGGTTCAATATTTTACAGAGTTATTGGATGACCATCTTGCATGTATTCTGGCTTTTATACCATACCAAAATTTGATGGGGTGGTGAACAGCTGGGTTGCATGGGCTGTTATGTTTTGGTGATGCTATGCTGGTGACCCTGCTTATGCTAGTGCTGGTGGGGAAAAAAACAGCATAGACCAGCATAGCTGGTCACCAGCTTAACCAGCAATAATACCAGCATATATTGTGTTTTGGTGCTTTAGGGACCAGCATACCAGCACCAGCATGATGGCACTATAATGCTGGCCAACAGCATACCAGCAAAATGTATGCTGATATGCTGTGGACCAGCATCAGTAAAGTGAACAGCATACCAGCAAAATGTATGCTGGTCACCAGCATACCAGCACCAAAACACAACATATGCCGGTCAATCTGGTCACCAGCTATGCTGGTCTATGCTGTTTTTTTTTTTTTTTTCAGCAGGACATTCATACCTTTATCTATAGAAAGGGGTTATACCTGTTGATTATCCTTCCTAAGTTTAGGATAAATACGTTAAACACATAATGACATCATTCATCCTATGTGAGCACATACATATAATTTTCTATTTGCCCTACAGGCATACTTTAACTGATTAGCATTATAGCATGTATGTTCTTTTTCCTTGAGCCAAGAGATGAAGCAGGAAACGCATTCCGGGGGTCAGCAACTGCCAGGGGGTTGTGAAACTATTGAAGGTATTTGCTTGCTGATTTACACCTTTTGAGTGGAGAAGTGAAATGCTTCTCTCTTGTGCAAGGAAGTTGCTTTGCAGATTTACACCATCTTAGTTGAAGACGTGAAACCGTTTCTTTCCTTGTTTGATGATGTCGTGAACTGTCTCGTTCAATGGCTTACTCATTTGCACCATTTTTGAGGTCGGGTGTTTGTGAAAGCCACCTGGGTTTCCTCTTTTGACAGAGTCACGTTTCCAGGTGCTTTACACCACCAAGATAACTTTATCAGCATGGCACATTTTGCAGGAAGGTGACAGATTCACGACTACCTTTGAGATGGCCTGCTAGTCTCCACAATTATCACATTATACTCTACCACTCTTTACTATATATGACACAAACACTCTTTTGCACAAACACTCACTCACTGCCTATTCACTTTCTTTTCAAAGGACAGTTTGAATATGTATTTAGTTATGTAGTTTGCCGGTGTGTCAAACTACAAAAATCACTAGCTATGTTTTTTTTTAAACTACAAGATTACATGTCCTCCTAACCAGTGGTGTAGGTAGAGGAGGAAGTATTAAGTTAGCACCTCCCAGTGTTACTGCCACGGTTCTTTCACCAAAACATTGTGGCAGTAACACTGGGAGGTGCTAACTTAATACTTCCTCCTCTACCTACACCACTGGTTAGGAGGACATGTAATCTTGTACTTAAAAAAAAAAAAAATCAGAGCTAGTCTTAAGAAACTCCACCATCTAGTGTCAGTCTCAGTAAATGCATTTATTTATATCAGTCTGGTGAAGCAGGTGTACACACTTACCATCAGTGTGTCATAATCAGAGGACATGGCTGCAGGGTTCAGGGTTGCGTAAGTGTCATCTCCAGGTGTTGGAACGCTCTGAGAGAAATAAGGAGAAAATAACTTTGCTATTTATTCAACTTTATATAAACTTCGTGTAGGGATTTTTTTTTTTTTCATATTTGAACAAGCTTTTCACTCACACTCACCTGTCCACTCTCATAAGTGCTTCTGTGGCCATTAGCTGAATTCGACTTCCTGTTCCTGACAGATAGGGAACCCATGTTTATTATTTGTAAATGAGTATTTAACTGTAATTCATTTTTTAAACATGCTCCGTGTGTTCACATTTACATACCACATCCACAGAGCTCCTGGGATGAGTGTTAATACCAGAAAGACACCCAGTCCCACCATGATGAGCTTTAACACTGTGTTCTCCTCTGAGCCTTCAGGAACTAATCACAAAACAAAACAAGGTTTAATTTTGTAATTTTTTTGTTTATTCACTTTATATAGCTTCATAAAAGTGTTCTTACATGACACATCCAGGAGTGTTGGTGTGGAGTTGTGCTGTCCCAGCTGGTTGTGAGCAGTGCAGTAGTACAGTCCTCTGTGCTGGGAGCTGATGTTGCTGATGCTGTAATTCTGGCCTGTTGTCAGCAGTGTGTCTGCAGCTGCTTTCTGCTTAAACCAGGAGTAGGTGAGAACAGGAGGGTTTGCATCACTGCTACAGCTCAGAGTCACTGAATCCCCCTCCACTGTGTCTCCAGAGGAAAGAACCACTGCTCTGGTGTTTTTAGGGGAATCTGATCAGAAATAAAACACCCGAATCAGCTGGTGTGTGTTCAGGATCAGCATGTGATGTATGTGTGTGTGTGTGTGTGTGTGTGTGTGTGTGTGTATATATATATATATATATATATATATATATATATTAGTCGTGGCCAAAAGTTTTGAGAATGACACAAATATTAGTTTTCACAAAGTTTGCTACTAAACTGCTTTTAGATCTTTGTTTCAGTTGTTTCTGTGATGTACTGAAATATAATTACAAGCACTTCATACATTACAAAGGCTTTTATCGACAATTACATGACATTTATGCAAAGAGTCAGTATTTGCAGTGTTGGCCCTTCTTTTTCAGGACCTCTGCAATTCGACTGGGCTGCTCTCAATCAACTTCTGGGCCAAATCCTGACTGATAGCAACCCATTCTTTCATAATCACTTCTTGGAGTTTGTCAGAATTAGTGGGTTTTTGTTTGTCCACCCAACTCTTTTGCAGGTCACCATGGTTAACAGTGAAAGAACAATGATTTCAAGCATCACCCTCCTTTTAACATGTTAAGTCTGCCATTCTAACCCAATCAGCCTGACATAATGATCTCCAGCCTTGTGCTCGTCAACATTCTCACCCGAGTTAACAAGACGATTACTGAAATGATCTCAGCAGGTTCTTTAATGACAGCAATGAAATGCAGTGGAAAGTTTTTTTTTTTTCAGTATTAAGTTAATTTCCATGGCAAAGAAGGACTATGCAATTCATCTGATCACTCTTCATAACATTCTGGAGTATATGCAAATTGCTATTATAAAAACTTAAGCAGCAACTTTTCCAATTTCCAATATTTATGTAATTCTCAAAACGTTTGAGAATATATATATATATGAGTATGATTGAGGAGAGTAAAATCCACACTCACACACTGGAGGAGAGAGGAGACTGTCATGGCCTTCAACAGCACAGCTGTAACTGACCGCACCACTGACTGCAGCTACAGAGCAGGAGGCAGATTTACAGTCAGACACACGCTGTCCGTTCTTGTACCAGATGTAAGTGGGGTTGTTAGACAGAGTGCAGGTGGTGATACAGCTCAGTGTCATGTACTGGTCTCTCCAGTCTGATACTGTAACCTTCAGATCTGCAAAATAGAATAAACTGGGTGCATGGTTTCCTTCTAAATGCAATTAAGTGACTCTGTACTGGTGCGCAATTACCTGAGACAGACAGAGAGACTCCAGGTTCACCGGTGTAATCACCGCCATCAGTGTAGAATCTGAATCTGTATGTTTGAGCGTCTCTCTCTGTCAGGTTAGTGATTCTCAGACTACAGTTATTCTGGGAGCTCTGTGTGTACTGCACTCGGCCCTGATACTCCTCATCCTCTCTCACATCCACAAACTCACCATCAGCCTGCAATTTAATGAACCACAACACTTTTGTCACCTTGTAACGTTCAGGGAAGGTGTAATAACTGTGTATGTTCACTGATGAGCCAATCAGAGAGCAGATAGTCTGGGTGGAGTAAGTCACACTCCAGCAGTTCTCCTCATCAAGAACACCTGAAATGCAAAATACAATACAGAAATCTAAACAGCAACAACATCAAAAATATAACTAAAATCTTTCAGTCATGAATCACTGCCTGTGAGTTTATTATAATCCAACAGAAGCTGGCAGTGAGATGATGACAGAGTGAGTGAAGTGTAAAGTGAGTTCTTACAGACAGCAGGAGAGCGAAGATCCTCATGTCCTCTTACAGCACAGGAGTAGCTGCCTGCATCCCCACTACTGATATCCAGATACTTATTATTTTTATTCTGATTAGTAACACGCTGTCCGTTCTTGTACCAGATGTAAGTGGGGTTGTTAGACAGAGTGCAGGTGGTTATAGAGCTCAGCGTTTTATACCCATCACTCCTGTATAATATTGTAAGCTTCAGATCTGCAAATAATAAACAGTGTCAAACGTTATTTTTGTTTGTGGGTGTGTGTGTGTGCGTGTGTGTGTGTGTCTTACCTGTAACAGTCAGATGAACTCCAGATGAGGCTGATATCCAGTCACGTCTCTGTGTTTTAAATCTAATCTTATAAACTCCAGAGTCACTCACTCTCACACTCCTCACTGTCAGCTCACAGTCAGACGTCACTGTGCTTACAGACACTCGTCCTGAGTATTGTGGATCTGTGCTCAGGTCTTGTGGTTCTCCTTCAGAGCTCTGGACTCGATACCACTCTCTCTGTGTGACACTGGAGTGATCAGGTGTTGTAAATGTACAGGGGATTTTTACTGTAGATCCAGTAACAGCACAGAGACTCTGAGAGGAGAGAGTTACACTGTGCTGAGCCTCAACTCCTGGAACACACACGCACGCACACACGCATACACACACGCGCACACACACGCACACACACAACCACGCGCATGAATTCAACTCATGAACCAGAAACTGGTGCACTGACCAGGAAGAGTGTTAACCACAGTTGTTGCTGCTGCTGCTGTTGTTCTCAGTCACACACAGCGAGAGAGTCGAGGACGTGTGAAAAAGATGATAAAAATAGATCTCAGTTTCAAACCTTTCATACTGCGTTAACACTTCAACTTTAATTATAAACTGCTATTTATCTACTGCTATATTTACTTAAAGAAATAACAAATACAAATAAACACACACAGACTAAATAATGTAAGTTTTATTATACATTAATAATACAATCTAATTATTTGGTATATGTACATTTACATAAACATTCGTAATCATTACTGTTGCTCCAGGATGCTTGTCTTGCACAAAGTCATACAAATGTTCATGTTTGCACCAAAATCTTGCCAAATTAATTTAAAACACTTCCAAACACACAGACATGTTGAGACTTTCCTGAACTGTTACAGTTGTGACACAACAGCACATAAAAACAGTAGAAAGTGTGAAATATGTGAAAAGTTTACCTGTCAGTAACATGAGGATTGCTGCTACTGTAATATTTCTCCACATTCTGTAAAACACGGTGACATCAGCCTTCAGACAGCTGACACTTGAAGATCCACCACGTGTAGAGTTTAGTTTTAAAAATATCCTTATGAATATAAATAAATTAATCATCCTGTTCCTCCTTTACTCGTACTGCACTTGTAAGCAGTTATGAGTTTCTACATGACACTAGCAGTAACGACACGGAAGTTGAGTAGTGCACTTACCTTAGATCTGTGGTTACCAGGCGTCTCTATTTTAGCTTGATCTTTGTTTTACCTGTCAAGGTCTGATTAAAACAGCATTTAATCTACAGTTCTTCAGAGAAAGTTTGACATTAGAAAGCCTAATCCAGGTCCAGATGCTCTTCCCACTCATTTTGTGCAGATCATCTCTGATGAAAATTCCCATAGAATGAGTTTTTTTATTTATTTTTTTTTTTTTTTAGAACTATCCACTTCAATTTAAGGCCTTTCCATCAGTGCTCGGCTCAACAACTAATTCTGTTCGTTTTACTTTGGGTCTCTTGGTAAAGCCACACTTACTTTAGCCTTAGCTCAGGGTGGTATTATTTTTTTCATTCATATCATTCATTCATTAATTCAGTAAAATGCTAACCTGTACCCAAAAGAGCACAAAAGAGCACCTTGATTTTCATACTTTAACATAACGCTACCTCCTATCTTCCTCACCATCATCATCTCATATTGATTCTCCATTTTATCTGAACTTTTATGGTTATTATATATCAGTCTCATCTTAACTTTAACGGAGAATTCTCCAAACAGGGAAGTAACCATATGGGCAGTCTATACTTTACAACAATATCCAACATCTTGATTATAAATTTCACTTTACTCTTTTTTAAAAAGTTTTAAAAAGTTTTTTCAGATTTGAACTGTTATGTTCACAGTTACCCCCAGTATGACTGGGACCAGCACTGAGGATGCCCTGCACCCAGAGACTAGGAAACCAACCCAAGCCTATTGAATAGCAGATGAGAAATCTACTGCTGAGTCACCAGTGCCCAAGTTCATATAGTTCTTTGCAAATGTTTTCATACCTCTTTTCCACATTTTGTCATGTTACAGCAACAAGTGTAAGTGCATTTTTGGGGGCTTTTATGACCAAACACAATTTCAGGATGATGGATTGAGCAGTGCTCCGTGAGATGTTCTCTGTTTACTAATTAGGTGACTTCTGATGGCAATTGGTTCCACTGGATTTTTACTTAGGGGTATCAGAGTAACTTTTCAGATATTTATTGGGAAAGCTTTGAAAACCATTTAACATTTTCCTTCCACTTCACAATTATGTGCTATTTTGTGTTGGTCGATCACATACAATCCCAAATTAAATACATTTGCTTTTGTGGTTGTAATGTGACAAAATGTGGTAAAATGAATGAATCACTTTTTCCTTGATCCAAAATCCAATATTGTTGCTCTATAGTAAGCTGAAGGAGGTGGCACAGTGGTGTAGTGGTTAGCACTGTCGCCTGGCACCTCCAGGGTCTGGGTTCGATTCCCGTCTCTGTGTGCATGGAGTTTGCATGTTCTCCCCGATCTTGGTGGGTTTCCTCCGGGTACTCCGGTTTCCTCCCACAGTCCAAAGATAAGTAGGTTAGGTTAATTGACATTCCTAAATTGGCCGGAGTGTGTGAATGAGTGTGTGTATGTATGTGTACCTTGCGATGGATTGGTCCAGGGTATACCCCGCCTTGTGCCCAAAGTCTCCTGGGATAGGCTCCAGCCCCCCCTAAGAAGACTTATGAGAAGAACCGTTCAATTCTGTTTCCTGTGTAAAGCACTGCATACCGTCTATGGGAGTCACGAGACACAAACGATTCAGACCAAGACTCGAGAGGTAACTGCTCATTTCTGTTTCCTGTACATAACCTACAGAAATTTTGCGATGCCTTGTGCATGTGCGCCCAGTAGAAAACAAACAAATCTCTGAGACTACTCATTGTTCTGAGTCACATTCAAGACTCGTTCAAAAAGAATGAATCATGCATAGATGACCCATCACTACTGAGGTGTCTGGAGGAAGTCTGGGTGATGGAGACCGTTCCTGTGTGGGGGAGTTTATAAAATCAACACTGGCATAGTGAAGGTTATCCTGATCATCTTAGGCGACTCTCCCTCTGCGGTCTGAGGCTGGGAAAGTTTCATACACAGCAGCAGACTGAAAAGGAGCACAGAATAACTTACATATATGAACATGTCTCATGGTCAAACAGTCTGTACTTTCACCCACACTCACCTGTTCACTTTCACCAGTCCTGCCGTGGCTGTTAGCTGAGCGCAACTTCCTCTTCCTGAGAAAGACCAAGCACATGTTCATGATCAGTTAAAATTAGTATGTAATTATAAATCATGTTTTTAACATATTAAATATTCACATTTTACATAACACATCCACAGAGTTCCTGGGATGAGTGTTAATGCCAAGAAGACACCCAGTCCCACCATGATGAACTTTAACACTGTGTTCTCCTCTCAGCCTTCAGAAAGTAATCATACGCAGAATTTTGTTTCATCCATTTTATACAGCAGAACTTTATGCAGTTACACTGCACTTACGTAACACACCCAGAAGTGTTGGTATGGAGTTGTGCTGTCCCAGCTGGTTGTGAGCAGTGCAGTAGTACAGTCCGCAGTGCTGGGAGCTGATGTTGCTGATGCTGTAATTCTGGCCTGTTGTCAGCAGTGTGTCTGCAGCTGCTCTCTACATAAACCAGGAGTAGGTGACAACAGGAGGGTTTGCATCACTGCTACAGCTCAGAGTTACTGAATCCCCCTCCACTGTCTCCAGAGAAAAGAATCACTGCTCTGGTGTTTTCAGGGGAATCTGATTACAAACTAGAGAGGTACAATTTCTAAAGAAAATGTTAATTGGTTCTTGCCTGTGGCAAGGGGGTGGGCTAATTTCTTTGCTAATATAGTTAGCTAATCACGTTAGCCTGTTGCTAGCATGATGCTAGCATGATTAGCATGTTGCTAGAATGATCCTAACATGCTAAGATGATGCTAACAATATTAGCATGATGTTTCAATGATGAGCATGTTGCTAGCATTATGCTAACTATATTAGCATGTTGCTTGACTCCAATGTGATTAACATGTTGTAGCATGAAGCTACCATATACTATAATGAACTTTTTAAATAATAAAATTTTAAACATTACACATAAAATTGAGGCTTTGAAACCGGACAATGTAATTGATGCAGATGTTAAACTAACCATGTCAGATCGGAACTTAGAATACTTTATTCCCCTTGAAGAGAATGAATTAATTTAACTCATCTCTTCTGCAAATTCATCAACCTGTATATTAGTTGCTATACTGACAAATTTTCTCAAACAGATAGTGCCAAAAATAAAAGAACCAGAAACAAAATAACAGAAATAATAAATTTTTCACTCAGCATTGGGTATGTTCCAAAATCTTTTAAATTAGCAGTTATTAAACCGATAATGAAGAAGTCTGACCTCAACCCCAGTCATCTGTCCAATTACAGGCCGATATCAAACCTCACCTTTATCTCTAAGATTCTGAAAATATAGTAGTGGAGCAGCTATGCTCATATCTACATAGAAATAACATACATGAACTGTATCAGTCAGGATTTAGGCCTCATCACAGCACAGAGACAGCACTCGTTAAAGAAGTAAATGACCTCCTATTGGCCTCTGAGCAGGGTTGCGTAACTATGCTTGTGTTACTCGACCTCAGTGCAGCTTTTGACACCATTGATCATAGTATTCTCCTTCACAGATTAGAGAATGTAGTAGGACTTAAGGGAACAGCCCTCTCCTGGCTCAGATCCTATTTGACTGATCGTTATCAGTACGTAGATTTAAATGGTGATTATTCTGCATGTTCTCTAGTGGAGTTTGGTGTCCCACAGGGTTCGGTTTTAGGCCCACTGGTTATTTCCCTTTGTTCCTTTGGGCAACATAATCTGTAAGCATGATATTCATTTTCACTGTTATGCTGACGACGCACAGTTATACGTCTCAGCAAAACCAGAGGAGAGAAACCAGCTTGCTAATGTTGAGCAATGCGTAAACGATATAAGAGATTGGATGCTAATTAACTTCCTTCTGCTTAATCCTGATAAGACAGAAGTTCTAGTCATAGGACCACATGCAGCTAGAAGCAATATTTTAGATCACACTGTGATTTTAGATGGCCTTTCTGTTCTATCTATTGCAACAGTAAAAGACCTTGGTGTGATTATAGATTCTAGTCTTCAATTTGAAGCTCATGTAGACAATAGTACCAGGATAGCATTCTTTCACCTCAGAAATATTGCCAAGTTACTAGTTTGGAGAAAAACTAGTTCATGGTTTTATCACCTCAACTAGGTGCATAAACAAGCTTCAATTAGTTCAGAGTGCAGCAGCCAGAGTCCTCACTAGAACCAGAAGATACGAGCACATCACCCCTATCTTATCTTCACGTCATTTGCTCCCTGTGAAATTTCGCATTGATTTTAAAATACTACTTTTGACATATAAATCATTTAATGGTCTGTATCTGAGTGAACTGCTAGTGTCTTACAATCCGCCACGCCTACTTCAATCAAAGGATGCAGGCTGCTTGTCAGTACCGCGTATTATAAAAACTACAGCAGGGGGCAGAGCTTTTTCTGACAAAGCCCCAAAGTTATGGAATAGCCTTCCAAATAGTGTTCGGGACTCAGACACAGTCTCAGTGTTTAAGTCTAGGCTAAAAACCTATTTATTTAACCAAGCATTTTGTAAGTACATTTGCCTTAGGTAAAGGACCAGATCTGGGGGACTCATGGACATAGAATATTATTGTGAACTGGCGTGTTTAGATGCTGTCTTCCCCACTCTCATTGATCACTCAGGTTTGTTGACGGTGAGGTGCTTGGTTGCTTTACATCACAGGGAGCCCTCATGTCTGTGTTTCCTTCTGGCTCTCCCTTTTTTGTTATGTTGTTATAGTTAGTCCTGCCGGAGTCCCTGCTTGCACTCTACACTAAATATACATTCACCTTATACATTATGTGACTGTGACCATACCTAACTGTTATCTCTCCTCTTCTGCTCTCCCCCCTCTCTTTTCCTCTCTCTGTTGAGCTACATGTCGTTCCTGAGCTGCCATTGATCCAGACTCCCTCTGCCCTCTGAACCTGCCTGACTCATCCTGGTGCCCCGTTTCTGGTTGGAGATCTTGTCACATGGATGTCCCATATGTCTTGTTGGAGCCATAAAGTACATTTTGGGTGGATCTCTGTGGTATTTGATTTCATTATTACGTAGATGTAAATGTAACCTTATCTGTGACTTATTTGTGACTATTGACTCACGCACAGGTCATACAGTAGGTCAATTTCATATGTTTTACGGTAGCAACCGTTTGTGTTTGATTTATTAGAAGGAAGGAAGGACTCAGTGTTAGACAGTCTTTTGACTTAATTGTAATGGCGATCTGTTTTTCCGTTCTTCGAAACCATATTTATTTTGAAGCTTGAAAAGTGTAAATAGTTCTTAAGTTTAATTTGTTGAGTGTTTGCATTCAGACAAAAGAAGAATAAACCGATACACTACAAGTTTTGTGGTTTTACGTGTCAAATCCTTTGTACCAGTCCTTACAGAAATGGCGAAGAACAGGAAAACATAGATCACCATTACATGTCTCTTTGGGATGCATCTGATGTCTGGGGACGGTCTCACTCTACTAGGAAGACGGTTCTGGCCTCAACTGATGTTGACAGCTGTTTCTCTGCGGATTTGGCTACAGTCGCCCGATAGTTCAGGACTGGAATTTCCTACAAGTCTACCTGAGCCTCCAATAACTACCTGGACTCCATATTAGCTTCAATTAACATCTGTTATAACAACTGTTATACTGAACTGCTTGCCACCTAACACACAGCATGAAAGCAGATGAATTCCTGCTTTCTGTTCCCCCAAATGAGGATAGGTTCCCTGTTGAGTCCGGTTCCTCTCAAGGTTTCTTCCTACTGCCATCTCAGGGAGTTTTTCCTTGCCACTGTCGCCCTCGACTTGCTCATCAGGGACTATCTGTCCATCTTACCATTTTACATTCACATTTCATACAAACTTAAATAATTATTTTGATTGTGTAAAGCTGCTTTGCGACGATGACAATTGTTAAAAGTGCTATACAAATAAAACTTAATTGAATAATGTAACTATTCACTTCTAGCATGTGTGGCATGTTAGAAACCCTCTTTCTGGCATGAGTCAAAGAAACGCATGTTCTGATGCAGAGATAAACGTCTTATTAAATGACTTCCGGTGTTGGCGATGTAGGAGAAAGTCGTGTTGGGGAGGTCTCCCGGTTAAACTTGTAATTTATCCCTGTAAACACCGCAATTATTTAAAAAAAACTTACGCATTACGGTGCTATCTTTATCCCGGTTCGGAAATGAGTAGTGTTAAGCCCAAGACAGGTAAAGCGCCGAGCCCTCCGGTTACTCGTGGCGGAGCTGCTACTGTAGCCAGTAAACTTGCCAAGATGGCGGCGGAAAACCAGGTTGCAAGCAGCTCACCTGTACCCACAAGGGACGTGCCAGACGTCTTGTCACCGAGTCAGCTGGTTGTTGAACTGGAGAAACAGCGAGCCTCGCTCCGAAGCGACATGTTGACTTTAATTCAGGAGCTTATCAAGCCAATACAGACCTCGGTGGATGCTCTCCGCGAGACGGTGAATGACTTTAATGGCCACCTCGCTGCTATAGAGACCCGGGTGGGGGATAACTTTGAACGGGTATCGAGCATGGAAAAGACTGTGAAGTTGCTAGAGGCCCAAAATAAAACTCTTCGGGACCGTGTTGACGATTTTGAAAACAGGTCCCGCAGAGTCAACCTCCGGTTAATCAACATCCCTGAGGGCAGCGAAAAGGGACGTGACCCGACCGAGTTCATATCGGAGCTGCTGATGAAGAACCTCGGCCCCGCTGTTCTCCCCAAACCATTGGAGCTTGAGGGGGCTCATCGTTCTTCGGCCCCTAAACCCGGGCCGGAGGGGGGTAGGCCTTTTGTGATATGTTTTCACCGTTTTCGGGAGAGGGAGAAGGTGTTGCGTTGGGCTAGGCAAAACGAGCTGAAGTGCGGGGGTACAACAATACGGGTGTACCCGGATGTCAGCGCCGCTACTGCAAAGAAACGAGCTGCATTCAACGAAGTTAAGCAAGCCCTCTATCAGAAAGGAGTGAAGTTTAGGCTTCTTTTCCCTGCCCGCCTGCAAGTTTCGTTCGAGGGTGAAACACTCACTTTTGAGACTCCAGAGGATGTGCGTGCTTTTTATAATGAGCGAGTGAAAGATAAAGAACAGGTTAGAGCATGATGATTCGGACGTACTTTAAGTTATCCTGGATTTAATGTTGCCTTTTTGGCCATCTTTGTTGACTTCTTGTGTATTTTTATTTTTTTGTGTGTTTTTTATTTTATTTTTTTATATATATATATATTAATTTCCAACTGTGATGCTTAGTTTCCTTAGAGGAGTCAAATTGAGTGACGAACTGATTCCCTGGTTACCTTAGTTAATGTTTAAGGCTGAAGTTGACACACTGTAATTTCATGTTGCTCTGTATGGAAGCGGTGTAAATTCTTATATGTTGCACACCGGAATGACCTCTAGAACAAGAGACGGCTATGGAAGCAGAAAACATTACCATGGTAGGATTCTGTGGGGGGGTGGGGGGTGGGGGGGAGAAATGTGTTCATATATATATATATATATATACCCCTTTTTTTTCTTTTTTTCTCTCTTTCTTCTTTTTTTTCTTCTTCTTTTCTTGTGTGTGTGTGTGTGTGTGTGTGGTTTTGTTTTGTTTTTTTCCCCCCTCTTTGTTTGCTCGGAAGCAACGTCAGTCTTGGAAGAGGTGCTACTCCTTATTTCTTTACTAAATGATGACCCAGAGTAAGAGTGTTCGTTTCATTTCCTGGAATCTGAAGGGTGTCAACCATCCCACTAAACGTAATAAGGTAATGACACATTTAAAACAGATTAGGGGTGATATCCTCTTTTTACAAGAGACTCATCTCTGCTCCACAGACGTTAACCGTATAAGGCGACCATGGATTGGTCATGTATTTCATTCTAAGTTCCCAATAAGGGCGAGAGGCGCAGCCATTCTTATACACAAGAATGTTCCGTTTGAGTTGTCCAATTCTATTGAAGACCGTAACGGTCGATTTGTAATTATTTCGGGCAGATTATGTGGCAAACCTGTCATTATGGCATGTGTGATAAATGATAAATTTTTTACAAGCTTTTTCTCCTCTCTTCCCAGGGTTGACGACCATTACTTAATAGTTGGCGGCGACTTTAACCTAGTTCAAAATCCCTCCCTGGATAGGTCTTCTCCTACCTCCCAGGTGTTATCCAAATCAGCTAAGGTTCTTGATGCATACAAGACCAGGTTAGGTTTATTTGACCCATGGAGGGCCAGGTCCCTCTCAGGCAGTGCCTTTTCCTTTTTTTCGCACGTCCATCACTCATATTCGCGGATAGATTTTTTTCTTTTAGATAATCATTTCTTATCAGAAGTCCATCGGTGTGAATATCATAGCATTGTAATCTCAGATCACGCCCCAGTATCGGTAGACATTGGCTTTCCTAATCATGTCTTCTCCCCCAGACAGTGGAGGCTGTCACGTTTCTGGTGTAGTGTTGTGCGGCATATACGCAGGAGGATCCAGGTGGTAACAGAAACGATGTTTATTTAAACAAAAAACAGGGAAAATCAAACAAAACAAAGATACTATATAATAAAACAAACCAAAACACGAATAAAGACAGCGGTAAACATGAACAAAACTCACAGACATTAATCACGATAAATGAACAGTTGCAAGACAACACAGGAGAACTAAAACAAGCTATTTATAAAGAAACTAACGACCAACTCGGTTCAGGTGAGCGCCCCCTGGTCACCTGACCGAGTTGCCACATGGGAACTGAAGTTTAAACAAAGGAACTACAAACAAAAATCACAGGGCGCTTTGGCGCCCTCTAGGGGTTATCCCTGACATAACCCCCCCTCAAAGGGCGCAACTCCGGGGCGCCACAGGAGGTCCAGGGCATCCCCCCCAGGGTCCAATGTCCGCCCCTCTCACCCAGAGGCTGGCACCTATGGCCAGTTGTTCCGATGGCTTCATGCCCCCGTTGAAGCAGGGCGGCGGAGACGGAGGAGGCTCGCCGTCCTCTTTGACGCTGGGCGGCGAAGGCAGTGGGTGCTCGCCGTCCTCTGTGACGCAGGGCGGCGGAGGAAGAGGATGGAGCTCGTGCTCCTCGGCGGCGCATGAAGGCGGCGGCGGAGGAAGAGGATGGAGCTCGTGCTCCTCGGCGGCGCATGAAGGCGGCGGCGGAGGAAGAGGATGGAGCTCGTGCTCCTCGGCGGCGCATGAAGGCGGCGGCGGAGGAAGAGGATGGAGCTCGTGCTCCTCGGCGGCGCATGAAGGCGGCGGCGGAGGAAGAGGATGGAGCTCGTGCTCCTCGGCGGCGCATGAAGGCGGCGGCGGAGGAAGAGGATGGAGCTCGTGCTCCTCGGCGGCGCATGAAGGCGGCGGCGGAGGAAGAGGATGGAGCTCGTGCTCCTCGGCGGCGCATGAAGGCGGCGGCGGAGGAAGAGGATGGAGCTCGTGCTCCTCGGCGGCGCATGAAGGCGGCGGCGGAGGAAGAGGATGGAGCTCGTGCTCCTCGGCGGCGCATGAAGGCGGCGGCGGAGGAAGAGGATGGAGCTCGTGCTCCTCGGCGGCGCATGAAGCCGGCGGCGGAGGAAGAGGATGGAGCTCGTGCTCCTCGGCGGCGCATGAAGGCGGCGGCGGAGGAAGAGGATGGAGCTCGTGCTCCTCGGCGGCGCATGAAGGCGGCGGCGGAGGAAAAGGAAGCTCGCTGTCCTCAACGGCGTACGAAGGCGGCGGCGGGGGAAGAGGAAGCTCGTCGTCCTCAGCGGCGCTGTGCATCGACGGAAGCTCGCCCTCCTCGGCAGCACTGTGCAGCGACGGAAGCTCGCCGTCCTCGGCAGCACTGTGCAGCGACGGAAGCTCGCCGTCCTCGAAGGCACAGTGCAGCGACGGAAGCTCGCCGTCCTCGAAGGCACAGTGCAGCGACGGAAGCTCGCCGTCCTCGAAGGCACAGTGCAGCGACGGAAGCTCGCCGTCCTCGAAGGCACAGTGCATTGACGGTAGCTCGCCGTCCTCGAAGGCACAGTGCAGCGACGGAAGCTCGCCGTCCTCGAAGGCACAGTGCATTGACGGTAGCTCGCCGTCCTCGAAGGCACAGTGCAGCGACGGTAGCTCGCCGTCCTCGAAGGCACAGTGCATTGACGGTAGCTCGCCGTCCTCGAAGGCACAGTGCAGCGACGGTAGCTCGCCGTCCTCGAAGGCACAGTGCAGCGACGGTCGCTCGCCCTCCTCTTCGCCGCAGTGCAGCGGCGGCAGCTCGCTGTCCTCGGCGGCGCGGTGCAGCAGTGCTACCTGCCCTTGGAGCTTGGCCACCTGCTCCCGCAGGTCACGAATGCGCTCTTCATTTATTTTAGCGCACCGCCGAAAGCTGCTCCAATCAAGCTGGGAGGTTGCTCCCTGCTGCACGTCCCGCTCACATTCCGCTCTTTTGCCGCTACGCCGTTTGGTTCTTCGGCTACCTTCCACGCCGGCTCCCCAAACTCCAAACATCGTTGCCCCCCCCAAAAAGAATCTCCCCGGGGAAGGGCTCCTCTGCTATGCCTCTTTTTAGGTCTTGCAATCTGTCACGTTTCTGGTGTAGTGTTGTGCGGCATATACGCAGGAGGATCCAGGTGGTAACGGAAACGATGTTTATTTAAACAAAAAACAGGGAAAATCAAACAAAACAAAGATACTATATAATAAAACAAACCAAAACACGAATAAAGACAGCGGTAAACATGAACAAAACTCACAGACATTAATCACGATAAATGAACAGTTGCAAGACAACACAGGAGAACTAAAACAAGCTATTTATAAAGAAACTAACGACCAACTCGGTTCAGGTGAGCGCCCCCTGGTCACCTGACCGAGTTGCCACATGGGAACTGAAGTTTAAACAAAGGAACTACAAACAAAAATCACAGGGCGCTTTGGCGCCCTCTAGGGGTTATCCCTGACAGAGGCTTAACTCCTCTTTGTTAGCACAAACTTCTTTCAAAGATTTCCTTCATATACAATCCTTATTGTTTTTTGATACTAATGATGCTCCAGAAATATCCAGACATACCCTATGGGAAACATTTAAAGCTTTTATGCGAGGGCAAATTATATCATATGTCTCAACTTTGAGGAGGACAGAAAGGACGGAGTCTGAGGCGCTCACCAAAGAAATATTCAGAATTGATGGTTTATATGCCTTGGACCCAACCCCTGCTCTCTACAAAGAACGGCTTCAGCTTCAGTCTAAATTTGATTTACTTTCCACAAATAAAACACAAAAGCAGTTATTCCTAGCTAAACAACGGTTCTTCGAAACTGGGGACAAAGCAGGAAGATTACTGGCACAGCAAGCACGTGCTGCTGCATTGTCCAGAATGATTCCCAAGATTAAATCGGTGTCTGGTGAGGTCACCACCGATCCTATTGAAATAAATAAGATATTTAGTACCTTCTACTCTAACCTCTATTCCTCAGAGTGTCCTGTAGATATCTGGGCTGGAGATAACCCCCTAAACACGATTGTCTTCCCCAAAATAAATGAAGATTTGTCTGGAAAGCTGGGTGATCCAATTTCTACTGAGGAGGTACAGGAGGCAGTTATGTCACTTCAAAATGGTAAAACTCCAGGCCCCGATGGGTTCACGGTTGAGTTTTTTAAGCTACTTTCTGTCATCATCGCACCTGTTCTTCAGAGTGTGTTTAATGAGTCTTTCATGAAGGGGCATTTGCCTCCCACCTTGCTGGAGGCCTCCATTTCTCTCCTGCTTAAGAGTGATAAAGACCCTCTAGCATGTAGCAGCTTTAGACCCATTTCCCTCTTAAATGTGGACCTAAAAATTTTATCCAAGATTCTAGCCCAGCGCCTACAACGGGTTCTTCCCGGTGTGATATCAACTGATCAAACAGGCTTCATGCTTGGGAGGCACTCATTCCATAATACAAGGCGGTTTCTGAATATCATTAGTACTCCCAGCTCACGCACTCCTGAGGTGGTGGTTTCTCTGGACGCGGAGAAGGCCTTTGACAGGGTTGAGTGGAGCTTTCTCTTTTTTGTCTTGCGGAAGTTTGGTTTTAGTCCAGAATTTGTATCCTGGATTAAGCTGCTGTACACCGGTCCAGTTGCCTCAGTTCACACTAATGGACTACAGTCTGCTCCATTCCCCCTTTATCGTGGAACTAGACAGGGCTGCCCCCTTTCCCCCCTCTTATTTGCCTTAGCTATCGAACCCCTAGCCATCTGGCTGCGACAAGAGGAGAGATTTGAAGGTATTGTCAGAGCTGGGAGAGTTCATAAATTATCAATGTATGCTGACGACCTCCTTTTGTATATGTCCAATCCAGCAGCCTCTCTTCCTGTAGTTCTAAGTATCCTGGAGAAATTTGGGTCATACTCAGGCTATAAACTTAATCTCAATAAAAGTGAAGTCCTTCCTATCAACTCATTGGCCAAAGACATTCCTCCATCTTTTTTCCCTTTCAAATATGCTGCGGATAGATTTAGATACTTGGGAGTGATTATTACAAACCCAATTAATCTTCTTTTTTCCAAAAACTTTACCCCTCTTTTGGAGAGGTGTAAACTAGACTTTGAAAGATGGTCTGGTCTTCCACTGTCTCTGGTGGGTCGTGTCAATTTGGTCAAAATGGTAGTCTTACCCAAGTTCCTATATCTGTTTTCACATATCCCTGTCCTTATAAAAAAGTCCTTCTTTAAGTCGCTCGATCAATTAATAAGTTCTTTCCTTTGGAGTAATAAAAATCCGCGCATAAGAAAATCAGTACTACAGCTCCCAAAAGATTGTGGTGGCTTGGCACTGCCTAATTTTTTACATTATTACTGGTCTTGTAACGCTCAAAAACTTCTATACTGGGTCAACAATACAACAGAGGGGTGCCCAATATGGGTGGACATGGAACTTGCATCCTCTAAGTTTTCTCTTTCTTCCCTGGTTTGCGCCCAACTCCCGTTGGCCTTCTCCAAATTTACCTCAAACCCAGTGGTGTCTAACACTCTTAGAATCTGGACTCAAACTAGGAAAAGCCTGGGTCTTCATAGGGCCTCAGACCTCTCCCCCATTGTAAACAATTTCCTATTCTTACCCTCTTGCACTGACGTGACATTTCGTACCTGGTCCGACAAAGGACTAAAGAAAATTAAGGACCTTTATAGCCAAGGTTCTTTCATGTCTTTTGAGGAACTTTCGAGAAAATTTAAGTTGCCTAAATCCCACCTATTTTGTTTTTTTTCAGATAAGACACTTCATTCGGAATCAGAACCCCAAATTCCCTAGTCGACCTCCAGAAACCTTGGTTGATTCATTATTAGCTCTTGACCCTCAACAAAAGCGATTAATCTCCAACATTTATAGCCGTATTAATTCATCAACTGATAGCCCAACACTCATTCTCAAAAATTCTTGGGAGCAAGAGCTTGGAATCTCGCTGTCTGATGAATATTGGCAACATGTCTTACAACTGGTTCATTCTTCCTCAATCTGTGCAAGGCATGGTCTCCTACAATGTAAAGTTGTAAATAAAGTTCACTATACAAATTCGAGGCTGGCACCCCGACCCACTTTTAGCTATGTTCGGCACCGCCCTACATCCATGTATCTCCAAAATCCTGCAATCTGTTCTTGCCTTTGCCACCCTTTTGGCCAGGCGATTGGTACTTCTCAAGTGGAATCAATCTCAGCCTCCAACTCATAATAGATGGGTGAAAGAAATGTTTATGTCCATTAAACTTGAGAAGCTTAGGTTTTCCCTTAATGGCTCATTAAATTTGTTTGAAAGAACTTGGAGGCCTCTCTTAAAACATTTTGATTCCTTGACATCTCTTCCCGACTGTGCTGACTGAGCAAACCCCCCCCCCCTTGTTTATTTATTTATTTTTTTTTTAATTAAATTTATTTTATTGACTTTTTTTTTGTTGTTGTTGTTGTTGTTTTTGTTTTACACTTTGGTTGTTAATTAGTTTGTCTGTCTAATTAGAACTGTGGGATGTCTGAACACAGGGGATTGGAAAAGGGATATAATAGGGTAAATAAAAAGCAAAATGGAAGTTTTGCCTGCTGTATTGAAATATTATGTTACCTGTGAAATAACTTCTAATAAAGAAAGTTAATAAAAAAAACGTCTTATTAAATGGTTGCTAGGGTACTCTGTTTTTTTGTTGCTCGGGGGTTGGTTGGCACCTGCTAATACGGACATCAAAGGCTTCTGTCGACTACAAATGATAAAAACCAATCCCCATGTCTCTATGATATACTGTTGTCAATCCTCCTTGGGTTTGATTTGCAAGGCTGTTCTAAATGGGTGTCTCTTGTAGGGTACAGTACAGACCAAAGGTTTAGACACACCTTCTCATTCATAGAGTTTTCTTTATTATGTTCTTTATTGTGTTCTTTAGCCCAAACGTGTCTCTTCTGCTTGTTGCCTGTCCTTAGCAGTGGTTTCCTAGCAGATATTCTACCATGAAGGCCTGATTCACACAGTCTCCTCTTAACAGTTGTTCTAGAGATGTGTCTGCTGCTAGAACTCTGTGTGGCATTGACCTGCTCTCTGATTTGAGCTGCTGTTAACCTGCGATTTCTGAGGCTGGTGACTCGGATGAACTTATCCTCCCCGCAGCAGAGGTGACTCTTGGTCTTCCTTTCCTGGGGCGGTCCGCATGTCAGCCAGTTTCTTTGTAGCGCTTGATAGTTTTTGTAATTGCACTTGGGGACACTTTCAAAGTTTTCCCAATTTTTTGGACTGATTGACCTTCATTTCTTAAAGTAATGATGGCCACTCGTTTTTCTTTACTTACCTGCTTTTTTCTTGCCATAATACAAATTCAAACTCTTTGAATGAGAAGGTGTGTTCAAACTTTTGGTCTGTACTGTATGTTCTGACAAAGTTTGCATAACACCTGAAAAATGGTTAGTTTGAGATTTCTACCAAAATCCTGCTCTGCAGTAGAATATGTAAAAGTTGGTCTCAATGTTAAGTCTATGGGATTTTTGGGACGGAATTCATGGTGGCACTTTACCATCCACCTCATTCCTGAATAAGCTGCACGATTTGACACCTGTTTCATGGGTCTACAGCAAACGGTATGGGACTAATTACGTATCATTATAGTCCGCATTATATGCCAGTGGGTCTAATTTGGGCACCTCTTTTGCCCCAGTGGTATGTATCCGGGGTATGTTCTGACATAGCTCGCAAGCCTCTTCAAATGTGGGACGTTTGAATTTTCTATGAAATTCTTGCTCTGCACTACAATCTGTCAAAATTGGTCTTAATATATATATAAAGTCTATGGGACATTTTTTTTTCAATGCTCGCTTCGCAAGCACACTAATAATAAGCCTGTGATATAATTATAGTAATGTTTTGCAATCACCACTAAGACACATGAATCAGTTTCTGTGTATTCGGGATCAGCATTTGTCTCTCAGGTTATTTCTTATCATATTTAGTCAATCTTATCCTATTTTATTTTAGTCAAGTTGTAGTCGACTAAAAGTCTGAACATTTTAGTCCAGTTTTATTCAGAGGAACCCTTAAGCATGTTAGTTTAGTTTTAATCAAAGTAAGATTTAAGTACTTTAGTCTAGTTTTAGTCAATGAAAATGTAACATTTTAGCAATAAGATTATTAATTAACCCTACACTCAATCTAGTCTAGCCAAAACAATTTCACATATGTTGATATTTTTTTAAACTACAATACAATAGGAGCAGTATGGACAGTGTTTTGAAACTTCTTTTCTTTTTTTTTTCTTTTTTTTAATGAATTTACACATTTGGACTGTTGTTGGGATAGCTCCTATGGATAACAATCATTTGCTAACCTATTAGCTTATTGTGTTTGGTAACGGTTTAACTATAAAATGCGTCACAACATAATTGTTATCTTGTGGTAACATAATTACAACAAAGAGGCTGTAAAACTGGGTGATTTTTATGGTATACCTTGATGCGTCTCTTCAGGTTTGTGGTATTTTCCGCAGAAATTGTGTGCCCCCACTGTATCCCCTCTGATATTACAATCACATCAGCTCTTTTTCTCCGGTTCAATATAAAGAAAATGTATGAGACGCCGTACAGGACTTAAACCAAACTACACGCAGGCACTGGCATACACGTATATATTACACATACTGTACATATATACTACTAACTGCTCAAACAACGTTTTGTCTGAGTTACAGGAAAAAACGTCCTACTCTCAAATTAACACTACTCTCAGGTTACAGTTATTCTGGGAGCTCTGTGTGTACTGCACTCGGCCCTGATACTCCTCATCCTCTCTCACATCCACAGGCTCACCATCAGCCTGCTCTTTAACGAACCACAACACTTTTGTGACATTATAATGATCAGGGAAGGTGTAATAACTGTGTATGTCCACTGATGAGCCAATCAGAGAGCAGATAGTCTGGGTGGAGTAAGTCACACTCCAACAGCTCTTCTCATTAAAAACACCTGTAACACAAAATGAAAATGTCTTAAAGTAGGAGATCGTTTCTAAGTGGCCAAAAAAATTCAGAATGATGCCATTTTGGTCCTAACTTCAGGAGTAGGATTAAGAGCTATTTAACAAGATTCTTAAAATAGGAAATCACTTCCATCTCCTCCAAAATGTAGGCGAGCTCCTGAGGTGTTCAGGCAGAGATGTGTGGAGAGGAAAAATGTTTTAGTAACACTGAATGACACATAGCTCATAAAAGACCAGGTGTCTGAATCTGTACGATTTTTTGGTAACAGTGAAGCTGAAGCTCTGATACAGTGAAGCTGAAGCTCTGATACAGTGACACAGTGACGGTGTCGGAAATAATAAATTAAACTCTGCTCTTACAGCACTACAGATCATGCGCAGAATCACACATTTTCCCAATACGCAACATGAAATTAATGAAAAACAAGCTGCATTCATAGAGTTGTGGACATCATGCATGGCACACAAATAATTACAGTGGAACTTTGGATTACGAACATAATTCATCCTGTATTTTCATTCTGCAAAATACCCATAAACCAAATCAAATCTTCCCATAAGAAATAATGGAAACTCCAATGATTCGTTCCACAGCCCAAAATAATAAATACATAAAAATAATTGATACAAAACATAAAGTAAAAATAAAATGAATTAACCTGCACTTTACCTTTAAAAAAAGTAAAAATAAATCCAGATAGATAAGTGTTTCCAAATATGTGTGTGTGTGTGTGTGTGTGTGTGTGTGTGTGTGTGTGTGTGTGTGTGAAGCAAAAGTAAGAGCAGAGGAGAAATGAGCCCCTTCCTTTTCCCTCTTCTCATCTTACACCGTAAACTTCCTCTTCTCTTATTTGAGTTTCACACACACCCGCACACACAACAGAAACACTGTTTCAACTGGAACATAAACAAGAAATCTCTCTAATGACACTCGAATGAGTGCAGACTAACAGAGTCACTGATGTAAAGTCAAAATAAATTAACCTGCATTTTACCTTTGAAAAGAATTGCGACAGAGCAGTGCTTCTGTGTAGAGCAGAGAGTGTGTGTGTGTGTGTGTGTGTGTTTGAGGCGAGATGAGGAGGGGAGTTTGTAAAGGGGCACGGTGTCCAATGATGCGCACACACACATACAAGTGCAGTACCGGCTGACACAGGGTCAGAGAGAGAAAATTGATCTTTAACCTCTCTAATGAGACTTGCTTTTGCTTTACATGCATATACACGTGTGTTATAATAAACAGTACATGCTTACATACATACAAACATACTAAAAGATGATGCAGACGCGTGGTCACAGTGTTATAGTAAACAGTACATGTGCGCACCGATGTTGATTATATTAGTGAGAGATGCACACTAAGACCGAGCAGGGGAGAGGTTACCCACAATTCCGCAGCACAAGAGAGTGAAAAACCCTTGGCTCACTTGTGATCACATGACGGTCGCAGTCAAAACAATAAGTGCATGCGTGCTACATGATAAAGGAAAATATTTGCTCGTTCAAGGTTCCACTGTATGTGAGCCTGTACTCCTGGAATACAGACACACACACACACACACACACACACACGGCCAATACTATGTTGTATACCACATTATGTATGTATGTCGCCCTTTTAAGAGTTGGCGCCCCTCCCCCAGTGTATGCGCCGCGGAGGTGTGTGTGTGAGAAGGAAAGAACGGAGTAGGAGCTCAGGTGTGCTTCTCACCCCCTCATTTTTATGCTTTTCTTTACTTTTACTTTGTTTTGTATTATAATTTTGTGATGCTGAAACAGGCTGATAAAGGTTTTGTGTTGAACGTTATTCTCAGCTCTGAGCTCTTTTTTCCCTTGGCTATCTGGCACAAAGCGTCACACCATATTTAAGCGACCACTTTGATTTTCAAGCCCAAGAAAGGCAACAGCTTTATTATGCAAAGGTGTTCCTTCAATTAAAAACAACTAGTTTGAGATTCATATCCGCTTGTCTTTTTTAACTACACTAGAATCCCCCATCTCACCTCCGCTGTTAAAAAAAAAAGTAACTCTGTAACTTTTACTATGAGTAAATTTTTAATGAGCGGCTTTTTACTTGAGTAGATTTTTATGATGGTAACTTTACTTGTACTTCAGTAAAATTTCACTGAAGTAACAGTACTTTTACATTAATACAAAAGTTTATTGCTCTTTCCACCTCTGCCTGAACTGTTACAGTAGTGACACAACAGCACATAAAACAGTAGAAAGATCTGAAATGTGTGAAAAGTTTACCTGTCAGTAACATGAGGATTGCTGCTACTGTAATATTTCCCCACATTCTGTAAAACACGGTGACATCAGCCTTTAGACAGCTGATACTTGAAGATTCACCACGTGTAGAGTTTAGACCAAAAATATCCTTATAAATACAAAATAAATTGACCTTACACTTTAGTGAACATTACTGCACTTGTAAGCAGTTATGAGCTTCTACATGACACTAGCAGTAAAGATAGAGAAGTAGAGTAGTGCACTTACACAGCATTGTGTTATCACACCTCTCTATTTCAGTTTGGACTCCTCCTTTGCTTTACATGAGAACAGACATACAGACGTGTGATTAACGCCCATTCCTTACTCCATCCTCATCTCTACAGGCGTCTCTATAGAGCTCTCGCAGTCACGTGATTGAGAATCTAAACATCTGCCATTGTGTGTCTGCCACAGATAACCCTCCAAGCCAGATGATCTTGAATCACTAAACAAGTAAAGCTAAAGTTTTAATGTTTGTTGAGCTGCCAGTGATCCAGACCCCCTCTGCCTTCTTTTTCTGTCTGACTCATCCTGGTGCCCCGCTTCGGGTTTGAGATCTGGTCGCATGGATGTATGGTGGTGGTCTGCTTGGGATGCTTGGGGTGACCAGGGATGGTTCCAGTTTACCCGCCCTAGGCTGATGTGGACAGCTGTTCTCTGAGGACTTATGACTGTAGCTCAGTGGTTCACGACTGGAATTTTCTACAGTCTACCTGAACCTCCAATAACAACCTGGACTTCATTTTAACTTATAGACATCAAGTGTAATATTGAAGTATCACCAGATAACACACAGTATGACTGCAAAACTATTTGTGCTATCTATTATCTGGTATTGTAATGAGTTTGTGTTTCTTTTTAAGTCTGGTTCCTCTCAAGGTTTCTCATATTGTCATCTCAGGAGGTTTTTCCTTGCCACCATCACCCTCAGTTCGCTCATCAGGGACAATCTGATCATTTTGATTAATACACATTCTCTCACATTTCATACACATTTCCATAATTTTCCTTAAAGCTGCTTCACAAAATTCTGTAAAGCTGCTTTGCGACAATGACCATTGTTAAAAGCACTATACAAATACAATTATGATTTTTTTTTTATTTAGTAAAATCAAAACATTGTTTAAGCAGAATATCTGCACAATTTATATTCTGCTGTTTAACCTGTAGGTTTCTGACTTATATTTTTAAGTTTTGAGGAAGCAGCAATTTAGCATAAAAATATAGCAAATGCTAATTGAATAACATGAGAAGATTAAACTGCCACTGCCATGTAGTTGCCCTGATACAAATGTAAATGCCAGGTGTATATGGTTCTGGTGTTTCAGCATTGTTGAGTGCTCATATGCTCTTGTGACTCTTCAGTTCAGAGGCAATTGGAGGCCAGGTTTAGATAAACTTGCACAGGCGCTCTAGTTTTCTGTTTTTCAGCATTCTTAAAGACATACAGACACATCGGAGATGATATCTGCATTTTTATTACTAACTAATGTTTGTGTTCCTCTTTTCAGAACTGTGGGCCAGAGGTTGCATTAGTGTGGCCTGCTTGGTGATGGTTTCCCTTTTGGTGTGTGTGCTGGTCACTCTTGTTGCTTCCTGAAGTGTATTCTGTGTATGAGTGGTTCGCTGTGATTCAGGCGATTTTTACTGGAGTAACTAGTAGTGTGTTGTATATTTGAATGTGTAGTTGCAACTACTACTGAAATTGTATGCATTATTTATGAGTTGGATATATTTGTTGAATTATTGTATATTAAAGGTGTCTGTCTCTGTGAGAATAAGTGTTTTTTTATGGACCCAAACACACACCTCTTGTCTACTCAGTGAATGTACCTGGGTGCCCTGGTTAAACCATTATTAGGGTTAATAGATGTCCTTGGTGCAATTCCCCAGGTGTTGTAATAAACTACTTTGTTAAGAGGGGTCTGTGGAGTTAAATACTCCTAGCCTGAACCCCTTTATCTCGCTGCATATGCATTTGTGAAATTTATAAAAAATAAATGGTACATTATTTTGTGATCCGTGGAGTTTAGCTTTAAAAACAGCAGCACTTAAAAATAGCAGTGGTCAGTGTTGAGATATTAGAGTAGTCTTTATAACATACCATAAAAACATACCATAGACATACCAAAAATTCTGAGAAACTGGCAGCACTCACAATGAACCCAGGAGTGTTGCTGATCTGAAAAAAATAAATGTTACGGCAAAAAATAAGGCAAAGCAGTGAAGACCACTGTGTCGATGTGGTTAATCAGCCATTTACAAGACAACACTGACTGTGTGCTTGTAGAGGGATGAGGTGCTTGAATGGGCTTTAACACAAAAACTTCCACACACTGACAGATTTAAAGAAACCCTTAAAAAACACAATGCAACTTGCACCCTGTCAACAATAGTCAGCACTGGTGGATGTATTTGATTATATTTAAAATTTTCAGTCACACTGAGAAAAGTTAATTTGTAAAATTGCAGTCACAACACGTTTATTAAAAAAATAACTTTTGAGACTTTTTCTTAGACTGTTTTCACAGTGCCTTCAATTCTTAATTTTGTAACATTCTTACAGTTTATCTTTAATTTATATCCTACATCAATGGCATTCAGCCCTCCTTGTTCTTTTGACATAAATAAATACAGTGGAACCTTGGATTACGAGCATAATTCGTTCCGGAAGTGGGCTCGTGTTCCAAAACACTCGTAAACCAAATCATCATTTCCCATAAGAAATAATAAAAACTCAAATTATTCGTTCCACAGCCCCAAAAAATAAATACATAAAAATAATTAATACAATCTATAAAATGAAAATAAAACAAATTAATCTGCAAAAAAAAGTACAAATAAATCCTGACAGATAAGTGTTTCCGTTGGCATGCGCAGGCGCCGTGTGTGTGTGTGTGTGTGTGTGTGTGTGTGTGTGTGTGTGTGTGTGTGTGTGTGTGTGTGTGTGTGTGGAATTAGCCCCTTCACTCACCTCATTTTACACAGTAACACTCCTCCTCCCTCTCCCCACCTCGCTTTTTAAGATGCACAACAAACACACACACACACACACACACACACAACGGAAACACCGTTTTAACAGGGAAAAAAGAAATCTATGGCATGAGCGCATATTAACGGACTCACTTTTTAAGTTTCACAACAAACGCATAAACACAGCGGAAACACCGTTTTAACGAAAAAAAGTGAGACTGGCATGGGCGCATACTAACAGAATCACTTAAATTTCACAACAAACAGACACACACAAACACGGAAACACCGTTTTAACAGGGAAAAAAGAAATCTCTGACACTGGCATGAACGCATGCTAAAGGAATCACTTTTTCGTTTCACAACAAACACACACACACAACGGAAACACCGTTTTAACAGGGGAAAAAGAAATCTCTCTGACCTGGCATGGGCGCATACTAAGGGAATCACTGCTGTAAAGTAAAAAAACAAACAAACAAAAAAAAAGAACCAGCATCTTACCTTTGAAAAGATAAGAGCAGAGTTTCTGTGTGTTTGTAGAGCCGGGGAGTATTATTTGTTGTATCATTTGTTGTATTAGGTTCCTTCTGGTGTTTATCCGTGCCACTTGAGTTTCAAGGTTAAGTAAAACTCTCATTGTGACCTTCCACTAACTTTTCCAGTTTGTTTAATCAGTTTATAAAAATTTTTTCAGCTGGTGAAAAAACTGTGGACAAATAATTATAACTTGAATAGAACAAAAGTCTTTGTTTGTATTCTGGTTTTGAAATGTTGCATTGCTGCTCAAACAGCCTCTTATGAATGAAGCCCAACATTTTTTTTAGAATCAAATGTTCATTATATTAGTTTCCTGCTCTTTGCATTTGTTTTTTAAACCAAACGTATTGTATCATCACGATATACAGATTTTTAAAATAGAGATTACTCTTATGCTGTATTTGGTTCTGCCGCTTCTATCAGCAGGTAGAGTTTTGTTCGTCAAACTTCTTGCATTCTTTCACCCATTTTACATATTTCAAGAGGACCGAGCTGTAGCGAACAGCCCAACCTGATTCCTGATTCTGTAAAAGGTCAGAAATAGTAAAATTTATGTTGGAGGTTAGTATTCCTGGCTTTATTATTAAACATCATTATTAGCCAGCTTTCCACTGCAGCTTGCAGTGAAAATAACAAAAAGGATCAGACAACAGTAAACAAATTTGCAAAATGTTTTGACAAATCAAAAAATCTAAAATAAAGTATAATAAAGAAACTTAAGAGTCTGGAGTCCAGCATGAACAGAGATAAAGTGCAAAAAGATGATCAGGAAACGATACGTTAGGTATAGTTTAAAATATAAAGGATTATTCTAGACCACTATGCATAGTATATATAGTATGTATTTGTTTATAATAGCTCAAAAGATGTCTGTTACAAAAGATAATAGGAGCTGCCTGAACAATAACTGAATGATATTTACTGAAGACAGAAATTTAGTCCTAGTCTTCATGCTGTTTAACTCTAATCCTAAAACTCTCACCCTGAGCATCCTTCCTGTGCTGTTTATGATGCTGAAGGTAAAGTCACTAACCAAACTCAACTGTTATCATTCTCCAGCTCTTTAGTACTTCTCCTGACACCCTGAAAACAAAAACACACATACACTATAATTACTCTTTTGCACAAACACACACTATTCACTTCCCATCAATGCACAACGCTACAGGTTCTGAATATCTGTATGTCACTTCTAAAATAATGAAATAAACATATAACATTTAACATTAATAGTAGAGAAAATATTAAGTGAATCAGTTCAACAACTACTCTTCCATTTTGAAATACTTCACTACAGATACAGAACAAGTCCATAACATCAGAATTAGTCTAAGCTACAAGGCTGGAAATAAAATCTAAAAGACAAGATACAATAGAATCAATGTGATGTTCTGGTGAAAGAGGCGTGGCAGTGACACTGGGCGGTGCTGATTTTAATACCTCCTCTACCTACACCACTGCTTTGGAGGACATATAATCATGTAGTTAAAAAAAACTAATCATAGGAAAATTAATCATAGTAAGTCATAAGAAATTGCACCATTTACCATCAGTCTCAATAAAAGCATTTATTTATATCAGTCTGGTGAAACAGGTGTACACACTTACCATCAGTGTGACATAATCAGAGGACATGGCTGCAGGGTTCAGGGTTGCGTAAGTGTCACTGGCAGAGCCTTTAACATTCTAGCAGGAAATGAGAGTTTATTATATTATAAAATTTTATGTTCATAATACACATGCACCAGGACAGTATACATACCTGCAGTGTGTCATAATCTGGAGACACATTCATTGAGTTCAGTGCTGTGTATGTGTCATCTCCATGTGTTGGAACGCTCTGAGAGAAATAAGTAATCGTAATTTTTTTTTTCTCATATTTGAACATGATTTGCTATCACTGGACGAAGCAGAACGAGGTGAATCCAAGTGAAGATGGATTATTGCAACGTTAAATTGGAGCGTGATCAGAATGCAGAAGCAAGGCTCAAATGCCTGCTCACGCATCTTCTATACTGTATATACTTTTATCCTGTATTCAGGGTCATGGGGACCTGGAGGATACAAGGCAGGACACACACTCACTACCCGCAAAAAAATTTAATAAAAAAACACTCAATAACCCTGCGATTTCAGCAGCGCACAACGCGTTTTGGAGTAATCAGTGACGGATTTGAGACAGGTGTGCAAACGGGGAGGAAACGGGGGCATGGCAAAGGACACATGATGGGCTAGGGAAAACAAAAGCACATGGGGAGGGTGACAGCATGGGAAAAAGTGGCAGACAGAATGTGAATCATGACAATTTTCACCCATACTCACCTGTCCACTCTCATGAGTGCCACTGCGGCCCCTAGCTGAATTCGACTTCCTTTTCCTGAGAAATAGAAAACCCATGTTTGTTATTTGTAAATGAGTATTTAATTGTAAAGAATGTTTTAAACATATTCGGCATGTTGATATTTTACATACCACATCCACAGAGCTCCTGTGATGAGTGTTAATGCCAGGAAGACACCCAGTCCCACCATGATGAGCTTTAACTCTGTGTTCTCCTCTGAGCCTTCAACTAATCATAAGAACCAGTTAATCTCAATGCTTGATCAAAGCCAGGTTTATTACAGTTACACACTGTTGGAATTTTACCCCCTATACTGATCATTGTGAAACCTCAAGGGGAATCTCTAATTGCATTACATTATTGAAACAGGTATCATATGCTTTTAATATATTATTGTGTAAGCATTTATTTATATTAAGCAATTTTCCAAGCTACACAGTGTTTCCGTTAAAATTTAACTCAGCCCATAGGAGGTAGCGGGCCCAGGATCGCTGGCGATCGGCAACAAAGCATCTCAGGTAGCGCTCCAGTTGTTGGTTGGTCCGCTCTGTCTGACCGTTGATGATAACCAGAGGATAGACTACAGGTGGAATTGATCAGATGGCAGAAGGCCTTCCAGAACCGGGCGGTGAACTGTCCGAGACGATGTCTTTTGAGAACCCATGCAGTCGGACTACGTGTTCTAAAATCAGCTCTGCTGTTTTTTTGGCTGACGGGAGTCCGGCGAGGGCCACCAGGTGCACGGCTTTGGAGAACCGGTCGACGATGGTTAAGATGGTGTTTTTCTCTTTGGAGGCCCGTGATGAAATCGGAGCGTCCAGGGCCGATGGGGAACGGGGAGTGGTTGGAGTTCCCCCGGTGTCGGTTGGTTGGTATTCTTGGCCCTGGCGCTCACTGGGCACGTCTGGACGTACTCATTGACATCACTCGCCATAGATGGTCACCAAAAGGCACGTCTGATAAATTGGAGGGTGCGGTTGGCGCCGGGGTGTCCAGATAATGGCGAGGAATGACCCCATCGCAACACCTCGGTCCTTACGGTGTTCGGCACGTAGAGTTGCCCAGGGAGCACACCTGCCGGTGCAGTCTCCGTTGCCTGTGCACGTCGAACCCTCGTTTCCAGGTCCCAGTGAAGTGGTGCAATGATCTTGGCGGGTGTGATGACAGGCGCGGGGTTCGTCCAGGGGACATCCTCTTCGTGTTGTCGGGAGAGGGCATCAGCTTTGGTGTTCTTGGACCCCGGGCTGTAGGATAGGTGAAAGTTGTAATGTTTGAAGAACAGTGCCCACCGCGCCTGTCTCGGGATTGAGCTGTTTTAAGTTGCGGATGGTGATCAGGTTCTGATGGTTAGTCCAGACGATGAACGGCTCCCTGGCGTCCTGGAGCCATTGTCGCCATTCTTCCAAAGCCCACTTTATAGCCAGCAGCTCGCGGTCCCCTACCCCGTATCGCTGCTGAGTGGGGTCAAATTTTTTGGAAAAAAAACTACAGGGATGTAGCTTCTGTTCTGGACCTCGTTGGGAGAGAACAGCCCCGGCACCCACATTCGAATCGTCCACCTCCACAACGAATGGTTTAGTTGCATCTGGGTGCAGTAGAATTGGGGCGATGGTGAACCGGTGGCATAGGTCATGAAAGGCGGTGATGGCGGCAGGGTTGAGGCTGAAGTGATGAGAAGAGGATCGAGTCAGAGCGGTTAAAGGGGCAGCAACCGTACTGTAGTCCCGGATAAACTGTAGTCCTGTTGATGTTGCTTGAGGGTCTTGGGTAGGGGCCAATGATGCACAACTTCCAGTTTCTGTGGATCCATGGCCACACCCTGCGGCGAGATGACAAAACCCAGGAACATGGTGGAGCGCTCGTGAAAGGCGGATTTTTCCAACTTACAGTACAGTTGGTGGGTGAGTAATCTCTTAAGGACCGCTCTGACGTGCTGGGTGTGTTCCTTGGCTGTGCGTGAATAAATAAGAATATCGTCCAGGTAAACGAACACCCTCCACCCTAGCATGTCCCTAAGGACTTCGTTGATGAACTGTTGGAAGGAGGAGTTGGAGTTCGAATGGGATGACCAAGCTCTCGTAGTGTCCAGTAGGGGTGATGAAAGCCGTCTTCCACTCATCGCCCTCTCTGATGTGCGCCAAGTTGTAGGCCCTCCGGAGGTCCAACTTTTGAAAATGGTGGCTGAGTTGGTAAGAGGCAACGGGTGTCTGTTCTTAATGGTGATGTTATTAAGCCCCCGATAATCGACACAGGGACATAAATCGCCCCCTTTCTTCTTCACAAAGAAGAACCCCACGGCGGCAGGCGAGGAGGAGGGCTGGATGGTGCCGTGGAGAAGGGCGGAGAGGGATTAAAGATGGCTGCGGGGGGGGGCGAGCCCGACTGAAGTTCGATCGTCAGGTCATAGGGGCGATGAGGAGGAAGGTGTGTGGCTCGTCTCTTGCAGAATACTTCAGCCAGGTCTCGGTAGGTGACGGGGGTGGTGTTGGTGTCGACATCGGGTGCCTCGGACTCCCTAGATCACGTCCCAGCCGGAGCCCGGAGTTCGGTGCAGGTAGGCCTCCACTGCAGGATCCGGTTTTGCGTTCAGGAGATGACGGGGTCATGTTGGAGCAGCCAGGGCTGTCCGAGGATGAGTGGTGGCGATGAAATGGATGTGAGGTGGAACTGGATCCGTTCGTGATGTTGGCTGATGACAAGGGTGAAAGGCTGAGTCTGAGTGGTGATGGTGCTGGAGGAAAGGGGCCGACCGTCGACAGATGTGATAACGCCTCAAGTTCCACTCCCAGTTCTTTGGCAAACGATGAGTCAATAAAGTTACCTGCGCCACCGGAGTCGATGAATGCAGTACTTCCGACCCGTTTGTGGCCAAACCGGAGGTGTACTTGGACCGTGAGATGGGAATTATTGGGTGTCGTGACCGAGAGGTGGAGGGGGCCCGGTGAACTGCCCCGTTTGCTCACCGGGCCTGAGCGTTTCCCGGGCGAAGTGGGCAAAGGGCCCTGTGGTGTGCCGCGGACCCACAGTAAGCGCAGAGCCCTTCCTGTTCTGCAGCGGTCATGGAGGCGCGTCCTAGTTGCATGGGTTCCCCGGCTCCAGTGTTAACCACGGCGGGAGGTGGGAGGTGGAGATGTGACGGGTGCCATGGCAGTGGTGGTGAAGGAGGGACGAATCTCAGGAACCGGGGCGTGAGGGTATGAAGGTGACGTAGTGGGCGGCAGGGTCCGGGGGGCTGGCCTCGGACAAGAGAGAAGGCACTGGTCAATGCGGAGGGCAAGCTGAATCAGTCCTTCCAGCGTGGCGGGAATCTCTCGTCCGGCGAGTTCGTCTTTGATCCGTGAGGCCAGTCTCTCGTAGTAGGTCGTCTGGAGGGCGGCGTCTCCCCAGGTGGTCTGCACGGCGAGAGTACGAAAGTCCGCTGTGTAGCGACTCACGGACGACCCTCCCTGCCGCAGATGATATAATTTGGTGTCGGTCTCCACCTCAGCAGCAGGATGTTCAAATGTTAGTTTCAGTTGACGGGTGAACTCTCCATATGAGTAGGCTGTGTCTGAATCTGATCTGAGGACCGCCGTGGCCCACTCAGCTGCCTGCCCGGATAGCAACGAGACGAGAAGCGCAACGCGCAGTTGGTCTGTGGAGTATTTGGTGGAATTAAACTCAAACACAAGATCCAATGCGGTTAGAAAGACACTGCACCTCCCATCTGTGCCATCCCACTTATCCGGTAGAGCTATGAAAATATCAGAGGGGGGGGTGGCGGTGGGCGTGGCAACAACCGAGTGAGCAGCCACCCCACGGAGGATCGCGTTCTCCTGTCGTAGCTCCGCCACCATTGTAGCGTGGATGGTAAACCCAAACGCGGAAGCAACGCGAGTAGGCAGGATAACCACGCGATTTGTCTAAGAACTCTCTTACACAAAGAGCTAGGATCTAAACAAATAAATCCGCGTCCTGGCAACACACAATCAAAAAAGCAACTTGAATCGGAGAGTACTCACTGAACAGTCGGGGAAGCGTCAGACAAGGCATGCGTGAACTCAATGACTGAGCAATATGAAGCACCATCTTGTTTCCTTTTATGCTTCCTGAAATGCGACCGTATTATTTCCGGGCCCTAGTGCCGGTCGTGTTACGAGTGTGCATGACATGAGTAAAAGTAATCTTATGAGTAGTCATGTGTTGTATTTAATATTGTGCTTTAACGGGAGTCTATTTGGCTGACGACAAAAGAAGTACAACTTAGTTTAAACAAGGCATAAGATACTCAACCTTAGAATATTTTATTTCTTTGTATTAATAAGTTAGATTGAGAGCTCTGCCATACAGAAAGACAGACAGATATGCATGTGGGCTTCAACCTGAAATAATAATAATATCACTGATTACATTGAAGATCTCATTTTAAGCTTTAACTTTTTAACTGTATCTACAAACTCTTTACCCGTCAACAACGGGTACTAACTCTAGTATATAATATTGAGTTCTTACAGACAGCAGGAGAGCGAAGCTCCTCATGTCCTCTTACAGCACAGGAGTAACTGCCTGCATCCTCACTACTGACATCCAGATACTCATCATTTCTGTCCTGCTCAGTTACACGCTGTCCGTTCTTGTACCAGATGTAAGTGGGGTTGTTAGACAGAGTGCAGGTGGTTTTACAGATCAGCTTTTTATACTCATTACTGCTGTCTGATACTGTAACCTTCAGATCTGCAAATAGTAAACAGACTTTGTTATTTATTGTTTATGTATTTCATCTGTTAAGTCAGATGAATGCAATCAAATGGTTTTACCTGTGACAGACAGAGAGACTCCAGGTTGACTGGTGTAATTACCCCCATCAGTGTAGAATCTGAATCTGTATGTTTGAGCGTCTCTCTCTGTCAGGTTAGTGATTCTCAGACTACAGTTATTCTGGGAGCTCTGTGTGTACTGCACTCGGCCCTGATACTCCTCATCCTCTCTCACATCCACAGACTCACCATCAGCCTGCAATTTAATGAACCACAACACTTTTGTCACCTTGTAACGATCAGGGAAGGTGTAATAACTGTGTATGTCCACAGATGAGCCAATCAGAGAGCAGATAGTCTGGGTGGAGTAAGTCACACTCCAGCAGCTCTTCTTAGCAAAAACACCTGAAACACAATACAATACAAAATAAAGTACAGAAATCTAAACAACAAAAATACAACTAAACAGCAATCAATCATGAATCACTGCCTGTGAGTTTATTGAAATCTAACAGAAGTTGGCAGTGAGATGATGACAGAGTGAGTGAAGTGTAAAGTGAGTTCTTACAGACAGCAGGAGAGCGAAGATCCTCATGTCCTCTTACAGCACAGGAGTAACTGCCTGCATCCCCACTACTGACATACAGAAACTCATCATTTCTGTCCTGCTCAGTAACACGGTGTCCGTTCTTGTACCAGATGTAAGTGGGGTTGTTAGACAGAGTGCAGGTGATGTTACAGATCAGCTTTTTATAGCCACTTCTGCTGTCTAATACTTTAACCTTCAGATCTGCAAATAACCAGCAGGGCTTTGTGTTATATTAAGACTCAAACATGTTATTATTGCTGTGTTGTTGTTGTTGTTTTTGCATGTGTGTGTGTGTGTGTGTGTGTGTGTGTGTGTGTGTGTGTGTGTGTGTGTGTGTGTGTGTGTGTGTGTATTACCTGTAACAGTCAGATTAAATCCAGATGAGTCTGATATCCAGTCACTTCTCTGTGTTTTAAATCTAAAGTTATAAACTCCAGAGTCACTCACTCTCACATTCCTCACTGTCAGCTCACAGTCAGACGTCACTGTGCTTACAGACACTCGTCCTGAGTATTGTGGATCTGTGCTCAGGTCTTGTGGTTCTCCTTCAGAGCTCTGGACTCGATACCACTCTCTCTGTGTGACACTGGAGTGATCAGGTGTTGTAAATGTACAGGGGATTTTCACTGTAGATCCAGTAACAGCACAGAGACTCTGAGAGGAGAGAGTTACACTGTGCTGAGCCTCAATTCCTGGAACACAAACACACACACACACACACAGGAAGCACAACACATGCATACAAAAACATAAAGCAATGACTCATGCACTGAGCAGTGAGAGTGTATTCACAGTTTTAAATGCTGCTGTTCTCAGTCACACTGTACAAAAGCCAAGAAAGTGTGAAAATGCAGATAAAAATAGGACTTAGGTTGAGGTGCAGGGCATTAATATATTACTTTCTACATTTATAACAATAAAATAATTTGTTATATGTTTGTTTCAGTAGGACTTTAGTTTTAACTTCTAAAACACTTCCAAACACACAGACATGTTGAGACTTTCCTGAACTGTTACAGTAGTGACACAACAGCACATAAAAACAGTAGAAAGAGCTGAAATATGTGAAAAGTTTACCTGTCAGTAACATGAGGATTGCTGCTACTGTAATATTTCTCCACATTCTGTAAAACATGGTGACATCAGCCTTCAGACAGCTGACACTTGAAGATCCACCACGTGTAGAGTTTAGAGCAAAAATATCCTTATAAATACAAAATAAATAAATTTTAGTCTTTTAGTGAACATTAACTGCATTAATCAGTCTGTTCCTCCTTCACTCGTACTGCACTTGTAAGCAGTTATGAGCTTCTACATGACACTAGCAGTAAAGATAGGGAAGTAGAGTAGTGCACTTACACAGCATTGTGTTATCACACCTCTCTATTTCAGTTTGGTCTCCTCCTTTCCTTTACATGAGAACAGAAATACAGACGTGTGATTAACGCCCCTTTCTTACTCCATCCTCATCTCTACAGGCGTCTCTATAGAGCTCTCGCTGTCACATGATTGAGAATCTAAACCTTTGCCATTTTTTTGGGAATCATGTCTGCCACAGATAACGATTGCCAACAATTGCCTCCTCCAAGCCAGATAATCATGAATCACTGAGTAATTTAGATAAAGTTTTAAGATAAAGTTGAAATGTTTAATGTTTATTGAGCTGCCAGTGCCCCACTTCGGGTTGGAGATCTCGTCACATGAGTTTGGTCTGCTTGGGATGCATGTGGTGACCAGGCACGGTTCCACTTTACCATAAAGACAGTCCCTGGCCTCAACTGATGTGGACAGCTGTTCTCTGAGGACTTGTGACTGCTGTTGCTCAGTAGTTCAGGACTGGAATTTCCTAAAGTCACCTGAACCTCCAATAACAAACTGGACACCATATTAACTTAAAGACATCAACTGTAATATTGAAGTTCCAGCTGCCAAACTCACAGTATGATTGCAAAACAATTTGTGCTATCCATTACATGGTATTGTAATGAGTTTGTGTTTTCTTTTGGTTCCTCTCAAGGTTTCTTGATATTGCAATCTCAAAGAGTGTTTCCTTGGAATTGTCACCCTCAGTTGGCTCATCAGGGACAATCTGATCATATTGATTCATACACATTCTCTTACATTTCATACACACTTCCATAATTTTCAACCATGACATTGTTAAAAGAGCTATACCAATAATATTACATTAAACTGCATTTACTGAAATCAAGACTTTATTCAAGCAGAATATCTGCACAGTTTATATTCTGCTGTTTAACCTGTAGGTTTCTGACTTATATTTTTAAGTTTGAGGAAACAGCGATTTAACATTAAAATATAGCAAATGCTAATTGAATAACATGAGAAGATTAAAGAACCACTGCCATGTAGTTGCCCTGATATAAATGTAAATACCAGGTGTACATGGTTCTGGTGTTTCAGCATTGTTGGATGCTCATATACTCTTGTGACTGATCAGTTCAGAGGAAATTGTAGGCAAGGCTTAGATAAACTTGCACAGGTGCTCTAGTTTTCTAGTTTTCAGCATTCTTAAAGACATAGAGACACACACATGCCTGCAGAAGTACAGCTTCTTCTCAGATTCTCTAAGTTCCAAATTTAATTTCTTTTATTGTTTTATTATTTGTCTTCCTGGTTTGTTTTACATCGCGAGCAGGTCATCCCTATTTTGTTGATCAGAGCTGATATCGGCATTTTTATTACTAACTAATGTCTGTGTTCCTCTTTGGCAGAACTGTGGGCCAGAGGTTGCATTAGTGTGCCCTGCTTGGTGATGGTTTCCCTTTTGGTGTGTGTGCTGGTCACTCTTGTTGCTTCCTACAGTGTATTGTGTGTATGAGTGGTTCACTGTGATTGGGGTGATTCTTACTGGAGATATTCATTGCCCCCTTTTAGTCTACAAACACAGCTGTAAGCTCTAGTTATTAATTAATTTGAGTGGATTTTTGAGGTAATTTTATTATACAGTGAAACCTTGGATTGCGAGTAAGACGGTTTGTGAGCATTCCACAAGACGAGCAAAGATTTGTAATAAATTTTGACTTGGAAACCGAACGAAAGTCTTGGTTTACCAGTGCCAAGTATCATGTATCTCGCATGCGCTTCTTGTTTTGACACCAAGCGTCACGTGATCACAACTGAGCCAGCAGGTTCAGTGCATGCGCATCATTTTACACCGTGCACTTTCTCTCACACACACACACCCCACCTCCCGTCACCTTCACACAAGCCCGTCGCCACACAGACACATACACTCTCTGATCTACACAGAAACACTGCAATGTCGTGACTCTTTTCAAAGGTAAAGTGCAGGTTAATTTGTTTTATTTTTACTTTACAGCAGTGATTCCGTTAGTCTGTGCTCAGTCGAGTGTCATTAGAGAGATTAATTTTTTTCTGTTAAAACAGTGTTTCTGTTGTGTGTGTGTTTGTTGTGAAACTTAAAAAGCGGTGTGGGGGGAGGCAGGAGAAGTTTTACTGTGTAAGATGAGGCGAGGGAAGGGGCTAATTACACACACACACACACACACACACACACACACACACACACACACACACACACACACAAATTCACTAACCGCACAAACGAAAACACTTATCTGTCGGGATTTATTTTTCCTTTTTTTTAAGGTAAAGTGAAGGTTAATTCATTTTATTTTTACTTTATATTTTGTATTAATTATTTTTACGTATTTATTTTTTTGGGCTGCAGAATGAATAATTTGAGTTTCTATTATTTCTTATGGGAAATTAAGATTTGGTTATGAGTGTTTTGAAATACAAGCCTGCTTCCAGAACAAATTATGCTCCTAATCCAAGGTTCCACTGTATTGTGTAGTAGTGTTTTGTATATTTTTATTGTATATTCATATTTTTATTGAATTATTGTGTGTTATAGGTGTCTGTCTCTGTAAAAATAAATGTTTTGTATGGGTCCAAACCCACACCTCTTGTCTACTCAGTGTCCTTGGGTGCAATTCCCCAGATGACATAATAAACTTTGTTGCCAGGGGTTCAGCTATTATTGGCTGTATTTTTAGTTATTTTGTGGGGACAATACATTTATACTGCTATACAAACTTTACACTGACTACTTTTCATTGTGTCAAAGAGTCATTTACTGTATGCAGTGTTGTCCTATGAAAAGATATAACTAAATATTTGCAGAGATGTGAGGGGTGTACTCACTTTTGTGACATACTGTATATATATAATACTTTAAGTGCCTGTTCCTCCTTCACTTGTAACTTTTGTAAAGAAGAATAGTAGTGCACTTTGAGATATGATTGCCACATCTCCCTTTTTTTGGTTCTTTGGTTTTACTTGTGAAATTTAGACCAGATGTTACGATTCTCATTGTGAATCCCGATCTTATGTCATCTTTTACAATAATCTTTTGCCTATGCTTGTCAGGCCAATACTCCAAACAGGGACATAACCATATGAACAGTCAGTACTTTCCAATAATATCCAAACTTGAGATCATAAATTTTTCTTCCCTATTTTTTAACACTAATGTGCATAATATTCTCCAGATTTGAATTGTCATGCTCACAGTTATTATGCTTCTAAATCTTGATTTTCTCTATAAGAGTTAGGAGCTGATAATGGTACTGAGGCCTAACAGCTCCTGCTTCAACAAGCTTTGTAATTAAACACATTGCAAAAAACTAAAGACAACTAAACTATTTTTTTCTGGTAACCGTGAAAAGAACACCAAATGCTCTGTCATGTTTGAACATTATCGTGTTGCGTTTGATAAACATTCCCTGGAAACACACTCAAACAGGAAAATATCTATCTGCAAAGGACGAACCATTACCGGTGTCAAATTCTGTAAAGGTCAGTGCAAGACTCACCTTAGAAAGGGTCCTTGGCAATGTAGTCCCCGGGACCGTCTGTTCCCGAACAAAGAAAACCTCACAGCGGCGGCACAGTACTGGGGGTACTAACCTCACAATGGGAGGCAGTCCTTTTATTATTTTATATTGCAACTAATTACAATTCAAGTAAAGAAAAGCAACATATATGGTAAATAAGTGGAACTAAGCAAAGGGTTCAAAGGAAAATAAAAGAACACAAAGTCCAGTGAACTTAAATTAACAATGCATGGTAACACCGCCTAAGAACATTATCGAAGTAGAGCAGAACTCTTTTATACCCTGGTCCTGTGACTCATGTTCTATCAGCCTGACCCTACTAACCATTTAGCAGGTTCTTGCCTTATAAGGTAAATACTGATACACTAAGCTGCTCTCTACTTCCTCTAAATATATTTAACATAATGAGCAGAAAACATATTCCCATCTTGGGTCTCACTAACTGTCAAACCTTACACCCCCCAATATATCTTAGGTGTGAAGAACATTACTGCTAACATTAACCTTACAACTGTCAAATAACTCTTTTTACACAGATGTTGCAGTGATGTCTGGTAGAATGGTCTTTGCAGCATTTCCTCTCGCCAGAGCTTTGCGCATCTTCTTAAGATGTCTTCGTTCTTGTCGTGCTGCAGCTCGCCTTTCTTTGATGTCTTGAACATATTCAGCGTTACTTAATACATCTCCTACAGTGAGCGGGGACATAGGACAACTTAAAACATTAGCAAACTCCATAACAACATGCACATAAATAATCTGTAAAGGGTCTACTTTAATTTATGTACTCTCACAATATTCACAAAACATTGTGCTTTTGTAAATTAAAAGGTGCGCTTTCAGACGTCTCAGTGAAAATATTTTTGAAACACGTCAATAAAATGAACTGGAACTCTGCGAATATTGCACAGACATTCTCAGTTTATTTAATCTTTGTGAAACCAAGAAGAGGCACATAATTTCTGTCGCACTTCTTTATCTGATAATGGTTAGTGATGGGTTGTTCATGAACAATTCGTTCTTTTTGAAGGAATCTTTAATGTGACTCAGAAGAACGAGTAGACTCGGAGAGCTAGTCGTTCATTTTCTACTGTGCGCGCATGCTCAAAGCATTGCAAAACCTTCGTAGGTTATGTACAGGAAACAGAAATGAGTAGTTACCTTTGGTCCGAATTGTTTGTCCTTTTGTCGCAAGACTCCTATAGAGGCTATTCAGTGCAGTCCACAGGAAACAGAATTGATCGGTTCTCCTCAATGAGTCTTTCATTCTTTTGTCACGTGACTCCAACAGACGCTATGCAGTGCAATAAATTCAAAAGAACGAATGACTCAGACTATAGGATATGATGGTGAGCTGCTCATTCTGTTTATAAAATGTTCTTAGCTGCATTGTAATATTTTCATTACTGGAACTATAGCCAAAATCTGTGTATGTAGACGTGTTTTGTGTCTGTTTATTGAAAATGTAAGATTTAATTTTATTTCTGACCAAAACAGCAAAATGACCTAAATGACTCAAAAAAAGATTCGTTTTTTTTTTTGATGAACGAGATTCAAAGAGCCGAGTCACTAAAATTATTAAAACTTCCTATCACTAATAATGACCCGAGGCAGGACACACGCACACACTATTCACAGGAAAAACTACAATCCCCCTAACTTGCCTAATCATGCTAACATGCTGCCTTATGTAGCTTAGCACAGACATGTTATTTCGCAGTGGCTAAGCTAATGCCTTATAGAGTTTACAGATGTTTGCAAATGTACTAATGTATTTCACCTTGTTTTGGATGGCTTTAGATCATGGTTGCTAATAGATTTTGGTTAGCTTATGACAATGCTATCGGTAATGTTATTTATCACAAACAAGGTCACTCCAGTTGGCTAAAATACTGCCTCATGTAGCTAAGAGCTGTTCATGGATATCTCTGTGGTGTAAACGTTCATTATGTCTTTTGTTTAGCTTGTATTTACAAATATCTGCTTAGACTGTGTTAAATATGTATGCAAAGCATGCCCAGTGGATGGTGTCTTCTCATGTCTAAGGTGTAAATGTTTGAGATGCACTGCATGGTCTATGCAGATGGGTCTCAACAGATATTTGTCCAGCCTATTGCCCATCAACAAATACAGAGGGGCACAAAAATTTATACACACTAACACAATTGTTATCTATGCCCTTTTTCAAACCTTAAATTGAATTATTGCAGCAGTGTGTAGTACTATCTTTCCTCTAAAAATGTCAGTTGTAGCACTGATGCTGTCATGTCACCTACAAAGGAGATGTGTATATTTTTCATGTTGAATTGTGGATAATTTTTTTGTGCGTCTCTGTATACATTGTGCGTCCATGCCCATTAATTGCACATCCATTTACTCGCAACAATATAGGCTAACTTTTTTTTTCTTTTTTTTTTTTTTTAAAGAAATGTGTCATCAACCTTGCCTTCACCAGCACCTCAAAGCATTCATTTTTGAGTGCAGTGCAATCGAGAATCATACTGAGGAAGTGCTATATATATATATATATATATATATATATATATATATATATATATATATATATATATATATATATATATATATATATATATATATATATATATATATATATATATATGCGCTTACATGTCCCACCATTGTGAGGACATATATGTATATGATTTATAATGTACATTTATTTTATTTTATTGTGTTATCAGCAGGTGGCACAGTGGTGTAGTGGTTAGCACTGTCGCCTTGCACCACCAGGGTCCGGGTTTGATCCCCAGCCAGGCTCGATTCCCGTCTCTGTGTGCATGGAGTTTGCATGTTCTCCCCGTGCTTGGTGGGTTTCCTCTGGGTTCTCCGGTTTCCTCCCACAGTCCAAAGACATATAGCTTAGGCTAATTGGCGTTCCCAAATTGTCTGTAGTGTGAGAATGAGTGAGTGTGTGTGTCTGTGCCCTGTGATGGATTGGCACCCTGTCCAGGGTGTACCCTGCCATGTCCGCCAAGTCTCCTGGGATAGGCTTCAGGCCCCTGTGACCCTGAATACAGGATTAAGCGGTATAGATGATGAGTGAGTGAGTGAGTGATGAGTGTGTTATCAGCATGCTCATGTTTTATTGACAGTGAAAGCCACAATGTTGTGACTCCTAAAAGACTTGCTTACCATTTTGTTTATACAGGAGACAATGTGAAGTGGAGGGTAGAGAGATGTGGTGGAGGGTCTAGAGACGTGGTGGCTCTGCAGACCTCCAGACTTTGTTGATCAACCAATAAAGCCATCATCTTCTGAAACCAAAGCCTGAGTCTTCAATTAATTTCTATGACAGTACATGGACTACAAAGACTAAAAAGACATTTCCATATCCTGCACCAGTGACTGTGTACAACCAGCAAATGGGAGACATTGATTTCTACACTACACTGTACAGCACAAAACAATGAAGTGGTACAGAAACATTTTTCTATATTGCTGCCACCAATGCTTTCATTGTGCATAAAGAACTATATGGTGACCTGTCACATAAAGAGTCTATGGAACAACTTATCAAATAGCTTTGTGGTATCTCGGAGGAAGTAGTACCAAGTACCAGTTCCAGGAGCTATGTTAACCTCAGATGCCAGGGATGTTGCCACTGCTGGTCGCAAATTATGTGTCCATTGCAAAGCAGTGCATGGCTAGTTGCAAAAAACATGTTGGAAATGGCAAGAATGCAGTATTCCCCAGTTGAACAGGAACTGCTTTCAAGAGTGGCACAGGGGTGTGTGACTGTAGAAACCATATACATTGCTCTAAATGTGTGTATATATATATATATATATATATATATATATATATATATATATATATATATATAGTCTAGTCTAGTCTAGGGTTGGGCCGTACAGCAAATGATTGGTTCGGGGTTCTATTTTAAACTGTTTGGTGAGTGTGGAACAAAGTGGTGTAATGGAACAAAGTTCCATTGTAACAATATATATATATATATATATATATATATATATATATATATATATATATATATATATATATATATATATATATATATATTATTTTGCACTGTGGAGCTCTTTTGTAGTTTTACCCTGCCTGTATGGACAGCTTATACACACATCACTGTTTTTGTTTGCACCATTTTACCCTAAATTACTGTTTTTTTATTTGTTTATGTTAACCCGTTCCTGGAATTTTTGCATGTGAACCTTGAGTTATTCTAAATAAACTACAATCAAAGAAATATGTATTTGTCCTCAAATTATTTTCTTGTAGAACTTTCCTAAGTCAAATACCTTGCTTAAAGGGGTAATTATGCAGCTCATTATGCAGGTCTTTGTGTTCTCCGGTGTGATTACAGCCTTATTCATGATCATTCACACCTCCTCACATATGGCCTTTCTAAACAAAGTGTCTTAAAAAAATTTAAATAAATGTATTGTTTTCTGTAAATGAGTCACATCATTTTGAAGTAAAACTTCTAGACTACAAGATCCAGGTAACAAAATTCTTGCACACAAATGTCATGAATGTGGTTTGTGGTCTTATTTCAGTGACTTATTATTTTTTTAGTTGTTTCCAATAATCATGCATAACTGTTTTCTTCAGTACCCAAAGTTGTCCATACATACAGCTCACATATAACTGTAGCCCAGTTTATGCAGAATACAGTGTAATCAGACCTTAGACATATATATGTTTATAAGTAATTGAAAAATACACAAATGTCACGACATGTCAGAACTTCTTCCAAAACACCTTCAGACTCCTGAGGGGCTATCCTAAGGGCCTTGTGGTAGAAGCTAGTTAGTTTTGTAGCTCATGTTAGCAACGGACAAAGCAGTGAGGAGAGTCATCGCATTGGTCTACTGAAAGATTAAAACACCACATGGAGGGTTCAGATGCAATTCGGAATGACTTAGAAGCAATTCATAAGGTGTAATATTAATATATTGTAAGGTATTATAATGTAATAATAAATGTGCTCTGAGAACAGCCCCTTCACTGTGTTTCCTGATGCCTAGACGGCTCTCCATCGCTTTGTCTCTCCCGGACCAGTAAGTGTATCAAGGTGCAGCCGACACAACAAGTAATAACTCTTCTTCTCTTAGCTTGAAACTTATCTTGGACACACTTCATCTTCATTTAAACCTAACATAAGGCATTGATTAAAATGACATTCTGTATTTGATGTATTTTCTTGCTGAAAGTGCTGCAGTGACTGGTTTAAAATGTGTTTTTGGCAGGCTCTACCTTTTTTCTCGTACTGCGTTAAAGAAAGACTGTATCAAGTGATTCAAAATTTGCATATGGGGGAGTAAATAACCCAGTTGTTGGATCCTAAGAGCAAATGTATATACGCAATTATTCACAGTCTTTGCATTAACACTCAAAATTAAACTTCCTGTTTTGACTGATCAGCCCTGATATGTTTCTACAAGTCAATTGGAGTCCACCTGTGGTAAATTCAGTTTATCTGTCTATATAAGGTCCCACAATTAACTGTGCAAGTCAGAAAACAAACCAAGCCATGAAGTCTAAGGAATTGTCCATAGACCTCAGCGACAGGATTTTATGGAAGCACAGATCTTGGGAAAAAAAGATTCTGCAGCATTGGAGGTCCAGATGAGCACAATGGCCTCCATCATCCGTAGGTAGAAGGTAGGAACTTCAAGGACTCATCCTAGAGCGGTCGTCTGACCAAATTTAGCGATTAGGGGAGAAGAGCCTTAATTAGACAGGTGACCAAGAACCCAATGGTCAGGCTGAAAGAGCTCCAGCGTTTCATTGTGAAGAGAGGAGAACCTTCCAGAGGAACAACCATCTTGTAGCATCATACTCAAAAAAGGTGCCAAAGGTCCTTCAAAATTTTTGTTTCTTATGGTCAGACAATCGTTTAGGTGGCTTTTGGCAAACTCCAGACAGGCTGTCATGTGCCTTTTACTGAGGAGTGGCCACTTCCATAAACCCATTTCCTTCCTGAACCGTTTGTCCACATCACATTGAACTGAAGCTCTGCACGTCTACTTTCGTTGTTTTAATCTGTAATGTTTAAGTGAAATATATTTAGCGTATATGTCTAACTATTCCTTTTTATTGATGGACATGTGTATTACAAAGTGAAGATCTGTTGTTCAGTTGTTCCCCGCACGGTGTATCTGCACGGAGAGTTTGTGTGTGCTTGTGCGCGTCTGATAGTGTTAACTAACTACATGATTCGTGAATATGTCAACATATCTTCGTTAAAATGTAAAAATGTGTCAATATTGATCACCATCAAAAGAACAAAGAAATCTATTTTTTTAGTAAATGTTCTTATATGCACATGAAGTGCTTCGGGCTTTTTATAATAATAATGTTTTTTTGAATAATTATTTCATCCAATATTTGACCACAGCTGGAAATAATCGCTGGAATGTGATTGTGAATTTATGACTAAATTAAAGCTGTTCGTCGGCGTGCGTGAACTACGATTTGTGCATAAACTTCCACTTTACAAAAAGGCAGCGTTTTGATTAAAAGGCTGATAAATGCATGCAATTTATCGATAAAAATCCCAGAAAGTCATCAAGTCTTGCAATAATGCCGATCAATCATAATACACATGTCCATTTTTTTCGACCTGGGCAAATGTGTTTGTGTTAAAGCCAACTCAGGCAAATCTGACGAATGCAGGAGCACACACCTGTGACTTTCAGACGTTTACAGTAAATTAGCTGTAGACAGTGTTTATTTTGCTGAAAATTACAAAACTGCCATGTCCCATAAAACAGTGCATTTTTAATATGCAATATTTACAATAGAACAAATCAGGAAATAAGTGTTTGATGCATTGCAGTACTCTTTATTAACAAATGCCCTTATAAACTTGACCCTGAAGAGCCTGGGGCTGGCTTTAGCAACAATTGGTGATTGTTTTCATATATATTTTTTTATATATTTTTTTAAATGTTATATTTGAAAATATATATGTATAATTTGTAAAAATGTGTATATGAAAATTTATAATTTGTTGTGTCATCTGTTTACAGCGTTGGCTTAATTTGTGATTAAGACAAATGGTTTTAATTGAAATAATTTTTTATTAGTAGTTGTCACGTATCTGGGTTCGAGGCATAAACGCAGGAGGATCCAGGTTTGAAAGGAAACGATTTTTATTTAAATAAAACAAGAAATGAAACAAACAAAGAGACTTTAAATGAAACCGAAACTAAAACGCATATAAAGACATTGAAAGACACAACTAAACATACGGACATTTATCATGGAAAATCAACAGATGCAAGACGCCAAACTGAACTAAAACAAACCATTTATAATAAAACTAATGAGCAAGTCGGTTCAGGTGAGTGCCCTCACGTCACCTGACCGAAGTGCATGACGGGAAATGAAGTGAAACAAAAAAGAACTACAAACAAAAATCACAGGGCGCTTTGGCGCCCTCTAGGGGTTATCCCTGACATAACCCCCCCCTCAAAGGGCGCAACTCCGGGGCGCCACAGGAGGTCCAGGGCACCCCCCCCCAGGGTCCAATGTCCGCCCCTCTCACCCAGAGGCTGGCACCTTTGTCCCGTGGGCCAGGTGGCCTGATGCCCCTGTTAAAGCAGGGCGGCAAAGGCAGAAGACTTTCGCCATCCTCACTGATGCAGGGCGGCGGTGGTGGAAAGCTTTCGCCGTCCTCTATGATGCCAGGTGGCGTTGGCAGCAGAGGAAGAGGATGCTCGCTGTCCTCGGAGGCGCATGAAGGCGGCGGCGAAGGAAGAGGATGGAGCTCGTGATCCTCGGCGGCGCATGAAGGCGGCGGCGGAGGAAGAGGAAGCTCGCTGACCTCGGCGACGCATGAAGGCGGCGGCGGAGGAAGAGAAAGCTCGTTATCCTCGGCGGCGCATGAAGGCGGCGGCGGAGGAAGATGAAGCTCGCTGTCCTCAACGGCGCCGTGCAGCGTCGGAGGAAGAGGATGGAGCTTGTGATCCTCGGCGGCGCATGAAGGCGGCGGCGGCGGAGGGAGAGGATGGAGCTCGTGATTCTCGGCGGCGCATGAAGGCGGCGGAGGAAGAGGAAGCTCGCTGTCCTCAATGGCGCATGAAGGCGGCGGCGGAGGAAGAGGAAGCTCGCTGACCTCTGCGACGCATGAAGGCGGCGGCGGAGGAAGAGGAAGCTCGCTGACCTCGGCGACGCATGAAGGCGGCGGCGGAGGAAAAGGAAGCTCGAAGTCCTCGGCGGCGCCAGACGACGGCGGCGGCGGAGGAAGAGGAAGCAGCTCGCGATCCTCAGCGGCGCATGAAGGCGGCGGCGGAGGAAGATGAAGCTCGCTGTCCTCAACGGCGCATGAAAGCGGCGGCGGATGAAGATGAAGCTCGCTGTCCTCAAAGGCGCCGTGCAGCGTCGGAAGCTCGCCATCCGCGAAGGCACTGTGCAGCGACGGAAGCTCGCCGTCCGCGAAGGCACTGTGCAGCGACGGAAGCTCGCCGTCCGCGAAGGCACTGTGCAGCGACAGAAGCTCGCCATCCTCAAAGGCACAGTGCAGCGTCGGAAGCTCGCCCTCCTCTTCGCCGCAGTGCAGCGGCGGCAGCTTGCTGTCCTCGGCGGCGCGGTGCAGCTGTGCTACCTGCCCTTGGAGCTTGGCCACCTGCTCCCGCAGGTCACGAATGCGCTCTTCATTTATTTTAGCGCACCGCCGAAAGCTGCTCCAATCAAGCTGGGAGGTTGCTCCCTGCTGCACGTCCCACTCACGCTCCGTTCTCTTGTCGCTACGCCGCTCGGTTCTCCGGCTACCTTCCACGCCGGCTCCCCACAACGCATAAATCGTTGCCCCCCCCCCAAAATAATCTTCCGGGGAAAGGGCTCCTCTGCTATGCCTCTTGTTAGGTCTTGCATTCTGTCACGTATCTGGGTTCGAGGCATAAACGCAGGAGGATCCAGGTTTTAAAGGAAACGATTTTTATTTAACTAAAACAAGAAATGAAACAAACAAAGAGACTTTAAATGAAACCGAAACTAAAACACGTATAAAGACATTGAAAGACACAACTAAACATACAGACATTTATCATGGAAAATCAACAGATGCAAGACGCCAAACTGAACTAAAACAAACCATTTATAATACAACTAATGAGCAAGTCGGTTCAGGTGAGCGCCCTCACGTCACCTGACCGAAGTGCATGACGGGAAATGAAGTGAAACAAAAAAGAACTACAAACAAAAATCACAGGGCGCTTTGGCGCCCTCTAGGGGTTATCCCTGACAGTAGTATTAAGCCAGGCTTTAGCAACCTTGGTTAAATCACAATATACTTTAAGCTGTCTTACACGCGCATGAGCTCTCTCTCTCTCTCTCTCTCTCTCTCGCACACACACATACACGCACACACAAATAGCACCTGAAATGATGATTGATGATGACGATTGAGACCCATAGGTTTAATTTGCATAACAAAAATAAACAAAAAAATATTAATAGTAGTGGTAGTAGTAGTAATCCAATACAATATAAGCTCTTTCTCTCAAACACACAGCACATGAAATTACATAAAACCAAAATAAATTACTGCAGGCAAAAATATAAGCAGTAAAAATACAGTAGTTTACTCTAGGTAAACTATCCATGTCCTGCCATAACAGGTGCTAACCCTATGTTTATGGGGATTTAATCTGTCTCTGCTGCCGCATCTATTCACAGATTTTTGATGAGGGAGCATTATGCATGATTAAATGACAAAAGAAATTCTGATCCATATGGGCAGATATTTGTTCCAGATATTATGCGCCATTAATCGCCTTTGGTATACCATTCACATGACAGTAGAATAATGTTTTTTTGTGTATCATTATTTTTGGTATTATTTATATTTCATGGAGAAAGCCGAACATATATTAAAAATATATAATTATAGTGTTGGAAAATGGTAAGAGTTCCCATAACATAACATGCGTTATACTGTTTTGTAATTACTTTATACATAAATATATATACACAGTATATAGGAGGAGTGGAATGTGAGAAAGGTAAGGTGGGAAATCTCAATGGAGAATGTAGTGACTCCGCCCACTACTGACTGTTAGATGGTGTTAAGCTGGGTTCTTTCAACCTGCCGGAAAGCAAATGTGTTTGGGTTAAAGCCAGCTCAGGCGAACCTGGCGAATGCAGAAGCACACACCTGTGGAACTTTACCCATTAGTGCATCAACATTGTCTTGTAAATAGCTGAACACAACTGTGTCACACATACACACATACACGCACACACAGATAGCACATGAAATCACGTAAAACCAAATGAAACTAGGGCAAAAAATATAAGCAGTGAAGAATACAGTAGTATACTGTAGGTCATCCCTGTCCTGCGATAACAGGCACTAAACCTCTGGAACTTTACTTGTTTTAGTATTGTCCTCAAGTGTGAATGTTTATGGGGATTTCATCCGTCTCTGCTGCCACATCTATGATATTAGTTGTGATAAGTGATTAATGCCCCATCAGATCTTTGATGGGGGAACGTTATGCAGGGATAAATGACGAAAGAAATACTGATCTGTTGAAACGTTGCGGGTCGCATGAGGGGCAGATCTGCACATAAACTGTTCAAAACGGACAGATCCGCAGGCTGTTACCACATGACAAACAAAAAAACAAAAGTTTTATTTTTGATTCCAGAGCCCCGTCCGTTCTCCGTAGACGTCGGAGCTTTGTTTATTTTGTGTTATCAGTTTTCTTTTGTTTCCTTTCAAGTTTCCTAATTAATAATCCCACACCATTTCCAAACGGAAAGGTCCTCCCGTGCGTATCATAAGCACTCTCACACACTCTTACTTTGTTAAACCCCTCTAATGCCCTGCGTAAGAGCTCTTACCATTAAAAACATCTCATGGTGCGGCTCTTCATACCGTGCCACGTAATGTGCAGATATTTGTTTCAGATATTATGCGCCATTAATCAATTTGTTATGCCAATTTTTGACTATCAGTGGAAAAAAAAACATAATCAAAAATGTAACAAAAACAAACGCAAGCAGAAGTTACATTTTGAGCTTTACTCTGCAGCAAAATATTATCTATCAGTGTATTAAACTAGATAAAATACACCGTAATGTAAAATACATAGCCTGCATTTGTATTCTGTATCTCCAGCTATCGATATAGATAAATTACAGATGTTGCCGTGTCTTTAAGGATTATTAAGGATGTCTTGGAAAATATTGCAATAACTAATTTTATATATTAAAAAATTAATTAATTTTACATAGCATAAGCATCATGGGTTGTGTAGTGAGTGATTTTAAAAATTCTGTTTTATTAATCGGTTTTGTTTATTTATTTATTTTTTTTACCATAACATCTATTTATGAAACTCTAGAGACATGCTGTATAAGGCAGACACTGCAGTTAACTGAAGTAGTCAATGCTCCACCTGGCGAGATTATACAGCATTGCAACCATCTTATTGGAAAGTGTATTGGGGCGATTATGGGACGGGGGATCACATTCCGTGCACGGATCGTGCATGAACTTGTCATGGTTTGCTATTGGGCCAGCCATGTTCCAGTCAGCTGTTTGAAAGGGCTCCTACTGTAGGTTACTAATTAAATGAAAAATAAAACCTTATTTGTAAAATATAAAAAGCAATAGAGCTTAGATAAGTTTAAATTAAGGAACAGAAAATGGATAACTTTATTAAAGTTTTAACTATTTCACTAATATTTTCTGTATCTCCAAGTCAGCTTTTTTTACATCTATTTATTTATTTACTTTTTGCTAATTCCACATTAGGCTGGCATCAATTTCAGCTCACATGGTTAACTTATCTACTTAGCTAAGCAGCAACTTCTGATTAATTCATTAAAAATTGTAAACAAATTAACAGAGATTAAATGTAAAATAAAGAAATATAAAAGCAGTATATAGAAAATAAAATAAAAGCAGTATAAAATAATTATCAATAAAATAAATGTAAAAATGTAACAAACAAAAAAAAACAGAAAAAATTTAAAATCCCTCCTTAAAATCCTGACCTGCAGACAGCATGTTAAAATTAACACAAACAGTACTACAGTATATGAGCACAAAAATATTAGCTTAATGCATCAGTACTGCTACTCAAAAATGCCAAAGTTGCTCCTCTTCTCCTATTCACTTTAGATCCAGAAAAGAATTAACGCATCACTCTCAGCTCTTTCATGTTTTGGGGAGTTTATGAACCTTGCTGTAGATCTGAGATGAATCATCAGCCATTTCATCTTCCCCAAGTCTGTGGAACAAAAACAGGCAATGAACTAAATGAAGTAGACTGAGGAGCACAACTAGTGTTGGTGTAATGATAATGATTTACTCACTGGGTGGCAGCAGTGCTCCTCCTAAAGTTCACAATAGCGTACTGAACTTCCTCTTCCTCTCGGGTGTCTGGAGGAAGCCTGGGTGACAGAGACCCTTCCTGTGTGGGGGATTTTTTAAAAACAACACTGGCATAGTGAAGGTTATCTTGATCATCTGAATCGACTCTTCCTCTGCAGTCTAAGGCTGGGACAGTTTCATACACAGCATCAGTCGGAGGCTGAAAGGAAGCACAGAATAACTTACTGTACATATATGAACATGTCACATGATCACACAGTCTTTCCTTTCACCCACACTCACCTGTTCACTCTCACCAGTGCTGTTAGCTAAGCTTGACTTCCTCTTGCTGAGAAACACCAACCACATGTTCATGATAATTGTATAAATGAGTATTTAATTGTAAATAATATTTAAACATATCCAGTGTGTTCACATTTACATACCACAGGCACAGAGCTCCTGCGAGGAGTGTTAAAGCCAGGAAGACAACTAGTCCCACCATGATGAGTTTTAACACTGTGTCCTCCTCTGAGCCTACAGAAACTAATCATAAGAACCAGTATATGTGATCCAATATGTGATCATTATCAGGTTTATTAGGATGACACACTGTTGGAATTATACACCGTGTGCTGATCATTGAGAGACACCTTTGTTTCTGCAGATATTTATTGTGTGGGTTACATTAGATCTTTCACTTGCTCATTATGTGTACGACTAATCTTGTAGCATGGAAGCATGGAGCCTAACCCAGGGGAAATGGGGCACTAGGTGGGATACACCCCAGTAAGGGTGCTAATCCGTTGCAGGGCACTCAAGCACACCCACTCACGCACAGACTCTACAGGCAAAATGAAAATGGCAGTTAGCCTACACTGCATGTCTTTGGATGGGGAGAACATTCAAACTGCACGTACACAAGAATCAGGAATCAAAACTTCAACCCTGGAGGTGTGAGGCAACACTGCTAACCCCTACACCACCATGCTGCCTGGTATTAAATCACTTAACTATATAATCAAATTTACACATTTTTTTTCTGGTGGGTTTTTCATTTTCACATACAGCAGAGGTCAAATATCTTTATTTTGGTGCATTAAAGAAAATGGAATTTTCAACAAGTGGTCTGGGATTTGTGCAAATATACTGCAGAAACATCATTCAGGTTCTTGAAAACCTGCAGTTACAAAAACCTCTAACACTGCTATTACTTACCCAACACATCCAGTTCTGTTGGTGTGGAGTTGTGCTGTCCCAGCTGGTTGTGAGCAGTGCAGTAGTACAGTCCGCTGTGCTGGGAGCTGATGTTGCTGATGCTGTAATTCTGGCCTGTTGTCAGCAGTGTGTCTGCAGCTGCTCTCTGCTTAAACCAGGAGTAGGTGAGAACAGGAGGGTTTGCATCACTGCTACAGCTTAGAATCACTGAATCCCCCTCCACTGTGTCTCCAGAGGAAAGAACCACTGCTCTGGTGTTTTTAGGGGAATCTGATTACAAATCAAACACTTGAATCAGCTTGAGTGTCATTAGTTGGTTTGAAGGCGCAGAATCTTCATTAGTACATGAAATAAAAAAAAAGTTGTAATTGACAGTCCTTAATGTCTGGCTGTTATTTAAAGGTTTCCCCCATTTATAGGTGTAACACAGATTTCAGAAGGGTTGAAGATATGAAGTGTAGCCAAAATGTGTTACTTGATGATGACTGTGGAATTATACATGTGACAAAATAATATAATTAAGTTAAATTAATTAAGTTATTTAAAATAAGAATAATGGTTGAATTTATTTAAAAAAAAATAGAAATAAACAATTAAAAGAGATATAAATTGTAAAGAGGTTGTTAGTAAGGCAGTTAAAATCCCTGATTTAGATCTTATCTTGTTATCAAATATTAGGTGTCAGGTTTGATCTAAAATTGGTAATGTGGGTGCAGGCATTTATATGCACCCAGTAATCAGCCTTAAGGACAGCCGTAAGAACACTGCATGAGGTCCTGCGGCACTCATACTCCAGCATAGAGCCAGCCTTCATGGTCCTGCTGCTGACGAAGGATAAAAGTGAAGGCCGCCCAGCCATTGAACATAAGGGAATCCCGCCTGAGGCCTCCAGACACGCGTGCCAGCTGGGCACTGGCACTAGACCTTCACTTGCACCCCTTCCTATTTTCCCTAAATAAAATTCCCCTAATTTTCTTTAACACGTTGCCTTGTGTCAGTGTTTGTGGGTCCACCCATGCATCAAATCCGTTATGAAGACTTATTTCACCTGTTTATTTAGTCATTCTTAGCTTTCAATCAACTATCAGGTGTGACTTCTGCTTGGTTGGCTGCATAACCCATTTTTGGCTGGTCACGAGGTTAAATCCTGATTCATGCTTCTGTGTCAAGTCTATGCTGAGGCTGTGCCATAAGTTATCCAAGTGTTCTACATCATTGTAAGCATTTATACTTGTGTGTTATTGTGTTGCTTTGCAATTCCCCAGCCAAACCACTAGCTGGGAGTTTTTATGCTGCTGTACTTAGTCTCTTTGCCACTTTCTGTTTTTTTTTTTTTTTTTGGTTTACAATGAACAATAGTGAATGAAACTGAAGTTTAAGCTAATAGATGTTAAACAACCCTCGGCTTGCTGCTCTGGGACAGGTTGAATTATAATTCATACATATTTCCCCACACTTTTCAAATCAATTCCCAAAATGTTTTGGATTCTTTAAAGCTGCTTTTCTAAAATTGCTATGGGAAAAAAAAAAAAAAAAAAAGTTTAAATAATAATTTAAAGAATTGGTCAAAACCCAGTTATTGTGATCTGCATCACTACAAAGTGTAGTTACATTTATGGGTAGGTACACATCACACATACTATAACCACTACCTATTTAGAACACTTTGGTCTAAAAAGGTTTTAGTATTATCATTAACTGCCTATGCTCATTAATGTATGCAAAAATAAATTTGCTTCATGAGGAAGCATAATTGTCTCACATAATTGACTGTTTACAAAACTCAAAATAAATCAAAGAGCTAGCAATTTGAAAATAATAATAACCATAAAGAAAGAAATGAATGTCACTGAGTCTTATTGGTTCTAAATAATAGCTTAGCACACTCTAGCGAAATCTAAATGTAGCATTTGGTTACACTACGCAAGACCTACTGTGTAGACTTGATGCATAAACGTAAATCAGGCTAAAAGTAAAAGGGCACAGCACCATAAATAACCCGAAATGTAAAGCAATTAACTTCGGTTCATTGATTCACAAGGTCAATTCTTGTATTGTGTAACATGTAAAAAAAACATTCCACCTTATGTCTGTCTTATTTATTTAAGGGTAATCAATAAAAAGAAGGCGACAGCAAAATTATCTTTTACCTTTTTTAACAGAGTATAATAGCAATGAAGATCGTTTTAGTGTTAGGAGTGCTGGATAACTGTGCATGTTTACACATGTGCCTGTCAAATGTTTGCTCCAGTACTAATAGCCCCATAGTTCTGATTATAGTCCAAAGAATAAATGATGAAAAAAATAATAATAATAATCCAATGTACACCTTACAGAACAGAACAGATAAAAATAATAAAAACAAATCTATATAAATGAAAGTAAGGTTTTGTCAGAACTTGCTCTTTTAATGATATATTTACATTTCATACATTGAAGGCCCCAAAACCACTCTCAGAAAATAATTCTGTCTGTAATTGATCTGTACAGTCGATTTTGTGACAACATCACACAAAACTGGCTGGCCAGAATTTAATAAAACTTTGTTGGTTTGGTATTTGCCTGAATATTAAATCAAAGAGAGGAAATATATTCACATCATCTTTAGGAGATGTACTGAACTCAGGAAGATGAAGCCAACTGCAAATCCAGGTAAGTGTCACTTGGGACTGACTAAAGCATGGTACCTGGGATATTGCATGAGCCAAGGTCTTCTTAAGTGTCAAAACGAAAAGGTGTACTACAGGGTCTGGCAGGGTACTACCGGTGCTTTATGTAAAATTGACCTTCACTGAATCCCTCTCTTCAACCTAACAAGGAAATGACAACTACTGTTTATGCTAGACAGATGGTGCAGAGTGGGCATAGTGTTAGAGGCTTCTTCTTAGTTTTTTGTTGTTGTTGTTGGTGTTTAATGTAGGTCAATAATTTAGAAATTTCTGGAAAATGATTTTCTTCCCCCAGAAAGTAGTATAGTATTTTGAGATACTTATATTTTATGTAGTAATATTCTCACAAGTTGTGGATCATGACTGGCATAGCTTTCATTATGTAAACATCAATCAATTTTTGACAAAAAAAATAAATAAATTGCTTTACACAGATACATGTATAAATGACTTACATAACACATCCAGGAGTGTTGGTATGGAGTTGTGCTGTCCCAGCTGGTTGTGAGCAGTGCAGTAGTACAGTCCGCTGTGCTGGGAGCTGACGCTGCTGATGCTGTAATTCTGGCCTGTTGTCAGCAGTGTGTCTGCAGCTGCTCTCTGCTTAAACCAGGTGTAGGTGAGAACAGGTGGGTTTGCATCACTGCTACAGCTCAGAGTCACTGAATCCCCCTCCACTGTGTCTCCAGAGGAAAGAACCGCTGCTCTGGTGTTTTCAGGGGGATCTGATTAGAAATAAAACAACTGAATCAGTTTGTGTGTGGTCAGCATCAGCATTTGTGCCACGCTACAGGACACACTCGATGACGCAGACTGGGACATGTTCCGAAACAGCTCTGATGACATCAATGTGTTTACGGAAGTTGTGGTATTCGTCGCAAAACTAACGGATGATAATGTACAGAAATGTCCATCAGAATGTTTCCTAATCAGAAACCGTGGGTGGATAAAACCATCCATGGTTAACACGAGACTTGCATCGGGGGAAATGGACCCGTATAGAGCTGCATCCTATAATGTCCAGAAGGTGGTGAAAAAGGCAAAGCAAAACTACGGAAGGAAACTAGAGTCACAACTCCAACAGAGTGACTCTAGAAGCCTGTGGCAGGGACTAAGGACAATAATGGACTACAAAGCATAAACATCCACTATGACGAACACGACATGTCTCTGGCAGACGAGCTGAACACATTCTATGCTCGCTTTGAGGCTGCAGCTAAAGACGCTACCAATGCTAATGCTAGTGGCACTAACGGCTGCTGACAGGAAGACACTGCCAGCACCAGAAACACGTTTATCATTTTTGTGCATGACGTTAGGATAGCCTTGGGGAAAGTGAACACCGGGCAAGCAGCAGGACCAGATGGCATCTCAGGTCGAGTCCTTAGAGCCTGCGCAGACCAGCTAGCACCTGTGTTCACAGAGATATTCAACTTCTCTTTATCTCAGTCGGTGATCCCCACTTGCTTTAAGGAGTCCATCATTGTTCCTGTTCCAAAGAAACCCTATCCCTCAATGACTATCGCCCTGTAGCCCTCACCTTGGTAGTAATGAAGTGCTTTGAACGGCTGGTCAGAGACATAATTATTTCTTCACTACTGGACCCCTTTGACCCTCTACATTTTGCATACCCTCCGAACCGCTATACAGATGATGCCATCTCTCATCTCCTCATAACAATAAACTGATACAAACAGAGAAGGCTATATAAAAGTTTATTCTTTGTACAAATAAAATCGTCAGCTAGTGAACTTGATCGTCTGTCTAAAAAAATGTAACCCTTTTTTTTTTTTACTGATTATTGTACAGTAAATGTCAATAGCTCTGGTTTTGATTTTTCATGTTCATTCATGGTCATTTTACAAATTACTTTGAAATGCGATTGATTTATTTTGGGCATTGTTATTTCGTGTCAGTGGTGAGCATGGCGGTAATAGACATTCTGGTTGACTACATATTGTATATTAGTATTTTGAGATATTATCTTTTTATTTATGTATTTATTTTTATTAACATGCCCACAAATTGTGGTTTACGACTAGCACAGCTTTCATTCCATAAACATCAACCAATTTTGGTTAAAAACAGCACATAAAAGAGTCTATATACTGCACTTACATAACACATCCAGGAGTGTTGGTGTGGAGTTGTGCTGTCCCAGCTGGTTGTGAGCAGTGCAGTAGTACAGTCCGCTGTGCTGGGAGCTGATGTTGCTGATGCTGTAATTCTGGCCTGTTGTCAGCAGTGTGTCTGCAGCTGCTCTCTGCTTAAACCAGGAGTAGGTGAGAACAGGAGGGTTTGCATCACTGCTACAGCTTAGAGTCACTGAATCCCCCTCCACTGTTTCTCCAGAGGAAAGAACCACTGCTCTGGTGTTCTTAGGGGAATCTGATAAGAAATAAAAACACCTGAATAAGCTGGTGAGTGTTTACGATTAGCATTTGATATACAGTACTGTGCAAAAGTTAATTCTTTATGCAAATAAAATCATCCGCTAGTGAACTTGATCATCTGTCTAAACAAAATGTAACAATTGTTTTAACTCATTATTGTACAGTAAATATCAATAACTCTGGTTCAGATTTTTCCTGTTTGTTGTATAAAATACTCGTATGTGGAAATTACTATCACTGTAGTATTTGATACTATTTGATATTACAGTTATGGTCAGCATTTGATATACAGTACTGTGCAAAAGTCTTAGGCACCACATTATGTGTAGTACAACATGTGTTATATACGTTTAACATAAATAAATAACATTATAGATGAATATTCACATGCCTGTAAAGAAAGCAACACATTAAATGACAAAAAAGAAAAGAAATCAAAAAGAAACTAATGTACTGTAGGCTCCTGGGTTTTTCCATAAAAACAAAAAGGAGCAAGTGTGACAAAGTTACCAGAAGAACCATATTCTCCAGCATGCTCAGTAAAATAACCCGAAGCAGTGTGGTTTGTCCAAGGTATAATGTTTTAATCTTCAGTAGTATTGTTTAAGCCCAATGTATTGTGGCTGTTTAACATAACACAAAGACACAATATAGTGTGGTTTGGCTGACATACTGTGACGTCACATTTTAATCTTTATAAGTATAGTTTACCTACAAGCACAATGAAGTGTGGCTGTTTAGCTTGTGAGCATTCAAAGTACTAGATCAGAATAAATATGAAAACAGATAATTGAAACAATGTGTTGTGAACACTTAGTATATTACAAATATAGTTCATATTAAATAGCAAAACATTACTAAACATGGTTCTCAGGACATGTTTATGGAGTAGAGAATATTGTTGATAACACCCTAGGAATGGGCTACTTCTAAGTTTGAAATTGATCCCAAAATGGCTAAAAAACTAATATAACTAGTATGCATCTCAATGGAAATGATCAGGCTAGTAAAACACTATGGAAAAAGGAAAGGGCTAAGATGCAGAATAAAATTGCCTTGCTTAGAACAATAGCATGCTTAGATTGTCAGTGGATAGCAACTTGGAAGCAAAGGCAGCTTGTCAGTTTTTGATCAAGAATGGCACACCAGAGAAAAACACTAGATGTGAAATTATGGGTTTTGGTGCCAAATTACATATTTTAGCTAATTTGCTAGAGGATAGTGAAGAGACATGGGTAAAATATTCTCAATCAATCAGTAGCCATTATTCTGATTGTACAGATAAATGCACACTAGTGAAGGAGGGGAATAACCAATGATATTCACTATGATCAGGGGATTTAATCCTAATGAATTAGAATCTGTAATTAAGTCCATTGCAAAATTTGACCCATCGAAACAAGACACTGGACTTTTTGAGGAATTTGGAAAAATATGCTGAAGTGTACAGATGGAGATGTTTGCATTGTGTCAACTGTCTATTTGCCTGACACTTTGTCTGGAGCTTTAACTCAAAAAACAAGGGACAGAACTGAGTTCAGTGGAGGTCGGCCCCCACTGTAGAATCCGGTTTTGGGTCCAGGAGATGAGTGGGGTGTGACGTAGTAGCCAAGGGTGTCCAAGGATGATAGGTGGTGATGAAATAGAGGTGATGTAAAACTGAATCTGCTCCTGATGCTGGTTAATGACAAAAGTGATAGGCTGGGTTTGGAATGTGATGGGACTGGAGAGGGGCCAACCATCAACTGATGTACTAGTTATGGGCTGGGATAACACCTCGGTCTTTACCCCCAGTTTTTTGCCGTAAGAAGAGTCAATGAAGTTACCGGAGTCGATGAACGCAGTACTTCCGACTCGTTTGTACTGGAGGTGTACTTTTACCGTGAGATAGGAATCATCAGTCAGGGTGGTGGAGAGGGAGATGGAACCCGGTGAGCCACTCTCATTTATCATCCTGAGAAATCGCTGGAGTTGTTTGAGAGTCTTGGGTACGGGTCAATGACTCACCCTTCCTCTAATACTGCCCTAGTCCAGAGCAGCCATGAAGATGGTACTTCTGCAACTCAATCCCAGGACGGCTGCCATACCTGATGAAGAGTAGGACTGGCTGTTCAAGGATTTTACAGCTGATCTAGTTGAGGTCACCATCATCTTTAATCTGTTGCTGTCCACATCATGGATGCCAGCATTCCTCAAAAAATATTCAATAGTTCATATCTCTAAAAGATTAAACATTACCTGTTTAAATTATTACAGACCAGGTGCACTCATACAGACCTATACCTGCAAAATGTTTGGAGATGTTGGTGATTAAACACACTAATAATGTTATACCACCCACACTAGACCATAACCAGTTTGCATATAGAGCAAATTCATCAAAAGAGGGTGCAGTGGCTATTTTTCTCCATTCTAAAACATCTGGAATGCAAAAATATGTAGGCTAGACTTCTCTTTGTTGATATTAGTTTGGCATTTAACACACAAAATGGCAAACAAGCTTCACATTAAGCTCTAAGCACTAAGCATTAAGGACTAAGCACTGTATTTCTTAACTGGACTATTTTACAAATTGCTTACAGTGTGTGCAAGTAGACAAACATATTATCCACAGTGCCTATTAACATCGAGGTCCCCCAGGGATGTGTATTTAACCCATTACTTTATACATGTGTCACACATGACTGCTGCGTTCATTCTAATTACATAAGATTCCTAAAATGATAGAACGGTGTTAGGCCTCTTGTCCAAGTTTTTTATCCTTATATAGAAGGGAGGTGGAACATCTGCCAGCTTGGTGTGATACCCACAACCTGGCCCATTCACTTACCATTTACTATCAGAAATGAGACGGTATTTTTTACAATGCACATTCAACAAGTGTTTAAGTAATTGTCATGAACTGGGTGGTATTGCGGCTGATGTTGCCGTGAGCTGAGGTTGAGGCATAGGCGCAGAGGGTATGAACATAAAGGAGTCTTTTTATTACATCATACAAAAACAATAATAAGGAAAATAAACAAAGAAAGAACTATAAACAAAGAACTCTCTAACTCAGGTATAGAGCGTAACACAGGCTCTTTAGCGCTTAACACAGGCTCTTTAGCACTTAGTATCTAATCTGGTTATTGTCAAAATGGATGACGATCTAAATGGGTTAGTATGTAAAGGAGTTAGTATCTAAATGGGTTAGTATCTGAACCTACAAGGGGGACGATCCCACAAAAGCCTAAGCTCACAAGGCTAATCCATATCAGACTAAAGCCACTAGCGGCCAACCCTACTAGAGGCTAAGCCTACTAGCGGCTAAGTACTCAAGTGGCTACACATCCTAATAACTAAACATTCAAGGAGCTAATCATACAATGTGCTAAACAAACCCTGGACACACAAAGAACAGTACTTACACAGATCTTGAGACAAACTAACCACACATTTAACAAACACAGGTCCATGACTCCAAATACAAAATGAGACATGAGAAAACACAACAAAGCTCGCCATGTGTATCTAATAATATGTAACATTCTATACCCGATTGTGTCTATATAAGTGGAGATAATGTTCTCAATTCTGTCACAGCCATGTCCGTTTATGAGAGAGCACGCACACAATAAGACACGTATAAATAAAAAAAACATATCAAGGAACATGTAACATGGGCAGCACATTTAATTTGTTCACTATTACCCCTATTGCTGTTATTGCAATTACTGTTACTATTGCAACATTTGCTGTGTTTCCTGGTGTCTTTATTAAAGTTTTAAATTCTCCATAACCCTCTAATAAAAAGCTCTTGCTCCGCTTGAGAAAAAAATTGAGCTCGCTCTTTTGCCATGTTGTCAACCAATCGAAGGGGTTGTGATCAGTATTTCTACTGTCGATGCATATCGCCTTTTAAATCAATGCACGAATGCACAATAATCCTAGACAACTCAATCCAGCTATACTAATCATCAACAACAGGTGTGCTCGAAGAACCGAATTAGCCACATCGTAATTAGCACGATGATCTCATCTTAGATCTGTCTATTCATCTCGAATATGTCAAGCGACGTATGAAGAATGGACCCCAGATGTTACACAACATAACTCAAAACAAACAAAATAAACATTACCCACATTATGTAATTAATGCTTGACCCAGTTTCCCAGAACAAACAGCTATTATTGAAGGTTTAATGAGCTACCTCAGTTCAGATGAGCTCCCTCATCAACTGACCAAGGTGCCTTCTGGTAAACTGAGTCTATGAACCAAAAACTACACAAACAAACGTATCGGGCACACAGTGCCCTCTAGGGGTGGTCCCTTACAGTAATCTATATTCATGATTTTCTTTCTCTAACCACGTTCTTTCAACAGAGTTAATGGATCACCACTGTCCTTCCATGTTTCAATAATGTGTCAGAGGGTTCTTAACCCAATTATTGTCATTGTAAATCTCATTAGTTGTTTTATATGTTCGATGTATAGGCCAATAATTTGACACTTCTGAAATGGCAAATTTCTTCAGAAATATTTTGTATTTTGAGATTTTTGTTGATTATTTTTCTTATTTAGTAACATGGCCACAAATTGTGGTTCAGGACTGGTATAGCTTTCATTCCATAAACATCAATCAATTTTGGTTAAAAATATATACAGGGTGGGCCATTTATATGGATACACCTTAATAAAATGTGAATGGTTGGTGTTATTAACGTCCTGTTTGTGGCACATTAGTATATGTGAGGGGGCAAACTTTTCAAGATTGGTGGTGACCATGGTGTCCATTTTGAAGTCGGACATCTTGGATCCAACTTTTGTTTTTGGAACAAAAAAAGTGATGGTATGGTGTGGTATATGGGATACAAATATAGTGGGGAGATGGGTGGTCTCATAGGGTGTCTTGCATTGAAATCTGCTGCAATGACCCGGTTACTGCGTTCACCAGATATCAACACAATTTCGATCCGCTCATCACGTGTTAACCTCTTCGACATGTCAATGGCTGTGAACAAAGAGAAACTTGTAAATAACTCTTGAAATAATAAAGTTATGTTAAAACCAAGTACACCATTGTTTTTCTTGTGAAATTCCCAATAAGGTTGATGTGTCACATGACCCTCTTCCTATTGAAAAAAATAAAAGTTGGATCCAAGATGGCCAACTTCCAAATGGCCACCATGGTCACCACCCATCTTGAAAAGTTTGCCCCCTCACATATACTAATGTGCCACAAACAGGACGTTAATATCACCAACCATTCCCATTTTATTAAGGTGTATCCATATAAATGGCCCACCCTGTACATATACTGTACTTACATAACACATCCAGGAGTGTTGGTGTGGAGTTGTGCTGTCCCAGCTGGTTGTGAGCAGTGCAGTAGTACAGTCCTCTGTGCTGTGAGCTGATGTTGCTGATACTGTAATTCTGGCATGTAGACAGCAGTGTGTCTGCAGCTGCTCTCTGCTTAAACCAGGAGTAGTTTTGAACAGGAGGGTTTGCATCACTGCTACAGCTCAGAGTCACCAAATCCCCCTCCACTGTGTCTCCAGAGAAAAGAACCACTGCTCTGGTGTATTTAGGGGAATCTGATTAGAAATAAAACACCTGAATCAGCTGGTGTGTGTTCAGCATCAGCATTTGATATACAGTACTGTGCAAAAGTCTTAGGCACCATATTATTTGTAGTACAAATTATGTTACACTATATACACTATAATATATATTGCCAAAATTGTTGGCACCCCTGAAATCTTTCCAGAAACTCAAGTATTTCTTGAAAATACTGCATTAACACATGTTTTGCTATACACATGTTTATTCCCTTTGTGTGCATTGGAGCAAAACAAAAAAGGGAGGAAAAAAGCAAATTTGACATAATGTCACTAAACTCCAAAAATGGGTTGGACAAAATTATTGGCACCCTTTCAAAAATTGTGGATCAATAAGATTGTTTCAACATGCAATGCTCCTTTAAACGCACCTGGGTCAAGTAAGAGGTGTGGGTAATATAAACATCACACCTGAAAGCAGATAAAAAGGAGAGAAGTTCACTTAGTCTTTGGATTGTGTGTCTGTGTGTGCCACACTAAGCATGGACAACAGAAAGAAGAAAAGAGGACTGTGTAAGGACTTGAGAACCAAAATTGTGGAAAAATATCAACAATCTCAAGGTTACAAGTCCATCTCCAGAGATCTAGGTTTGCCTTTGTCCACAGTGCGCAAAATTATCAAGAAGTTTGCAACCCATGGCACTGTAGACAATCTCCCTGGTGGATAAGCAGCCCCAAACAAGTTCCAAAGAAATTTAAGCTGTCCTGCAGGCTCAGGGGGCATCAGTGTCGGAGGACCCCACTGCTAACAGAGAGACAAAAAAGCAAGACTACAGTTTGCTAAAATGTACTTGAGTAAGCCAAAATCCTTCTTGGAAAATGTCTTGTGGACAGATGAGACCAAGATAGAGTTTTTTGGTAAAGCACTTCATTCTAATGTTTACCGAAAATGGAATGAGACCTACAAAGAAAAGAACACATCTACAGTCCAATATGGTGGAGGTTCAAAGATGTTTTGGGGTTGTTTTGCTGCATCTTGACTGTGTGCAAAGCATCATGAAATCTGAGGATTACCAAGGATTTTGAGTCGCACTGTAGCACCCAGTGTCAGAAAGCTGGGTTTGCGTCCGAGATCTTGAGTCTTCCAGCAGGACAATAACCCCAAACAAACTTCAAGAAACACCCAGAAATGGGTGGGGAGTCCTGAAGTGGCCAGCAATGAGTCCGGATCTAAATTTCATTGAACACCTGTGGAGAGATCTTAAAATTGCTGTTGGGAAAAGGCGCCCTTCCAATATGAATAGACCTGGAGCAGTTTGCAAAGGAAAGTGGTCCAAAATTCTGGGTGAGAGGTGTAAGAAGCTTATTGACGGGTATGATTTCAGTTATTTTTTTCCAGAGTGTGTGCAACCAAATATTAAGTTAAGTGTGATAACAATTTTGTCCAGCCTATTTTTGGAGTTTTGTGTGACATTATGTTTTGTTCCAATATATACAAAGAAAAAAAAAACATGTGTATAGCAAAACACGTGTTAATGCAGTAGATTTTTATGAGAAAAACTTGATTTTCTGAAAAAATTTAAGGGGTGGCAACAATTTGTATATTATAATGATTGTATATTATGTTTATCACGTACAAATCCATTGACTTTTCCAAACAAACTTTAACAATTCATAAATAAATAATAGTATAGACGAACATCTGCATGCCTGTAAAGAAAGCAACATATTACATGACAGACCAGGTAAAAACAAAACAAAAACAAAACAAATGTACTGTATGCTGTGTTTTGCATAAAAACAGACAGGAGCTAGACAGGAGTTTGGCAAAGTTATACAGTAAGAAGAACTCAACAGCTGTTTTGCTGTTGCATCATGGGTACATACAAAAATGCAAAAAGAAAAGATGCTTAAGAAAAAAAAATTACATAAAAGAAATATCTATAAATGTCACTAAAGAGTAATAAAATGAACACAGTCAATGTTTGGTGTGGAAACACTTTGCTGGAAAATAATCAGTAGTATTAGATACGGATTTATGCAGTTTTATATATGTAAAATGTCTGGAATATTTGATGAGTGTGCTGGAAAAGATGCCAGAATTCTTCTAACTTTATTGTTTTCAAGGCAGGGCACACAATTAATTTTTATGGGCAATTTTTACAGCAATTTGGAATCAGTAATTAGCCTAATCTGCATGCTTTTGGACCGTGGAACGAAAGCAGAGCACCCATATGAAATGCACCAAGCATGGGAGGAACATGCAAACTCCATGTGCACACACCCGAGGCAGGAATCGAATGCTGGACCCTAGAGGTGAGAGTGATAACCACTACATCTTTGTGCCACCTTATGAAAAACATAAATAACATAATTTGCACTGAATAGAATCTCATATTTATGATTAACACATATTTCCTCACACTTTTCAAACTCATTTCCATTAAAGAAATTCTTTAAAGCTGCTGTGCAACAATGGCTCGTGTAAAAAGCCTTATATAAATAATATGATTTTCATTTAATTTAATTCTTCTAGAGATAATGGTGCCTTAGACATTTGCACAGTGCAGTAGTTATAGATTGAAAATCCACACTCACACACTGGAGGAGAGAGGAGACTGTCATGGCCTTCAACAGCACAGCTGTAACTGACCGCACCACTGACTGCAGCTACAGAGCAGGAGGCAGATTTACAGTCAGACACACGCTGTCCGTTCTTGTACCAGATGTAAGTGGGGTTGTTAGGCAGAGTGCAGGTGGTGATACAGCTCAGTGTCATGTACTGGTCTCTCCAGTCTGATACTGTAACCCTCAGATCTGCAAAACATAAATTAGATTAGTAATTACTTGTCCTTTATCTTATCTCTATATTTGTAAGACATTACCTGTAACAGACAGAGAGACTCCAGGGTGTCCAGTGTATTTGCCCTTAGGATCATCAGTATAGAATTTAAATCTGTATGTCTGAGCGTCTCTCTCTGTCAGGTTAGTGATTCTCAGACTACAGTTATTCTGGGAGCTCTGTGTGTACTGCACTCGGCCCTGATACTCCTCATCCTCTCTCACATCCACAGGCTCAGCATCAGCCTGCTCTTTAATGAACCACAACACTTTTATGAGTTTGTGAAGATCAGGGAAGGTGTAATAACTGTGTATGTCCACTGATGAGCCAATCAGAGAGCAGATAGTCTGGGTGGAGTAAGTGACACTCCAACAGTAATTCCCATCATAAACACCTGAAACACAAAATGAGAACAGAAATCTAAATCTATTCATGAATCACTGCATGTGTGTTTATTTCAGTCTAATACCCCATTTCACTAAGCTGAATTAGCTACCAACCTCTCCCAACGTCTTCTGATTTAAAATCATCTCCAGAGTCATTGTAGCTGCTACCAATTTGTGTAATTTTTCAAGCGTAATGACCCCACATTGAGCCGTTAACAATTTAAACGGATTTGTAAGTATATGAAAATGACTCTACAGCTAATTTTGACATGAGGCAATAATGAAGTCTTAGTGACATTATAACATTTCAATAGTGAGCCATCAAGGAATTTAACAACATTATACCGAGCCCTAAATAATTAATCAACTGTTAGGAACCTCCATTAGAGGTCACTGTTTCTGTTTGTCTGTCTGTAGTTTTTGTTGGTCGACTCAGTTTCCCAGAAGGCACCTCAGTCAGGTGATGAGTGCTCACCTGAACTGAGGTGGCTCATCGAAGTTTCTATAAATAGCAGTTTGTTCTGGGAAACTGGGTCGAGCATTGTTTGTTGGTTTGTTTGTATATACTGTCATGTGGGCATTCCTTTTTGTTTGTTTCTTTGAGTTTATATTTTAGTAATCTTGTTTCACCTTTGATTTTCTAGAGGGCTCTATTAGTTTTCTTTAGATTCCTTGTGTTTGTGGATTCATGGAGCTCTCCTGTTTCATGTTTAGTTAGGCAGTGTCTCCTCTTGTGTAAGTACTATTCTGTGTATCCCTAGTGTTGGTCTTCTTGTCTCGTTCTTTGTTTGTTGCTTTCCTTATCTGTCTACATGTGTAGCCACATGAGTGCTTAGCCGCTAGCAAGGTTCCTTGTGTCAGTTCCTGGTTTCCTTGACAGCTCCTGGTTCCCTGTGTCAGTCCTTCGACCCTACGTCTGTTTAAAGAGCCCAAGTTATAATTTGAGTTTGTGGTTTTTGAGTTTGTAAATAAAAGGACACTTTAAGTTTACCTGCCCCTCTGCATTTATGCCTGCCTTATTTTGCCCACGGCAACATCAGCCAGTACCACCACCTAGACCATGACATCAACACTGACATAAAGAGAAATTAAAACAATGCTACAGACAATTACGAACTACTACCGAGGTGTTAATGTAATAACAACCTCATATTGTCCTGTTAACGAGTAGGTGCCAACCTATAGACACTAGAGGAATGGGACATACAGTATGTACCGCCTGAACTTTCTCATATACACTAGTATACTGTGTGTTTCACATGTGTGTTTCAAAGAAATAATATTCTAGTAATTTGGTTGTACTTAACAGACATTTAGAGCTACTGAAGGCATCGATCACATGCAAAAGAAGGGATAATAATTGGAACAGTCATGATAGTGCTGTACAGATCACTCACTCATCATCTATACAGCTTAATCCTGTATTCAGGGTCATGGGGGGCCTGGAGCCTATCCCAGGATACTTGGGGCACATGGCAGGGTACACCATGGACAGGGTGCCAATCCATCGCAGGGCACACAAACACGCTCACTCATTCACACTCTACGGACAATTTGGGAACGCCAATTAGCCTAAGCTACATGTCTTTGGACTGTGGGAGGAAACCGGAGTACCCGAAGGAAACCCACCAAGCACGGGGAGAACATGCAAACTCCATGCACACAGAGACGGGAATCGAGCCTGGCCTGGGATCGAACCCGGACCCTGGCGGTGCAAGGCGACAGTGCTAACCACTACACCACCGTGCCGCCCTCTGTACAGATCAATCAAATAAAATAAATCAACATTTAAAAGCATTTAAATGTTGCATGTATGTTGGCAGTGACAGTATTATCCAAAGAGAAAAATGCATGAATATTTGCAGTGACATAAAATATTTGCATTGAGTTTAATCATGTAGCACTTTATAAATTTGTACGACACTCCAAAGCTAATAAACATGATTAAGATAAAATCTCATGCACAACAAAGAAACAGACAGAGAGAGAGAGAGAGAGAATCACAATTACACAAGCAGCACAATCCTACTTTATATGCAGGATCTTTATAGAGGATCTTCTCTCCTTCGTTTGTATCAAGAACAATTCTTTGACTGCACTGTCTCCATTAATTATAATAATAATGATTATTATTGTTGCTGAACAATTAAGAAGGCAATAAAAACCGATAACTCGTTAACAACGCTTAAGAATCAATACCAATATGTTACCGAGGTGTTAATACTGAGGGGCGCCAAATGAAATTTTTAAACACACACCAATTTTCCTCCTGACAATAATGACATGACCGGACATATCAGAATTTACACCGAGCTCAAAAGAGGCTGCAAGGAGCCGTTACTGACCTCTACTGAGCTCTCCGGAGGTCACGACAAATTGCATCGATGTAGATACGGTAGCAAATTCAGCACAGTGGAATGGGGGTATAACAGGACTAACAGTAAGAACATGAAAAATGTCAAATGTTTTGAAAAGAAGTTATAATCAGTTTTTTTCTGAGATCACAAAAAAGTGGAAATGGTTGTGTACATTGTAGAGAGATACACACAAAAAGAAGAGAAAAGAGTATTAAACATTTGTTGCTGCATAAACAGAAGCTGGCAGTGAGATGATGACAGAGTGAGTGAAGTGTAAAGTGAGTTCTTACAGACAGCAGGAGAGCGAAGATCCTCATGGCCTCTTATAGCACAGGAGTAGCTGCCTGGATCCCCACTAGTGACATCCAGATACTCATCATTTCTGTCCTGCTCAGTAACACGCTGTCCGTTCTTGTACCAGATGTAAGTGGAGTTGTTAGACAGAGTGCAGGTGGTTTTACAGATCAGTTTTTTATTCCCATTTCTCCCATCTGATACGGTAACCTTCAGATCTGCAAATAATCAAGAGTTTTGTGTTAGTCAAGGGTCGGGGTCAAACATGTTATTGTTGCTGTGTTTTGCATTTTTCAATCGATTTTTTTATCTAGTTAATGACAGTCTGTAATTAATCACGATTAATCCTAATTTTAAAATACACAGATTTATTTATATTATAAACGTGCAGTGTTGGAACAAAGAAATGCATGATAAACTGGTTAGAGGAAACATTATGCAGTTTATAATACAGTGGAACCTCAGATTGCAAGTAACGCGGTTTGCCAGTGTTCTGCAAGATGAGCAAAGATTTTTAATAAATTTTGACTTGGAAAAAGAGCAAGTCTTGGTTTACAAATATGGAGTAACATGTATCATGTATGCACTTCATGTTTTGATGCCGAGCGTCACATGATAACAACTGAGCCAATGGTTTTCCTCTCTCTTGCGCTGCGGTATTGTGGGTAATTGTCTCCCCTGCTGGATCTTAATGCTCTTCTTTCAATAATATAATCAACATCTGTTTACTATAACACTGTGACCACGTATTTCCGTGTAAAACTCCTTTTATTTTGTGTTTGTATGCGTGTGTGTACAGCGCGCGTTTACTGTTTATTATAACACACCTGTGAGTGCGCGTGTAAAGCAAAAGCAAGTCTCATTGGAGAGGTTAAAGATCTATTTTCTTTTTCTGTATCAGCCGGCATTGCAGTTTGTGCGTGCGCTTGTCATTGGACACCGTGTCTCCTCACATACACGCCTCCTCCTCTCACCTTTACACACACACACACGCACCTCCTCCTGTAGCCTTCTCAGACACACACACACAGACTCTCTGCTCTACACAAAAACACTTCATTTGAATGTCATTAGAGAGATTTCTTGTTTATTTTTTCCAATAAAACACTGTTTCCGTTGTGTGTGCGCATGTGTGTGAAACTCCAATAAGAGAGGAGGAAAGGTTACTGTGTAAGATGAGAAGAGGGAGAGGGGAGGGGCTCATCCATCTTCTCCTCTTACTTTACCTTCACACACACACACAAACACACACAGCGTGTGCGTGGACAAATGGAAAAGCTTATCTGTCAGGATTTATTTTTACTTATTTTTTTAAAGGTAAAGTGAAGGTTAATTTTTTATATTTTTTTTATATTTTGTATTAATTATTTTTATGTATTAATTTTTGGGGGCTGTGGAATGAATAATTTGAGTTTCCATTATTTCTTATGGGAAAATAGTGTTTTGATATATGAGCCTGTTAATTATACGAACATAATAGGATTAGGGTTAGGATTAAAGTAGGAGTGAATTAATTCCCATTCTTGGGTTTCAATTGCTCTGGCAACATCTTTCACTTCCGGTAATCTCTTCATTTCCCAACTAAGGTAAGAAACCAGCCCTCTCATCCACAAATGTAACATAGCACTTTATTATGGAGAGAAACAAAGAAGAACAAGAAGGGAGAAAAATCTAAGAAAAAAGGAGAAAAATCCCTCCACCTCCAAAAAGATTATATCAAGAAATATATAATTTAAGGCTTAAAAAAAGTAGGGGTCAACCAAGATAGGGGTCAACAAAGTTAGGGGTCAAGGGTCAAAAAGATGAAGTGGGGGTTTTCTAAGAAATTAGGGCTAAAAACAAAATCAAAATTATAATTAGGGGCTGGTTTCAAAATTAAAATGCTTATGGTTAGGTATAAAGAGGTTGGGGTTAGAAATCAAAAGATTATGAATGAAAGATGGATATGGTTAGGAATCCAAGAGTATGAGGGAGGGATTCAAAGTAATAAAGGTTAGGGGCTCCATGGTCAAAAACTGGAAAAGTTGGAAGGTTATAGTTTGGGCAAAAGAAGGAAAGGATGCAAAAGGGAAAAAAAAATCATTTAAAGCCAAGTTAGAACTGAAAAACAAACCCGCTTTTAAAAAAGTTATAGAAAACCGAAGTGAAAGTAAAAAGAAAAAAGCGTTAAATCTGGAATCCTGGCTCTCAATGAAAATCAACAAACACCATGCGTACCCACATACATACTTGTCCACAAACACCATACACACCCTCTTCCATACCTCTCCTCCCATAATATCCTAACCTTCAAACCTCAATACTTAGATCACTATATGGGATGAATGAAAAAAATTCTAATCCAAATCAAGTCTTGCTAGAGGGAGGACCTAATCAAGTGTCCTTAACATCCGGAACCACTAGATAAATGTTCAAAAACAGTGCCTTCTGTTGTACAAGTGCTACAAAAAACAATAATAGGATAATAGGATAATAGGATTAGGGTTAGTGTGTAGGACTGTTTAAATTATTAAGAAGTAACTTGTAAGTGTTGTAGTGAGCCATGTGATGTAATTAGAGGTTGTATGATCCTACCTTCAGTGTTCACCTGGAGAGTGTAAATGCCTTTACTCCTCCCGTCTGCATCATAGGTCTCTAAAGTGTATGTTCCAGAGTCGCTCCTCTCTGCACTGAGTAGTATTAAAGTTTTATTCTCATTAATGAACTGCCATCTTGGAATACTTGGTGTTGGTGGGTTACTTTGGGTTTTTCTATATTTTAAAATGGTACGAGTGGTAGATGTCTTGTTTGTGATCTTTAGGTCAAACACATCCTCCAGGGGCATTTGGAGGTTCAGTTGTTCTCCCAGAACTAAATAACACTGATCACTCCCATTAAATCTACAGACAACAGGATCCTGAAACAGCAAACCTGCAGAGGAGAAACAATCAGGAACATTCTTAATATTGTTAAACACTGGTATTATAACACACCTATTTGTCCTCTAATAAATTACACTCCATTATTACAGGAGACCGCGATTCAGTTCTGATAAAAATCATCAAGACAAAATGTGTGTGTGTGTGTGTGTGTTACCTGTAACAGTCAGATTAAATCCAGATGAGGCTGATATCCAGTCACTTCTCTGTGTTTTAAATCTAAAGTTATAAACTCCAGAGTCACTCACACTCACATTCCTCACTGTCAGCTCACAGTCAGACGTCACTGTGCTTACAGACACTCGTCCTGAGTATTGTGGATCTGTGCTCAGGTCTTGTGGTTCTCCTTCAGAGCTCTGGACTCGATACCACTCTCTCTGTGTGACACTGGAGTGATCAGGTGTTGTAAATGTACAGGGGATTTTTACTGCAGATCCAGTAACAGCACAGAGACTCTGAGAGGAGAGAGTTACACTGTGCTGAGCCTCAACTCCTGGAACACAAACACACACACACACACACACACACACACACACACACACACACACACACACACACACACACACACACACACACACACACATGCACCCATAAAGCAATGACTCATGCACTGACCAGCAAGACTGTTAACCACAGTTTTAACCACTGCTGCTGCTGCTGCTGCTGTTCTCAGACACACAAAGCAGAAGAACCAAGAACGTGTGAAAATGCAGATAATAATAGGACCTTGTTCATAAACAGTTCATAAAGTTCATCTGGGTTTATAGAACAGAACCAATAAACTCACAGTAAATAAAGATGCAGGACATTAATGTATTTTTTCTATGTTATAATAAAATAAAATAACTTGTTTCAGTAAAGTATTAATTTCAACGGCTAAAACACTTCCAAACACACAGACATGTTGAGAGCTTTCCTGAACTGTTAAAGTTGTGACACAACAGCACATAAAAACAGTAGAAAGAGCTGAAATATGTGAAAAGTTTACCTGTCAGTAACATGAGGATTGCTGCTACTGTAATATTTCTCCACATTCTGTAAAACACGGTGACATCAGCCTTCAGACAGCTGACACTTGAAGATCCACCACGTGTAGAGTTTAGACCAAAAATATCCTTATAAATACAAAATAAATCAATCTTACCGGTTTACTGAACAGAACTGCATTAATCAGTTTGTTCCTCCTTCACTCGTACTGCACTTGTAAGCAGTTATGAGCTTCTACGCGATACTCGCAGTAAAGATAAGGAAGTAGAGTAGTGCACTTACACAACATTGCGTTATCACACCTCTCTATTTCAGCTTTCTTTCTTTACACGCAACCAGGCATACAGATGTGTGATTAACGCCCCTTCCTTACTCCATGCACATGTCTATAGGCGTATCTATAGAGCTCTTGCGTCACATGATTGAGGATCTAAACATCTGTCATTTTGTCGGCCAGTCATGTCTGTCACAGATATTGTAACACCTCCAAGCCAGATAATGATGAATCACTTAAAAAATTACATATAATGTTCATTTAGTGAAATATTCAAGCAGGATATCAGCACAACTTACATTCTGTTATTAAACCTGTTAGTTTCTGACTTATTAAGAAGAGATTTGAAATAAAAAATATAGCAACTAATCTTTGCCAGACCTAGAGAAGATGAAGCTAGGTCTAGTCAATTATCTTAAAAAAAAAAAATCAGAAAAAGAAAAATTATGAAAAATTAAAAAGTGAGAAATTGTTGGTTTTAAAGGGAATTTCCCTAAAGTTATAATAAGGGGAAAACAGGCCCAATAGCATTCCTTATTATATTTTTTTCTCATGTTGAATAACATGAGAAGATTAAAGTGCCACTCCCACATAATTTACTAGTTGCCATGAAATAAATGTAACTGCCAGGTGTACATGATTCTGTTGTTTCAGTATTCTTGTGTACTCATATGCTCCTGTGGCTCTCTCAGTGCAAAGGAAATTGGAGGCAAGGCTTGGAAAAACTTGCACAAACTTGCTCATAACTTGCTCTGTCATATTCTTTGGACGTCTCATGTGTATGTCTCTTATCAACTCTATAGTGCTAATTCTATAGCATTTCTATTGGGTTGAGGTCTGGGCTCTGACTCGGCTGCTCCAAAAGGTGGATTTTGTTTTTCTGAAGCCATTCTGTTGTGGACTTGCTCCGGTGTTTTGGGTCATTGTCCCGTTGCATCACCCAACTTGTTTCAGCTGATGCAGCAAAGGAGGCCCAAATCATGATGTTTCTTCCACCATACTTTATGATTGTGATAATGTTCTCAGGATGATATGCAGTGCTTTTCTAGGACATTCGCTCACTCATCATCTACAGTATACAGCTTTATCCTATATTCAGGGTCGTGTGGGGCCTGGAGCCTATCCCAGGAGACTTACGGCATGAGGTGGGGTACACCATGAACAAAGTTCCGCACACACATACACACTCTCACTATAGGCAATTGGGGAACACCAATTAGCCTAATCAGCAGGGCGTTGGACTGTGGGAAGAAACCGGAGTACCGGGAGGAAACCTTTTGCACCCTCGAGGTGCAAGTGTGCTATCCACTACACCACCGAGATGCAGGACATTAATAAATTATTTTCATCATTTAAAACATAATTATTTGCTGTACAGTACACATTTTCCAGTAAAAGCTGCAATAATGTATATTGTTCCCTTACCTATTTTGATTTTTGCACCAAATCTCATCAAATTCATAAAAACACTTCTAAACACACAAAGAGCTTTCCTGAACTGTTACAGTAGTAACGCAGCAGCACATAAAACAGCAGAAAGAGCTGAAATATGTGAAAAGTTTACCTGTCAGTAACATGAGGATTGAGGATACAGACACACACATGCCTGCAGACACAGAGACACACAGCTCTCTGCTGCTCAACACTCAGTTACCAATTCTCAAGCTTCAAATTACGTTTATTTGAAAAGTTAACAAACAGTAGTATTGACTTTTCTTCCCAGTCTGTATTACATCACGAGCAGGTCATCCACATTTTGTTGATCTGAGCTGAAATTTACAGTAAGTTTCCCTAGAGTTCAGAGACATATGGGTTAAACTGATATTTTATTGACTTCATCTTAGTTTTCACCAGTGTGGGCTAGACCACAGGGGCAAGAGGGAAGTTGTGAAACTTACGGACTTATCTACATGAACTCTAGGAATGGTTATGGATCATGCTAATGTTTTACGTTGTCTTAAGTCCCAGCTCACTATACTGTAGGTGAAGTAATGTAATCTCCCGAGCTGAACATATTGCTGAGATAAACGCTAGCAGAATGGCAGCCCAAAAGGAGAAGAAAAGTCTCAAGAAGTTTTGTGAGGTTCTTGCAAGAGGAACTTGAAAGCTTCACTTCTTCCTGAAACTGCAGTGACGACTGTAGAAAGAAAAACATTCCAAGTTCATGTTGAGACAGCTAGTGGCACACTCAGAACAAACAGAGGAGACAATTACCCACAATTCCACAGTGTGAGAGAGAGAGAAGAAACATTGGCTATGTTGTGATCACATGGCGCTCGGCGTAAAAAAAAGAAGCACATGAGTGCCACATGATACTCGATGATACTCGTTAATCGTAAATCAAGCCACACTCGTTTTTCAAATCAAAATTTATTCAAAATAATAGATAGAATGCAATGTTTAATTGTTACATGTTCATTTCAGAAGGAGTTTAGACCAAAAATATCCTTATAAATACAAAATACTCACACTCTTTATGTAAATTTAACTAACTGCCTTTAACACTTTCATGTACCTTACTGTACTGTACTGCAGTTATGAGCTTCTTTATGACACTACCAGTAAAGAAACATAAGTAGAGTAGCACACACTACAGCACTGTTATCACACTTCTATACTTTAGCTCACTCTCTTCCTTTTCTTTACATGCAAACGGACATACAAGTGTTAAAAACGCCCCTTTCTTACACTATTCTTCTTTCTTTTATGCTATGAAGATGCATCTCTGTAACCTTTTGTTTTGTTTGAACTAGACAGCCTCCTGTCATTCTTTTTCTTTCCTTTTTCCAACTCATTTTCGCGGAATAGTGTGCTTGTGCATGCGGAAAAATTTAAGGTTTGAATACCTGAAATGTTAGGGGAACCAACTGGTAGCATCCCCGGTAACAACCACCTAAAAACACCATAGCAACCACTTTGAATATCATGGCAACCAGTGAGAAACATGCTAGCAACCCACTGAAATACTATAGCAACCAGCTAGCAGCACCCTACCACCCAAATTTATCATCATAGGCTGTTGCTAGCTGGGTTTTTCTCAAACAAATGACCTGAAATGTTAGGGGAACCACCTAGATCTAGGTACCTAGAGCTACATTTGCCACCTCCTGGAGACCAGCAAACAGGAACCAGTGACCCAAGTGCTCACCATGGGCCTGGAAAATGCCGCAGCAATGCTGATACAACTATTCCTGACCAGAATCCACCAGGTGTAGCGTTTACAAGATCCACCAGGTGTAGAGTTTAGACCAAAAACATACAAAACAAATCAACTGCATTAATCAGCCTGTTCCTCCTTCACTCGTACTGCACTTGTAAGCATGACATTAGCAGTAAAGATGGAGAAGTAGAGTAGTGCACTCAGCACAGCACTGTGGTTATCACACCTCTCTATTTCAGCTTCTTTTCTTTAAATGAAAAACAACTTGCAAACATGTGAATAACACCATATATACATACAGACGTGTGATTAATGCACCTTTCTTACTCCATCCTCATCTCTCTAGGCGTCTCAATAGAGCTCTTGCAGTCACGTGATTGTCTGGCACAGATAACACCTCCAAGCCAGATAATGATGAATCGCTGACTAAATTTTAAGACAAAGATTTAATATTTCATTTGCATTAAGTAAAATCAAAACATTGTTTAAGCAGAATATCAGAACATTTTTTCTCCTGCCTGGCCATCCACATGTCGCTCCCGTGTGTTCTGTTGGACTGAGGTCACTGTGCACGTGCTTTCAGTACTGTATATGGGTGTCACATCTGTGCCACCTCAGTCCGGGAGAGAGAGATCGGGTTCACCGGATTATTGAGCCGGCGCTTTGTCCCCCCCTAGTGTGTCTACGTGTGTACTTGTTATCAATGTTTAAATCAAATTAAGATCACCTGTGTCCTCCCTGTGTGTCTCTATTTAGGTCGGCCGAACCCGTACACACCTGTCCGTTCACCGTCGTGCACTCCTTGTTTGTATATGTCACGGAGCCTAACAAACCTGTTCGTTTCTTCTCTCCCCCCCAGGACTGAGGTATATCAGCAGGGCGAGGCTGGATAATCGACCTAGGTCAAGGTCACGGCTGAGGGAAGCTCAGCCATACTCCGTTCACGTTAATTTTGCCAGTGGAACTGTGGTCAAAAGTAAAGACCCACGTCGTCACTACCAGCCTGCCTGCGCCATACCCAGCCTGGGGAGTGTTATTTTTGTTTGTTTTCTTTTGTTTGTTTTTGATTTATTAAATAAAGATAAAGTGTTTGAACACCCTGCGTTTGCGTCCGCCTCCAGTACTTGAAAGAAACATGACAGATGAACGGACCTCACAGGACGCAGCAGGGATCCCCCTGCCCGAAGACGACCCCCCAATGTACGAGTACCTCCGGTACCAGCAACGGGAGATCGACGGCCTGGCGAGAGCGGTTCACGACCTCGCCTGTAGCGTGAGTCAGCTCGCGATCGCCCGACCTCCCTCTTCTCCTACGCCTCGGCGCGCCGCACCGTCCCCACCACGCTCGGCTCCCCCGGAGAGATACGCGGGGAATCCGGAAGGATGCAAGCGGTCCCTCATGGCATGTGAGCTCTACCTCGCTGATTTTCCAGAGCTTGCTGAACAAAAGAAGATCAGCTTCATCACTCAGCAGCTCACAGGGCCAGCCATGGACTGGGCCGCAGCAGTATGGAGTGCGGGGGGGGACATTACCACCAGGTACGACCGGTTCATCCACACCTTTCGCGCGGTTTTTGACCATCCCGATCACGGCAGGTCGGGAGAACAACAATTGCTTAGGCTGAAGCAAGGCGCCAACACTGTGGCCGACTATGCGGTCAAGTTCCGAATCCTAGCCGCGGAAAGCGGGTGGTGTGAAAAAAGCTTGTTAGCCAGGTTTCGAGAAGGACTGCAACCAGAAATCCACCTGGAACTCTCGTGCCGCGATACCGGTATGGAACTGAATGAGTGCATCAACCTGGCTATCAAGTTGGACCAGCACCTCCGCGGCCAACGGCGCCACACCCCCTCGAGAGCATCGGGGTGGGGGTCCGAACTACGGAACCGCGCCGACCTCAGCCAAGCACCCCGACCTGAACCGCGCGAGGGGGCGAACCCCGAACCGATGGACATGAGCTCATCACGCCTGTCAACCCAAGAGAGGCAGAGGAGAATGACTGAGGGGTTGTGTTTGTACTGTGGGGGGGGGCCGGCACCGAGTCAGCTCTTGTCCCCTACGCAAAGTAATGGCTCACACACCACCGCGCACTCATCATCCTTTTGTTTTACAAGCCGTATTGTCTTTTAATAATTCTGATGTGTCTGTTTTCCCCCTTATAGACTCGGGTTCGGCCGGAAACTTCATCTCCCCATCTATCCTTTCCTCGCTACGAGCTCCCGTGTCGAAGCTTCCGTTGCCGATCACAGTGAAAGCTCTGGATGGCAAACAATTAATTAATTCGCCCGTTGAGTATCTCTCCGCGACCCTTCGATTAGCTTTCCCCGGTCATACCGAGGAGCTAAAATTTTTTGTGCTGCCTCGAATGAACCAGTCCGTCGTGCTGGGCCTCCCATGGCTCAGCTTACATAACCCGAATTTTGATTGGGCCAGGTCACGCATCACATCTTGGGCCCCACGATGCGCTAAAACATGCACGCCGGCTGCATTGTCGGTCCTAACCACATCAATAGAAAGTCCGCAAGCCCTAGTTTCGGTTCAGGTGCCATCCGAGTACGTGAAATTTAGGGACGTGTTTAGTGTTAGGGCAGCCGCACGACTTCCCCCTCACCGACCGTGGGACTGCGCGATTGAGCTTCTGCCGGGGAAAGCACCGCCTTGCGCACGCGTTTATCCGTTGTCCGTGGTGGAGCACCGGGCAATGGAGGAATACGTGAGGGAGGCTCTCCAGCAGGGGCTCATCAGCAGGTCCACGTCACCCGCCTCGGCAGATTTCTTTTTTATTGAAAAAAAAGGCGGAGGTTTACGTCCCTGTATTGATTACCGTGGGTTAAACGCGGTCACAATAAAATACAAGCACCCGCTGCCACTGGTGCCAGCCGCGATCGACCAACTCCGAGGCGCTTCCATCTATACTAAACTTGACCTCCGCAGCGCATATAACCTCGTTCGTGTTCGCAAGGGCGATGAGTGGAAGACGGCGTTTAGCACGACGTCAGGTCATTACCAATACAACGTGATGGCTTACGGACTGGTAAACGCACCTGCGGTGTTTCAGGGGTTCATGAATGACGTGTTCCGGGATATGTTGAACCGTTATGTTATAGTGTACCTGGATGATATCTTGATATACTCGCGGTCATATTCCGAACATGTCTCTCATGTGTCCGCCGTCCTTTGTCGTCTGCGCGAACACGGGCTCTATGCTAAAGCGGAGAAATGCGAATTCCACAAGAGGGAGGTTGCATTTCTCGGCTACCGCATAGGGCCATGGGGGGTCGAGATGGAGGTGGCCAAGGTGGAGGCGGTACAACAATGGCCGGAACCACGGTCAGTCAAGGCGCTACAGAGCTTTCTTGGGTTCGCCAATTTCTATCGGCGTTTTATTCGGGGCTTCAGTACGATGGCAGCGCCACTCACTAGCTTGTTAAAAGGGAAACCGAAACAACTACCCGCGCTTTCACCGGAAGCGCGCACGGCATTCCAGCGCCTAAAAACAGCATTTACCACCGCGCCTATATTAAAATTACCTAACCCAGAGAAGCCCTTTGTAGTCGAGGTCGATGCGTCGGAAGTGGGTATAGGAGCGGTGCTGTCACAACGCCAAGGCCATCCCGAGAAACTCTATCCCTGCGCCTTCTTTTCCCGTAAACTAACACCTGCCGAGCGCAACTATGATATCGGCAACCGCGAACTGCTAGCAGTAAAAGCGGCGTTAGAGGAGTTGGTTAGGAGGCGGCATTGGTTGGAGGGAGCTAAACACCAGTTCGTGGTACTAACTGACCATCGAAACTTGGAGTATATCCAACAAGCCAAAAGATTAAACCCTCGTCAAGCCCGTTGGGCGCTGTTCTTTACCCGCTTTCAGTTTTGCATCACTTATCGACCGGGATCTAAAAATAAGAAAGCGGATGCGCTATCCCGCTGTTTTCCGTTGCCAGATCAGAATTCGGACCCCGAACCGATCTTGCCCTCATCACTCGTAGTGGCTCCGATCATATGGGACATTGACGCGGAGGTAGCTCAAACGGCTCGGTCCAACCCCGTGCCGGAGGGCTGCCCCCCGGGCCGAACGTATGTTCCGGAGACACTTCGCGAACGAGTGATAAGAGAGGCCCATTCTAGTCTAGCTTCGGGACACCCAGGCATCACTCGCACACTTAGACTCCTGGAACCAAAGTTCTGGTGGCCTAAGATGCACGAAACCGTAAGAACAGCTGTTTTATCTTGCGCTGTCTGTGCAACAACAAAAAATCCCTGTTGTCTGCCAGTTGGGAAACTAATGCCCCTACCCACACCTAACAGACCGTGGTCACACATAGCAGTGGATTTTGTAACGGATCTGCCGGTGTCAAAAGGGTACACGACAGTCCTAGTAGTGGTGGATTGCTTCTCAAAGGGTTGTCGCTTTGTCCCGTTTAGCTCTCTCCCATCGGCCCTCCAGGTTGCAGAAACCCTATTCGAAACAGTGTTTCGCTGCTATGGTATCCCCGAGGACATTGTTTCAGATCGTGGTCCCCAATTTATCGCTAGAGTCTGGAAAGCTTTCTTCCAGAAATTGGGGACCACTGTTAGTCTAACGTCAGGCTATCACCCCGAATCTAACGGGCAGGCTGAGCGGACTGTTCAAGAACTCGGGAAATACCTCCGGGCATATTGTAGCAGTCGACAACATGAATGGGCAGACTGGTTAATCTGGGCGGAATATGCCCAAAACTCATTGTGCCACTCCGCTACCGGCCTAACGCCGTTTCAGTGTGTGCTCGGGCATCAGCCTCCGCTCTGTCCGTGGGATGCCACTCCCACCGATGTACCCACGGTGGATCAATGGTTTAAAGGAGCGGAAAAAGTCTGGGAAAATGCGCACACTAAAATCTCCCAAGCGGTTCGTCGCTTTAAAAAATTCGCCGATAGACGGCAAGGGGAAAGTCCTCCGCTCCAGGTAGGTGATCGGGTATGGCTCTCGACACGAGACCTTCACTTAAACCTTCCCTGTCGCAAACTCACCCCGCGGTACATCGGCCCTTTCCCCATTCTAGCCCAAATCAACCCCGTCTCATTTAAATTACAACTCCCTCGTCATATTCGTATTAACCCTGTCTTCCATGTTTCTCTTCTCAGGCCAGTGAACCGGGGGTCGCTAGACGGCGGCATCGCGAACCCATCTCTCCCCGGGGCTGTGGAAGTCGAGGGCGCCCCCGCGTTTAAAGTGAAAGAACTCCTGGACTCCCGGAGGAGAGCGGGGGCCCTTCAATATCTAGTAGATTGGGAGGGCTACGGTCCGGAGGAACGGAGCTGGGTACCGGCGCGAGACATCCTAAATCGGGAACTCATTTCCGATTTTCACCAAGCTCGGCCGGATCGCCCGGCGCCGCGACCTCCGGGCCGCCCCGCCCGCCGGCTATCCCATCAGTCCGGTGGGTCCCTACTCCCGCCGGTGACGCGGAGAGAGCGCCCCCACCTCCCTCGGGAAGCCGGTCCTGGGGGGGGGGGGTACTGTCACATCTGTGCCACCTCAGTCCGGGAGAGAGAGATCGGGTTCACCGGATTACTGAGCCGGCGCTTTGTCCCCCCCTAGTGTGTCTACGTGTGTACTTGTTATCAATGTTTAAATCAAATTAAGATCACCTGTGTCCTCCCTGTGTGTCTCTATTTAGGTCGGCCGAACCCGTACACACCTGTCCGTTCACCGTCGTGCGTTTGTATATGTCACGGAGCCTAACAAACCTGTTCGTTTCTTCTCTCCCCCCCAGGACTGAGGTATATCAGCAGGGCGAGGCTGGATAATCGACCTAGGTCAAGGTCACGGCTGAGGGAAGCTCAGCCATACTCCGTTCACGTTAATTTTGCCAGTGGAACTGTGGTCAACAGTAAAGACCCACGTCGTCACTACCAGCCTGCCTGCGCCATACCCAGCCTGGGGAGTGTTATTTTTGTTTGTTTTCTTTTGTTTGTTTTTGATTTATTAAATAAAGATAAAGTGTTTGAACACCCTGCGTTTGCGTCCGCCTCCAGTACTTGAAAGAAACATGACAATGGGTGTGATTTGCAATTTAGCATGTTTGCTAAAACCGGTGTGTTTAGACAACTAAATCTCACACACAGTATAGAAGTAGAAGATCAGGGTCAGGATAGGAACTAGCACAGGAACGAAACAAACTATAACTGAACCAGTGATTTTAACAGGTATTTAAACAGGAATAATCCAAACAGATGAAAGACAACAAAATAACTGAAACTACAAAATCTTTCATCAGGTTCTTCGACACAGAGACTGTGGTGCAGGGCACTGAGGCTGGGCAGATGCTTGGCATGCATGCTATGATCAAATCTGGTATGAACCAGGGCTGTGTGTGTCCATGGGGCCAGTGTTGGAACTTGGAACAGAACCAGCAAAGCAGGATCCGGCAAGGTAACTTAATAAACACCCGAGATGAAATGATTAGTAAATAGCCAATATATTTTGTTGTTTAGCTAATGAGAATATACTTTCATGGCGTGTACGATGGAGTATTAGGGCAAATATGTGATAAATAAAAGTTGGAAAGTTTTTTTCTCTAAATTTTTTAGTTGTATTCTTAAAAAAATTCAACTTACAACTTAAAAATTATGAATTTTAAATTTGGAAACCTTCCAACTCTTTTTTTTTTTATCCTATATTGGCCCTCCATCATATTACACCTGCACAACAAAAGTCTGGATTTATTTATAATTAAAAAAAAAAAGAACCGAATAATCAGATTAACATTATAAATTAACAGAAACTATCTAGGGTCTCATTGTTCCTCTACTCTTATTTTAGCTTCACACACACAAACACACATAGTGCCTGCGCGCACAAACACTAACGGAAACACTTATCTGTCAAGATTTATTTTTTATTTTTTCAAAGGTAAAGTGCAGGTTAATTTGTTTTATTTTTACTTTATATTTTGTATTAATTACTTGTATGCATTTCTTTTTTGGGCTGTGGAACAATTATTTGAGTTTCCAATATTTCTTTTGGGGAAATTCTCTTTGATTTACAGTTATTCAAGGTTCCAATGTACTACTAAAGTTCAGTGGGTATTTAATATGGTACTGCTTGTGCTTTACCATGCCAGTATTGTGTACCATCATATCTAATATGGTACAGTATGTATAGCAATCACAGCGAGAACTCTGTAGAAAGAGCTGAGATAACATCTGCTTATCTGTTCGTGTCTTGTTTAAGTTGCAATTAATTAAAAACCTCTTACCGATCAGCAGCGTCTGTGTCGCACACACGCCGTCTGTCTCAGCTTCTGGCTCAATCAACATGAGCGGCCACACAGCGGCCACAAGTATATTACATCTGTAGTCATTTAGCCCTACCTTTGAAAATGAATAGGAAACTGTTTAGGGATTTTTAGCTAAAGAATCCGCGGCCTCATCAGAATGGGGAAAAGTAAGCCCTCGTGCCAACACCCTCATAACAATCATGCTGGTACTCAGCACGACAGCACCCCTTTCGTGTGATATAGCTTAATTTTATTTTTCAAGTTATACACTTGGGATGTGTTTGACAGATAATCTGTCTTGAATTGCTGCTTTCCGTTTGCTTTAAAACATTAAGTAATGTAAATACTTGGTGCTTATGAAATTGTATCAATTTATCTTGAACTTCTAAAAATAAATATAGGCATTTTAATTAATCCTGTGTATTTTCTTAGGTTTTTATTTTTTGCAGTGGGAGGGGTTACATTTAACACATTTTCAGCTATAATTATGTACAATTAAAAGAAAAAAAAAGGATTGTGATTCATCAACGTTTCCTGAAAAACTATGTTTATTAATCATATTAAACAGCCAAGTGTAATTACTTATTCTACACTTACAGTGCATAGAGATTATTAATTAAATGAACGTCATAGTTGTAAAGCAATAGAGCTCAGTTAAGTGTAAATGAAGCATCTGAAGACATGACAAATTAAGGCAAGTTCACTAATACAGTACCTTCTGTATGTGACTAAGATAGCTTTTTTTTATTATTTATTCACTTGTTGCTCATTCCAGGTTAGACTGGCATTAATTCCAACTAACATGGCTATTTTAGCTACTTAGCTAACAGCAAATTCTGATTCATTCGATAGCAAACGACATGGTGTTAATAATGTCAACAACCAACAAACTTCAAGATTGAATGATAAAGTAAACAAAGGCATGCATAATGAAACCATATATAAGCAATTAAAAATAAAATCAGTATAAAATGATTAGCAATTAAATAAACGTAAAAAAAAAAAACTAAATTCTTTATAAAGATTATAAACAAAAACAGAATCCTTAATCTAAATCCCTCTTTAAAATCCTGACCTGCGAACAACATTTTAAAGTTAACACAAACAGTACTACAGTATATGAGCACAAAAAATTCCAGATTGATGCATCAGTACTGCTACTCTGATAAGATGCAGAAGTTGCTCCTCTTCTCCCATTGACTTTAGATACAGAAGAGAATGAACACATCACTCTCAGCTCCGTCATTTTCTGGGGATTTTATGGACCTTGCTGTAGATCTGAGAGGAATCAGCCATTTCATCTGCCCCAAGCCTGTTGAACAAAAACAGGTGATGGACTTAATGAAGTAGACTGAGCAGCACAATTAGTGTTGGTGTAATGATAATGATTTGCTCACTGGGTGACAGCAGTGCTCCTGCTAAAGTTCACAGCAGCGTACTGAACGTCCTCTTCCTCTGTCGTGTCTGGAGGAAGTCTGGGTGACAGAGACCCTCCCTGTCTGTGGGAGTTTTTAAAATCAACACTGGCATATTGAAGAGTGTCTTGGTCATCTGAGGCTGGGACAGTTTCATTAGCTGAGCTCGACTTCCTCTTCCTAAAAAACATGACGCACCTGTTCATGATAATTATAGATCAGGTTTTAAACATATTCAGTGTGATCACATTTTACATACCACATCCACAGAGCTCCTGCGATGAGTGTTAATGCCAGGAAGACGCCCAGTCCCACCAGGATGAGCATTAACACTGGGTTCTCCTCTGAGCCTTTAGAAACTAATCACAAGAACCAGTTAAGCTCAATGTGTGATCAAAGCCAGGTTTATTAGGATTACACACTGTTGGAATTTTACCCCTTGTGCTGATGATTGAGAGAGACCTCAAGGAGAATGGCTAATGCATTACATTATTTAACAGGTAACCTATACTTTACAGATAACACAAGCAAAAGCACGTTTCCTTTTTATCTACACAGTGTTTCTGTTGACTTATCAAAAGATAAGCTTTGATTATTACATTTGTGTGATTTACTAATGAAAATTTAGTTGTTTTTTTTGTGTGGAAAGGAAACACCCTTGTTTCTGCAGATATTTATTGTGCTTAATTGTATTAAATCTCTCACTCACTCATTATCTGTATCACTTATCCTGTAGCATTGGAGGATAACCCAGAGGACGTGGAGCACTAGGTGGGATACACCCCAGTTGGGGTGCCAATCTATTGCAGGGCACTCAATATAAGAATATAAGAATATATACTTGGCAGTTTGAAGTTGAAGCGTCTGAATTTGATATCTTTTATTTTTCATACTTAGTTCTTATTGGACTGATTTAATGTTTCATCATTTCATAAGTAGTGTTTCAGGACTTTTTGCAAATTTACTGCAGAAAATCATTCAGGTTTCTAAAAACCTACAGTTACGAAAAACCAAACAAAATCAAACAAACAAACAAAAAAAAAACACTGCTATTACTTACCCAACACATCCAGTTGTATTGGTGTGGAGTTGTGCTGTCCCAGCTGGTTGTGAACAGTGCAGTAGTACAGTCCGCTGTGCTGGGAGCTGATGTTGCTGATGCTGTAATTCTGGTCTGTTGTCAGCAGTGTGTCTGCAGCTGCTCTCTGCTTAAACCAGGAGTAGTTTTGTACAGGAGGGTTTGCATCACTGCTACAGCTCAGAGTCACCGAATCCCCCTCCACTGTGTCTCCAGAGGAAAGAACCACTGCTCTGGTGTTTTTAGGGGAATCTGATTAGAAATAAAACAGCTGGTCAGCTGGTGTGTTATCAGCAGTTTTTAAAAGGTGCAGAATCTTTATTACTACATGGAATAAAAAATGGTCTTAGTCTCTTATGAATTAAATAGTTATAGACTTCAGGTTTGTTGACAAGGTAGTGAATGCTTCCCACCAGGTTGTTGTTAACTTCTAGCTCTCACATACTGAAGTTCTGTTGTCATAACTAGTTCTGTCCCAGTTGTACTTACAATGTCGACCCTTTCAAACTGCATTCCTGATTATCTGCTCCCCGCCCCTCTCCTCCCCACCACCTCCCACGTCTTAATTTTTTCACGAGTGATATGTTTCTCCGCCACAGTCCCTGCTTGCACTCAAATGTAGCATTTTAGCCTTCAATGAGTTCCGAAAAAAAGCAAGTGAACTACTATTGCACTTTGGCAATAAAATATCTGGCTGTTATTAAAGGGTTTACCCCATATGTAGGTGTAACTCAGATTTATGAACAGTTATAAGGATAAGGTATAGCCAAAATGTGCAAATTGTTACTTGAAGATAGTTCTGAAATCATAAGTGACAAAATAATATAGTTAATTAAGATAAAAATGGTTGAAATAATAAAAATGAGAGTCTGATCTTAGATCTTAGCTTGTTGAATACATTTTTAGGTGTCAAATTTTATTCAGAAACAGCTGATGTGAGTGCAGTCTTTTATTCCAACTAAGCAGAGGACTCATCTTTCAATCGACTATCAGTTGTGACCTCTGCTTGGTTGAAATCAAAGTCTGCACCCACGCTGACTCTTTCTGGAAGTTTAACACCTCTGTGTTAGATGGTTTCTCCTATATTTGTCAGATCCTGATGGTCACAAGGTTAAAGCCTGATTTATGCTTCCGTGTCAAGTCCATTCTGAGCCTGTGCCACAGGCTATGCAAGAGATGTACAGCATTTTGAGCATTTACACTTGTATGCTAATTTGTTGCTCTGCTATTACCCTGGCAAATGACTATATTTTTTCCCTATAAATGTGGATGCTTTTTCCCGTGTACGTGCTTCTTTTTCCATGTATGCGCAACTACTTTTTCCCGTGTGAGAATTCTTTTCAGTTTAAGTTGCTAAATGCTACAGCTAATGTGCAAGGTATTTTGAGACTGACGGCGACACCGTGAACATCAAACCATGCAGGTGCCGCCCCAGGACTTATCATGGTGGAATATACAGAGAATTATAGCCTTATAATTGTCACTAAATTTGCAAATGGACGCACTTAGCAGTTTCTATTTAATATATAAAATTAATTGGATGTTACTGATTAGCGCAGTAAATAGTAGCTTTGTAGCAGTGCTAATAATATTGGAGCCGGGTGTAAATGGCAGTCGTTAAAACGAATAGCAGTCTCATTTAGACCATTAAACACGCTAATGTAAACAGTCAGCTCCGTGACATCTCTGTAATATACATCCAAATATGGATTTATAAGCCAGCTAATATGATTATGCTAACCACTGGCGCCTAGCATAGTAAAAAAAAAGGTGTGTTTATTCATTCATATTTGGGCACATACCTGATGTAAACAATTAGCTCCGAGTTAATCAGCAAGCTAATATCATGATGCTAACCACTAGCTTACTGAAAAAAAGCTAAGATTGCAGACTAAAAGCAAACTAATAGTGCTAATTAGCCTTGAGCTAATTCGTAGCTGCTCCGGTAAAGTTACAGATGATTAATGTATTATTGTATGCAACTTATTGGAGCTTATCAGTGTTATTGTACTGCCATATAATATGCACTGCATATAATGTTGCATGCATTATCATAGATCTTCGGAATAGTTAGCTATGTGCTTACACAATGTACTGTATGTAACAGTCAAGAAAAGTGGCTTTTGTTTGGGTTCTATCTATTCTATTATAAAATCATTATATGTGTGTTCATACTGCTTATGACATGTATGCTTCTGTGGTTTCCTTCTCACAGTGAGCTGTATGTAAATCATCAACTGCCTGTGTATCTGATGATTTCTACACCAGCTTTACATCCGGAGCAGAAGGTGAGTAATAACTTAAGAATTCACCTCTCTTTTCAGGACCACCACTGTAAATGCTGCATTTGATTTGAAAATCAAGATCCCAGAGTCTGGAGGAAGAGTGGAGAGGCACAGCTTCCAAGTTGCTTGAAATTGTGATGTTTCCACACTCAGTAATGATTTGGGGTGACATAGCATCTGCTTGTGTTGGTATTATGTCAAAAGTCAATGCAGCCATGTACCAGGATATTTTAGAACAGTTGATGCTTCTATCTGCTGACAAGTTTTATGGAGTTGCCGTTTTTCTTTTTCCAGCAGGACTTGGCACCTGTCCACATTGCCAAAACTAGAATTAACTTGTTTGCTGACCATCACATTCCTGTGCTTCCTGTGATTTGCTAGCCAACTAGTCTGATCTGATATCTGATATTTTATATATTTATTTATTTAGTTTGGGGGGGTGGGGGGGGGGGGGTTATTGCTAAGAGGAAGAAGGTGAGCTGCAGGCTTCTATTAAAGCAACCTAGCTTCCAATAACACATCAGCAGTGCCACATATTGATCACATCCATGCCATGCTGCATTGATGTGCTAAAAGGAGCCCTGACCAAGTATTGAGTGCATAATTGAATGGAATATTTCAGACTGTCTTAAGAGCAGCTTTGAATTAGCTCAAGGATAATTAGCACTAAGAAACAGTTAATGCTTTTAGTCAGCAATCTTAGCTTTTTCAGTAAGCTAGCAGTTAGCATAGTGATATTAGCTTGCTTATAACTCCATATTTGAAAAATAATTTTACAGAAACAATGGAACTAATTGTTTACATCAGGTATGTGTCCAAATCTGAATAAATAAACAAACTAATTTTAATATGCTAAGCGCTAGCGGTTAGCATAGTCATATTAGCTGGCTTATAAATCCATATTAGAATGTACATTACAGAGATGCCATGGAGCTGATGGTTTACATCAGTGTTTAATGGTCCAAATGAGATTGCTATTCCTTTTAATGACTGCCATTTACACTCGGCTTGGCATTTTCCCCAAACGCTCCAATAGTATTAGCACTGCAACAAAGCTATAAAGCTCCTGTTTGCTGCCCTAAACAGTAACATCCGATTAATTTTATATCGGAAACAGTACCTGGTAAGTGTGTCCAAATTTAGTAAAAAATTATAACGTTATCACGCTATAATTCACTGTATATTCCATCATGATAAGTCTTGGAGCTGCACCGGCATGGTTCTGTGTTCACTGTGTTCTCGTCGTCAGCATCGAAATCCCAATGTGCCTTGCGAATTAGCTTTAGCTTGCAACTTAAACGTGAAAGAGAGTTCTCACAGGGGAAAAGGTGTTGCACATACACGGGAAAAATCATATGCTTACAAGAAAAAAAACATACACATACTGTGTACGGGAAAGATGCTTTGCCCTTCTGGCCCACCGTATGACAGGGCACAGCACCATAATTAATAAGAAAATTAAAACGATCAGGTTGTGTTCATTGATTCACACGATCGGCTCCTGCATTGAGTTACATGCAAAAAAAAAAAAAAAAAACGTTCCGTCTTATGACTGTCTTTCTGGTTAAGTTTAATCAATAAAACGGAGACAGCAAAATTCTCTTTTACTTTTTTTTTAACACATTATAATAGCAATGAAGAATGTGCTTGTGTTAGGAATCGTATGTTCGTGTGCATGTTCACTCATATACCTGTCAAAGGTCTGCTCCAGTAGCAAACAGTACACTACAGCTCTGATAATAGTCTAAAAAATAAATGACTTAAATAAAAAAGTAATATATCGCACACACTGAGGATTCTTTAAAACCTGACCAATTAAAAAATATATAATAATTATGCACCTTACAGAACCCAATTATTACATTAAATCTATATAAATAAAAGTTTTGTTGGTCAGACCTCGCTCTTTCAATGATATCTTTAGATTTCAACATTAGAGGCCATTAGAGTACAGGTCACTGGACAGAATTTAATGAAACGTTTCCAGCCCTTCGATATTTAGATGAAGTTAAATCTCCTCCTTAAATGAAATCCCTGCCGAAAAATCCAGCATAGACCAGCATGATTTATATGCTGGTCTCACTCACTCACTCATCATCTATATGCGGTGCAAGGCGACAGTGCTAACCACTACACCATCATGCCGCCTATATGCTGGTCTATGCTGGATAATACTGGTTAGTGTTGGTCTGATGCTGTTTTAGCTGGTGAACCAGCATAACTGATGGAAGTCAGGCATGTCTGCTGAAAAATCCAGCATAGGCCAGCATGATTTATATGCTGGACCACCAGCAAGGTTTTGGTAGTTAAAATTGGTTACGATTTTAGCTCATTATCTTGTATTTTAATAGCTATTACTGAAAATAATGTGTGATGTAAATACATGGACCATGTAGTGTTATCTTTAAACACATTTACATACAAAATAATAGACAAATTATAAAATTATAATATAATATATATACAATATATACTTTATTTTATAATATAAAATACAAAAAAATTATAGGCAAAAGTAATCCATTTACCAAAAACATGTAAATAAATTATTTCACATTTATGAAATATCTGTGGGTTGTCTAAAAACACAACACAAACCTTTTATCTAAATGCACTGGCAATAAATGCATATTTAAAAAAAAAAAGTAATCAATGGAAATCACTTAAAACTGAAAAAAAAAAAAAAAAAACAGCATAGACCATCATAGCTGGTCACCAGCTTGACCAGCAATTATACCAGCAGAGTTACCAGCATACCAGCACCAGTATTATGGGGTCAGCTGTTCCGGCGGTGGGGCCACTTGCATTTTTTATGGTAACCGTGAAAGTAACTTAAAATGCTCCAAGCAAGCTTAATAAAAAAAATTCTCAATTTATGTAATCCATATGAATCTAAGGAGAGATGCAGTCTTTCTGCCAACTTCATTCACTGATAATGACCTGAGACAGGACACGCCCACACGCTGTTCACAGGGAAACAGTCAGGGTAATCTACATACTGTACAAGGACACGCCCCCAAACACACACACACACACACACACACACACACACACACACACACACACACACACAGTAGATCCGATAATTTTCCTGCACGTGTGAGATGTTAGGCACTGTACAGATTTCTGATGCTCTACAGAATGTTCTGGACAGTGGGAGGAGTTTAGATTTACCTCAGAACAACACTGAGACTCCAACAGAAAACGAAGGAGGAGAATCTAGCAAGCTGTTACCAAGTTTTTTAATCTAATATAATCCTTATTCTGATAATATAAAAGTAATATTTTATTTTTCCTCATTTTCTCACAAGCTTTTGCCAGTTTCTGTGAAACATTGTCATTTATTGTCACTTACATGGTTTGGTTAGCATGTAGATAACACTAAATCATGCTAACATACTAACATATGTTAGTCTTATGTAGCTTAGCACAAACAGGTTAGCTCACAGGTGGTTAAGCTAATGCCTTACAGTATGTACAGTAGATTACAGATGGTTGTCAGTATCAGCTGTGGTGTAAATGTCTATAATATATTTCACCCTGTGTTGGATAGCTTCATGTTATGGTAGCTACTTGGTTCAGTTTTTGGTTAGCTTATGACACTGCTATCTATAATGTTATTTAGCACTTTAGCTCCCGTTGCCTAAAATACTGCTTTATGTAGCTTACAGATGTTTGTGATATTAAGGTGTAAATGTAAATTGTAATGCAAAAAGTATAAATCGTTGTATAACATTGCAAAAGTTTGTGTTGTCTTTACGCATGGTCAATAGTTATTGATGATTATTGACAGTAATTTTCTTATCATCATGCTTATGTTTCTTTTTCCTTTTTGATAAACAGTTGTGACCATGAAAATGATCAGCCACCTGTTTTATAGAGACTAAATGCAAACAAGCAGGCAACATACAGATGGACCATCACTATGTCATGGGAACCTCGACCACAACTGGAGTCTGGATTCTGGATGGATCTCTTGTATTTTTTAAGCGATTGACCACATGATAAAGCTTCACCTGTGACTGCACACAACCAGCACATGGACTGACCTCAGATGCCAGGAATGTTACCACTGCTGGTCACAGGGTCTGTGTGAATTGCAAATCAGTTTATGGTAAGCAGCCATAAACACCATGGAAATGCCAGGTATGCGATGTTCACTTGTTTCTTGAGTTAAACAAGAACTGCTTTTCGAGAGAGGCATAAAAATGTATGACTGTGTATAGGGTGTAAAAGTGGGCTTTTACAAACCTAACACCCTTTCTTCATAGTGCACTGTTCCTGTTCCCACTGTTTTACCCTGAATGTCTGTTTACATGGCCATATATACAGTATGCCAGAAATGTGCCTTCTGTGTCCCTCTTCTCTCAATTCTGGACATTTACTTTGCACTAGGTGAAAGAGGTGACATTTATATGTTTATAAGTAAGGTTTATAATTAAGAAAAATACACAAATGTCAGGACATAATCTGCAGACCCCTAAATAAAGAGTGAAGGCCAAGCTCACTCATTTATACTACTATGGTATGAAAGTGTCCCTGAGAGATTGGTCTCATGTTTTGTTTTCGTTATTAATTTTTTATCAAAACATGTTTGCTGTTCATTGTTAAATTATCATATTGTTAGAAATGTGCATATTGTATATATTGTTACATATTACACATTGTTAATACTGTTTGTGTTGGTCAATAAAGCTGATTTTATACTGATTCTGTTCTATATTTTACAGAGTTATTGGATGACCATCTTGCATGTATTCAATGGTGACCAGCATACATTTTGCTGGTATGCTGGGGACCAGCATCAGTAAAGTGACCAGCATTCCAGCAAAACGTATGCTAGTTTTTTTCAGCAGGGATCACAGGGCTGAGAAGGCACATTTTGGACAGAATCTAGGTTTTATGGACAATAGCACTTTTTTCCTCAAGGTGGGCGTGGGTATACATGTCACTCAATAGGGCCAATCAACGTGATTGTGTATATACAGTAACCTGAGTAGGTGGGGAAAAAAACAACAACGGTAATGCACCTAAAAATAACGATTATCCACGTTCACTCCAAGTACATGATAAAAACTGAACATTTAAAGGTAAATCGAAAGATCATGTTTATTCTTCCTGCACAAAGTTTAAAACCAGTTTGTCTCATATATTCCAAAACCATGGTGCTAATAACAAGCAGTAATGTGGAACAACATTGAGATAAAACACGGGTTGTTAGAGCAAACATATCCGCAGCAGTCTTGACGTGAGGGTGTGTAAAATACCTGAACTGAGCGCCCAGTGTTATCATCAGAATCTAAATCTTGAGTTAAAGCAATGTTATGAACGGTTATGTGCTGGATTTAATAACCTACTTTAGAATGAGCTACTAATAAGCTACTTGCTCAATGTAAACAAACACCTGCACCAATAGATATTAATTACAAAAGCTAAATTTATTTATTTATTTATTTATTTATTATTATTATTATTTTTTTACTAGGATTAGTTCATATTTTCAAGTGATAAGTGAATTTAAATGCGCTGGTGTCATTTTAAAACAAAACTATCTTTATCTGATATTTTTTTATTTCTGATCTGCGATTCATTCTTATTACTGAAGATGGGGTGCTTTTGGCTGAAAGGTAAACTGAAACTGAAGTATCACTTAGCGTAAACAAGGTGTAAGACACTCTGTGGGACCCATTTTCATGTTTTATCAAAAGAAAAATAATTGTAAATATTGAAATAATTTTTTTCAAACTCACTCACTGGCCTTCGCTCATTTTCCATGAAGAGCATATATCAGAAACTATATTACATAGAGGATGTTTGGGTCCACTGGACCCGGAGCTAATAAAAGTGTGAAAATTGTAGGTCCTGTGTACCTTCACTCTGTCCTCCTCCTGTCTGGGACTGCTGTATGTATGTGTAGTGAGTGTGAGCTTTGTGTTTTGGCCCTGTCGTCCCTCATAAGGTTGCAATCATTGTCATACAACATTGTGGCAAAATCCAAGTACCGACACCTGTCTGCTTTCAAATTCCTGCACACTTTACATTCTGTCTTGTGGGAACCAATGTTTATTTGCTCCTATTCTATCGCATTTTTCATATCCCTAATTGTGGAACAGGTGCGATAAATATATATTTGTGGTTCCTTATCACAGCTTATCAAGATGGCCAAAAGATTCTCTGTTCAGAAGACATTGCAATTCCAATTTCAAAACAAAGACAAGACACAGAACCAGCCAGTCAGCAGCCAGTTCCAAAAACAGAAGCCCGTCAGCAGCTAGCATGTGAAAAAATATGGATGTCAAAAAAAATAGTGAAACGGAATGGTGGTCTTGCCCAAGAAATGAGCCACCCTGCATGGCTGCCAATGTGATAGGGATGCAAACAGGGCCAACATGGATGGCAGTTTCTCATGTGCAGGACATCAAGTCTTCTTTTAAGCTTTTCTTCCCAGATTCAATCCAGAAAATTATTCTGGATTGCAGTAATTTAGAAGGAAGGTGTGTTTTTGGAACAAGGTGAAAGGTGATGGACCAAACCCATTCACATGCCCACTTTGGGGTTCTTATCCTTGCTGGAGTTTTCGGGTCCAAGGGGGAATCCACAAAATCCCAGGAGGATGCAGAAACTGGCAGAGAACATTGCCATCAAGCGGGTCTGTCATCTCTTTAATCAAAGTGGGTAATCCTGGAAATTATGTGGACGTTTTCCAGGGACGTTGTTGCATGGAAGAGAGACAAACTACGGTGTGGACAAGTGGGTGCACCGCCTCCCCTCGTTTTACAACACTGGGCCTATTATTCTAAGTTGTAACCAGCAAAAACAAGAAAAAAAAAAAAAAAAAAAGTACTATGAAGTCTGTGGACCCAAGATGGACAGAGAAACACTAAGTACATGCATCAAGAAGTACATATGTATCACATACACAGTAAAACTCTGCCCCTCATGTGTTGTATAGGATGGTATGAAAAAATGCAAATGTGTTCAGTTGGGTTAATGTGTTGAGTATTTTTACATAAAATTGATTGTGTTGAATTAAAAACTACAATGGGTCCACCAGACCCAGAACACTGGCTGAGTAACAAAAATATGAACACCAAACAAGGGTTAAACACTGATGTTTCAGAGACATGTGCACAGTAACAAAATCCTCCTCCATGCACCCCAGCACGGTGCTCAGCAGATGAACTGTGACCTGGTCCTGAGCGCTTCTCTCCATCCACATCACTCCTGAGCCTGCAGATTCTTATGCTCATTCGTACTCACCATCAAAGTTTGTTCTAGGGTTGTTCTTTTCATTTAAGGCTTGTACCTCCCAAACTAGTGGCCAAACAATGGTGTAGTCTGTATCCTGTAAGTTTTGGGCACATTACGTGTGTGAAATGCTTTTACTTTCACTATTAAACACAGCTGTAATTTCTGCTGTTGATTTTTCATGATGCACATTCAACAATGTTTAAGTGATGTCCATTCTTGATTTTTTTTTCTAACCACATTCTTTCCACAGAGTTGATGGATCATAACTGCCCTTCCATGTTTCAATAAAGTGTCGGAGGGTTTTTAACATCTAATTGCAGCAATTTTAGCCTCCTTAATTGCTTCCTTTGTTTGATGTAGAGCTACAATTTGACCCTTTTAAAATTGCAACTTCTTCCAGAAATCAGCATATTAATATTTTGACATTTATTCTATTTTTTCATCCAGTAACATGCAGACTAAGTGTGGCATTGCTTTCACCACATAAGATAACCAATTTTGGCTTAAAAAAAAACATATGCTTTATAGAGGTGCATAAAAGGGTGTGTAATCTGCACTTACATAGCACATCCAGTTCTGTTGGTGTGGAGTTGTGCTGTCCCAGCTGGTTGTGAGCAGTGCAGTAGTACAGTCCTCTGTGCTGGGAGCTGATGTCGCTGATGCTGTAATTCTGGCCTGTTGTCAGCAGTGTGTCTGCAGCTGCTCTCTGCTTAAACCAGGAGTAGTTTTGAACAGGAGGGTTTGCATCACTACTACAGCTCAGAGTCACCGAATCCCCCTCCACTGTGTCTCCAGAGGAAAGAACCACTGCTCTGGTGTTTTTAGGGGAATCTGATTAGAAATGAAACACCTGAATCAGCTGGTGTGTGTTCAGGATCAGCATTTGATATAGATATACAGTAGTATAATTGGGGAGAGTAAAATCCACACTCACACACTGGAGGAGAGAGGAGACTGTCATGGCCTTCAACAGCACAGCTGTAACTGACCGCACCACTGACTGCAGCTACAGAGCAGGAGGCAGATTTACAGTCAGACACACGCTGTCCGTTCTTGTACCAGATGTAAGTGGGGTTGTTAGACAGAGTGCAGGTGGTGATACACCTCAGTGTCATGTACTGGTCTCTCCAGTCTGATACTGTAACCTTCAGATCTGCAACATAATAAACTGGGTTCATCGTTTTCATCAATTTCATCTCTGTAAATGTGAATAAATAAATTTATAACTGTGTAACATTACCTGAGACAGACAGAGAGACTCCAGGTTCACTGGTGTAATCACCGCCATCAGTGTAGAATCTGAATCTGTATGTTTGAGCGTCTCTCTCTGTCAGGTTAGTGATTCTCAGACTACAGTTATTCTGGGAGCTCTGTGTGTACTGCACTCTGCCCTGATACTCCTCATCCTCTCTCACATCCACAGACTCACCATCAGCCTGCTGTTTAATGAACCACAACACTTTTGTGACCTTGTAACGATCAGGGAAAGTGTAATAACTGTGTATGTCCACTGATGAGCCAATCAGAGACCAGATAGTCTGAGTGGAGTAAGTCACACTCCAGCAGTGCTTCTCATCAAGAACACCTGAAAGACAAAATGAGAACAGAAATCTAAATCTACTCATGAATCACTGCATTTGAGTTTATTGCAGTCTAACAGATAGCAGGTGAAACATGTACAATGTTGTGAAAACAAATTATAATCTATTGTTAATCTGAGATCAAAGAAAAAAAGTGGAAATGGTTCTGTACATTGTGAATAAATCCACACCGTCTTTAAGTATTTTTCTTTGTCATATCGTACAGCATGTTTGTAGAAACCGAGCTAATTTATTTGTGATTATTTACTTTTAAACCCAAAACGCAGATGTCAGAGCCGGTAATCCAAATGTGCAATAAATCCAAAACGATACACAAGGCGAGCAAGAAAACTAACAGGGTCGTGACCAAGAATAAGAAGAATTACTTGCAAGAACCCAGCGAGAATTCTGAGCGTGGATGTCACACAATAATCTGGTGAGGAGGTGAAGTTCCGGAGCGTTCTGAATAGATGGAATAATAAGAGTAAAGTGGTAGCAGGTGTGCTCAGTAGGGGTGGGTGTATCGATCCTTAATATCGATACTTTCGATATAGGGGTTGTATCGATAATGATCAATCCAAAAGTCAAAATATCGATATTAAGAGCTTATTAAGAGTTTATTACAGCGATATTGGCCCTGTATTTACTTGGTATCGGATCGATACAAAATTTTGCAATATCGCCCACTTCTAGTGCTCCGAGTAAAAGATGAGATGTGGACTGGAGCATGGAAGGGAAGGAGGAGCTTCATCGACATGCAGTTCATGGTGTAGACATGGCTTGGCGTGTTGTGGATTGTTTTTAAATCAGTTTCAAATGCCATCAGTAGATGTGTTTTCACTTCCTCAACACTGTTCCAACAATAACTGAGTATTGTATAAACCTGGCAACCCTACACCCCTGTGTTTTCTCACCCCGGACATTTTCAGACTCCGGGGCAATTAGCGTGTAATCAAAACACACAATAACATTCATATTCAACATTTAAATGTAATATTTATGTATTTATATATCAATATTTATTTTTAGGATTTATATTTAAAACAGAATGTAAAATAAATATTCGACAAACTATTTAAATGCATCACAGGAGCCTTAATATTTACAAAAATATATCAGACTTTGTACATTTGTTGCTGCATAAACAGAAGCTGGCAGTGAGATGATGACAGAGTGAGTGAAGTGTAAAGTGAGTTCTTACAGACAGCAGGAGAGCGAAGATCCTCATCTCCTCTTACAGCACAGGAGTAGCTGCCTGCATCCCCACTACTGACATCCAGATGCTCATTATTTCTGTCCTGCTCAGTCACACGCTTTCCGTTCTTGTACCAGATGTAAGTGGGGTTGTTAGACAGAGTGCAGGTGGTTTTACAGATCGTTTTTTTACTGTTAGCAGTCACGTGTGATAATGTAACCTTCAGATCTGCAATTAATCAACAGGGTTTGGTGTTATATTCAGTGTTGTCAGTGACTTTGTCGCTTGGTTTAATGATTTTTACCTGTAGGGAATTTTATTTAAAATAGTGATAAGCTGAAAATCTAGACACTTTTTGGACAGAATTTCCTCTAGAGGAGAGTCTCCATGACTGGCCATGAGGGGGCGCAATCTTACTCACAGGAGGTAAGAATGCTCCTCTCAGCTTCTGTAGCCAACAGCACTGACATAAATGAGCTGCATATGCACACACCAGAGCTCCCCATGACCAATCACACACCCCTGTTTGCTTAGGGAGATCCTAAAAGCAAGGCATTTAATTTTTTTTTACATAACACAATACCAAATAAAATATAAATTTACAATAATGTTAAATTTAATTTATAAATTACTACTTCTATTTTCTCTGAGAGTCATAACGCAATCAATATGCAAATTAGCGCATGACATCATTTAACGGTGTGTGTGCGTGTGTGTGTGTATTACCCGTAACAGTCAGATGAACTCCAGATGAGGCTGATATCCAGTCACGTCTCTGTGTTTTAAATCTAAAGTTATAAACTCCAGAGTCACTCACTCTCACATTCCTCACTGTCAGCTCACAGTCAGACGTCACTGTGCTTACAGACACTCGTCCTGAGTATTGTGGATCTGTGCTCAGGTCTTGTGGTTCTCCTTCAGAGCTCTGGACTCGATACCACTCTCTCTGTGTGACACTGGAGTGATCAGGTGTTGTAAATGTACAGGGGATTTTTACTGTAGATCCAGTAACAGCACAGAGACTCTGAGAGGAGAGAGTTACACTGTGCTGAGCCTCAACTCCTGGAACACACACACACACACACACACACACACACACACACACACACACACACACACACACACACACACACAGGAAGCACGAATTTAAATTAAACACAATGCAATCATGCACTGATCAGTGAGAGTGTAATCTCAGTTTTAAACACTGCTGCTGCTGTCCTTTAAATGATTTGTGAAAATGACAATAAAAATAGGACTTTTTAGTGCTTTACTGAATTTTAAGTTTCTACTTCACACCATCTGGATCCTTCATCGCTCAGTGGTTTCTCTCGTCCTTGTCAGGGATAACCCCTAGAGGGCGCCAAAGCGCCCTGTGACTTTTTGTTGTAGTTTTGGTTTGACTTCAGTTCCCATTATGCACCTCAGTCAGGTGACGTGGGCGCTCACCTGAACTGAGTTGGTCATTAGTTTTATTATATATAGTTTGGTTTCTTTGAGTTTCTGTAAGTTTATTTCATGTCTCCCAGTGTCCTTATATGTGTTTTGGTTTGTTTTATAATTAAAGTATATTTGTTGGTTTAATTTCCCTGTTTATTATTAATAAAAACATCGTTCCTTTAAAACCTGGACCTCTGCATTTATGCCCCGTACCCACAAACCTGACAGAATGCAAGACCCCTACAGAGGCATAGCAGAGGAGCCCCCCCCCGGGAGATTCTTTTGCAGGGGGGCAATGATGTTTGAGGCTTGGGGAGCCGACGCGCAGAGCAGGAGGAGAACCAAGCGGCGTAGCGGAAAGCGGAGAAGGAAACCTGGCAGGAAAGAGCAGGAGGAACTGAGACGGCAGCGTGACTGGGATGGCTGCCGGCAGGCGATACGGCGCACGCCGTTCAGAGGTGGCGCAGCTCGGGGTGACATAAGTCCGACCGGAGGGCAGAGACCGGGAGGTCCAGATTCGGCGGTGACCAGGGTGGAGGGACACCCCACAGCGTGCGGCTACAAGAAACAGCGTGTAGGCAGTATGTGCAGCCCCCCAGCTAGCAGGGAGCAGCGTATGACAGCGTATGGAGCAAAATGGCGAGCGCATGCGTAACCTTCGAGCTTCCTTCGCCGAGCTGCGGCGTCGAGGACGGTGAGCTTCCTCCGCCAAGCTGCTGCGTAGAGGACGCCGAGCTTCCTCCGCCGAGCTGCTGCGTCGAGGACGACGAGCTTCCTCCGCCGAGCTGCTGCGTCGAGGACGACGAGCTTCCTCCGCCGAGCTGCTGCGTCGAGGACGACGAGCTTCCTCCGCCGAGCTGCTGCGTAGAGGACGACGAGCTTCCTCCGCCGAGCTGCTGCGTAGAGGACGACGAGCTTCCTCCGCCGAGCTGCTGCGTAGAGGACGACGAGCTTCCTCCGCCGAGCTGCTGCGTAGAGGACGACGAGCTTCCTCCGCCGAGCTGCTGCGTAGAGGACGACGAGCTTCCTCCGCTGCCGCCGTCATGCGCCTTTGAGGACAGTGAGCCTCCTTTTCCTCCGCCGCCGCCGTCATGCGCCGCCGAGGACAGCGAGCCTCCTCTTCCTCCACCGCCACCGTCATGCGCCGAGGAGGAGAACGAACTTCCTCTTCCTCCGTCGCCGCCGTCTTGCAGTGAGAAGGACAGCGAGTTTCCTCCGCCACCGCCGTCATGCAGCGCCAAGGAGAACGAGCTTCCTCTTCCGCCGCCGACGCCGCCGTCATGCGCCTTTAAGGAGAACAAGCTTCCTCTACCTCCGCCGCCGTCATGCGCCGAGGAGGAGAACGAACTTCCTCGTCCTCCGTCGCCGCCGTCTTGCAGCGAGGAGGACAGCGAGTTTCCTCCGCCACCGCCATCATGCAGCGCCGAGGAGAACGAGCTTCCTCTTCATCCGCCGCCCTGCAACAAAGACGACGGCGAGCATCTTCTGCCTTCGCCGCCCGGCTTCAACGAGGACGGGGGCATCAGGCCGTTGGGCCCACCGGACATAAGAGCCAGCCTCTGGGAGAGGGGCAGACATTGGACCCTGGGGGGGATGCCCTGGACCTCCAGTCGCGCCCCAGGAGTTGCACCTTTAGGGGGGGGCTTATGTCAGGGATAATGACGTGGGCGCTCATCTGAACCGAGTTGATCATTAGTTTCATTATAAAAAGAGTGTTTTGAGTTTAGTTATTTGTCTAGCATTTGTTACATTAATTCTAGTGTATGTTGTCCTGTATGATTCATGTTTTTGTTTATCTTACATCAAAGTATTCTGTTTGCTTTTGTTCCCTGGCTTTTCATTAAAAACATCATTCTTTGAAAAACCTTTATGCCTCGCAGCCACCCTTTTGTGACAGTCCTAGGCTGATCTCTTTCTTTTCTCCATTCTTTAAGATAAGTCAAATGTTATTAAAGTTACTCAGTCTCACTCTCTCCAAAAGTCTGCCCAGCTTCGCCAGCATCAGAAAGAATAATTGACCAATATGGCCCCAGCAGCTTTGGGTCAGTTGAAATCAGCAGTTGAAAAACAGGCATTCTCTTGTTGGCACACACCAGCAGAATATACGGCTGGTCAATCAGACTCTGAAATCAATGGCTGAAACTCTCACTGCTCTCATGTCTCAGGTTCAACTTTATCCCAGTTTCAGCTACATGGCCACTTCGAGACCTCCACCTGCCCACTGCTCAGACTCGGGATGGTGAACCTGGAACCTAGTGGTCTTTTATTTTCCAATGCCCACTGCATGCACCCTGATTGACTCTGGAGCTGAATAGAACTTGATCTGCACTGCCACCACCAAGAATCTGAAAATCTCTTCCCAGCCTGCTTTTTGGGACAGATACATCACCCATACAAATTGTGAGTGGTGTGCATCACTCAACATCATAGTTTATCATAAATAAACGAGATGACTGTATCGAAATCCTCAAACCCAAACACACGATAGCATGACTTTCTCCAAAAAAAAAAGTACCAAAAAAAAAGTAGGATACTCAACCTTACAAAAATTCAATTTCTTTGTATTAATGAGTTAGACAGAGAGTTCTCCCGTACAGAAAGACAGACAGACATGTACGTGGGCGTCAACCCGAAGTAATAATATCACTGATTACACTAAAGTTCATCAGCTTATTTTTAGCTTTAACTATTCCTACAAACTCTTACTAGTCAACGACTGGTCATGGTATTAACGCTAGTATTACATATATTATTCATCATGTCTAGTAAATACGTGGGCTCTTTATTTTTTATAGCTTTTTTTTTTTTTGCCAACCATCTTGTTTGTTTGTGGATTGAATACCCAGTTAGTTTCTTTGTATACTTGGCTATTAAACTTGATGCACATGTGAGCTCATTATATTTCATTTTCTTATGTTGTTGGTGGTTTGTCGTATATTTCTCATACACATGGTATCATACATACACTAAATCATCATAATGGTACAAATATGAAAATTATTAATACATGCTGTGTGAGCTTATTCACTACTCACACAAACTGTCCACACACACAAGAAGCACAAACTAAAATTAAACACATAAAGCAACGACTCTTGCATTGACCAACAAGAGCATATTCACAGTTTTAACCGCTGCTGCTGCTGCTGTTCTCCAATGACGTGTGAAAATGACAACTAAAAAACTTACTTTGAAACAGTTCATAAACTTCTGATTTACAGAATTAACAGTACAGATAAACTTGAATGAAAAAAGAGTGCTAGATATTAATATATTATCTTCTACATTTAAAACATAAAATAATTATTTGATATACAGTACACATTTACCCAGAAAATCTGTAATAATTTATCTTTCTTCTTTATCTACTGTATAACGCTTCTCAACTACTTGAACTGTTACAGTAGTGACACAACAGCACATAAAAACAGTAGAAAGAGCTGAAATATGTGAAAAGTTTACCTGTCAGTAACATGAGGATTGCTGCTACTGTAATATTTCTCCACATTCTGTAAAACACGGTGACATCAGCCTTCAGACAGCTGACACTTGAAGATCCACCACGTGTAGAGTTTAGACCAAAAATATCCTTATAAATACAAAATAAATCGATCTTACTCATCCAGTGAACATTAACTGCATTAATCAGTCTGTTCCTCCTTCACTCGTACTGCACTTGTAAGCAGTTATGAGCTTCTACAAGACACTAGCAGTAAAGATAGAGAAGTAGAGTAGTGCACTTACACAACATTGGGTTATCACACCTCTCTATTTTAGCTTATTTTCTTTACACACCCAGACATACAGACGTGTGATTAACTGACCTTTCTTATGCCATCCTCATCTCTATAGAGCTCTTGCTGTCACATGATTGAGGATCTAAACATCTGCCATTTTGTCGGGCAGTCAAGTCTGTCACAGATAACACCTCCAAGCCAGATAATGATGAATCACTTTCAAAATTGCATACAATGTTCATTTAGTAAAATGTTCAAGCAGAATATCAGCACAGCTAAAAATATAGCAAATGCTAACTGAATAACATGAGAAGATTAAAGTGCCACTGCCACATCATTTAGTAGTTACCATGAAATAAATGTAAATGCCGGTGTACATGTGTCATGGGTCTAGCTGGTGGTGCTGGCTAGACCCGGCTGATGATGTGGTTGCCGTGGGCATGAAGGTAGGCATGAAGGCAGAGGGGTGTGCAAACAGAAATAGTCCTTTTATTAACAAAACTCAAAACAGACAAAAACAAACAAAGGAACCAAAACCACAAACGTAAACTAAAACTAGGGCTCAGGAAAAACACAGGGACGGCGCGCTAACCCAGGGAACGGCGCACTAACACAGGGACAAGAACTAGACACAGGGAACCAGGAGCTGACATGGGAACTAGGAACTGACACAGGGAACCAGGAGCTGACACAGGGATCTGACAGAGAACTGGGGATGAGGAAACATGGAGCTGAAGCTAACTAAGACACATAGGGGAACTAGAGATGAGACAGGGCTAGACAGGAGAGACAGGGCTAGACATGGGACAGAACACAGACTAGAGACAGGACCAGGAGCACAGAGACTAGAGACAGGACCAGGAGCACAGAGACTAGAGACAGGACCAGGAGCACAGAGACTAGAGACAGGACCAGGAGCACAGAGACTAGAGACAGGACCAGGAGCACAGAGATTAGAGATGGGACTGGACTGGCTGGGTTAGTGGTTAGTTGGGTTAGTAGCTACATGGAATGCTGGGGACACTGGATGCTGACCTAACCAGGTTAGTATCTAATGGGGTTAGTGGCTAACCGGGTTAGTACTGACCTAATGGTGGGGAACTGAATACAAAAGGCAAGGCACACATGAGGCTATTCCAAACTAGGGGCTAACCCTGCTAGCAATCAAGGCCTATTAGCGGCTAACCCTACTAGCGGCTAGACCCTCATGTGGCTACACAAAACTTAAACAGACAAAGACCTAGACTGGAAGACAAACACTGGGAAGACACAGAACGGCCTAACTAAACATGAAACAGGACAACTCCATGAATCCATCAACACAAGGAACATAAGGAGAACAAACAGTAGAGCCCTCTAGAAAAACAATGGTAAAACAATATAACTAAAATATAAACTTAAACAAACAAAAAGGAATGCCCACATAATGGTAGTTACAAAAACAAACATACCAAACAAACACAGACAAACAATGCTCGACCCAGTTTCCCAGAACAAACTGCTATTTATAGAAACTTTAATGAGGCACCTCAGTCCAGGTGAGCACTCATCACCTGACTGAGGTGCCTTCTGGGAAACTGAGTCAACCAACAAGAACTACACAAGACAGACAGACATGAACAGTGACCTCTAGTGGAGGTTCCTAACAACATGGTTCTGGTGTTTCAGCATTGTTGAGTGCTCATATGCTCCTGTGTCTCTCTCAATTCAGAAGAAATTGGAGGCAAGGCTTAGATAAACTCTATTTTTCAGCATTTTTAAAAACATACAGACACACTCATGCCTGCAGACACACAGACACACACAGCTCTTTGCTGCTCAGCACTCAGCTACCGATTCTCTGCAAGCTCCACATTACATTTATTTAAAAAAGTTAACAAACAGTAGTATTGACTCATATCAGATCAGATAGAGTGTCCCTCGGGTTCTGAGACATATGGGTTAAACTGATTTTATTTACATCATCCGAGTTTTCATCAGAGTTCACAACTTCACTAAGAATCACAGGGGTTAGAGTGAAGTTGTGAAACGTATGGATTGAAACTTCTGGAAATACTGGCTCGCATCTTTTGCGTGTTTTTTTTTTTTGTGGATATTGAGAGTCTGTTAATTTGCTAAATTTATCGACCCAAACTTGTGGGTTTACTGAATCTGATTCTCTGTGTTTTGTAGATATTAAGACTTTTTATGTTTTGAAATTATCAGTCTGGGTCTGTCATCTACAGGCTTTGATCCTTTTTAGTGTTTTCCTGGATTTTAAGTTTTCTACTTCACACTTCCATCTGGATCTTCCATAACTCTTTCACTCTTCCTAGGGTCCCGAACTACTTTTGGCTCACTTTTGACAAGAAAAAGTATGTGTACGTTTTGGAATTTCATGTTTTTTTTGATTGGCATAAAATGCCATCTTCATCAAGTCCAGGGTATTGAAAAATATAATGTTTTAAAAACAAAATTGTTTTGTCTTTCACGTCTTTATCAAACACTCATTCAACATTCAAAATGGTAATAGAAAACATAAGACTTGAACCCATGGACACGCACACACCTGGTCACAGTGTTCTAGTAAACAGTACATGCACGCACAAATGTTGATTATACGAGTGAGAGACGTGCAAAAAGACCAAGTAGGGGAGACGATTACCCACAATTCCGAAGTGCATGAGAGAGAAAAATCATTGGCTCAGTTGTGAACTCGACATCAAAACAAGAAGCGCATGCGTGCTACATGATACTTGACTCGTAAACCAAAACTTGCTCATTTTTCAAATTAAAATTTATTTAAAAAATTTGCTCATCTTGTGAAACGCTCACAAACCGGTTACTCGCAATCCGAGGTTCCACTGTAGTTCCCTCTTAGTTGCATCAGTGAACAGAACATTTGCTCTTTCACAAACTTCAGGCATGGAGCAAAGTTCTTTTTAGTAATCAGCAGCGTCCTTTGTGGTGTCCTGCCATGGACACACTGCTTGTTCAATGTTTAACATACTGTAGACTCATGCAGATGTTAGCCAGTTCCACTGATGCCTTTAAATCTTTGGCTGTCATTCAGTTGGCTGTTTCTTTGTCTCATTGCTTTGCTCTCATTTTGACTGGGCAGCCACGTTGTGTAAATTTGAGTCCTAAAGTGTCTCCTTTTCCTTAACTGTAGACTGGTGAATTTCTAAAGTCGTTGAAATCACTTTGTAACTTTTTACCAGATTTATGTAAATCAACCATTTTTGATCACAGATACTCTGAAGGCTCTTTTTGGTGAGACATGGTTCACATTAGCATACTGTTCTTGTCCAGAGCAAACTCAAAAAGTTTGAGTGAGTGTGATCAGTCACAGTAACTCTAGTCCACACCTCCAAACTCATTTTCTTAACAAGACTCCAGGTATGTAACACCTGACTCTTATAAGCTGTTTTGAGGTCAATAACTCAAGGATTCAGAAACTTTTTTCCACTAGCACTTTGAGATTTTTATGGTTGTTCTCAATAAAGACATGAAAGATCAGAATTGTTTTGTGTTATTATTTTAAGCACATTATATTTGTCAATACTTTTGCCTTAGATGGAGATTTTATGATAAATGCAGAAAACAATGAAATCCCAAAAGGTTCACATAATTTTTCTTGCCAGTGTAACTGCTAACACAAACTGTACATACACACAAGAGGCACAAACTAAAATTTTAAAGGCACAAGACGGGGAACACACTGGACAGGGTGCAAATCAATTGCAGGACACATACTATACATACTCACACTCACACACCAGTTAGCCTAATCTGCAGGTCTTTGGAAACTCCATGCACACAGAGACATTAACTCACACCTCTCTATTTCAGCTTCTTTCCTCTACAAGCAAACAGACAGACAGACGTGTGATTACCACCACTTTCTTACTCCATCCTCACCTCTATAAGCTATGTTGTTGATCAGAGCTGATATCAGAGTTTCCTTCTGGTTCTGAGACATGTGGGTTAAACTGATATTCTGATCTGGGTTTCGCCAGAGTGTTCACAGCTTTACTAAAGACCACAGGGGTTAGAGGGAAGTCTACCCTGAACTCTTGGAATGGTTATGGATCATGCTAATCTTTTAAGTCGTCTTATGTCCCAGCTCACTTTAGGTGGAGTAATGTCCTGAGCTGAACATATTGCTGAGATAAATGCTAGAAGGTTGGCAGTCTAAAACAGGAAGAAAAGTCTCAAGAATCTCTATAAGGTTCTTACAAGAGGAACTCGAGCTCAGGAACTCGAGCTTGCTAGAGCTCTACCTCTTCCTGGAACTGCAGTGACTGATGTAGAAATAAAAACAGTCCATCAGCATGTACGTGCAACAACTCAAACAGAGACAGTTAGTGATTTCATTCGCACCTTGAATGTGCTTTCGAGTTGTCTGATGGTTACATGATTACACAGCTCTGAAGAAGATGTGAAATGTTTGTATTGCCACAAATAGTTTGTAACAATTTTTGTGTTAAGATTTACTTTTTGTTTTTTTGTGTGTAAAGAAAGACTTTATACTGTAATTGCCAAAATTATGCCACTAGAGGGATTAAGCACCAAAGTGAGCGCTAGTTTCAAATGTAGCCGTCAGGCCTCTGTTTCTCGGACAGAAAGAGAACAGCCTGATTAAATGCAAACAACTAACGTCTCCTGTCTGAAACAGGTTAGTAGCGTGTTTAATTCACTCACAATGTCTTCCATGTGATGTTTAAAGCCTGTCTTATGTAATTCTAGTGAAGTTAGAAAGATACAAACGGAGTTGAAAAGTTTAAAGCAGTTTACACTGAAGTTCGTTGCCTTTTGAAGTGAAGTGTTGCTAACTCCTGGGGTGAACACAAGGCAATGGTGCCCTTATTTACAGAATTTATTTCTCAATCCTGGACATTTGTAAAAATATGTTTTAATATTTGAAATAGGTATTCCTGTTTAGTTAAGTCTTCTGTGAGACAAATATTGTTTGTTCCCTGTTTAGTGTAGTTTTAAATGTCAGAACTACAAACAAGAACTACAACTCCCAACAGCAGCACTCTGTCTCACCTGAGTACTAGCACACCTGAAACTAATCACAGGACACAGATAAAAGGAACTCTCATACTTCGAGTCCTTGTGAAGTATATGCTCCCTGTGAACTTGTTCCAGTGTCGTTATCAAGCCTTTTGAATTTTGATTTTCGATCTTGTTTCTGTTCCAACGTTTATGAGTTTAGCCTTTCCCTATTCATGCCTGTTTGCAAATCACCTGACCCTTGCCTGTTTTTTGGATTTACGAGTTGGATTCTCCGTATCTGATTTGATTGTCGTGTTGTGCAAGCTCAGAGTTCACAAGTCATCTCATCTGCATTTGCGTCCCCCGTGTCAGGTACATAATATTAAAGGTAATTAATTCATTAATTTATTTAGATTTGTAAATAGTAAGAGTACCAAGTGTTATTTTGTACAGTATGTTGTTGTTAGTGTGTAAAAAATGTGATTAAGTGATTAAAGGACTGCATTTGACCAGTAACAGAATTACTGATGCAGTAATTAATGAAAGCTAATATAATAGACAGTGAAAGTGAGTCATATCGCTCTTGCTCTTGTGAAGTATTGTTAATGAACAGAATTAAACTGTATCTGTTATGTACAGTATATTAATCTGTGAGACTGAAATCACAATTTGTTAATAGTAAAATGTTAAATCAAGTTATTATAAAAGTGTCATGCACATGTAACACGACCGGCACTAGGACCCAGAAGTAATACGGTCGGGTTTCAGGAAGCATAAAAGTAATCAAGATGGCGCTTCACATTGCTCAGTCATTGAGTTCGCCCATGCCTTTGCTGACGCTACGCCGACTATTCTGTGAGTACTCACCAATTCGGGTTGCTTCTTTGATTGAGTGTGTGTTGCTATAACGCGGGTTTTTGTGTAGATCCTTGCTCTTTGTGTAAGAGAGTTCTTAAACTAATCGCGTGGTTATCCTGCCTACGGCAGGAGAATGCGACCCTCCGCGGGGTGGCTGCTCAGTCGGCTGTTGCCACGCCCATCGCAGCGGCTGCGACGCCGCCCACCCCCCTTCTGATGTGTTTATAGTTCTCCCGGATAAGTGGGATGGCACAGATGGGAAATGCAGTGTTTTTCTAACCGAGTTGGATCTTGTGTTTGAGTTCAATTCCACCAGATAGTCCATAGGCCGACTGCGCGTTGCGCTTCTCGTCTCGTTGCTATCCGGGCAGGCAGCTGAGTGGGCCACAGCGGTTCTCCGATCAGATTCAGATACTGCTTATTCATATGGAGAATTCACTCGTCAACTAAAGCTCACATTCAAACATCCTGCTGCTGAGGTGGAGACCAACATGAAATTGTATCATCTGCGGCAGGGAGGGTCGTCCGTGAGCCGATACACAGTAGATTTCCGCACTCTCGGCGTACAGACCACCTGGGGAAACGACGCCCTCCGGACGACCTACTACGAGGGACTGGCTTCACGTGTTAAGGATGTACTCGCCGGACGGGAGCTTCCGACCATGCTGGAGGGACTAATCCAACTCGCCCTCCGGATTGACCAGCGCCTGCTCTCCCGTCCGAGGCCAGGCCCCCGGACCCTGCCGCCCATCACACCGTCTTTCTCACTCCACGCCCTGACCACCAGCCTTCAACACCACCACCACCATGGCACCTGTTGGATCTCCACCTCCCGCCGTGGTTGACACAGGAGCCGGAGAACCCATGCAATTAGGACGCACCTCCTTGAACACTGCAGAGCGAGAACGACGCTTCAGGGAGGGACTCTGCGCCTATTGTGGGTCGGCGGCGCATCATAGAGCCATATGCCATCTTCGCTCCCTCCATCTCTCCGCCACCACACCCAGCGTCTCTCGCCTCATGGTTCAGGTACACCTCCAGTTTGGTCACACACGGGTCAGAAGTACCGCGTTCATCGATTCTGGTGCTGCAGGTAACTTCATTGACTCTTCTTATGCCAAGGAACTGGGGGTGGAAGTCGAGGCGTTATCCCAGCCGGTTCGGATCACCTCTGTAGATGGTCGGCCCCTCTCCTCCAGTCCCATTTTCACAAAGTTGGACCTCCGGAGCGCCTACAACTCCGGTGCGCATCAGAGAGGGTGATGAGTGGAAGATGGCCTTCATGACACCTACTGGACATTATGAGAGCCTGGTCATTCCATTTGGACTTTACAATGCACCTGCAGTTTTTCAACAGTTCATTAATGACGTCCTGATTTGGAAACGAGGGTCCGCCAGGCACAAGCCACGGAGACCGAACCGGCAGGTGTGCCACCTGGACGACTCTACGTCCCCCACGCCCTAAGAAGCGAGGTCCTCCAATGGGGTCAATCCACTCCGTTCTTCGACCACCCGGGCGTGGGGCGCACCCAAACATTCAGACAGCGCGCCTTTTGGTGGCCCACAATGACAAAGGACATCAAAGAGTTCGCCCAGGCGTGCCCAGTGTGCGCCCGTGCGAAAAACACCAACCGACCAACAGCCGGGGAGCTCCAACCGCTCCCCATCCCCCGTCGGCCCTGGGTGCACATTGCCCTCGACTTCATCACGGGCCTGCCGGTCGCCGAGGGAAAAAACACCATTCTGACCATCGTAGATCGGTTCTCCAAAGTTGTGCATCTGGTGGCCCTCCCCGGACTCCCGTCAGCTAAAAGGACAGCCGAGCTGATTTTAGAACACGTAGTCCGTCTGCATGGGTTCCCCAAGGACATCGTCTCGGACAGGGGGCCTCAGTTCACGGCACGGTTCTGGAAGGCCTTCTGCCGTCTGATCAATTCCACCTGCAGTTTGTCATCTGGATACCATCCTCAAACTAATGGTCAGACGGAACGGACCAACCAACAACTGGAGCGCTACCTGAGGTGCTTCGTCGCCGATCGTCAGCGCTCCTGGGCCCACTATCTAATTTGGGCAGAACTTTCACATAATCTCCATGTCACCTCTGCCACCAACCTAAGCCCATTTGAGATATGCCACGGTTTCCAGCCTCCAATGTTCGAACACCAAGAACCCGAGGTCGATGTACCATCGGCCCAACAGTTGGTCCGAAGGTGTCAACGGCTATGGAGTCAAGCCAACACTGCCATTCACCGTGCCAACCACCGCTACACCGCGCAACATCGCCGTCGACACCCTCCGGGACGGTTGTACAATGTAGGTGACAAAGTATGGCTGTCTACGAGAAACCTGCACCTCCATACAGAATCCAAGAAGCTATCACCCAGGTTCATTGGTCCATACCGCATCACCCTCCGTATCAATCCTGTCACCTACCGGTTCCAGCTGCCTGCGGCGCTTTGGATCCATCCGGAATTCCACACCTCCCAGCTCAAACCCTTCATCACTTCACCAATGGTGAGTACTCACCAATTCGGGTTGCTTCTTTGATTGAGTGTGTGTTGCTAGAACGCAGGTTTATTTGTGTAGATCCTTGCTCTTTGTGTAAGAGAGTTCTTAAACGAATCGCGTGGTTATCCTGCCTACTCGCGCTGCTTCCACGTTTGGGTTTACCATCCACACTACACGGGCTAACTGCTAAGGCTTTTCTGTTCATCCCTTGGTTGCTCGTTACAAAAAGAGAAAAATCTGTAAAAAAAAAAAAAAAAAAAAGCAAAATCTAAATAGAAGAATAAAATGAGAATCTTGCTGTTTAATAAAGACAGAGAACAGCCTGATTAAACACAAACACTCACGTCTCCTGTCTCTACTTTCTCCTGTCTGAAACAGGAAACAATCTGTCCACAGGTCACTGCTGTTTGAGGTCTGTAACACTTGTGTAGCTGGATGATCTGGTGCTTCATTAGTTGTTGTTATTTGTTGCTGGATGGGTAAATGATGACGCCTTATTTAAAACCGTCACTTCACTTTGTGTTTCATTTTCGTTGTCATACTCTTGTTTTGGAGGATTTCCTGTTCACCTTGTTTAGTGCCTGGGGCATGATTTAAGACACTAGTCAATGTGTTAGGTGGTGGTGTTATAAAGGTCAGGAGAACTATTCCTACTAATCCACACTTACGTAGAGCGCACTTGCTTTCTCTGCGCACCCAACATCTGCTTTTACCTCAGGTATGAACGCTCCTCGTGATTTTGTCTTTATGCTCATGGGCCACGGCACTTATTATAATCTGATGTAGATTCTCTCTAGACTCTTTTGGTTTTGCTTTTAAACATCATTGCCTTACTGGTGTTGGTAAATTGCTTGTTTCCTGTTTTTAGTACGATTGGTAGCAGAGATAATGAATGAATGTTGGCTTTAGGTACTTCCTGGCTGTAAAGACGATTTCTAGTTGACCTTGTTGTATGTAATTTCTACTTGGTCCATGACTGTTTGTTCTCTATGATGTGCAAATTTTACACATTAACTTAATCTTAAGTGTTGTTCTTTCTCTCTCTTTTTTTCTCCCTTATGCGTGTGTTTGTGTGCGTCTGCATGTGTATTACCAACTAATGTTTGTGTTCCTCTTTTACAGATCTGTGGGCCAGAGGCTGCAGTAGTGTGGCCTGCTTGGTGATGGTTTCCCTTTTTGTGTGTGTGTCACCTGTTGTTTCATACAGTGAAGTGTTTGTGAGTGGTTCACATGTGATTGGAGGTATTCACTGCCACATTTTAGTCCAAAAATCCACCAGTAACTTTAGTTCGTAATTCATTTGTGTGGATTCGAGTAATTTAATTTAATTGTATAGTAGTGTATTGTATATTTCATATTGCATAGTTTCAACTACTACTGAAATTGTATGACTTGTTTATAAGTTATATATTTATTGAATTGCCAGTTATTGTATTTGTGAAGAGGGGTCGGTGGAGTTAAGTACTCCTAGTCTGAGTTCCTTTATCTCACAACATATAGGTTTGTGAAATTAAAAAAAATAAATAAATGGTAAATTCTTTTGCAATTTGAAAAGTTTAACTTTAAAAACAGCTGATAGCAGTGGTCAGTGTTGGAATGTTATAGTAGTTTTTATAACATGAATGCTTTACTGCTTAAAACCAGGTGTGCACAGATTCACAGTTTATTCTGAGAAAATGGGAGCACTCACGATGAGTCCAGCAGTGTTGCTGATCTAAGAAAAGTAAATGTTAATGCAAAAAAAAAAAAAAGATCGTTGTGTTGATGTGGTTAATCAGCCATTTACAAGACAATACTGATGCACTAACACTTAATGGTCCACAGGTGAGTGTGTTTGTAGAGGGAGAGGTCTTCTGTAAGAGATGATAAAGAAAGCCTTAAAAACAGGATGCACTTTGCATCCTGTCTAGAATAGATAGCACTGGTGGATGCAATTGGTTTTATATATATATATATATATATATATATATATTTTTTTTTTTTTTTTTAATTGTCAGATTGTTTAAAAGCATTTCTTTCACTGCACTTAACTTTATAACATTCTTACAGGAGTTTATATTTAATTTATATCCTAAATAAGTTGCATTTAGTCCTCCTTATTCTTTTGACTAAATAAAACTCCTCTTGTGGTGACATTCCTGTAACCATCCAAATAAATTCTTTTAAATTGGTTTATACAGTGTTTTGTCTTGTGGAAAAAAAAAAAAGAAATACAGTATGGGTAAAAATAAGTTGAACTGTACAAAGTCCACAGATTGTTTGTATTCTGGTTTTGTAAATGTGAACTTTCCACATTTCATTTACAGATTGTATTCCTTAGTTTTTTTTCTAGTTATGTTAAAAGCATACCTTATTTTATTCTTCTACTTTATACACTGGGTCTTAATGGTGACGCGACACTGCTGCTCACACACATACTGCTTCTGTTAAATGAAGCCTGACATATTTTATCAGGTTTCATTTGTTGTATTAGATTTCTTATAGTGTTTATCCGTGCTACTTGAGTTTAAGGGTTAAATAAAATATCTCTCGCTGTCACCTCTCAGTAACTTTTCAAACCAGTTTGCTTAGAGAACTTCCATCAACAAAATTCCACCATTCGGTACACCAGGCACCAGCGCAGGCGTCACTTCCTCCATGCATCCCATGGTGACATAAGCTCCTGTGATACCGGTCACTGCTGCCATGTAAATTTCACACTACGGACATTAAAATTGAATATTTATTGAAACAAAACTAGGGTTAGGGTATAACGTATTAAGTAAGTTTATAAAGTAATTTATTAATAAATCATTGATTAATTATGATAATTGATTAAAGATGTACAGAGATTTATTTTTTACTGATTACTTGCCTATATAATACTAAGGATTTCCTGATTAAATTAAAATATATATATTTTTTGTCATTTTCATGTGTCATCCTTGATAATATACATATACTGTATAAATCCTTTTTCAATCCTTTGAACTGAACATTTTTACTCCCTACGGTTTGGCTATGGCTATGGCTGACCACCCTGTGAAGTATACTTCACAGGGTGGTCAGCCATAGTACTTCAGGCCGTTTGGAATGCACCTATTGTATATTCCTGTCAGTGGCATATAAGACTCACTTTGTCGGACTAAAGAACAAATCCAACTTACGAACCTGCTCCTGGAATGGTACTTCTTTGTAACTAGTGGACTACCTGTATTGTATTATCACTGTTATCAGCAGATTTCTTTAAATAAACATTTTCTTCTATACTGTTTTTGGGCCTGCAGCTTCTATCCGCGGGTAACTTTTGTCATACTCCTTGCATTCTTTCACCTATTTTAAATATATCAAGAGGACCGAGCTGTAGCTAACAGCCAACACTGATTCCAGTCTCTGTGTACTTTAACACAAACCAACACGTGACATATTACAGATGATTTTAATGTGTTCTTGAGAAAGAATACATAGAATTTCAGTGGGCGTGTTTACTGTGAAATCTAGACACGCCCTTCTTGCAGTAGAAGGCAGGGGTATCCTGAAAGGCTCACGACGCTTGGCTGCCAGATACTCACCATTTGTGCATAAACTGCATGGTTCAGGCTGTTGAGTGGCTGCCACTGTCAACCTTGGATGATTTCATGTGCTTTTAGACCATAAATTGGTTATTACATTTCAAGTGTTGCACCCTGCATCTGTGTCCGCCTCATTGAGCAACATGACAGATGAACAGTCCTACCATGTCGCAGCAGGGACTCCCCTCCCAGAGGATGACACACCATGGCAGGAGTATCTCCAAGCCAGATAATGATGAATCACTTTCAAAATTGCATACAATGTTCATTTAGTAAAATGTTCAAGCAGAATATCAGCACAGCTAAAAATATAGCAAATGCTAACTGAATAACATGAGAAGATTAAAGTGCCGCTGCCACATCATTTAGTAGTTACCATGAAATAAATGTAAATGCCAGGTGTACATGATTCTGGTGTTTCAGCATTGTTGAGTGCTCATATGCAGAAGAAATTGGAGGCAAGGCTTAGATAAACTCTATTTTTCAGCATTTTTAAAAACATAGACACACTCATGCCTGCAGACACACAGACACACACAGCTCTTTGCTGCTCAGCACTCAGCTACCGATTCTCTGCAAGCTCCACATTACATTTATTTAAAAAAGTTAACAAACAGTAGTATTGACTCATATCAGATCAAATAGAGTGTCCCTCGGGTTCTGAGACATATGGGTTGATTTTATTTACATCATCTGAGTTTTCACCAGAGTTCACAGCTTCACTAAGGATCACAGGGGTTAGAGTGAAGTTGTGAAACGTATGGATTGAAACTTCTGGAAATACTGGCTCTTTTTTATTTGTGGATATTGAGAGTCTGTTAATTTGCTGAATTTATCGACCCAAACTTGTGGGTTTACTGACTCTGATTCTCTGTGTTTTGTAGATATTAAGACTTTTTATGTTTTGAAATTATCAGTCTGGGTCTGTGATCTACAGGCTTTGATCCTTTTTAGTGTTTTCCTGGATTTTAAGTTTTCTACTTCACACTTCCATCTGGATCTTCCATAACTCTTTCACTCTTCCTAGGGTCCCGAACTACTTTTGGCTCACTTTTGACAAGAAAAAGTATGTGTACGTTTTGGAATTTCATGGTTTTTTTTGATTGGCATAAAATGCCATCTTCAAGTCCAGGGTATTGAAAAATATAATGTTTTAAAAACAAAATTGTTTTGTCTTTCACGTCTTTATCAAACACTCATTCAACATTCAAAATGGTAATAGAAAACATAAGACTTGAACCCATGGACACGCACACACCTGGTCACAGTGTTATAGTAAGCAGTACATGCACGCACGAATGTTGATTATACGAGTGAGAGACGTGCAAAAAGACCAAGTAGGGGAGACGATTACCCACAATTCCGAAGTGCATGAGAGAGAAAAATCATTGGCTCAGTTGTGAACTCGACTTCAAAACAAGAAGCGCATGCGTGCTACATGATACTTGACTCGTAAACCAAAACTTGCTCATTTTTCAAATTAAAATTTATTTAAAAAATTTGCTCGTCTTGTGAAACGCTCACAAACCGGTTACTCGCAATCTGAGGTTCCACTGTAGTTCCCTCTTAGTTGCATCAGTGAACAGAACATTTGCTCTTTCACAAACTTCAGGCATGGAGCAAAGTTCTTTTTAGTAATCAGCAGCGTCCTTTGTGGTGTCCTGCCATGGACACACTGCTTGTTCAATGTTTAACATACTGTAGACTCATGCTGATGTTAGCCAGTTCCACTGATGCCTTTAAATCTTTGGCTGTCATTCAGTTGGCTGTTTCTTTGTCTCATTGCTGTGCTCTCATTTTGACTGGGCAGCCACGTTGTGTATATTTGAGTCCTAAAGTGTCTCCTTTTGCTTAACTGTAGACTGGTGAATTTCTAAAGTCTTTGAAATCACTTTGTAACTTTTTACCAGATTTATGTAAATCAACCATTTTTGATCACAGATACTCTGAAGGCTCTTTTTGGTGAGACATGGTTCACATTAGCATACTGTTCTTGTCCAGAGCAAACTCAAAAAGTTTGAGTGAGTGTGATCAGTCACAGTAACTCTAGTCCACACCTCCAAACTCATTTTCTTAAGACTCCAGGTATGTAACACCTGACTCTTATAAGCTGTTTTGAGGTCAATAACTCAAGGATTCAGAAACTTTTTTCCACTAGCACTTTGAGATTTTTATGGTTGTTCTCAATAAAGACATGAAAGATCAGAATTGTTTTGTGTTATTATTTTAAGCACATTATATTTGTCAATACTTTTGCCTTAGATGGAGATTTTATGATAAATGCAGAAAACAATGAAATCCCAAAAGGTTCACATAATTTTTCTTGCCAGTGTAACTGCTAACACAAACTGTACATACACACAAGAGGCACAAACTAAAATTTTAAAGGCACAAGACGGGGAACACACTGGACAGGGTGCAAATCAATCGCAGGACACATACTATACATACTCACACTCACACACCAGTTAGCCTAATCTGCAGGTCTTTGGAAACTCCATACACACAGAGACATTAACTCACACCTCTCTATTTCAGCTTCTTTCCTCTACAAGCAAACAGACAGACAGACGTGTGATTACCACCACTTTCTTACTCCATCCTCACCTCTATAAGCTATGTTGTTGATCAGAGCTGATATCAGAGTTTCCTTCCTCCCAGAGGTTCTGAGACATGTGGGTTAAACTGATATTTTATCTGGGTTTCGCCAGAGTGTTCACAGCTTTACTAAAGACCACAGGGGTTAGAGGGAAGTCTACCCTGAACTCTTGGAATGGTTATGGATCATGCTAATCTTTTAAGTCGTCTTATGTCCCAGCTCACTTTAGGTGGAGTAATGTCCTGAGCTGAACATATTGCTGAGATAAATGCTAGAAGGTTGGCAGTCTAAAACAGGAAGAAAAGTCTCAAGAATCTCTATAAGGTTCTTACAAGAGGAACTCGAGCTCAGGAACTCGAGCTTGCTAGAGCTCTACCTCTTCCTGGAACTGCAGTGACTGATGTAGAAATAAAAACAGTCCATCAGCATGTACGTGCAACAACTCAAACAGAGACAGTTAGTGATTTCATTCGCACCTTGAATGTGCTTTCGAGTTGTCTGATGGTTACATGATTACACAGCTCTGAAGAAGATGTGAAATGTTTGTATTGCCACAAATAGTTTGTAACAATTTTTGTGTTAAGATTTACTTTTTGTTTTTTTGTGTGTAAAGAAAGACTTTATACTGTAATTGCCAAAATTATGCCACTAGAGGGATTAAGCACCAAAGTGAGCGCTAGTTTCAAATGTAGCCGTCAGGCCTCTGTTTCTCGGACAGAAAGAGAACAGCCTGATTAAATGCAAACAACTAACGTCTCCTGTCTGAAACAGGTTAGTAGCATGTTTAATTAACTCACAATGTCTTCCATGTGATGTTTAAAGCCTGTCTGATGTAATTTTAGTGAAGTTAGAAAGATACAAATGGAGTTGAGCAGTTTAAAGCAGTTTACACTGAAGTTTGTTGGCTTTTGAAGTGAAGTGTTGCTAATTCCTGGGGTGAACACAAGGCAATGGTGGCCTTATTTACAGAATTTATTTCTCAATCCTGGACATTTGTAAAAATATGTTTTAATATTTGAAATAGGTATTCCTGTTTAGTTAAGTCTTCTGTGAGACAAATATTGTTTGTTCCCTGTTTAGTGTAGTTTTAAATGTCAGAACTACAAACAAGAACTACAACTCCCAACAGCAGCACTCTGTCTCACCTGAGTACTAGCACACCTGAAACTAATCACAGGACACAGATAAAAGGAACTCTCATACTTCGAGTCCTTGTGAAGTATATGCTCCCTGTGAACTTGTTCCAGTGTCGTTATCAAGCCTTTTGAATTTTGATTTTCGATCTTGTTTCTGTTCCAACGTTTATGAGTTTAGCCTTTCCCTATTCATGCCTGTTTGCAAATCACCTGACCCTTGCCTGTTTTTTGGATTTACGAGTTGGATTCTCCGTATCTGATTTGATTGTCGTGTTGTGCAAGCTCAGAGTTCACAAGTCATCTCATCTGCATTTGCGTCCCCCGTGTCAGGTACATAACATTAAAGGTAATTAATTCATTAATTTATTTAGATTTGTAAATAGTAAGAGTACCAAGTGTTATTTTGTACAGTATGTTGTTGTTAGTGTGTAAAAAATGTGATTAAGTGATTAAAGGACTGCATTTGACCAGTAACAGAATTACTGATGCAGTAATTAATGAAAGCTAATATAATAGACAGTGAAAGTGAGTCATATCGCTCTTGCTCTTGTGAAGTATTGTTAATGAACAGAATTAAACTGTATCTGTTATGTACAGTATATTAATCTGTGAGACTGAAATCACAATTTGTTAATAGTAAAATGTTAAATCAAGTTATTATAAAAGTGTCATGCACACTCGTAACAGGACCGGCACTAGGACCCGGAAGTAATACGGTCGGGTTTCAGGAAGCGTAAAAGTAATCAAGATGGCGCTTCAAATTGCTCAGTCATTGAGTTCGCCCATGCCTTTGCTGACGCTACGCCAACTATTCTGTGAGTACTCACCAATTCGGGTTGCTTCTTTGATTGAGTGTGTGTTGCTAGAACGCGGGTTTTTGTGTAGATCCTTGCTCTTTGTGTAAGAGAGTTCTTAAACTAATCGCGTGGTTATCCTGCCTACGGCAGGAGAATGCGACCCTCCGCGGGGTGGCTGCTCAGTCGGCTGTTGCCACGCCCATCGCAGCGGCTGCGACGCCGCCCACCCCCCTTCTGATGTGTTTATACTTCTCCCGGATAAGTGGGATGGCACAGATGGGAAATGCAGTGTTTTTCTAACCGAGTTGGATCTTGTGTTTGAGTTCAATTCCACCAGATACTCCATAGACCGACTGCGCGTTGCGCTTCTCGTCTCGTTGCTATCCGGGCAGGCAGCTGAGTGGGCCACAGCGGTTCTCTGATCAGATTCAGATACTGCTTATTCATATGGAGAATTCACCCGTCACCTAAAGCTCACATTCGAACATCCTGCTGCTGAGGTGGAGACCAACATGAAATTGTATCATCTGCGGCAGGGAGGGTCGTCCGTGAGCCGATACACAGTAGATTTCCGCACTCTCGCCGTTCAGACCACCTGGGGAGACGACGCCCTCCGGACGACCTACTACGAGGGACTGGCTTCACGTGTTAAGGATGTACTCGCCGGACGGGAGCTTCCGACCATGCTGGAGGGACTAATCCAACTCGCCCTCCGGATTGACCAGCGCCTGCTCTCCCGTCCGAGGCCAGGCCCCCGGACCCTGCCGCCCATCACGCCGTCTTTCTCACTCTACGCCCTGACCACCAGCCTTCAACACCACCACCATGGCACCCGTTGGATCTCCACCTCCCGCCGTGGTTGACACAGGAGCCGGGGAACCCATGCAATTAGGACGTGCCTCCTTGAACACTGCAGAGCGAGAACGACGCTTCAGGGAGGGACTAGAGCCATATGCCCTCTTCGCTCCCTCCATCTCTCCGCCACCACACCCAGCGTCTCTCGCCTCATGGTTCAGGTACACCTCCAGTTTGGTCACACACGGGTCAAAAGTACCGCGTTCATCGATTCTGGTGCTGCAGGTAACTTCATTGACTCTTCTTATGCCAAGGAACTGGGGGTGGAAGTCGAGGCGTTATCCCAGCCGGTTCGGATCACCTCTGTAGATGGTCGGCCCCTCTCCTCCAGTCCTATTTTCACAAAGTTGGACCTCCGGAGCGCCTACAACTCCGGTGCGCATCAGAGAGGGTGATGAGTGGAAGATGGCCTTCATCACACCTACTGGACATTATGAGAGCCTGGTCATTCCATTTGGACTTTGCAATGCACCTGCAGTTTTTCAACAGTTCATTAATGATGTCCTGAGAGAATTGCTAGGTAGATGGGTCTTCGTCTACCTGGACGATATTCTCATCTACTTCCGCTCCGTCAACGAACACATCCAGCATGTCAGAGTGGTACTTAAGAGATTGCTCGCCCATCAATTGTACTGTAAGTTGGAGAAGTGCGCTTTTCACAAGCGCTCCACCACGTTCCTGGGTCTTGTCATCTCGCCCCAGGGTGTGGCCATGGACCCGCAGAAGCTAGAAGTTGTGCGTCATTGGCCCCTACCCAAGACACTTAAGCAACTTCAAAGGTTTCTCGAGTTTGCGAATTTCTATCGTCGCTTTATCCGGGACTACAGTACAGTTGCAGCTCCCTTAACTGCCCTGACCCGACCATCTTCTCATCACTTTCACCTTAACTCTGCTGCCATCTCTGCATTTCATGAACTCTGCCACCAATTGACCACTGCTCCGATTCTCCTTCACCCTGATGCCACCAAACCATTCGTTGTGGAGGTGGATACTTCGGACGTGGGTGCCGGGGCGTCCAGATCAGAAGCTAAACCCTTGTAGCTTCTTCTCCAAAAAATTTGATCCCACTCAGCAGCGATACGGAGTAGGGGACCGCGAGCTGATGGCCATAAAGTGGGCTTTGGAGGAATGGCGACACTGGCTCCAGGGCGCCGGAGAGCCATTCATTGTCTGGACTGATCACCAAAATCTAATCACTATCCGGAGTTTGAAACAGCTTAATCCAAGACAGGCGCGGTGGGCACTGTTCTTTGAACAGTATAATTTCCATCTGTCTTACCGTCCGGGGTGGAAGAACACCAAAGCCGATGCCCTCTCCCAACAACATGAGGAAGACGCCCCCCCGGACGGACCCCGCGCCTGTTCTCCCACCATCCAAAATCATTGCAGCACTCTGTTGGGATTTGGAGATGAGGGTCCGCCAGGCACAGGCCACGGAGACCGAACCGGCAGGTGTGCCACCTGGACGACTCTACGTCCCCCACGCCCTAAGAAGCGAGGTCCTCCAATGGGGTCAATCCACTCCGTTCTTCGACCACCCGGGCGTGGGGCGTACCCAAACATTCAGACAGCGCGCCTTTTGGTGGCCCACAATGACAAAGGACATCAAAGAGTTCGTCCAGGCGTGCCCAGTGTGCGCCAGGGCGAAGAACACCAACCGACCAACAGCCGGGGAGCTCCAACCGCTCCCCATCCCCCGTCGGCCCTGGGTCCCTCGACTTCATCACGGGCCTGCCGGTCGCCGAGGGAAAAAACACCATTCTGACCATCGTAGATCGGTTCTCCAAAGTTGTGCATCTGGTGGCCCTCCCCGGACTCCCGTCAGCTAAAAGGACAGCCGAGCTGATTTTAGAACACGTAGTCCGTCTGCATGGGTTCCCCAAGGACATCGTCTCGGACAGGGGGCCTCAGTTCACGGCACGGTTCTGGAAGGCCTTCTGCCGTCTGATCAATTCCACCTGCAGTTTGTCATCTGGATACCATCCTCAAACTAATGGTCAGACGGAACGGACCAACCAACAACTGGAGCGCTACCTGAGGTGCTTCGTCGCCGATCGTCAGCGCTCCTGGGCCCACTATCTAATTTGGGCAGAACTTTCACATAATCTCCATGTCACCTCTGCCACCAACCTAAGCCCATTTGAGATATGCCACGGTTTCCAGCCTCCGATGTTCGAACACCAAGAACCCGAGGTCGATGTACCATCGGCCCAACAGTTGGTCCGAAGGTGTCAACGGCTATGGAGTCAAGCCAACACTGCCATTCACCGTGCCAACCACCGCTACACCGCGCAACATCGCCGTCGACACCCTCCGGGACGGTTGTACAATGTAGGTGACAAAGTATGGCTGTCTACGAGAAACCTGCACCTCCATACAGAATCCAAGAAGCTATCACCCAGGTTCATTGGTCCATACTGCATCACCCTCCGTATCAATCCTGTCACCTACCGGTTCCAGCTGCCTGCGGCGCTTTGGATCCATCCGGAATTCCACACCTCCCAGCTCAAACCCTTCATCACTTCACCAATGGTGAGTACTCACCAATTCGGGTTGCTTCTTTGATTGAGTGTGTGTTGCTAGAACGCAGGTTTATTTGTGTAGATCCTTGCTCTTTGTGTAAGAGAGTTCTTAAACGAATCGCGTGGTTATCCTGCCTACTCGCGCTGCTTCCACGTTTGGGTTTACCATCCACACTACACGGGCTAACTGCTAAGGCTTTTCTGTTCATCCCTTGGTTGCTCGTTACAAAAAGAGAAAAATCTGTAAAAAAAAAAAAAAAAAAGCAAAATCTAAATAGAAGAATAAAATGAGAATCTTGCTGTTTAATAAAGACAGAGAACAGCCTGATTAAACACAAACACTCACGTCTCCTGTCTCTACTTTCTCCTGTCTGAAACAGGACACAATCTGTCCACAGGTCACTGCTGTTTGAGGTCTGTAACACTTGTGTAGCTGGATGATCTGGTGCTTCATTAGTTGTTGTTATTTGTTGCTGGATGGGTAAATGATGACGCCTTATTTAAAACCGTCACTTCACTTTGTGTTTCATTTTCGTTGTCATACTCTTGTTTTGGAGGATTTCCTGTTCACCTTGTTTAGTGCCTGGGGCATGATTTAAGACACTAGTCAATGTGTTAGGTGGTGGTGTTATAAAGGTCAGGAGAACTATTCCTACTAATCCACACTTACGTAGAGCGCACTTGCTTTCTCTGCGCACCCAACATCTGCTTTTACCTCAGGTATGAACGCTCCTTGTGATTTTGTCTTTATGCTCATGGGCCACGGCACTTATTATAATCTGATGTAGATTCTCTCTAGACTCTTTTGGTTTTGCTTTTAAACATCATTGCCTTACTGGTGTTGGTAAGTTGCTTGTTTCCTGTTTTTAGTACGATTGGTAGCAGAGATAATGAATGAATGTTGGCTTTAGGTACTTCCTGGCTGTAAAGACGATTTCTAGTTGACCTTGTTGTATGTAATTTCTACTTGGTCCATGACTGTTTGTTCTCTATGATGTGCAAATTTTACACATTAACTTAATCTTAAGTGTTGTTCTTTCTCTCTCTTTTTTTCTCCCTTATGCGTGTGTTTGTGTGCGTCTGCATGTGTATTACCAACTAATGTTTGTGTTCCTCTTTTACAGATCTGTGGGCCAGAGGCTGCAGTAGTGTGGCCTGCTTGGTGATGGTTTCCCTTTTTGTGTGTGTGTCACCTGTTGTTTCATACAGTGAAGTGTTTGTGAGTGGTTCACATGTGATTGGAGGTATTCACTGCCACATTTTAGTCCAAAAATCCACCAGTAACTTTAGTTCGTAATTCATTTGTGTGGATTCGAGTAATTTAATTTAATTGTATAGTAGTGTATTGTATATTTCATATTGCATAGTTTCAACTACTACTGAAATTGTATGACTTTTATAAGTTATATATTTATTGAATTGCCAGTTATTGTATTTGTGAAGAGGGGTCGGTGGAGTTAAGTACTCCTAGTCTGAGTTCCTTTATCTCACAACATATAGGTTTGTGAAATAAAAAAAAATAAATAAATGGTAAATTCTTTTGCAATTTGAAAAGTTTAACTTTAAAAACAGCTGATAGCAGTGGTCAGTGTTGGAATGTTATAGTAGTTTTTATAACATGAATGCTTTACTGCTTAAAACCAGGTGTGCACAGATTCACAGTTTATTCTGAGAAAATGGGAGCACTCACAATGAGTCCAGCAGTGTTGCTGATCTAAGAAAAGTAAATGTTAATGCAAAAAAAAAAAAAGATCGTTGTGTTGATGTGGTTAATCAGCCATTTACAAGACAATACTGATGCACTAACACTTAATGGTCCACAGGTGAGTGTGTTTGTAGAGGGAGAGGTCTTCTGTAAGAGATGATAAAGAAAGCCTTAAAAACAGGATGCACTTTGCATCCTGTCTAGAATAGATAGCACTGGTGGATGCAATTGGTTATATATATATATATATATATATATATATATATATATATTTTTTTTTTTTTTTTTAATTGTCAGATTGTTTAAAAGCATTTCTTTCACTGCACTTAACTTTATAACATTCTTACAGGAGTTTATATTTAATTTATATCCTAAATAAGTTGCATTTAGTCCTCCTTATTCTTTTGACTAAATAAAACTCCTCTTGCGGTGACATTCCTGTAACCATCCAAATAAATTCTTTTAAATTGGTTTATACAGTGTTTTGTCTTGTGGAAAAAAAAAGAAATACAGTATGGGTAAAAATAAGTTGAACTGTACAAAGTCCACAGATTGTATTCTGGTTTTGTAAATATGAACTTTCCACATTTCATTTACAGATTGTATTCCTTAGTTTTTTTTCTAGTTATGTTATAAGCATACCTTATTTTATTCTTCTACTTTATACACTGGGTCTTAATGGTGACGCGACACTGCTGCTCACACACATACTGCTTCTGTTAAATGAAGCCTGACATATTTTATCAGGTTTCATTTGTTGTATTAGATTTCTTATAGTGTTTATCCATGCTACTTGAGTTTAAGGGTTAAATAAAATATCTCTCGCTGTCACCTCTCAGTAACTTTTCCAACCAGTTTGCTTAGAGAACTTCCATCAACAAAATTCCACCATTCGGTACACCAGGCACCAGCGCAGGCGTCACTTCCTCCATGCATCCCATGGTGACATAAGCTCCTGTGATACCTGTCACTGCTGCCATGTAAATTTCACACTACGGACATTAAAATTGAATATTTATTGAAACAAAACTAGGGTTAGGGTATAACGTATTAAGTAAGTTTATAAAGTAATTTATTAATAAATTATTGATTAATTATGATAATTGATTAAAGATGTACAGAGATTTATTTTTTACTGATTACTTGCCTATATAATACTAAGGATTTCCTGATTAAATTAAAATATATATACTTTTTGTCATTTTCATATGTCATCCTTGATAATATACATATACTGTATAAATCCTTTTTCAATCCTTTGAACTGAACATTTTTACTCCCTACCGTTTGGCTATGGCTATGGCTGACCACCCTGTGAAGTATACTTCACAGGGTGGTCAGCCATAGTACTTCAGGCCGTTTGGAATGCACCTATTGTATATTCCTGTCAATGGCATATAAGACTCACTTTGTCGGACTAAAGAACAAATCCAACTTACGAACCTGCTCCTGGAATGGTACTTGTTTGTAACTAGTGGACTACCTGTATTGTATTATCACTGTTATCAGCAGATTTCTTTAAATAAACATTTTCTTCTATACTGTTTTTGGGCCTGCAGCTTCAATCCGCAGGTAACTTTTGTCATACTCCTTGCATTCTTTCACCTATTTTAAATATATCAAGAGGACCGAGCTGTAGCTAACAGCCAACACTGATTCCAGTCTCTGTGTACTTTAACACAAACCAACACGTGACATTTTACAGATGATTTTAATGTGTTCTTGAGAACAAAGCGCCATCTCGTGGTGACACCCTGCAAAAGAATACATAGAATTTCAGTGGGCGTGTTTACTGTGAAATCTAGACACGCCCTTCTGGCAGTAGAAGGCAGGGGTGTCCTGAAAGGCTCACGACGCTTGGCTGCCAGATACTCACCATTTGTGCATAAACTGCATGGTTCAGGCTGTTGAGTGGCTGCCACTGTCAACCTTGGATGATTTCATGTGCTTTTAGACCATAAATTGGTTATTACATTTCAAGTGTTGCACCCTGCATCTGTGTCCGCCTCATTGAGCAACATGACAGATGAACAGACCTTCCATGTCGCAGCAGGGACTCCCCTCCCAGAGGATGACACACCATGGCAGGAGTATCTCCGTGGACAACAACGCAAGATCGACAGCCTGGCACAAGTTGTCAACGACCTTGCTTTCACCGTCAATCAGCTCATGTCAGCCCGAGCTCCATCCCCCCACCGACCCCTGACCCGCCCATAATACCCCCCCATCCCCAGATTCCGGCATGGCACTTGATGAAGTTATTGACCTAGCCATCAAACTAGATCAGCACCTCCGCGGCCAGCGACGGCATACATCATCTTGGCAGCCGGTGAAAAGATCAGAGGTCGGCCATAGCGACAGCCTCAACAAACGTCGACTGGAACTTCGCAAAGGGTCCCTCCCAGAGCCAATGGATGTAGGCACGTCCCATCTCTCGCCCAAAGAAAGGCAGTGGAGAATGACTGCTGGGTTGTGTCTGTACTGTTGGGGGAGAAGCATCACGTCAACAACTGTCCTCTATTACACGTAATGCAACACACACCACCTCGCACTCACCATCCTTTTTGTTGGAAGGCACAAATTTCATTTAATAATCACACCCTGGCCTCCGAGTGGCGCAGTGGTTAAAGCGCTCGCCCTATCATCCGGAGATCGCTAGTTCGAATCCCGGGTGGTGCTGTAACCTCTCGCAGCCAGAGGTCTAGAGAGAGCTGATTGGCCGAGCTCTCTCAGAGGGGAGGGATGAGAGGTACTTAGTGCTCCCACATTAATCACGGCTCTACAGCCAGTCAGGGGCGTCTGTGAGCTCGCGCAACGGAGGGAGCGGATAGCGCTGTCCTCCGAGTGTGTTACGCCGCCCCCAACGGTGCGTGAGCGAGCAGTTCGAAAAGATGCGGTCGGCTGGCGTCACGTGGTTCGGAGGAAACGCGTGATAGTCTTCGGCCCTCCCGGCTGAGTGGTAGTAGTAGCCTTAATGTGGGAGCCCCCTAGTGACGGGGAGGAATTGGACACGACTAAATTAGGGAGAAAATCGGGGAAAAAATCCAAAAAAAATAAAAATAAATAAATAATCACACCCTGTTTGTCCTCTTATAGATTCCGGGTCGGCTGGCAACTTCATCTCGTCCTCGGTCATTTCCTCGCTGCGAGCTCCTGTGTCGAAGCTTCCATACCTGATAACAGTAGAAGCACTGAATTGTCGGAAACTAGCACAATCACCTCTTGAAGTAATGTCAGCTCACCTACAGTTACCTTTTCCCGGTCATACTGAGGAACTGAAATTTTTTGTACTTCCTCAGTTATATCAGTCCATCGTGCAGGGTCTACCCTGGCTCCGCTCTCACAATCCCAATTTTGATTAAGCTAAGTCAGGCATATTATCCTGGTCCCCTAGATGCGCCACATTATGTATAACACCGGCATTGAAGGTCCAAGCCAAAAACATTGAGAGTCCAAGCGCCCAAGTCACAGTCACTGTACCATCTGAGTATGCGCGATTTAAAGATGTGTTTAATGTTAGGGCAGCTGCACGACTTCCCCCTCACCGTCCGCCTTGCTCATGCATTTATCCATTATCCGTGGAGGAAACCCGGTCCAAGTGGCAAGAAGAAATGTGTGTGTGAAGCTCTCCAGCAAGGTCTCATCAGCAGGTCCACGTCTCCCGCTTCGGCAGCTTTTTTTTTTTATTGAAGAAAAGGCAGGGGATTACGCCCCTGTATTGATTACCACAATCTCAATGCTGTGACCGTGAGATATAAGCACCCACTGCCCCTGGTACCGGCAGCCATCGACCAACTCGGAGGCGCTTCCATCTTCACTAAACTTGGTGGACTGCATTTAGCACTACATTGGGACAATGTACCAATGTACCAATATAACGTAACGTAAAAGCCACTACCAACTCCACCACCATCATCAAGTTTGCTGACGACACCGTCGTGGTCGGCCTGATCACTGACAATGATGAGACGGCCTACCTGAAGGAGATTGGAAATCTGGAGAACTGGTGTCAGACGAACAACCTCCTTCTCAACGTCAGCAAGACAAAGGAGTTGATAGTGGACTTCAGCACAAAGCAGAAGAGGAACTACCAGACCCCCGTCATCAACAAGAGCCCAGTGGAGAGAGTGGACAGCTTCCGTTACCTCGGTGTACACATCACGCAGGACCTGTCTTGGTCCTGTCACATCAACACCGTGGTGAAAAAGGCCCGACAGCGTCTCTACCACCTCAGACGCCTGAGAGACTTCAGACTGCCCTCCAGGGTGCTTAGGAACTTCTACTCCTGCACCATAGAGAGCATCCTGACGGGAAACATCACGTCCTGGTTCGGGAACAGCACCATGCAGGACAGACGAACTCTTCAGAGGGTGGTGCGATCAGCTGAGCGCATCATCCACACCGAGCTCCCTGACCTGCACTCGATCTACAGCAAGCGGTGCTGGACCAAGGCCAGGAAGATCATGAAGGACCTCAGTCACCCCAGCAATGGACTGTTCTCTCTGTTGAGGTCAGGGAAGCGATTCCGCTCCCTGAAGGCCAACACAGAGAGACTGAGGAGGAGCTTCTTCCCGCAGGCGATACGGTCTCTTAATCAGTACAACACACAGTACTGATCCATTTTGCACACCCACACATGCTTCTGCACTCACTCTGGACATTCAGGACATTTGCTCACTTGTCCTCACTGCACACCTGCTCACTCATGGGTAGTATGCACACAAGTCACTTAAATATGCACACAAGCCACTTTATCATTTAACATGTCACTTTACTGCATATTTGCATATTCAATATTTTTATTCCACTTGTGCAATTACAATTTTTTACTTACTTACATTTTATATTTTATATTCTTACATTTTACATTTTATAATCTATATTTTATATTTTATTTAATTTTATTCTCTTAGGTCAGGGCAGTTGCCTAAGCATTTCACTGCATATCGTACTGTGTAGGATTGTGTATGTGACAAATAAAAATTTGAATGAATTTGAATTTAATGGCTTATGGATTGGTAAACGCACCTGCGGTGTTTCAGGGGTTCATGAATGACGTGTTTCGGGATATGTTTAACCATTTTGTTATAGTATACTTGGATGATATCCTAGTATACTCAGTCATATACCGATCACGTCTGTCATGTAACCGCTGTCAGTCATCGCCTGCGCAAACACGGGCTCAAACAAGAAGGAGATTGCCTTCCTCGGCTATCACATTGGGCCACAGGGGGTCGGAATGGAGGTGACCAAGATCACGGCAGTGCAACAATGGCCGGAACCCAAGTCAGTCAAGGTGCTAGAGAGTTTTCTTGGGTTTGCCAATTTCTATCAGTGATTCATTTGGGGCTTCAGTCAAGTGGCACCATCACTCATCACTATTAGAAGGGAAGCTGAAATGCCTAAACGAGTTTTCCCCGGAAGCGCGTACAGCGTTTCTGCGTCTTACAACAGCATTTAACACTGAGCCCATTTTAAAACTACCAGTATAGTGAAGGTCGATGCGTCGGAAGTATGAATAGGAGCAGTGCTGTCACAACGCCAGAGCAATACACAAAACCTCCACCCTGGCACTTTTTTTCTCGTAAACGAACATCTGCCAAACGCAACTATGATATCAGTAACCGGGAACTGCTAGCAGTAAAGGATGCATTAAAGGCGTGGTGACACTGGCTGGAGGGAGCTAAACATCCGTTCACAGTGCTCACAGATCATCGGAATCTGGAGTACATCCAGCAAGGTAAAAGGCGAAATCCTCGCCAAGCCCGATGGACACTGTTCTTTAAGCAGTTCCAATTTAAAATCACGTATCACCCTGGTTCAAAGAATAAAAAAGCAGATGCATTGTCCCGGTATTATCTGACGCCAGAACAAATATCAAATCTGGAGCCCATTTTGCCCTCGTCGTTCCTGGTGGCTCCGGTCGTATGGGACCTCAAAACGGAGATAGCTCGAAAGGCGGGGTCCGATCCCCTGCCTAATAACTGTCCTCCGGATCGAGTGTACATTCCGGAATCACTTTGTGAGAAGGTAACCATAGATGCACATTCGAATTTATCAGCAGGTCATCCCGGTTTAACTCGCACATACCAGCTTCTGTAACAAAGGTTGTGGTGGCTTAGAATGCGGGAGACCGTAAGAACAGTGGTTTTGTCTTGTGCGGTATGTGCGACGACCAAAAGTCCTCATAACTTGCCCGCTGGACAATTAATGCCCCTACCAACACTGAACAGACCATGGTCACACATTGCTGTGGATTTTGTAATGGATCTGCTAGTGTCAAAAGGGTACACAACTTTGGTGGTAGTAGACCGATTTTCCAAGGGATGTCGTTTCATCCCATTTAGCTCTCTCCCATCAGCCCTCCAGGTGGCAACTGTTTTATTGCTATGGCATCCTGGAGGATATTGTTTCAGATCATGGTCCCCAATTTATCGTCAGAGTCTGGAAAGCTTTCTTTCAGAAATTGGGGACCACCGTTAGCCTCATATCAGGCTATCACCCTGAGTCTAATGGGCAGGTACAGCAGACTCAGAGCATACTGTAGTAATTGGCAACACGAATGGGTAGACCGTTGGAATATGCGCAAAATTCGCAAATATGCGCAAAATTCGTTATGTCACTCCGCAACGGGTCTGACGCGGTTTCAGTGTGTCGTCGGGCACCAGCCACCGCTCTGTCCCTGGAATGCCACTCCCACCGACGTACCCATAGTGGATCAGTGGTTTAAGAGAGCGGAAACAGTATGGGAGAATGCGCACACACAGATCTCCCAAGCAGTTTGTCGTTTCAAAAAATATGCTGATAGACGACGAAGGGAAAGTCCTCCACTCCAGGTAGGCGATCGGGTATGGCTCTCAACATGGGACCTTCACGTCAACTGCCCCTGTTGTAAGCTCACCTCCAGATACATTGGTACATTCCCTATCCTCGCTCAAATAAATCCTGTCTCATTTAAATTACAGCTCCCCAATCATATCCGTATTAACCCTGTCTTTCATGTTTCCGCTAGACGAAAGTGCAGCGGAGACTTCGCTCCCTGGGGCTGTGGAGATAGATGGCACCCCCGTGTTTAAAGTGAAGAAACTACTAGACTCTCTGAGAAGGGGTTCCCTCCAATATCTAGTGGATTGGGAAGGGCACGGTCCAGAGGAGCGAAGCTGGGTCCCGGCTCGAGACATGCTAAGCCAGGATCTCATAACTGATTTCCACCGAATGCGGCCGGATCTCCCTGCACCGCGACCTCCGGGCCGCCCCGCCCGCCGGCAATCCATCAGTTCGGCGGGTCCCGACTCCCTCTGGTAATGCAGAGAGTGCGCCCTCACCTCCCTCGGGAAGCTGGTCGTGGGGGGGGTACTTTCACACCTGTGCCATCTCAGTCCCGGGGGATAAGACTTGGCTCACGGGATTACTGAGCCACCTCTTTGTCTCCCCCTAATGTGTCTACATGTGTATTTTTCACTTTTGCACTTAATCAAGTTCACCTGTGTCTTCCTTATGCGTTTCCCTATTTATACCCAGCTGATCCCGTAGTCCTTTGTCTGTTCACTGTTGTTCTCCGCTGTGTTGCGTGTGCATGTACCATCAAGGGTTCGTTGTTTCTCCTTCCGGACTGAGCAGTGGCTGTAGAGCTGGTCGAGCGTCCTTTGTTGATGTTTTCCAGTAAAGGTCACGTTCAAGATTAAGACACTCTCACTCCCTTTGTGTTGCCGGTTCCAGCCAGTGGCTGTTCAATTCCAGGATTTTTTGAGTCAGCGTACTCACCTGCAGCTCCAGCCAGGAGCGTCTTGCCCTCGGTTTAGTTTTCTTTTGTTTTAGTTTGTTTTGACTTGTGTGTGTGAGAGTAACGAGAAAAGAAAAAATAAACAAGTGTTGCACCCTGCATCTGCATCCGCGTCATTGAGCAACATGACACAAGGCTTGTACTGCTGTTTAAAGATGCTCTATAAAATGAATACTATTATTATTATGACAAAAAAAGCTGAATTTTATTTACATATCTTTAAACTTTCTACTGTAATAGATCAGACTTAGTAAAATTCATGTTATTATTATTTATTATTACTATTAGGTTATTATTCCTGCCTTTATAATTAACCATCATTAACCAGCTTTTCATTGCAGATGTAAAACAAAAAACAAATATAATCAGAAAACAAATTTGTAAAAGGTTTAGACAAATAACAGAAAGATGAGAGCAGAACTGACTGAATTAATCAGTGATCATTTCCCCACTAAGTCCAGCATGAACAGAGATCAAGAGAGCGAAAAGAGGATGATCAGAAAATTATGATGGGTATAGTTTAAAATATAAAGCATTATCTTACACCAGTATGCACAGTATATACAGTATGTATGAGTTTATTATAGATCAAATGTTAAAAAAGACAACGGAGACACAAAAGGAGCTGTCTGACTAACAACTGAATGATATTTAATGAAGACAGAAATTAGTCCTTTGTGATGTCTTCATGCTGTTTAACTCTAACCGTGAACTCTAATCCTAAAACTCTAACCCTGAGCATCCTTCCCGTGCTGTTCATGATGCTGAAAGTAAACTCAACTGTTATCATTCTCCAGTTCTTTAGTACTTCTTCTGACAGAGTCGAGTCGGCACACTCTGAAAACAAAATAGTCACATTGTACACTATAATAAGCGCAACTTTGCACAAAGTTACAGGTTCTGAATATCTGAATGCATCACATCCCAAAAAACTTTTAATGTATAACAATTTGTTGGGGTGGGAAAATGTTTTTTTGTGAATATATTGATCATTCCCCTAACAAAGGGGTGGAGCAAACATATAAAAGCTTATAAAAAAAATAAATAAAAGGTTATAACAGCAGGCTTCTGTACCATTTCTCATGTTGAGGAGGACACTGACTTAAACTTAAAAATAAAAAAAAAACTTAAAAATGTAAAAATCTGCGTTGTTAAATTTATGTTGTGTTGTTAATTTGTGTCGTTGCATGTATGTAGCACCTTGGTCCTGGAGGAACGTTGTTTCGTTTCACTGTGTACTGAACTGTATATGGTTGAAATGACAATAAAAGCCTACTTGACTGATTATGAGGCAACATCTTTTCATGAGAACAAGACCCTCTGTGTTGACCCTCTTGTTCTGTTTCAACCACCAGCAAACACACTACATTCCAAAAATGTTAAATTAGTATGGTCTGACTAAAGTGTGACAAACCCACAGCAATATGGGATGTAATAGACAAGTGGGTTCAGTAATTATCCTTTGTGTCACGGGCGTCACTAGAGAGAAAACACGTAGATCCAGTAGCAGAGAGAGGCAGAGAGAATAATCAACCAAGAGACACTTACAGCCAGTAGAGGGCATCTCGGTCTGAGAGAACCAGGAAGTGTAGGGAGGCAGCACACAACTCCACGTTAGTGAGGTCAAAGCTTCCAGTGCACGTAATCCAATCTCGTAGACAAAAGTCGGAAGCCGAGTTCAAAACCACTAGATCCAATTAGTGCAAATCCAGAAGCAGTGTCAGACGTGGGCGAAGTTCAAAGCCGGTGATCCAATAGCAATAAATCCGGGGGCAGGCAGTATCGTAGTCAAAACGTGAGCGAGGTTCAAAGCCGGTAATCCAAATAGCAATAAATCCGTAACGCGAAAACAAGGACGAAAACAATAAACCAGGCGGGGTCGTAACCGATAAACTGTGGCAAAACAAACGCGAGAATAAAGGCATGAACGGCACAATAATCTGGCAATAACTGGGTGTCCTGCAGCACCTTAAATACACCTGACTGATTAATCCAAAGCGGCAGCAGGTGAACTTGAGCCGTGACTGATGCAGCAAAAAACAAGAGACGGCGCAGAGCTGGAACAGGAGTGCTTTAGACTGCTTGCGGAGGTGCTCATGTTGTGGGCGAGATCTGGCGTGTACCCTCCCCCCTATGAACGCCACTTGGCGTTCTAGAAGGAGCCTCCGGGTTGAGCCTATGGAACTCTCTAATCAGGGACTTGTCAAGAATAAACCTGGCAGGTATCCAACTTCTTACCCTTCCCACTCCACTAGGTATTGTAACTCACGTCCACGGCGGCGGGATCTGAGGAGATTACGGACCGTGAATGCTTCATCCCCATCGATGAGACGGGGGGGGAGGGGGGGTTGGGGACAGTGGACAGGAGACCAGACGTCGGATCTGAGACACTTAGAAGGTCGGGTTAATATGGCACATCGACAGGGGCAGGGAAAGCTTGACGGCGCAGGGGTTGATGATTCGGGAAATGGAGAAGGGTCCAATATACCTCGGAGACAATTTCCTTGACATGGTCCTTAGTGGTATGTCGCGTGTGGACAGCATTGCTCTTTGGCCTACGCGGTATGTGGGAGCTGCTGAGCAATGGCGGTTGGCCTTGTGTCGGAATGCATTTACCGAGCGCAGCAGTTGAGTGCGCGCCTGTTGCCAGGTTTTCTTACAGCAACGGACAAAAGCTTGGGCTGGTGGCACCGCAACTTCCTCCTCTTGCGCAGGAAACAGAGGCGGTTGATATCCCAGACAGCATTGGAAGGGAGACATACCAGTAGAAGATGTGGGGAGCGAGTTGTGGGCGTATTCTATCCATGGGAGAAATTTACTCCAAGAGGTTGAGTCCCGTGATGCCATACACCTTAGAGACTTCTCTAGTTCCTGGTTGATCCGTTCCGTCTGTCCATTGCTCTGGGAGTAGAAGCCAGAGGACAGGCTGGGGGTGGCACCAATGAGCTTACAGAAAACCTTCCAGAATTGTGGGGAAAATTGCGGGCCCCTGTCTGAGACAACATCTGATGGGAGACCATGGAGCCGGAAAACATGAGACACCAAGAGTTCAGCTGTTTCTTTAGTAGAAGGGAGTTTGGGGAGCGGGACAAAGTGAACGGCCTTAGAGAATCGATCCACCACTGTCATAATGCAAGTATTGCTGTCTGAGGGTGGTAATCCCGTGACAAAATCCAGAGAGATATGCGACCATGGGCGATGAGGGATGCGGACCGGTCTGAGAAGGCCCTCCGGGGGGGCGGTTCGTGGCCTTATTCCTAGAACAAGTATCGCATGAAGATACGAAACCTTTGACATCCTCCTTAACAGTTGGCCAGCAGAAACGTTGCTCAATGAAAGAAAGAGTGCGGGCTATGCCCAGGTGGCATGCCAACTTGGAGCTGTGGGCCCAGTCTAATACAGCGGAACGGAGAGGGCTTGGGACGAAGAGTTGGTTGGGGGGAACGTTACTTGGACCTGGCTCGCGTTCGAGCGCACATAGCACCAGGTTTTCTATTTCTAGGCGAGTATCAGCCACCAGACAATGTGGGGGAAGGATGGTTTCCTGATGGGGGGAATCCATAGGGGGAGAGAACTGTCGGGAAAGGGCGTCCGGCTTGGTGTTTTTAGAACCTGGGCGGTAAGATAATGTAAAGTTGAACCGGGAAAAGAACAAGGACCATCGTGCCTGACGAGAATTAAGTCGCTAGGCTGACCTTAAATACTCCAAGTTTCTATGGTCGGTCCAGACCAAGAATGGATGTTCCGCCCCCTCCAGCCAGTGTCTCCATTCTTCAAGTGCAAACTTGATGGCCAATAGCTCTCGGTCTCCGGTGCCATAATTGCATTCAGACGGCGAAAGTCGATGAGAGAGGAAAGAACAGGGGTGAAGTTTATTATCCTTGAAGGACCTTTGGGAAAGAATGGCTCCAACACCTGTTTCCGATGTGTCCACTTCGACCACAAACTGGAGGGACTGGTCAGGGAAGGTGAGGATAGGGTCAGAGGTGAAACGACCTTTGAGTTCCCTAAAAGCCTTGTCTGCCAGTGAATTCCATCGAAACTGCAATTTTGTGGATGTGAGAGCGGTGAGAGGTGCTACAACAGTGCTATAGTTTCTAATGAAGCGTCTGTAAAAGTTGGCGAAACCCAAAAAACGTTGAAGTTCCCGCCTTGAAGATGGTATCGGCCAATCTGTGACTGCCTTTACTTTATCTGGGTCCATCTGAATACCCAATGGTGATATGACAAACCCAAGGAAGGAAGTAGAATCACGATGAAACTCACATTTCTCAGCCTTGACATAGAGCTTGTTCTCCATGAGCCTTTGTAAAACCTGACGGACATGGGACCGGTGTTCCTTAAGTGTGCGGGAGAAGATCAAGATGTCATCGAGGTAGACAAATGCAAAAACGTTCAGGAAGTCTCTCAGTACGTCATTGATAAGAGTCTGGAAGACAGCTGGGGCATTGGTCAGCCCAAAGGTTACCACAAGGTATTCTTAGTGGCCCGTAGGTGTATTGAAAGCAGTCTTCCATTCGTCTCCGTCTCGTATCCTCACTAGGTGATAGGCGTTCCTAAGATCCAACTTGGTGAACATCCGTGCATCCTGAAGAAACGCGTCAAAGAGAGCTTGGTCATCCCAACCACATGAAGCCGCCAAGGTACGAAACTCTATGGCATAGTCGTGAACAGATCGGGATCGTTGGTGAAGAGTTAATATCTGGCCTGCAGCCAGGCATCCGGTGGTTGAGCGATCAAAAACTCCTCATTTCATCAGTGAAGGATTTATAAGTGAAGCACCAGGGTAATTGAGCATCCCACAAAGCTGTTCCCCATTCTCTCGCCCTACCGGAGAGGAGCGTGATGTACGCCACCTTAGCTCGTTCTGTAGGGAAGGACGAGAGAACATTGAGAGAGAAATGAACGGCATGTGTTAGGGTCGCCATCAGAAGTAGGCGGAACAGAAAGATGAGGCTCATGAGGCGGTGCGACTGCTGCTAAGGGACGAGGAGCCGGGGTGGGAGCTGTGGGGCTTTGCAGATGCTGAATTTGAGTAGCAAGAGATGTCAGGGTCTCAGTTACTGTTTTCAGCGTGCTAGTGACCTCCTGAATGTCGCCTTGATGTGACCCCAGGAGTGCTCCCTGACTTTCTAGTGCTGATCTCAAATGAGCAAACTCTGCTGGATCCATTATGGTCAGATTATACTGTGACGGGCATCACTAGAGAGAAAACACGTAGATCAAGTAGCAGAGAGAATCAACCAAGAGACACTTACAGCCAGTAGAGGGCGTCTCGGTCTGAGGGAACCAGGAAGTGTAGGGAGGCAGCACACAACTCCACGTTAGTGAGGTCAAAGCTTCCAGTGCACGTAATCCAATCTCGTAGACAAAAGTCGGAAGCTGAGTTCAAAACCAGTAGATCCAATGAGTGCAAATCCAGAAGCAGTGTCAGACGTGGGCGAAGTTCAAAGCCGGTGATCCAATAGCAGTAAATCCGGGGGCAGGAAGTATCGTAGTCAAAACGTGAACGAGGTTCAAAGCCGGTAATCCAAATAGCAATATATCCATAACGCGAAGACAAGGACGAAAACAATAAACCAGGCGGGGTCATAACCGATAAACTGTGGCAAAACAAATGCAAGAATAAAGGCATGAACGGCACAATAATCTGGCAATAAGTGGGTGTCCTGCAGCGCCTTAAATACACCTGACTGATTAATCCAAAGCGGCAGCAGGTGAGCTCGAGCCGTGACTGAGGCGGCAAAAAACAAGAGGCGGAGCTGGAACAGGAGTGCTTTAGACTGCTTGCGGAGGTGCTTATGTTGTGGGCGAGATCTGGCGTGTCGTGACACTTTGTTTACAATCCACACCTGACTATGTATGAAGGTATGGTTGCATTTTGTGGGCATTGTCGTTTCAGACAATATATGCCGAACAAAAAAGAGCCAAATACAGTATCAAAATACTACATACAAAATATTTTGGGAACAGTGAGATGAAAAAAAAAAAAATTAACTGAACGTCCCTCTGAGATAGAATCTTCAATGTTCGCTCTCACTAATAATTTTGATTTAAGTCAATCAGTGAGATTTTAAGGCTGATCTGCTGATCTGGGTGGGGTATTTTTTAATTTACAGGGTTATTTAAGTAGTCTATAAATATGCCTAAAAAGGTACCCAACACATGAACTTGCATAAGAATTTCAATTATGATAATTTTCTGTAGGTTTAAATTGATGGGGGCAAATTGACCCCGATGATACAAGATGTTAGTAAATTTAAAGGTAATAGGAGGGTTAAGTGAATCAGTTCAACAACAACTCTTCTCTGAACTACTCTTCCACTTTCTTACACTTCACCACAGATACAGAACAAATCCATAAAATCAGGATCAGTCTAAGATACAAGGCTGGAAATAAAATCGAAAGGCAAGATAAAATATAATCTCTGTAATGTTCTGGTAAAAGAGGCAGTGACGCTGGGCGGTGCTGACTTAATACTGCCTCCTCTACCTACACCACTGCTTAGGAGGACGTGTAATCTTGTAGATAAAAACAAATCATAGCTAGTCTTAAGTAACTACACCATCTAGTGTCAGTCTTAGGAAATGCATTTATTTATATCTGTCTGGTGAAGTAGATGTGCACACTTACCATCAGTGTGTCATAATCAGAGGACATGGCTGCAGGGTTCAGAGTTGTGCAAGTGTCATTGGCAGAGCTTTTAACATTCTAATGTGGAAATGAGAGTTTAAAGAAAGAAATACATTAAATTATATGCATGAAAACACAGCAGGACAGTGTACATACTGTAAGGGACTACCACTAGAGGTCGCTGTGTGCACGTTTGTTTTTGTTTTGTAGTTATTGTTAGTCGACTCAGTTTCCCAGAAGGCACCTTCGTCAGGTGATGCAGGTGCTCACCTGAACCAAGGTAGCTCAGGTGATTTGATTTGATTATGTTTTATTTTACTTAAGTTGATTTATAACGGGCCTCCGAGTGGCGCAGTGGTTAAAGCGCTCGCCCTATCATCCGGAGATCGCCAGTTCGAATCCCGGGTGGTGCTGTAACCTCTCGCAGCCGGAGGTCTAGAGAGAGCTGATTGGCCGAGCTCTCTCAGAGGGGAGGGATGAGAGGTACTTAGTGCTCCTACATTAATCACATCACATAATCTACATTAGTCAGGGGCGTCTGTGAGCTCGCGCAACGGAGGGAGCGGATAGCGCTGTCCTCCGAGTGTGAGCCCCCAACGTGCGAGCGCGAGCAAGCAGTTCGAAAAGATGCGGTCGGCTGGCGTCACGTGGTTCGAAGGAAATGCCTAAGCCTGCGCGTCATGCCTACAGGGTCTGAAATGCTTAATAGATCCTGACTGATCTTTAATGTAACTGTTAAATGTTTAATGTAACTGTTAAATGAGATTATGTATGCTTCAAAAAGACTGTGTGTATGTCCAGAGCCCATGTGTGCTCGTTTTTGTGAATTAAAGACTTTTATGTTTAAAAAACAACCCCTCTGTGCCTATGCCGCCCCAACGTGCGAGCGCGAGCAAGCAGTTCGAAAAGATGCGGTCGGCTGGCGTCACGTGGTTCGAAGGAAATGCCTAAGCCTGCGCGTCATGCCTACAGGGTCTGAAATGCTTAATAGATCCTGACTGATCTTTAATGTAACTGTTAAATGTTTAATGTAACTGTTAAATGAGATTATGTATGCTTCAAAAAGACTGTGTGTATGTCCAGAGCCCATGTGTGCTCGTTTTTGTGAATTAAAGACTTTTATGTTTAAAAAACAACCCCTCTGTGCCTATGCCGCCCCTTTATGCCCACAGCAATAACATCCGCCCGAACTGCTTGACATACCAATTTGTGACACATACCTGCAGTGTATCATAATCTGGAGACACAGTCATGAGGTTCAGTGCTGTATATGGTTTCATCTCCAGGTGGAGCGCTCTGAGAGAAATAAGGAGAAAATAACTACTATTTATGAATTTGAAAACGTTGACATTTTTCATATTTGAACATAATTTTCACCCACACGCACCTGTCCACTCTCATGAGTGCTTCTGTGGCCATTAACGGAATGTGACTTCCTTTTTTCCTAAAAGAAGGCATTTTGTTATTTGTAAATGATTATTTAACTGTAAATCATGTTTCAAACATACTGTGTTTACATTTTACATACCACATCCACAGAGATCCTGAGATGAGTGTTAATGCCAGAAGACACCCAGTCCCACTAGGATGAGCTTTAACACTGTTCTCCTCTGAACTTTTAGAAACTAATCATGAAACAAGGCTTAATTTGTGTTCATCCATTTTATATAACTTCATAAAAGTGTTACACTGCACTTACATAACACATCCAGGAGTGTTGCTGTGGAGTTGTGCTGTCCCAGCTGGTTGTGAGCAGTGCAGTAGTACAGTCCGCTGTGCTGGGAGCTGATGTTGTAATTCTGGCCTGTTGTCAGCAGTGTGTCTGCAGCTGCTCTCTGCTTAAAGCAGGAGTCTGAGGGTGTTTTGTGGCCCTGAAGAAGTTTTGACATGTCTTGACATTTGTATATTTTTCAGTTACTTATGAACATATAAATGTCTAAAGGCTAACTACACTGTTTTAGCACAAACTGGGCTACAGTAATATGTGAGCAGCATGTATGTACAAATGTGTACTTTGGAGAAAAAAAAAACAGTTATGCGTGATTATTGGAAACAACAAAAAAAAAAGATCACTGAAATAAGTTGACAAAACACATTCATAACATTTGTTTATATTTTTTGTGGTTACCTGGATCTTGTAGTCTAGAGTTTTTACTTCAAAATGATGTGATAATCATCTTGATCACTCATTCACAGAAAATAATATATTCATTTACATTTTCTAAGACACTTTTTGTTTTGGAAAGGCCGTATGCGAGGAGGCGTGAATGATCATGAATAATGCTCTACTTCACACCAGAGAAGACAAAGACCCGAATAATGAGCTGCATAAATACCCCTTTCAGTCAGGTATGTGACAGAGGGAAGTGCTACAAGAAAATAATTTGAGGACAAAAAACATTTCTTTGTTTGTAGTTTATTTAGAACAGTTCGAGATAAATAAAATGCGTAAAAACAGACATTAAGGGTAAAACTGCAACGACAACAGAACTAAATAAACTGAAAAAATAAATAAATTCGGTGAGAAAAGTGCTCCAAGATAAAAATAAATAAATAAATAACCAAACAACTGAAACAGACATTCAAAGCAAAATGGGTGTATGGTGTCTACATTCACACATCCCTGTGCCACTCTTGAAAGCAGTTCCTGTTCAACTGAAGACACAGGGGAACGTTACATGCCTGGCATCTCCAAGGTGTTTTTTGCCGCTTGCCATGGACTGCTTTGCAATGCACACACAACCTGCGACCTGCAGTGGCAGCATCTCTGGCGTCTGAGGTCAGCACAGCTACTGGAACTGGTACATGGTCAGTACTTGTCCATTTTGATGCTACTTCCTGTGAGACACCACAAAGCTCTTTGATGAGTTCTTCTATAAACTCTTTATGGGACAGGTTACCATATAGTTCTTTATGCACAATGAAAGCATTGGTGGCAGCAATGTCCAAGAAGTGTAAAAAATCTTCCTGTACCACTTCATTGTTTTGTGCTGTGCGGTGTAGTACTGTAACAGCTGATCAGACAGGTCAACGCCCTGGTTGTACGCAGTCACAGGTGCAGAACATGGAAATGTCTTTGTAGTCCATGTACCTTGTAATTTCACCCTCCTCTGCACAATATCTCCTGTATAAGCAGAATGGATGGTAGAACAAACATACTTGCGTCCCTTCGTAGTTGCCTTGGCAGCCTGAGTATTGGTGTTGTGGCAAAGAGTTGACACAGCGTTCTCTGAAAAAAACAGTTTGAAGAGACTCATGGGAGAATAGGAGTTAGCAGACGGCAAGTGAGGTCCAGGTTCCCGTGCGGGCAGGAATCGCAGCATCTGTGGAACCGTGTCGTCATCAGTCTGTGTTTTCCATGATTTTGTCTGCATCTTACCTGCTTGTTTGCCTCTGGTTTTTTTGGGGACAGGTGGCATTTTCATTTTCACTGTCACTATTTTGAGGAAAAAAAAAAAAAAAAACCATGAGCATGCTGGTAACACAATAAAAGAAACTAATGTACATCATCTTCATAGACACACATACATACACACACTATATATGTGCACTTACTCAGTATGATTCTCGATTGCCTTCAAAACTGAACGTCGCTTATGTGTCCCGAGACGAGGTGCTGGTGAAGGCAAGGGTGATGCAGACACATTCCTAAAAAGATTTGAAAAACGTTGTTAGCCTGTATTGTTCCAAGTAAACGAACAAAATTATACAGAGAGGCCCCAAAATGCATCCTGATATCTTTGGAGGAAACATAACACTACTCTGCTGACATAATTCAATCAAGTTTTAAAAAGAGCATAGATAACATCTGTCAGTGTGTATACACTTTTGTGCCCCTCTGTATGTGTTGATGGGCAATAGGCTGGACAAATATCTGTTGATGGGCCACAGACCATGTAGTGCATCTTAAACATTTACACCCGAGACATTAGCATGCTGCCATTCACCAGGCATGTTTTTCATACACATTCTAAACATTTACACCTGAGCAGATATTATCTGCTAAACTCAAGCTATTGTGAAGATTTACACCACAGAAAATATTCATAAACCTCTTAGCTGCATAAGGCATTATTTTAGCCAGCTGTAGCGAACATGCTTGTGCTAAATAACATTACTGATAGCAGTGTCATAAGCTAACCAAAACCAAGCCAAATAAATATCAGCAACAATAATCTAAAGCTATCCAAAACGAGGTTAAATACATTGGAACATTTACAAACATCTGTAAACTCCATAAGGCATTAGCTTAGCCACCTGAACTAACATGTTTGTGCTAAGCTACATAAAGCAGCACGTTAGCATGATTACCATGCTGACCTAAACCATGCACGTGACATTGAAAGACAAGGTTTCACATAAACTAACCGAGGTGAGGAAAAATATAATATTAGCTTTATATTATCAGAAAAAGAGTTACAAGACTAAATAACTTACCCATTGTCATAACAGCTTGTTTCAAAATCCTCTGCTGGATTTATTCTCTCTTCAAAATGCTCCCGTTCGTCGATGGAGTTGTAATCTTCTTCTGAGGAAAAGGTAAACTCCTCCCACTGTCCAGAACATTCTGAAGAGCTTCCTCTGCTGTGTAGCGCGTGCCATCTTCCAAACGCGCAGAAAACTCACTGAATCTGTGTGGAAACTCTATGTGTGTTCAAGCCGGGCTGTGCTTTTTCAAGCCGGTGTCCGGGGGGCGTGGCCTCGCCTGTAGATTACCCGGACTGTTTTCCGTGTGAATAGCGTGTGGGCGTGTCCTGCCTCAGGTCATTATCGGATAATGAAGTGAAACAGAAATTCTGTGCCTCTCCTTGGTTTCACACGGATTACATAAAATGAGAATGTTTGTTGAGAATGTTTGTGAGAACTTGCATCATTTAAAAGTAGACCCTTTAAGCTTTCTATAGATATATTTCCCAGGTCTGTGTGTGCAGTATTCGCGGAGTTTCAGTTCATTTTAACGACGTTTTTTCGCGGACACTGAGACGGCTGAAAGCGCACCCTGTTTATTTTCTTTATTTTACAAAAGCACAACGTTTTGTGGATATTGTGAGTGTTCATCAATAAAAGTAGACCCTTTACAGATTCAAATGATGTAATACACTTATGTGTAGGATAAAAAATGACAGAGCATTTTAAATTCTTTTCACGGTTACCAGAAAAAAATGCAAGTGGACCCGCCGGCGGGTCCGCCGACTGCTAAGGGTTTTAAACCAGGAGTAGGTGAGAACAGGAGGGTTTGCATCACTGCTACAGCTCAGAGTCACTGAATCCCCCTCTACTGGGTCTCCAGAGGAAAGAACCACTGCTCTGGTGTTTTTAGGGGAATCTGATTAGAAATAAAACAACTGAATCAGCTTGTGTGTGTTTAGGATCAGCATTTGATATAGATGTAGTACGACTCACACACTGGAGGAGAGAGGAGACTGTCATGGCCTTCAACAGCACAGCTGTAACTGATCGCACCACTGACTGCAGCTACAGAGCAGGAGGCAGATTTACAGTCAGACACACGCCGTCCGTTCTTGTACCAGATGTAAGTGGGGTTGTTAGACAGAGTGCAGGTGGTGATACAGCTCAGTGTCATGTACTGGTCTCTCCAGTCGGATAATGTAACCTTCAGATCTGCAACATAATAAACCGTGTTCGTTTTCATCAATTTCATCTCTGTAAATGTGAATAAATAAATTTATAACTGTGTAACATTACCTGAGACAGACAGAGAGACTCCAGGTTCACCGGTGTAATCACCGCCATCAGTGTAGAATCTGAATCTGTATGTTTGAGTGTCTCTCTCTGTCAAGTTAGTGATTCTCAGACTACAGTTATTCTGGGAGCTCTGTGTGTACTGCACTCGGCCCTGATACTCCTCATCCTCTCTCACATCCACAGGCTCACCATCAGCCTGCTCTTTAATGAACCACAACACTTTTATGACATTATAATGAGGGAAGTTGTAATAACTGTGTATGTCCACTGATGAGCCAATCAGAGAGCAGATAGTCTGGGTGGAGTAAGTCACACTCCAGCAGCTCTTCACATCAAAAACACCTGAAACACACAATGAGAATAGAAATCTAAATCTGCTCATGAATCACTGGATGTGAGTTTATTGCAGTCTAACAGATAGCAGGTGAAACATGTACAATGTTGTGAAAAATTATAATCTATTGTTAATCTGAGATCAAAGAAAAAAAAGTGGAAATGGTTCTGTTACACCTGTGCCACCTCAGACCCGGGGAATAAGATCTGGTTCTCCGGATTACTGAGTCGCCTCCTTGTCTCCCCCTAGTGTGTCTACGTGTGTATATGTTTCTCGTTAGCAATAAATTAAAAATCACCTGTGTCTCCCTAATGTGTCTCACTATTTAAACCAGTCGAACCCGTAGCACACTGTTCGCTCACCGTTGTGCACATTACTTATGCTCGGTGTCGCCCATGTTATTTGTATGTGTGTTTGTTTCTCCCCAGGACTGAGCAGTGTCTGCAGGGCAGGTGGTCTTTTCAGTACCCAAGGACCAAGGGCAAGGTCAAGGCTGAGAGGTTCTCAGCCCTCTCTCTTTTCTTTTCCAGTAAACAGTTATTTTTCTATCCTTTGTTTTCTTTCTGTTACCATGTATCCAAACCGCCTGCAGACTCAGCTGGGGAGTTATTCTGGTTTCGTTTTTTTGGTTTATTTGTTTTGTGTTATTTTGTTACGTGGATTTAAGTCTGCAGTATCCGAGAAAATAAAACATTTATCTTGTTCTCCCTGCATCTGAGTCCGCCTCCTTGTTACAGAGTCATGACAGATGAGCGAACCTTTCAGGACGCAGCAGGGACCCCCCTGCCCGAAGAGAACCCACCGATACACGAATATCTCCGGGGTCAACAAAGGGAAATTGACGCCCTGGCACGAGCCGTCCACAATCTGGCATTCAGTGTGACCTGGCTCATGACAGTGCGGTCTCCCTCTGCCGCTCCGCGTCAACGCTCCGCTTCTTCACCACCTCGCCCCGCCCCTCCGGAAAGGTACGATGGAAATCCGGAGGGTTGTAAGCGGTTTCTCCTGGCCTGTGAGCTGTACCTGATGGAGTATCCACACATGAGGGATCATCAGAAGATCAGCTTCGTCATCCAACAGCTCACAGGTGCAGCAATGGACTGGGCGACCGCAGTGTGGAGCGCAGGCGGAGATTACACGTCCAGGTACGAAAGTTTCATCGGGGCTCTTCGTGTTGTGTTTGACCACCCAGATCAAGGCAAGTCTGGAGAGCATCAGCTGCTGAGGCTGAGACAAGGAAACTCCACGGTGGCTGACTATGCCGTTAAGTTTCAGGTGCTAGCCGCGGAGAGTGGCTGGTGTGAGAAAAGCTTACTGGCCAGGTTCCGGGATGGACTCCAGCCGGAAGTACAGCTGGAACTCGCTTGCCGTGATACAGACTTGACACTGAACGAGTGTGTTAACCTGGCAGTCAAGCTAGACCAGCACCTCCGCGGCCAATGACGTCACACTCCAGCGAGAACCCAGGCGAAAGGGCAAGAACTCAGTCACCGCTACAGCCTCAGCAAGCCTCCGGTGGAACACCACGAAGGGGCCCCTCCTGAGCCCATGGACGTGAGCACCTCCCGCTTATCGGCGGCGGAAAGACGACGGAGATTGGCATCAGGGCTGTGTCTGTACTGTGGAGGAGAAACACATCTAGTGAACACTTGTCCATTGTTAAAAGTAACCACCTCGCACACAGTTGTCATATAATAATCACACCTTGTCTGTTTGCCCCCTAATAGATTCCGGGTCGGCTGAAAATTTCATTTCATCTTCTGTCCTTTCCTCACTGCGAGCTCCCGTGTCAAAGCTTCCATGCCCGATATCAGTTAAGGCTCTGGATGGTCGTAAATTAGAGCAATCCCCTATTGAACTAATGTCAGCCCCCTTACGGTTAACTTTTCCCGGTCACACACAGGAGTTAAAATTTTTTGTGCTCCCTCGGGTGGACCAGTCCGTCGTGCTGGGTCTACCCTGGCTCTACCCTGGCTCAGCTCCCACAATCCCAATTTTGATTGGGCAAACTCGCGCATCATTTCCTGGGCCCCTAGATGCAATAAATTATGTAAACCCTCGACAGTGACGGTCCAAACAACTAGTATTGAGAGTCCGAGCGCACAAGTGTCCCTTATGGTACCATCCGAGTACGTGAATTTCAAGGATGTATTTAGCGTTAGGGCAGCCGCACGATTTCCCCCTCACCGCCCGGTGACGTGGATTTAAGTCTGCAATATCCGAGAAAATAAAACATTTATCTTGTTCTCCTTGCATCCTCGTCCGCCTCCTTGTTACAGAGTCATGGCATCTGTACATTGTGAATAAATCTACACCGTGTTTAAGTATTTTTCTTTGCCATATCGTACAGCATTTTTGTAGAAACCAAGTTGATTTATTTGTGATTATTTACTTTTAAACCCGAAACGCGCATGTCCGAGCCAGTAATCCAAATGTGCAATAAATCCAAAATGATATGCAAGGCGAGGGAGAAAACAAACAGGGTCGTGACCAAGAATAAGAACAATTACTTGCAAGAACCCAGCGAGATTTCTGCACGTGTATGTCACACAATAATCTGGTGAGGAGGTGAAGGTTCCGGAGCGTCCTGAATAGATGGAATAATAAGAGTAAAGTGGTAGCAGGTGTGCTCAGTAGGGGTGGGTGTATCGATCCTTAATATTGATACATTCGATATAGGGGTTGTATCGAAAATGATCGATCCAAAAGTCAAAATATCGATATTAAGAGCTTAAGAGTTTATTACAGCGATATTGGCCCTGTATTTACTTGGCATCGGATTGATACAAAATAGTATCGCCGACTTCTAGTGCTCAGGGCGCTGACTGAGGCGGTAAAAGATGAGATGTGGACTGGAGCATGGAAGGGAAGGAGGAGCTTCATCGGCATGCGGTTCATGGTGTAGACATGGCTTGGCGGGTTGTGGATTGTTTTTAAATCAGTTTAAAATGCCATCAGTAGATGTGTTTTCACTTCCTCAACACTGTTCCAACAATAACTGAGTATTGTATAAACCTGGAAACCCTACATCACTGTTTTCTCACCCCGGACATTTTCAGACTCCGGGGCAATTAGCGTGTTATTACATTTAAATGTAATATTTATGTATTTATATATCAATATTTATTTTTAGGATTTATATTTAAAACAGAATGTAAAATAAATATTCGACAAACTATTTAAATGTATCATAGGAGCCTTAATATTTACAAAAATATAACAGAGATGGAATAGTATCAGACTTTTTTACATTTGTTGCTGCATAAACAGAAGCTGGCAGTGAGATGATGACAGAGTGAATGAAGTGTAAAGTGAGTTCTTACAGACAGCAGGAGAGCGAAGATCCTCATGTCCTCTTACAGCACAGGAGTAACTGCCTGCATCCCCACTACTGACATCCAGATAAACTTTGCCCTGCTGAGTAACACGCTGTCCGTTCTTGTACCAGATGTAAGTGGGGTTGTTAGACAGAGTGCAGGTGGTGGAACAGATCATTTTTTTTACTGTTAACAGTCACGTGTGATAATGTAACCTTCAGATCTGCAATTAATCAACAGAGTTTGGTGTTATACTCAGTGTTCTCAGTGACTTTGTTGCTTGCTTTAACGATTGGCCATGAGGGGGTGCAATCTTACTCACAGGAGGTAAGAATGCTCCTCTCAGCTTCTGCAGCCAACAGCACTGACATAAAGGAGCTGCGCATGTGCACACCAGAGCTCCCCATGACCAATCACACAGTCTGTTTGCTTAGGGAGATCCTAAAAGCACTGCATTTATTATTTTTTTTTACATAATACCAAATAAAATACAAATTTACAATAATGTTAAATATAATTTATAAATTACTACTTGTATTTTCTCTATGAGAGTCGTAACGCAATCAATATGCAAATTAGCGCATGACATCATTTAGCAACGTGTGTATGTGTGTATTACCTGTAACAGTCAGATGAACTCCAGATGAGTTTGATATTCAGTCACTTTTCTGTGTTTTAAATCTAAAGTTATAAACTCCAGAGTCACTCACTCTCACATTCCTCACTGTCAGCTCACAGTCAGACGTCACTGTGCTTACAGACACTCGTCCTGAGTATTGTGGGTCTGTGCTCAGGTCTTGTGGTTCTCCTTCAGAGCTCTGGACTCGATACCACTCTCTCTGTGTGACACTGGAGCGATCAGGTGTTGTAAATGTACAGGGGATTTTTACTGTAGATCCAGTAACAGCACAGAGACTCTGAGAGGAGAGAGTTACACTGTGCTGAGCCTCAACTCCTCGAACACACACACACACATAAATTAAACACGACGCAATCATGCACTGATCAGTGAGAGTGTAATATCAGTTTTAAACACTGCTGCTGCTGTCCTTCAATGATTTGTGAAAATGACAATAAAAATAGGACTTTTTAGTGCTTTACTGAATTTTCAGTTTCTACTTCACACCATCTGGATCCTTCATCGCTCAGTGGTTTCTCTCGTCCTAGGCTGATCTCACAAACTACATTTAGCTCACCGCCAGATCTTATTGCTGAGTCTTTCTTTTCTCCATTTTTTAAGTTACAGTAAGTCAAATGTTATTAAAGTTACTCAGTCTCACTCTCTCCAAAATTCTGCCCGGCTTCGCCAGCATCTGAAAGAATAATTGACCAACATGGCCCCAGCAGCTTTGGGTCAGTTGAAATCAGCAGTTGAAAAACAGGTGTTCTCTTGTTGGCACACACCAGCAGAATATTCAGCTGGTCAATCAGACCCTGAAATCAATGGCTGAAACTCTCATTGCTCTCATGTCTCAGGTTCAGTAGCTTCAGATAACTTCATCCGAGTTTCAGCTCTGGAGCTGAATTCAACTTCTGCACTGCCATCACCAAGAATCTGAAAATCTCTTCCCAGCCTGCTTTTTGGGACAGATATATCACCCATACAGTACATTACCTTCAAAGTGTGAGTGGTGTGCATCACTCAACACCATAGTTTATCGTAAATACACGAGATGACTGTATCCAAATTCTGCATCCAAATCCTCAAACTAAAACACACGATAGCATGACTTTCTCCAAAAAAAAAAAACAAAAAAAAAAGTAGGATACTTAACCTTACAAAAATTTCTTTGTATTAATGAGTTAGACAGAGAGTTCTGCCATACAGAAAGACAGACAGACATGTATGTGGGCGTCAACCCGAAGTAATAATATCACTAAAGTTCATCAGCTTATTTTTAGCTTTAACTATTCCTACAAACTCTTACTAGTCAACTGTCATGAGTCTAGCTGGTGGTAGTGGCTGGCTAGACCGGCTGATGTTGTTATTAGAACATAGAAGCAAAACACAAGAAGCAAAGCACACATGAGGGTATTCCAAACTAGCGGCTAACCTACTAGCGACCAGAACCACTAGTAGTCAATCCCACTAGAGGCTAAACCTACTAGCGGCTAACCCAACTAGCAGCCAAGGCCTACTAGCAGCTAACCCTGCTAGCAACTAGGCCCTCATGTGGCTACACAAAACTAAACAGACAAAGAACTACACAAGAAGGCTGACACTGGAGAGACACAGAACAGTACTTACACAGGAGGAGACACGGCCTAACTAAACACTGAACAAGGCAGTTCCATGAATCCATCAGAACAAGGAACATACAGAAAACAAAACTAGAGCCCTCTGAAAATAAAGGTTACAAAACATAAACCAAATATAAACTTAAAGAAACAAAAAGGAATGCCCACATGACGGTATACAAACAAACCACAATGCTCGACCCGGTTTCCCAGAACAAACTGCTATTTATAGAAGCTTTAATGAGCCACCTCAGTTCAGGTGAGCACTCATCACCTGACTGAGGTGCCTTCTGGGAAACTGAGGCAACCAACAAAAACTACAGACAGACATGAACAGTGACCTCTGGTGGAGGTTCCTAACATCAACGACTGGTCACGGTATTAACGCTAGTATTACATATATTATTCATCATGTCTAGTAAATATGTGGGCTCTTTATTTTTTATGGCTTTTTTTTTTTTTTGCCAACCTTCTTGTTTGTTTATGTTGTTGGTGGTTTGTCCTACAGTATATTTCTCATACACAAGGTATCATACATACACTAAATCATTATAATGGTCCAGATTCATCAAATATGAAAATTATTAATAGATGCTGTGTGAGCTTATTCACTAGTCACACAAACTGTCCACACACACAAGAAGCACAAACTAAAATTAAACACATAAAGCAATGACTCACGCATTGTCTAACAACAGTGTATTCACAGTTTTAACCGCTGCTGCTGTTCTCGAATGACATGTGAAAATGACAACTAAAAAACTTACTTTGAAGCAGTTCATAAACTTCTGATTTACAGAATTAACAGTACAGATAAACTCGAATAAAAAAAGGTGCTAGATATTAATATATTATCTTCTACATTTAAAACATAAAATAATTATTTGATATACAGTACATATTTTCCCGTAACATCTGTAATAATTTATCTTGCTTCTTTATCTATAACTCTTGTCAACTACTTGAACTGTTACAGTAGTGACACAACAGCACATAAAAACCGTAGAAAGAGCTGAAATATGTGAAAAGTTTACCTGTCAGTAACATGAGGATTGCTGCTACTGTAATATTTCTCCACATTCTGTAAAACACGGTGACATCAGCCTTCAGACAGCTGACACTTGAAGATCCACCACGTGTAGAGTTTAGACCAAAAATATCCTTATAAATACAAAATAAATCAATCTTAATGTTCAATTTTAGTGAACATTAACTGCATTAATCAGTCTGTTCCTTCTTCACTCGTACTGCACTTGTAAGCAGTTATGAGCTTCTACAAGACACTAGCAGTAAAGATAGAGAAGTAGAGTAGTGCACTTACACAGCATTGGGTTATCACAACTCTCTATTTTAGCTTATTTTCTTTACACACAACCAGACATACAGACGTGTGATTAACTGACCTTTCTTATGCCATCCTCATCTCTATAGAGCTCTTGCTGTCACATGATTGAGGATCTAAACATCTGCCATTTTGTCGGCCAGTCATGTCTGTCACAGATAACACCTCCAAGCCAGATAATGATGAATCACTTTCAAAATTGCATACAATGTTCATTTAGTAAAATGTTCACACAGAACATCACCACAGCTAAAAATATAGCAAATGCTAACTGAATAACATGAGAAGATTAAAGTGCCACTGCCACATCATTTAGTAGTTACCATGAAATAAATGTAAATGCCAGGTGTACATGGTTCTGGTGTTTCAGCATTGTTGAGTGCTCATATGCTCCTGTGTCTCTCTCAATTCAGAAGAAATTGGAGGCAAAGGCTTAGATAAACTTGCACAGGTGCTCTGGTTTTCTATTTTTCAGAATTCTTAAAGACATACAGACACACTCATGCCTGCAGACACACAGAGACACACAGCTCTCTGCTGCTCAGCACTCAGCTACCGATTCTCTGCAAGCTCCACATTACATTTATTTAAAAAAGTTAACAAACAGTAGTATTGACTCATATCAGATCAGATATCAGAGTTTCCCTCGGGTTCTGAGACATATGGGTTAAACTGATTTTATTTACATCATCCGAGTTTTCACCAGAGATCACAGCTTCACTAAGGATCACAGGGGTTAGAGTGAAGTTGTGAAACGTATGGATTGAAACTTCTGGAAATACTGGCTCGCATCTTTTGCGTGTCTTTTTTTGTTGTGGATATTGAGAGTCTGTTAATTTGCTGAATTTATTGACCCAAAATTGTGGGTTTACTGACTCTGATTCTCTGTGTTATGTGGATATTAAGACTTTTTATGTTTTGAAATTATCAGTCTGGGTCTGTGATCTACAGGCTTTGATCCTTTTTAGTGTTTTCCTGGATTTTAAGTTTTCTACTTCATGCTTCCATCTGGATCTTTCATCCCTCCGTGGTTTCTCTGTTCCTAGGGTCCTGAACTACTTTTGGCTCACTTTTGATAAGAAAAAGAATGTGTACGTTTTAGAATTTCATGTTTTTTTGCATTAATTTGTCATAAAATGTCATCTTCATCAAGTTCAGGGTATTGAAAAATATAATGTTTTAAAAACAAATTTGTTTTGTCTTTCACGTCTTTATCAAACACTCATTCAACATTCAAAAAGGTAATAGAAAACATAAGACTTGAACCCATGGACACGCACACACCTGGTCACAGTGTTCTAGTAAACAGTACATGCACGCACGAATGTTGATTATACGAGTGAGAGACGTGCACAAAGACCAAGTAGGGGAGATGATTACCCACAATTCCGCAGTGCATGAGAGAGAAAAATCATTGGCTCAGTTGTGAACTCGGCTTCAAAACAAGAAGCGCATGCGTGCTACATGATACTTGACTCATAAACCAAAACCTGCTCATTTTTCAAATTAAAATTGATTTTAAAAAATTGCTCGTCTTGTGAAACGCTCGCAAACTGGTTACTCGTAATCCGAGGTTCTTATTGTAGTTCCCTCTTAGTTCTACTGTAGTTCTCTCTTAGTTGCATCAGTGCAGAGAACATTTGCTCTTTCACAAACTTCAGGCATGGAGCAATGTTCTTTTTAGTAATCAGCTGTGTCCTTTGTGGTGTCCTGCCATGGACACACTGCTTGTTCAATGTTTAACGTACTGTAGACTCATGCAGATGTTAGCCAGTTCCAATGATGCCTTTAAATCTTTGGCTGTCACACAGTTGGTTGTTTCTTTATCTCATTGCTGTGCTCTCATTTTGACTGGGCAGCCACATTGTGGTGGAGAAACCACAGTCCCAAAGTGTCTCCCTTTGCTTAACTGTAGACTGGTGATTTTCTAAAGTCTTTGAAATCACTTTGTAACTTTTACCAGATTTAGGTAATTCAACCATTTTTGATCACAGATAGTCTGAAGGCTCTTTTTGGTGAGAAATGGCTCACATTAGCATACTGTTCTTGTCCAGAGCAAACTCAAAAAGTTTGAGTGAGTGTGATCAGTCACAGTAACTCTAGTCCACACCTCCAACCTCATTTTCTTAACAAGACTCCAGGTAGGTAACACCTGACTCTAATAAGATGTTTTGAGGTCAATAAGTCAAGGATTCAGAAACTTTTCCCCCTATTATTTAAAAAAATTATTGTTATTATTTTAGGCACATTATACTTGTCAATACTCTTGCCTTAGATGGAGATCAGATCACATTTTATGATAAAAAAAATGCAGAAAACCATGAAATCCCAAAAGGTTCACATCATTTTTCTTGCCAGTGTAACTGCTAACACAAACTGTACACACACACAAGAAGCACAAACTAAAATTTAACACATAAAGCAATGACTCATGCACTGACTAACAAGAGCATATTCACAGTTTTAACCAATGCTGCTGCTGTTCTCCAGTGACATGTGAAAATGACAACTAAGAAACATCTGATATTCCGCATTCCCCAGAGGAGCGCTGCATACTCCGGCTTCACTGCGCTTCCGGCTTCTCGCGCCGGCAAACGGCTCAGGTTACACGCCGGCTCTGCGCACTTCCGCATTCTCCAGAGGTGCGTCAGACACATCACCCTCGCCTCGGCGCACTCCTGCCGGAACTACTTGCTTTTGCATTACAGCAACGCTTTCCCTGTTCAATGCGGAATTCTCAATACAGCTTCAAAGTACCACGAAGTGAATCACAAGCACTCTTTAACGTCACTTCAATCGGCATACACTCCAAACCTCTGCACTTGGATCCACAACGCCCTCTACCGAGCCTGACAGATATTCAGAATTATTCAGATATTCAGGTGCAGGACACACTCACTCATCGTCTATACCGCTTTATTCTGTTTAGGATCGCGGGGGGCCTGGAGCCTATCCCAGGAGACTTAAGGCACGAGACGGGGTACACACTGGACAGGGTGCAAATCAATCGCAGGACACATACTATACATACTCACATTCACACACCAGTTAGCCTAATCTGCAGGTCTTTGGAAACTCCATGCACATAGAGATAGGAATCAATCCTGGCCGGGAATCGAACCCGGACACTGGAGGTGCAGGAGATTAGTATATTAGAACTTTTAAAAATATTTAAAAGAACAATTATTTAATATACTGTACAGTACACATTTTCCAGTAAAATCTGCAGTAATTGATTTAGCTTCTTTACCTATAACAAATGTTTTTGTTTGCACCAAATCTCATCAAATTTATAAAAACACTTACAGACACACAGACATGTGGAGAGCTTTCCTAAACTGTTACAGTAGTGACACAACAGCACATAAAAACAGTAGAAAGAGCTGAAATTTGTGAAAAGTCAGCCTTCAGACAGCTGACACCAGGTGCAGAGTTTAGACCAAAAATATTCTTATAAATACAAAATTAATTCATCTTACACTTTTAGTGAACATAAACTGCATTAATCAGCCTGTTCCTCCTTCACTCGTATTTTCCATAAAGTCACAGACGATACAGTAAGTCGTGTCCTTACCACAGCACTGTTATTACCACATCACCCTATTCCAGCTTCCTCTTTGTTTTTATATGTGAAATTCCTGAAGTCTAATTAATACTGCATGTTCATTGTTATTCTATTTCTTCCCTATTGTTTTTCTAGTTCTAGCTACTTGTGTACTGTGTTTTTTCTCTTTATTTGCTTCCACCTGCCCATTAGATTTAATATTTTTACACCAGGGCTTGGGTAAAGTTTGGCTAATATTTAGTGACTGCTCCATAAATATTACATCACAGCCTCTTATATCATTCATTTTATTTTGTCTTTAGGAATTCCTATTTTTTAAATCTCTTTTAGCCACTCTTACTTCATGGTGCTACAACAGCAATAAGACAGGGAATTGGAGTATATTTATTTAGTGATAATGATAGATATACCAACATCTTATTGGTCATTCAGGACCTGGAAGTCTTGCCATAATTGATGGAACCATAAAATCCTGAAGGAGAATGCCTGGCCATCAGTTCATAACCTCAAGCTCAAGCACACTTGGGTTATGCAGCAGGGCAATGATCAGAAACACACCAGCAAGTCCACTTCTGAATGGCTCAAAAACAAAACTATAATTTTACAGTGACCTAGTCAAAGTCTGGACTTAAATCCAGTGGCATGGCCTTAACCAGGCCGATCATGCTTGAAAACCCAACAATGTGGCTGATTTAAAACAATTCTGCCAGTTATTCTCATAAGCTTGATGTCTGTTCTTGCCAACAAGAGTAGCACGATCAATCATTAGGTTTAAGGGCAATTACTTTTTCACACACACACAACAAAATTATAATTAAACGAGAAAGTGGAAAATACCTTTTCACAGCACTATATATCATTTTTAATTGATCATTAGAAATATTCTAATATTTTGAAATAGTGGATTTTTTATTCTCATGAGCTATATGCTATAATTATCCAAATTATAGCAAAAAGACTTATTGTTATATTAAAATATTTCAATTTACATTTTATGAGTCAGATATATGAGTTTCACTTTTTAAATTAAATTACAAAAGCAAATTAACTTTTCATGATATCCCTATTTTTTAGAATGCACAGTATGATCAGTATGAAGTGTACTGGGTTTTTCTGTGTGACCATTTATTTATCTGACTGATTTAAACATTTGACAATATCAGCTATAGAAGCAGTTGTGAGTCAGTTAGCTGTAACCTTCTTCTCAAATTCCAGGTTCTCAATGTTTCAAATGTTCAAATGTTTTTTGTTTGTTTGTTTGTTTTTTTCTATTAATTAACCTTTTTTTAACAGAGATAAAAATAACATTAGCACAAGTGCACGAATAGAAACCTGTGATTCGAGCTACAGCTGGAACTGTAGTCAGAGCTGCTGTTACAGAAAATAAATCAACAGCGGATACAAACAGGAGAGAGTACACAAACCCACACACACACTGCACTCACACTCTGCTTTCTGTATCAGCACCTTCACAGTGACACAACTGCCTTCATAACCCCAATGCATTACCGCTGCTGAAATTCAGAGTCACCGATCTTACAGTTAAAAGGTCTGCAATTTTACATGCGCACTGCGATATACAGCTGAAGCATCAATACTGCTACTCTGATGAAATGCCAAAGTCACCCGTCTTCTCCTGTTCAGTTCAGTTCAGAATGATAACATCTCGCTCAGCTCTCTTTATTCTGGGGATTTTATGGACCTTGCTGTAGATCTGAGACGAATCAGCCATTTCATCTGCCCCAAGCCTGTTGAACAAAATGAGACAATCTAAAGACTAGAATAATGTAATGTCTTAGATTTTTTATCAGTCACTTAATGAACTTAATGAAGTAGACTGAGCAGCACAATTTGTGTTGGTGTAATGATAATGATTTGCTCACTGGGTGGCAGCAGTGCTCCTCCTAATGTTCACAGCAGCGTACTGAACTTCCTCTTCCTCTGTCGTGTCTGGAGGAAGTCTGGGTGACAGAGACCCTTCCTGTGTGTGGGAGCTTTTAAAAATGACACTGGCATATTGAAGATTATCCTGATCATCTGAGGCGACTCTTCCTCTGCAGTCTGAGGCTGGGACAGTTTCATACACCGCAGCAGACTGAGGCTGAAAATGAGCACAGAATAAATTACATATACGAACATGTCACATGATGAAACAGTCTCTTCCTTCACCCACACTCACCTGTTCACTCTCACCAGTGCTGCTGTGGCTGTTCGTTGAGCTCGACTTCCTCTTCCTGAGAAACACCAAGCACATGTTCATGATCATTGTAAATACTGTAAGTATTTAATAGTAAATCATGTTTTAAACATATTCAGTGGGTTCACATTTTACATACCACATCCACAGAGCTCCTGAGATGAGTGTTAATGCCAGGAAGACGCCCAGTCCCACCATGATGAGCTTTAACTCTGTGTTCTCATTTGAGCCTTCAGAAACTAATATAAATCAATAAGACGTTTTTCTTTCATCCGCTTTATACAGTGACATATAGTGTTGTATAGTACACTTACCTAACACATCCAGTTCTGTTGGTGTGGAGTTGTGCTGTCCCAGCTGGTTGTGAGCAGTGCAGTAGTACAGTCCTCTGTGCTGGGAGCTGATGCTGCTGATGCTGTAATTCTGGCCTGTTGTCAGCAGTGTGTCTGCAGCTGCTCTCTGCTTAAACCAGGAGTAGGTGAGAACAGGTGGGTTTGCATCACTGCTACAGCTCAGAGTCACTGAATCCCCCTCCACTGTGTCTCCAGAGGAAAGAACCACTGCTCTGGTGTTTTTAGGGGAATCTGATTAGGAGTAAAACACCTGAATCAGCTGGTGTGTGTTCAGGATCAGTATTTGATATAGATATGAATGTACTATGATTGAGGAGAGTAAAATCCACACTCACACACTGGAGGAGAGAGGAGACTGTCATGGCCTTCAACAGCACAGCTGTAACTGACCGCACCACTGACTGCAGCTACAGAGCAGGAGGCAGATTTACAGTCAGACACACGCTGTCCGTTCTTGTACCAGATGTAAGTGGGGTTGTTAGACAGAGTGCAGGTGGTGATACAGCTCAGTGTCATGTACTGGTCTCTCCGGTCTGATACTGTAACCTTCAGATCTGAAAAATATTAATACATAAGTAAATAAACCAGGTTTATCATCTCCCTTTAAATGTAATTAAATAACTGTATAAATTGTGTAACATTACCTGTGACAGACAGAGAGACTCCAGGCTCACCGGTGTAATCAACGCCATCAGTGTAGAATCTGAATCTGTATGTCTGAGCGTCTCTCTCTGTCAGGTTAGTGATTCTCAGACTACAGTTATTCTGGGAGCTCTGTGTGTACTGCACTCGGCCCTGATACTCCTCATCCTCTCTCACACCCACAGGCTCAGGACCAGTCCGCTCTTTAATGAACCACAACACATTTGTGACCTTGTAACGATCAGGGAAGGTGTAATAACTGTGTATATCCACTGATGAGCCAATCAGAGAGCAGATAGTCTGGGTGGAGTAAGTCACACTCCAGCAGCTCTTCTCATCAAAAACACCTGAAACCCAACACAATACAACATAAAATACAGAAATCCAAACAACACCAAAACAACAAAACAAGCTTCTGTCATGAATCGCTGCCTGTGAGTTCATTGTAATCTAACAGAAGCTGGCAGTGAGATGATGACAGAGTGAGTGAAGTGTAAAGTGAGTTCTTACAGACAGCAGGAGAGCGAAGATCCTCATGTCCTCTTACAGCACAGGAGTAACTGCCTGCATCCCGTCTACTGACATACAGATAGTGAACACTTCCATCCTGGTTAGTAACACGCTGTCCGTTCTTGTACCAGATGTAAGTGGGGTTGTTAGACAGAGTGCAGGTGGTTTTACAGATCAGCCATTTATACTCATTACTGCTGTCTGATACTGTAACCTTCAAATCTGCAAATATGAAATTAGATATAAGTATAGTAATTACTTTCCTTTATCTGATCTCTATATTTGTATGACATTACCTGTAACAGACAGAGAGACTCCACGGTGTCCAGTGTATCTGCCTTTAGGATCATCAGTGTAGAATCTGAATCTGTATGTTTGAGCGTCTCTCTCTGTCAGGTTAGTGATTCTCAGACTACAGTTATTCTGGGAGCTCTGTGTGTACTGCACTCGGCCCTGATACTCCTCATCCTCTCTCACATCCACAGGCTCAGCATCAGCCTGCACTTTAATGAACCAGACTGATTTTAGCACTGTGAGTCCTGCCGGGTGTTTATAAGAGCAGGAGAGATCAATCGATGTGTCTTTCAGGGCACACACACGTTCAGCAGTGTAAGTCACACCCCAACACTCTGTACCCAGTACACCTGAAACACACACACACACACAGGTACACACAGGAAGATAGAAGTTAAATACTGACTCTCTTCTAACATAAAACCAACAGTCCTTTTAAATATCTGTGCCTGTCCCTGTGTGCTGGACTGTAAACCACTGAAATGTACAATTCAGAGAAAGGAAATACAACTTTAACATTTGATCTAAAGCTACTTTTTCATTTCTCATTAATAAAAAAGGACGTGTTTTATCCGGAAGCTTTAAACAGGCTTTACACTTAAAATTTCTACTAAAATGTTGCGTCTTTAGCATTTAGCAGCTCAGATGTGTTTATTGCTCTATAATGTGAGGTGGAATTATAAAGTGAAGTGACATGTTTTGACTAGAGTTAACCAGGACAAACACATTAATAACTCCTTAATACTAATTATTTATTACATAATAAAAAATACAAAATTATATCTTACACCAACACCTACTTAAAAATGTTTGTTTAAAGTTACCATTTCAAAGACAATAATATAAGTAAAACATGATGCCATGAGTAATAATGAGAGTAATATGAGTTAGTGGTTTGAGTTTGATGCTGAGGGACAGATTTACTCTGACACTTACACACTGCAGGAGAGCGGTGGTGTTCACTCTCACAGGAGTAGCTGCCTTCATCATGTGGACTGGTCGAGTCGAGTACAATGGAGGCATCAATGGTAGGTCTAATGTAATGGCCGTTCCTGTACCAGTAAAAATATGCTGTACTGACACTGCAGGTGGCGCTACAGGTCACTTTCACTTCTCTCTGTCCTACAGTGTTAGACTCCACCTTCACCTGCAAATCTACACACAATTATGTACAAAAACACTGTTAATAATACACACCTGAAATACACACTACATATTATAAAATAAAGTGCGTGTGTGTGTGTGTGTGCGTGTGTGTGCGTGTGTGTGTGTTACCTGTAACAGTCAGATGAACTCCAGATGAGGCTGATATCCAGTCACTTCTCTGTGTTTTAAATCTAAAGTTATAAACTCCAGAGTCACTCACTCTCACATTCCACACTGTCAGCTCACAGCTATACCGCCAGCTACTTACATACACTCGTCCTGAGTATTGTGGATCTGTGCTCAGGTCTTGTGGTTCTCCTTCAGAGCTCTGGACTCGATACCACTCTCTCTGTGTGACACTGGAGTGATCAGGTGTTGTAAATGTACAGGGGATTTTTACTGTAGATCCAGTAACAGCACAGAGACTCTGAGAGGAGAGAGTTACACTGTGCTGAGCCTCAACTCCTGGAACACACACACACACACACACACACACACACACACACACACACACACACACACACACACACACACACACACACACACACAAACCACAAAGTAAAATGCATTAAATATCTAAAGCAATGACTCATGCACTGACCAGTGAGAGTGTAATCACAGTTTTAACGGCTGCTGCTGCCGTTTTTGCAAGAAGTGAGAAAATGAAGATAAAAATAGAACTCAGTTTAAAACAGACCATAAACTTCATCCGGGTTTTTAGACGTAACAGTACAAAGACATCCACAAACAAAGAGAGGTGAAGGAGATTCATATATTATTTTCTCAAGTTATAACATATAATCATTTGTTTACGTGTTTTAACGTTTCAATTTTAACTGCAAAAACAATTCCAACGTTGAGACTTTCCTGAACTGTTACAGTAGTGACACAACAGCAGATAAAAACAGTAGAAAGAGCTGAAATATGTGAAAAGTTTACCTGTCAGTAACATGAGGATTGCTGCTACTGTAATATTTCTCCACATTCTGTAAAACACGGTGACATCAGCCTTCAGACAGCTGACACTTGTAGATCCACCACGTGTAGAGTTTAGATGAAAAAATACAAAAAAAAGTGATCTTATACTTCTAGTAAACATTAACTGCATTAATCAGTCTGTTCCTCCTTCACTCGTACTGCACTTGTAAGCAGTTATGAGCTTCTACATGATACTAGCTGTAAAGGGAAGTAGAGTAGTGCACTTACACAACAGATATACAGACGTGTGATTAACGCCCCTTTCTTACTGATCCTCATCTCTACAGGCGTCTCTATAGAGCTCCTGCAGTAATGTGATTGAGAATTGAAACATCCGCCATTTTGTTGCACAAACATGTCTGTCACAGATAACATCTCCAAGACAGATAATGATGAATCACTGAATAGTTTTTTAGATAAAGATGTAATGTTTAATGCAAGTTTAGTTAAAGAGAAACATTGTTTAAGCAGAATTACGGTGGTCCAGAAGGGCAAAGCATCTCCTGTGTTATCAGTATTCTATCTCCTTTATGCTGCTTCTCTCGCATGTGAGCACTCTGCACTGCAAAATTCCCAGTGTTGATTTAACACCCCAAGTGTTTATATATGACCTAATGGTCATGAATGTACTCTGAAAGTGTTAATTCAAGACTAAGGATTTTGCTGTGTGCTTCTGAGTAAATCAGCCCACTCCCTTGGATTTAGCAATACGTTTCCCCTTGTGTGAGAACTCTCCTTCTCCTGTATGTTGCAGGCTAAATGCTAAAGCTAATGTGCAAGGCACTATGGGGTCCTCACCACGGTTTGAGGACACAGTGAACACCGAACCATGTCGGTCATCAGACTTATCATGATGGAATATACAGTGACTTATAGCGTGATGATTTCATAATTTTCAGATAATTTGCAACTGGATATATAATATACAACATTAATTGAATGTTACTGTTTAAGGCACTTGTGCCAACTTTGTAGCAGTGAAAATGCTATTAAAGTGTTTGGGGAAAATGTTGAGTTGAGTGTAAATATCAGTCATTAAAAGGAATAGCAATCAGCATCTTTGTAATATACATCCAAATATGATTTTATGAGCAAGCTAATATCACTATGCTAACTGCTAGCTCTAATTGTTCACATGTGCACTTTAATTATTTGGCCATTTATATGATATTCTTATTCTTGAACAATTCATTAACAGGACATAAGAATAAGCTGATATTATTCATAAGGTTACACGTTTTTAAATAGTTGCGGTTTCCATTTAACCCACTGGACTGAACTGTTAACCAGGACACTCTAGTTATGCTTGCAGATCACACTTGGTGCATTCAGCTTTTTTATCCCAGATTTTTGCTAATCTGTACTGTTGGGTCAGGTTCTTCTTCCCATGAAACGTCAGATCAGGTGAGATCACTGGCCAATCAAGTAACATCATGTCAGTAACTTCAAGTGGTCTGCAAACCACTTAGCAGTAATCATCAAAATTAAAACAAAAAGGCCTTGAGGTTCATGTTAATGAATCTAAAATACATGTTTTATCATTTGAATTACATTAAAAAAAACACTTTCCATAATATTAAATTTTTGTGAGATGCATTATAAGTACATTTATGCAGAGGTGTTCGTTTTTGCTATAAAATATTTCAGAACATCTGAACATGTTTAAGAATCTATTAACTACTGAACATATGGTATTAATGTATTCATAAATATTATGTAGTATGTTGTTTGAAATGAAATAGAGCTATCACTAACATCACCAAAGCAGCACGCTTCAGTTAGTATTAAAAACAATAATGATCTAAAAATCCCATCTGTACCCTCACACAGTGTCGAGTAACATCTGATCAACATCATTTTTAGCAATTGTTAAGTTCTGTGTTCTTTGGAAGCGAGCACAATAAATCAGACCAACACGCATGAGTTGGTCTGATTTACATTGCATTTTTGTCCAGGCCTGTTCCATGAGTTTATTTTTTTAAATAATTCTGTTGAAGCATGGTTGAAAAGCAATGTCTGACTTTCATTGGTTAACATTCATAGAATTCTTATTTATTATGACTTTTGTCAGATTAAAGTTATTTCTGTGACCATTGTGAGTTTTTCTTTCATTGACCGAAGGGTACCAACAATTTTGTCCACGTGTTATATTTATGTATATGTACAGTCGTGGCCAAAAGTTTTGAGAATGACACAAATATTAGTTTTCACAAAGTTTGCTGCTAAACTGCTTTTAGATCTTTGTTTCAGTTGTTTCTGTGATGTACTGAAATATAATTACAAGCACTTCATAGGTTTCAAAGGCTTTTATCGACAATTACATGACATTTATGCAAAGAGTCAGTATTTGCAGTGTTGGCGCTTCTTTTTCAGGACCTCTGCAATTCGACTGGGCTGCTCTCAATCAACTTCTGGGCCAAATCCTGACTGATAGCAACCCATTCTTTCATAATCACTTCTTGGAGTTTGTCAGAATTAGTGGGTTTTTGTTTGTCCACCCGCCTCTTGAGGATTGACCACAAGTTCTCAATGGGATTAAGATCTGGGGAGTTTCCAGGCCATGGACCCAAAATTTCAACGTTTTGGTCCCCGAGCCACTTAGTTATCACTTTTGCCTTATGGCCCGGAGCTCCATCGTGCTGGAAAATGCATTGTTCTTCACCAAACTGTTGTTGGATTGTTGGAAGAAGTTGCTGTTGGAGGGTGTTTTGGTACCATTCTTTATTCATGGCTGTGTTTTTGGGCAAAATTGAGAGTGAGCCCACGCCCTTGGATAAGAAGCAACCCCACACATGAATGGTCTCAGGATGCTTTACTGATGGCTTGACACAGGACTGATGGTAGCGCTCACCTTTTCTTCTCCGGACAAGCCTTTTTCCGGATACCCCAAACAATCGGAAAGAGGCTTCATCCGAGAATATGACTTTGCCCCAGTCCTCAGCAGTCCATTCGCCATACTTTTTGCAGAAGATCAATCTGTCCCTGATGTTTCTTTTGGAGAGAAGTGGCTTCATTGCTGCTCTTCTTGACACCAGGCCATCTTCCAAAAGTCTTCACCTCACTGTGCGTGCAGATGCGCTCACACCTGCCTGCTGCCATTCCTGAGCAGGCTCTGCACTGGTGGCACTCCGATCCCGCAGCTGAATCCTCTTTAGAAGACGATCCTTGCGCTTGCTGGACTTTCTAGGATGCCCTGAAGCGTTCTTAACAAGAATTGAACCTCTTTCCTTGAAGTTCTTGATGATCCTATAAATTGTTGATTTAGGTCCAATCTTAGTAGCCACAATGTCCTTGCCTGTGAAGCCATTTTTATGCAATGCAATGATGGCTGCATGCGTTTCTTTGCAGGTCACCATGGTTAACAATGAAAGAACAATGATTTCAAGCATCACCCTCCTTTTAACATGTTAAGTCTGCCATTCTAACCCAATCAGCCTGACATAATTTTCTCCAGCCTTGTGCTGGTCAACATTCTCACCTGAGTTAACAAGACAATTACTGAAATGATGTCAGCAGGTCCTTTAATGACAGCAATGAAATGCAGTGGAAAGTTTTTTTTTTTTTTTTCGGGATTAAGTTAATTTTAATGGCAAATAATGACTATGCAATTCATCTGATCACTCTTCATAACATTCTGGAGTATATGCAAATTGCTATTATAAAAACTTAAGCAGCAACCTTTTCAATTTCCAATATTTATGTAATTCTCAAAACTTTTGGCCACGATTGTACAGACACACACACACACACACACACACACACACAATTGCATACATTTTATGGAATACAAGGTTTTAGTTGTGCTGTGTACAATTATTGGCTTTTGCCATTTTGTATTGCTGCACAATTTACCCCTATCTACCCCATTCTTAATGCACATATCATGTAAATGAAGAGACAGACACGTTTGTCCCTGTTTTCTCTGATTACGATGTGCTCAGTGGTATTCTAAGTAAAAAGAGGTACCTCACCTTCTCCTCAGGAAGTAGTGATGGATCATTCTTTTTGAATGAGTCTTTAATGTGACTCAAAAGAACGAGTAGTCTCGGAGAGTGATTCGTACATTTTCTACTTGGTGTGCATGCTAAAAGTATTGCAAAACCTCAGTAGGTTATGTACAGGAAACAGAAATTAGTAGTTACCTTTAAGTCTTTTGGTCCAAATCATTCGTTTTTTTTGTCACATGACTCCCATAGATGCTTTGCAATACACAGCAAACAGAATTGAACAGTTCTTCTCAAGGAGTCTTCTACTCCAAGGCATTTGATTTTTTGTCACATGACGCTATGCAGTGCAATAGATTCGAAAGAACGACTCGGACCAGAAGATATGAGAGGTGAGCTGCTCATTCTGTTAATTATAAGTCCTTAGCTGTATTGTAATATTTTCATTACTGGAACTATAGCCAAAGTTTGTGTATGTAGACATGTTGGTGGTCTGTTTATTGAAAATGTAACAATTTATTTTATTTCTGAAGAATAAAATGAACTAAATGACTCAAAAAAAGATTCGTTCATTTTGATGAAGGAAATTCAAAGAACCGAGTCACTAAAATGATTCAAAATTCCCATCACTAATGTAAAGCCAGATGTAAAAATTAGCTGATGATTTACATACAGTTCCCTGTCAGAAGGAAACCACACAAGCATACATATTATAAGCAGAATGAAAGCACATTTAATGACTTTATAATAGAATAGATAGAACCCGAGCAAAAGTCCCTTTTCTTGACTATTAAATACATTGTGTAAGCACATAGATAACTATTCAGAAGATCTCTAGCTATGATAATACCACTACATTATACAGCAGTATACATTATATGTCACTACAATAACACTGATAAGCCCCAGTAAATTGCATACAATAATACATTAAATATCTGTATCATTACCCATAACAGAAGCAGCTAAGAATTAGCTCAAGGCTAATTAGCAATACCCAACAGTGAATAGTCTGCTATCTTAGCAGTTCAGTAAGCTACCGCTTAGCATAATGTTCCTAGCTTGCTTATAAATCCATATTTAGACAGACATTTTACAGATCCAATGGAGATTTTTGTTAATATATGCTTTTTAAAACTATATATATAGCTCTAAAAATAAAAGGAACTTTATAAAATAGTTAGCATAAAAAACATAGAAAAGAATAATACAATTTATTAGGATAAAACAAATGTAGAAAAAAAATGCAGATAAGAAAAAAAAAATGAATCCTCAAACTAAATCCCTTGATCTACAAATTCTGACCAGCATGAAACAGCATACAGTACTATTTGAGCACTACAGTACACTACTGATGTATCAATACTGCTGCTCTGATAAAATACCAAAGTCACACGTCTTCTCCTGTTCTGTTTGGATACAAAACAGAATGATCACATTTCTCTCAGCGCTCTCTTTTTCTGAGGGTTTTATGGACGGTGCTTTAGATCTTATATGCATCTGTCCCAAGCCTGTTGAACAAAATGAGATGATCAAAAGACTAGAATTGTGTAATGTGTTACATTTCTAATAAGTCACTCAATGAACTTAATGAAGTAGACTGAGCAGCATAATTAGTATTGGTGTAATGATAATGATTTGCTCACTGGGTGGCAGCAGTGCTCCTAATGTTCACAACAGCATACTGAACTTCCTCTTCCTCTGTGGTGTCTGAAGGAAGTCTGGGTGACAGGGACCCTTCCTGTGTGCGGGAATGTTTAAAATCGACACTGGCATATTGAAGGTTATCCTGATCATCTGAGGCGACTCTCCCTCTGCAGTCAGAGGCTCGGACAGTTTCATTAGCTGAGCTCAACTTCCTCTTCCTGAAAAACACCATGCACATGTCCATGATAGTTTTAAATGAGTAATTAATTTAAATTTAATTTAAGTTGTTCACAGTTACATACCACATCCACAGAGCTCCTGAGATGAGTGTTAATGCCAGGAAGACACCCAGTCCCACCATGATGAACTTTAACACTGTGTTCTCCTCCGAGCCTTCAGAAACTAATCATAAGCAATATGATGTTATTCTTTCGCCGGCTTTGTTCAGTGACATATAGTGTTAAATTGTACTTACATAACACATCCAGTTCTGTTGGTGTGGAGTTGTGCTGTCCCAGCTGGTTGTGAGCAGTGCAGTAGTACAGTCCGCTGTGCTGGGAGCTGATGTTGCTGATGCTGTAATTCTGGCCTGTTGTCAGCAGTGTGTCTGCAGCTGTTCTTTGCTTAAACCAGGAGTAGGTGAGAACAGGAGGGTTTGCATCACTGCTACAGCTCAGAGTCACTGAATCCCCCTCCACTGTGTCTCCAGAGGAAAGAACCACTGCTCTGGTGTTTTTAGGGGAATCTGATTAGAAATAAAACACCTGAATTAGCTGGTGTGTGTCAGGATCAGTATTTGATATAGATATAGATGTACAGTAATATGATTGAGGAGAGTAAAATCCACACTCACACACTGGAGGAGAGAGGAGACTGTCATGGCCTTCAACAGCACAGCTGTAACTGACCGCACCACTGACTGCAGCTACAGAGCAGGAGGCAGATTTACAGTCAGACACACACAGTCCGTTCTTGTACCAGATGTAAGTGGGGTTGTTAGACAGAGTGCAGGTGGTGATACAGCTCAGTGTCATGTACTGGTCTCTCCAGTCTGATACTGTAACCTTCAGATCTGCAAAATAATAATTATAATCAATTTTACCTCTGGAAATGTAAATAAACAATAAATCTTTATGCACATCAAGGACGAGTTATTTTTTCTCATTCTAATTAGAAATTTAATCTTTCATACATTCTAAATTCATTACACATAATGAAATATTTCAAACCTTAAATAAATGAATAAGTTATAATTAGACTAATATTATAATGTCTAAGTAATCCAGTTCACATATTAGGAAGACTGCTGACTTCACAGAAAACGATTATCGGCACCCTCCACAAGTTGTGTATGGAAATAGAAAATTGACTGAAAGGGAAAAGTGTTGTAGGAAAAGGTTAACAAGAGCCACCATGCACAGTCATCTTCAGGAAGTAGACTACAATTGTTGCATTGATCAGTGGTCCTCATCTCTTTTCAGATTACAGTAAGTTTTTGAAGTCAAGGTACCAGAGTCTGGAGAAAAAAAATCAAACGTGCTTGAATTCCAATGTGATGTTTCCACAGTTGGTGATATTTAACGGTGCCATATCAACTGCTGGCAATGGGCCACTGTGTTTTATCAATCAATCAATCAACAGTTATTTCTATAGCACTTTACAGCAACCTAAGTTGTATCGAAGTGCTTCACAGTTGTAAAAATGACAATACAATGGCATTAAAAATAGAAATAAAAATACAAACAGAATAAAATATAGTTATAAATAAATAAATGAAAAATTAAATAATAGTCATAGCCATAAAAATGATAATATTAAAAAATAAAAAGATTAAAAGCTATTCTAAACAAGTGAGCCTTCAGTTTTGCCTTAAACAGGGGGAGGTCCGTAATGCTGCCTAAGTCAGGTGGAATGGCGTTACAGAGTTTAGGACCAGCCACTGAGAAAGAGCGGTCACCCCATTGTTTGGATCTTGACCGAGGGACCACTAACAGGTTTTGGTTAGCAGAATGCAAGACTCTACTTTGTTGATAAAAATTTACTGTCTCACATAGGTAGTAAGGTGCCAGACTATTAATCGCATTAAAAACAAACACCAAAAGTTTAAACTGAATCCGGAACTGTACCGGAAGCCAGTGGAGAGAATACAGGATTGGTGTGATATGATCATATTTACGATTTCTGGTCAGCATACGAGCCGCAGCATTCTGTACAAGTTGCAGACGATGTAAACGAGCTTGAGTGACTCCAACATAAAGTGCATTGCAATAGTCTAGCCGCGAACTAATAAAAGCGTGAATGGCTTTCTCCAGGTCGCTCCGATTTAAAAAGGGTTTGACCTTTGCAAGGAGGCGCAGATGAAAAAAGCCTGCCCTGACAACAGAGTCAAAGTGTCTCTGAAAGTTAAAACAGCTGTCTAAAATCACCCCCAAATTTTTGACTGCTTGGCTAAAATGAAGAACCGGAGAATCAAAACCAGCAGTGCTAAAACTAGAAGGATTGGAGGCGCCAAACATAATATATTCTGTTTTCCTCTCATTCACACAGAGACAGTTTTGTGACAGCCAAAGTTTGATGTCATGCAGACAACTGTGGATGTCGATTTTAGTGCATTAGATGAATTCGGCACAACTGGCAGATAGATTTGTAAATCATCTGCATACAGATGAAAAGAAACATTGTGCTTTGAAATCATCGACCCTAATGGCAGCATATACAAGGAAAATAAAACAGGGCCCAAAATGGAACCCTGTGGAAGACCAGAGGTCAAAGGGGCTGAGGAGGAAGAGAGATCACTAATCATGACAGAGAAAGTCCTATTTGTTGAATATGACCTAAACCATTGTAATACGGGACCTTGAAGGCCAACTTCTTGTGCCAGACGTGTCAGGAGAATCGAGTGGTTAACAGTATCAAAAGCGGCAGTGAGGTCCAACATCACAAGCAGCGCAGGTTTTTTGGAGTCAAGAGACAGGAGGATATCATTCTGTACCTTCAGAAGAGCAGATTTAGTACTATGGCATGTTCTAAAACCAGATTGAAATTTCTCTAAACATGATTCTCTTCTAAAAAAGACTGTAACTGGATAGAGACAACTTTTTCTAAAACCTTAGATAAAAAGGATAAATGAGACACTGGTCTAAAATTAGACCATACTGCAGGATCAAGATTGGATTTCTTGAGAAGGGGCCTGACCACAGCATGCTTGAAGACATCTTGGACAAACCCTGAACTAAGGCAATTGTTAATAAAAGAAAGGAGACATGGACCCACTGTGTTAAAAACCTGCTTCAACACCCTAGATGGAATAATGTTCAGAGGACATTTAGTTGGGGATAACTGCTGGACCACTTTAGATAGAAAAGATAGAGACGCTGGCATAATCCTGTTAAACACAGATGAGGGCGTAGAAGAAGAAGAACACACATCAAGACCATTAGAAATAGTGTTAATATTCTGCCTAACAGAGGCTATCTTATCAACAAAATGATTAAGAAATGAATCACAAAATGACCTTGATACATGTTTTGGAACATTGCACAATGGATTTGTAACTGACTGAATTGTATTGAATAACACCCTAGGATGATTACAGCTGGTAGAAATTATATTTGACAGGTACACACATTTACCTTCTTTAACTGCATTTTGATAATTAGAAAGACTGTCACGCAGTATACCCAGTGATACTTGTAATTTGTCCTTCTTCCACCTGCGCTCGGCTTGTCTGCAGTGCTGCCTAATGGCACGAGTGGTATTATTTAGCCAAGGGTCAGGTTTGATCTTCATGGATCTGTCCTTGTTTTATGAGCTCCAAAGTCAATATAGCTGTCTACCAGGCTATGGTACTCTTTAGAGAGTGCCATGGCCTTAGATTTAGAGATGCTGATCAGCGTCACCTCGCACTCAGCTGCAAATCATTCAAGTGCACACCAGATATAAGGCTTTCCTGTGATGATACTGGGAAGACAAAGCCGTATTCATTTAAATAAAAACAAAAATGGCTTGAAAAATGAAACTATAATATATACAGAGCAACCTCGGTTTGCTTTTACTTGAAAACGAAAATCTTGGTTTACGAGTACCGAGTATCATGTATCATGCATGCACTTCTTGTTTTGACGCCAAGCATCACATGATCACAAATGAGCCAATGGTTTTTGTCTCTCTTGCGCTGCGGAATTGTGGGTAATCGGTCTTAGTGAGCATCTCTCACTGATATAATCAATATCAGTGCACAGGTATACTGTTTACTATAACACTGTGACCATGTGTGTGCACGTAAAACATCTTTTATTTTGTGTCTGTATGTGTGTGTACAGCGTGCGTGTACTGTTTATTATAACACACCTGTTTGTGTGCGTGTAAAGCAAAAGAAAGTCTCATTAGAGAGTTTAAAGATCCGTTTCCTTTTTAAAGGTAAAGTGCAGGTTAATTTGTTTTATTTTTACTTTACAACAGTGATTCCGTTAGTCTGCGCTCAGTCGAGTGTCATTAGAAAGATTTCTTGTTTATTTTTTCTGATAAAACAGTGTTTCCGTTGTGTGTGAAACTCAAATAAGGGAGGAGGTAGTTTTACTGTGTAAGACGAGAAAAGAGAGGGAAGGGGCTCATTCCTCCTCTCGTCTTACTTTAGCTTCACACACACACACACACATACACAGCGCCTGCGTGCACAAACAGAAACACTTGTGTCGTTTATATGTCAGGATTTATTTTTACTTTTTTTAAAGGTAAAGTGCAGGTTCATTTGTTTTATTTTGACTTTATATGTTATATTAATTATTTTTGTGTATTTATTTTTGTGGGCAGTGGAATGAATGATTTAAGTTTCCATTATTTCTTATGGGAACATATAATTTGGTTTACGAGCGTTTTGATATACGAGCTTGCTTCGAGAACGATTTACATTCGTAATTCAAGGTTCCACTGTATGAGTTTAACAGTTTGAATTGATTCACGAAAAAAAAGAAACAAATATATATTTTTTTTCATATGCACTACATATCTAGTAGTTTAGTAACTGTATAACTGTGTGACATTTCCTATAACAGACAGAAAGACTCCAGGTTCACCAGTGTAATTATACCTTTCTCAGGTTTGTGTTTCCAAGACTACAGTTATTCTGGGAGCTCTGTGTGTACTGCACTCGGCCCTGATACAACTAATTTCTCACATTAACAGAAATTAGTAACAACATACTGTGCTTCAATGAACCAGGACACTTCTGTGACCTTAATGATGACAGAAGGTGTAATAACTGTATGTCCACTGTTGAGTCAACCAGAGACAGATAGTTGGTGTGAAGTAAATCACATTGCAGCAGCTCTTCTCATCAAAAACATCTACTACTTGAAAACTAATTTTGTTCATTTTAGGTCTGCATTTGCAATTTGAACAGTAATTGTACAATAATGGAGCCCTGACCAAATGTTGACTGAGGAAATGAACATACATTTCTCTGTTTTAAATCCTTTTTGACTGATCTTAGGAAATATTTCAATATGGTGAGATACTTGATTTTTTTATTTTATGTGCTATTAGTGTCAGGGATAACCCCTAGAGGGCGCCAAAGCGCCCTGTGATTTTTGTTTGTAGTTCCTTTGTTTAAACTTCAGTTCCCATGTGGCAACTCGGTCAGGTGACCAGGGGGCGCTCACCTGAACCGAGTTGGTCGTTAGTTTCTTTATAAATAGCTTGTTTTAGTTCTCCTGTGTTGTCTTGCAACTGTTCATTTACCTTAGTCATGTCAGCATGTTTCTTAGTGTCTTTTGTTTCTCCGTCTATACGTGTTTTAGTTTCCGTTTCATTTAAAGTCTATTTGTTTTGTTTGAGTTTCCCTCCCTGTTTTGTGTTTTAAATAAACATCGTTTCCGTTACCACCTGGATCCTCCTGCGTTTATGCCGCACAACACCCCGAAACGTGACAGATTGCAAGACCTAAAAAGAGGCATAGCAGAGGAGCCCTTCCCCGGGGAGATTATTTTTGGGGGGGGGCAACGATGTTTGGAGTTTGGGGAGCCGGCGTGGAAGGTAGCCGGAGAACCAAACGGCGTAGCGGCAAGAGAGCGGAGTGTGAGCGGGACGTGCAGCAGGGAGCAACCTCCCAGCTTGATTGGAGCAGCTTTCGGCGGTGCGCTAAAATAAATGAAGAGCGCATTCGTGACCTGCGGGAGCAGGTGGCCAAGCTCCAAGGGCAGGTAGCACTGCTGCACCGCGCCGCCGAGGACAGCGAGCTGCCGCCGCTGCACTGCAGCGAAGAGGAGGGCGAGCGACCGTCGCTGCACTGTGCCTTCGAGGACGGCGAGCTACCGTCGCTGCACTGTGCCTTCGAGGACGGCGAGCTACCGTCGCTGCACTGTGCCTTCGAGGACGGCGAGCTACCGTCGCTGCACTGTGCCTTCGAGGACGGCGAGCTTCCGTCGCTGCACAGTGCTGCCGAGGACGGCGAGCTTCCGTCGCTGCACAGTGCTGCCGAGGACGGCGAGCTTCCGTCGCTGCACAGTGCTGCCGAGGACGGCGAGCTTCCGTCGCTGCACAGGGCAGCCGAGGACGACGAGCCGCCTCTTCCTCCGCCGCCGCCTTCATGCGCCGCCGAGGAGCACGAGCTCCATCCTCTTCCTCCGCCGCCGCCTTCATGCGCCGCCGAGGAGCACGAGCTCCATCCTCTTCCTCCGCCGCCGCCTTCGTACGCCGTTGAGGACAGCGAGCTTCCTTTTCCTCCGCCGCCGCCTTCATGCGCCGCCGAGGAGCACGAGCTCCATCCTCTTCCTCCGCCGCCGCCTTCATGCGCCGCCGAGGAGCACGAGCTCCATCCTCTTCCTCCGCCGCCGCCTTCATGCGCCGCCGAGGAGCACGAGCTCCATCCTCTTCCTCCGCCGCCGCCTTCATGCGCCGCCGAGGAGCACGAGCTCCATCCTCTTCCTCCGCCGCCGCCTTCATGCGCCGCCGAGGAGCACGAGCTCCATCCTCTTCCTCCGCCGCCGCCTTCATGCGCCGCCGAGGAGCACGAGCTCCATCCTCTTCCTCCGCCGCCGCCTTCATGCGCCGCCGAGGAGCACGAGCTCCATCCTCTTCCTCCGCCGCCGCCTTCATGCGCCGCCGAGGAGCACGAGCTCCATCCTCTTCCTCCGCCGCCGACCTTCATGCGCCGCCGAGGAGCACGAGCTCCATCCTCTGCCTCCGCCGCCGCCTTCATGCGCCGCCGAGGAGCACGAGCTCCATCCTCTTCCTCCGCCGCCGCCTTCATGCGCCGCCGAGGAGCACGAGCTCCATCCTCTTCCTCCGCCGCCGCCTTCATGCGCCGCCGAGGAGCACGAGCTCCATCCTCTTCCTCCGCCGCCGCCTTCATGCGCCGCCGAGGAGCACGAGCTCCATCCTCTTCCTCCGCCGCCGCCTTCATGCGCCGCCGAGGAGCACGAGCTCCATCCTCTTCCTCCGCCGCCGCCTTCATGCGCCGCCGAGGAGCACGAGCTCCATCCTCTTCCTCCGCCGCCCTGCGTCACAGAGGACGGCGAGCACCCACTGCCTTCGCCGCCCAGCGTCAAAGAGGACGGCGAGCCTCCTCCGTCTCCGCCGCCCTGCTTCAACGGGGGCATGAAGCCATCGGAACAACTGGCCATAGGTGCCAGCCTCTGGGTGAGAGGGGCGGACATTGGACCCTGGGGGGGATGCCCTGGACCTCCTGTGGCGCCCCGGAGTTGCGCCCTTTGAGGGGGGGTTATGTCAGGGATAACCCCTAGAGGGCGCCAAAGCGCCCTGTGATTTTTGTTTGTAGTTCCTTTGTTTAAACTTCAGTTCCCATGTGGCAACTCGGTCAGGTGACCAGGGGGCGCTCACCTGAACCGAGTTGGTCGTTAGTTTCTTTATAAATAGCTTGTTTTAGTTCTCCTGTGTTGTCTTGCAACTGTTCATTTACCTTAGTCATGTCAGCATGTTTCTTAGTGTCTTTTGTTTCTCCGTCTATACGTGTTTTAGTTTCCGTTTCATTTAAAGTCTATTTGTTTTGTTTGAGTTTCCCTGCCTGTTTTGTGTTTTAAATAAACATCGTTTCCGTTAAAACCTGGATCCCCTGCGTTTATGCCGCACAACACCCCGAAACGTGACAATTAGCAGTAATCCATCCATCCATCCTTAAATTCTTTATAACACTTCGCCCAGCCCAGTTCAGGGTTGCAGTGGTAGCAGGAGAAGCACAAATGCCCAGACATCCCTGTCTCCAGCAACTTCCTCCAGCTCCTCCTGGGTATCCCTAACTACTCCCAGGCCAGCTGAGAGACTTTGATTTTGGCTCAGCCCTATCTTCAGCACTTAAGTTCGGTACAGTGACTCATCACTACAGTAGCTGCACACAATTAATGGTCAATCTGACATTACCTGTAACAGACAGAGAGACTCCAGGTTGTCCAGTGTATTTGCCTTTAGGATCATCAGTGTAGAATCTGAATCTGTATGTTTGAGCGTCTCTCTCGGTCAGGTTAGTGATTCTCAGACTACAGTTATTCTGGGAGCTCTGTGTGTACTGCACTCGGCCCTGATACTCCTCATCCTCTCTCACATCCACAGACTCACCATCAGCCTGCTCTTTAATGAACCAGACTGATTTTAGCACTGTGAGTCCTGCCGGGTGTTTATAAGAGCAGGAGAGATCAATCGATGTGTCTTTCAGAGCACACACACGTTCAGCAGTGTAAGTCACACCCCAACACCCTGTACCCAGTACACCTGAAACACACACAGAACGTTTCAAACAGTAAGGAAGAACTTGAATTAAGGTTTTTTTTTTTTTTTTTTGCGGTTAAAACCAAGAGTGTTTTTAAATATCTGTGCATGTCACTGTGTGCTGGTTCGTGTACAATTCAGGTAAAGCAAATACAACTCTACATTTGATCTAAAGCTACTTTTGCATTTCTCATTTCCATTTAGAAATTTAAATAAAAACAACAGGACCTGTTTTATCTGGGGAGCTTTAAACACGTTTTACAGTTAAGACTGCAAATTTTCTCTCTTTAACATTTATCAGCTCAGATTTATTTTGTTTATTCCTCTGTGAAAATGAAGTCAAATATAATGTTAAAAGGAACGTAAAGTGACGTCTTTTGATTAGTGTTAACCAACATCAGTTAAAATGTTAGGTAATATTAAATTACTTACTAAATAATAAATAAAAATGCTTAATTATATCTCATACCAGCATGTAGATATAAGTACAACATGATGTTTTAATGAGAGTAATATGAGTTAGTGGTTTCAGTTTGATGCTGAGGGACAGATTTACTCTGACACTTACACACTGCAGGAGAGCGGTGGTGATCATGCTCATACACCTGACAGGAGTAGCTGCCTTCATCATGTGGACTGGTCGAGTCGAGTACAATGGAGGCATCAATGGTATATTTAACGTAATTGCCATTCCTATACCAATAAAAACGGACTGTACTGACACTGCAGGTGGCGCTACAGGTCACTTTCACTTCTCTCTGTCCTACAGTGTTAGAATCCACTTTCACCTGCAAATCTACACACAAGATTTGTTAATACTATATACCAAAATTCCATACTAGATATTATACAATAAAGTGTGTGTGTGTGTGTGTGTGTGTGTGTTACCTGTAACAGTCAGATGAACTCCAGATGATGCTGATATCCAGTCACGTTTCTGTGTTTTAAATCTAAACTTATAAACTCCAGAGTCACTCACTCTCACATTCCTCACTGTCAGCTCACAGTCAGACGTCACTGTGCTTACAGACACTCGTCCTGAGTATTGTGGATCTGTGCTCAGGTCTTGTGGTTCTCCTTCAGAGCTCTGGACTCGATACCACTCTCTCTGTGTGACACTGGAGTGATCAGGTGTTGTAAATGTACAGGGGATTTTTACTGTAGATCCAGTAACAGCACAGAGACTCTGAGAGGAGAGAGTTACACTGTGCTGAGCCTCAACTCCTGGAACACACACACACACACACACACACACACACACGCACACGCACACGCACATGCACATGCACACACAAACACAAACAAGAAGCCCAAAGTAAAATGAAACACATACCGCACTGACCCACCACTGTCCAGCAAGAATGTAGTCACAGTTTTAATCACTCCTGCTGCTGTTCACACTCACACACACAGAGTCAGCCAGTGACATGTGAAAATCCCAGTTTTAAAATATTCACGTTGTGTTGACGCTTAACTTTCCCAGAGTTTAGATTATTAAAAAAAAAAAAAAACTAATAAACTCCAAGACATAAAAATCTGCAGTGCAATAATGTATTATAATAGAGTACAATAATCCTCAAATAATTTGATATGAAGATAAATAAATTATGAATTAATTAAATTAATTAAATTAATAAATTATGGTTGTACTTTGCTCTGGAACTCTTGTCTATAACCGTCCTGCAATGGGTGTTTTCACCCAAATCTTGCCTAATCCATTAAATGCACTGTGAAGCACACAAACATGTTGAGAATGTTTCTAAACTGTTACAGTAGTGGCACAACAGCACATAAAAACAATAAAACGAGCTGAAATATGTGAAAAGTTTACCTGTCAGTAACATGAGGATTGCTGCTACTGTAATATTTCTCCACATTCTGTAAAACATGCTGACGTGCAGAATTTAGAACAAAAATATTCTCATAAATATATAAAAAAAAAAACATATATACATACTGTGTATTTTACACTTTTAAGAACATTACCTGCCTTAATCAGCCTGTTCCGCCTTCACTTGTAACTTTTGTAAAGACACAGAAGATTAGTAGTGCGCTAACTAGAGAGCTATGATTACCACATCACCCTATTGCTGGTTCCTCTTTGGTTTTACTTGTGAAATTAAGACCGGATGTTATACTGTTTATACATTGATCATCTTACTTTTTAAAATTGTTTTACTTCATAATAATTAACATCATTCTAACACCTCACCATCATCTTCCCATCATGAATCCCCATTTTATCTCATCTTTTACAATTATCTTTTGTTTTTGCTTGTCTCAGACAATTGTCTAAACGGGGAAGTAACCATATGAACATATACATATGTCTGTACTTTCCAATAATATCCAAACTTTTGAGCTCATAAATTTCACTTCCCTATTTTTTAACAATGATCTTCAATTTATTTCCTAGATTTGAATTGCCATGCTCACAGTTTGTAGGTTTATAAATCCTGGTTTTCTTTATAAGAGTTAGGAGATAATGTTACTGAGGCCTATCAGCTCCTGCTTCATTAAACACAAACAACAAGAGTACTGTACTTTAGTCACCTATCATTTTGTTTTGTACATCAACATATATACAGTACATTGTTTTTTTTATTGGCTGCTCGCACCAAGAAGTCTTCACAGTGGTTCTACAGTGGTTTTTCACACAACCCTCCCGTTCATGTTCTAAGATTTAACTTTTTCTCCCCATCACCAGACTGACTTTTGAGTTCTTACAGGAAGCCCAGGTTTTCACTAACTTAGACCTGCAAATGCATATCATCTGGTGAGGATCAAAGAAAGAGATAAGTGGAAGAAGACAGTGTTCAATCTCCCCACAGGCCACTATGGGCGTTTTCTCACTGGGGTCTGGCAAGTGACACACGTGGCCCTGGGACCAGGTGATTTTTGTCTGTGAACATGCAATCGTTCCTTGCTGAGGAACCAATCCCTGGACCGATTGCAGAGCCCAGTATGTGGGACATGCATACACAATCATGTTCAAAAGAAAAAGTGATGTAATTACTATTGTATGTGGCTGCTAAAAGGTCTCAGCGAAGTAATGCTGAAGAGCAGTGTTTGCTCAGAAGTGTCTAAAACAATTAGACACTACACATCACTACATACACTCGGAGATGTATCAAAGTATCTGTGAGTATTTGCATGCGTGCACATACAGTAGCACTAAGCAATGCCACGTAGAGCTGAACAAACTGTAGCTCCAGCAGCACACAGCATGCAGTGTACAACTAAAGTGAGGAAGATCAACAAATAATAGGATGAAAACCATTGAGCCAGCTGAATCTAATCTAGTCGGCATCCTCTGGTCCCATGACACCATCTACTATACCTTAATCATCCAAACCAAACAGCTTGGACCATAGTCCAGCAGATACCCTACAAGTAAACAGTAAGTTAATATTAAATACTGATGTTATGTTAAGTATAGTCCCATATAATCACTGCATCTTCTGAAAATTATCTGTGGATCTTGTGAGGACATTTTAAATGCACATAATACGATGTACAGGACAATCCTTTCACATTAGCTCACAACAAAGTTACAGTAGCTTCGAATGCTCCTTATAGCTGCTTACTTTAAGGCTCCAGATAATTTCCCTCTTCAAAATGCAAAAGACTAAATGCGATGAACTCAAATGTTGTGTTTATATAGCTACAGTATTAGAGTTACAGGTACTTTATTCTTTACTCATTATTTTATGCATAACCTTTCTGTATAAAATGTATGTTTATACTGCATTATATCTCAGAGGCACTTATGAATAGTGAGATGCTGTGACAAAATTTTAATGTTGGAAGAATTTAATTTATACAAGCTGTTATGGTTGTAACCTTTCATTAAGTTTTTACTTCTTGGTTTTATTCATTCTTGCAGACAGACACTGGAGGAAACACCGGCTGAAATCTCTAAGAGTAGCACAAGACCAGCTAACAACCAATGAAAGACGCAAAACATGATGTGCAAAAGCAAAAGCAGGAGACTCCTGGTGTCTGGAAGAAATCACAAATTTAGATAAATAAGCACTGACTACGGATACAGAGGAAGGAACATCAAGAGATCAAATAAGATGTTGATGGTGATGATGTTTAATTAATGAATAACTTTGGCAGGGCTGGCAGGACAGCATGACAGAGACGAGGTCCTTTAAGCCAAGCACTGGGTCATCGAAGCCGGGCGGCAGTGGAGCAAGCACTGGGTGGTCAAAGCCGGGCGGAGGAGCCAGAAGAGGTTCGGGTGGTGCACGGCTCTCTGGACAGACTGGGCCCTTAGTGGTGTTCTCTGGTAAGACTGAGCTAACGGGTGGATCAGGGCCCACACTCGGGCTAATGGGCGGATCAGGGCCTACACTCGGGCTAATGGGCAGATCAGGACCCACACTCGGGCTAATGGGCGGATCAGGGCCTACACTCGGGCTAATGGACGGATCAGGGCCTACACTCGGGCTAACATAAGACTCACTTGCTTCTTTTTGAGATGGCCGAGCTGGCTTTGGAGAATTGCACCTTCTTCCAGCAGGGTTTGCATAAGCTCCTTGCCCCTCACAGCATGGCACACATTTATCACCCTGATGACCCCATCCACTCGCTGTTGCAGAAAGAAGCACCGCCGTCGATACTACTCGCTTTCTGCCCTCCAATGACACTCAGTCCGGGGTTCCTCCTCACCCTGGTCACGGCCATGCATGAACCTCCTGGTCCGTACCTCAGTGTGGGGAGCCACATCACCCCTAGCTCCATTGTGCTGTGTCCTCGAGGACACTCATCGTATTGCAAGCCATGGCCCTTCCCAGCTTGGCTGCATCACTCACTCACCTCCTCCAGTTTCTCTCTGTGAGCACAAGCACCTCTCTCTTGTAGGAATGTTGTCATCCTCATAGGAAAATAAGAAGTAAAAGCTCTTTTGACTAAAACCTTGGGAGGAGGAAAGATGGAAAAAAATCCTACAATATTCTGACTTGATCGAGGCTCTGATACACATCACATGGATGGAATTGTTTTCAATGCTTATGGCCCTGCTTTCTGAGTATCCAACTAGAGTTGACCCAAAGGAATTAAAAGGCGATCAGTTGGGGTTAATGCAGAACCCAACCTTATACATTCTGAGGCAGCTGAAAGAATTGAAGCAAGAGACAGAGGGGGATCCAGAGGGAAATCCATTAAGCTATACTGTTTAGACAGGCTGTGATAAATGTCATACCACAGCCTGTAAAGCCCAAGCTGGAAGATGTGGTCTGTTTAAATTACAAAACACAAGACGTTCTGACACATGCTGTCGACCAGTTCAGTTCAGAAAGAATGAGCGGAAACTAAGAACTCAAGAAAAAGAGCTGCAGAGAAACCTGACTCAGTTACTTGAAGAACTTGAAGTACTGACAAGGAAAACATAAGATTCAGGTGCAAGCTACAATACAGAAAGAGGTACAGTAACAGAGCAGATGTCATTAAGAGCCCCAAGCAATAAGCAATACAGCAACGACATCAGCTGCAGCACTCACTCCTAATACATACCAGATTTCTGCACCCATTGTCAACTCTGGTTTTTTTATACCCAAAAACCAGAGCAGGGGTCCGTTCCTATGTCGCTAACTCAGTTAGCTGGATTTGATTGTTGTGGATTTGTCCTGATCTTGGATTGTTACGAAGCAAATCTCGCGCTTGTTGTCATAGCAACATGTCCGTAAGCTTAAACCTGCTCGGGAGCAGGTTTATTTCATGTAAACAGGATTTAGGCTGCGCTCCTGGAGGGTTATGATTGGTTGAAATGGCGAGGTCACATTTGATTGGTTAAAGGGCATGATTGACGCGGACTGACTCACGTGGGAAAAGAAAAGTATCTTGCATATATATATATATATATATATATATATATATATATATATATATATATATATATATATATAATTTGGATGGATGTATTTAAACATACAGACAGTATACATGTGTGTGTGTCTGTGGTCATCATTCGTGTGTTAATCTCCGTGTGTGCTATATAAGTGGAGGTAATTTTCTCAAATCTGTCACAGTCATGTCTTGTCCGTTTATGAGAGAGCAACCAGTTACCGAAGGTGTGAGGATTATTCGCAGAGCTTTTCAAATTCCTTGTGTATTGCGTGATAGACTGGATCCTTTGGTGCAGCATGACAATATACTTCTTGAGAGATACCTTTTTCCTCGTGAGGGTATCCTTTATATAATTTCTTTGTTAAACCCCCATGTGAAATGGTCAACTCGCCGGAGTTGAGCGTTAACAACCGTACAAACTGTGTGTATTGCACTGAGGTTCTTTGCAAGTGTCACTTTCCTTTACACCGTTGGAGACGCGGAGAACGTGGTGAAAAGTGCTGTCTGCCGTGCTATTCGCAAAGTTTACTTGGCACTTAAACAGTCTTGAGGGTATTGGTGGTATTTCCAAGCCACTTAAGACCCCAGGCTGTAAAACAGAAGTTTTTTGCTATTGCAGGTACGGTATAGATATTGTTGATGAAAATAATGCAATTATAATCATTCCAATAAATATGAAGTGTGTCCCCAGTCTTCCCTAATGTGATTGGTGCCATAGACTGCACCCATATTCCTATCAAGGCCCCACCAGGTCCCAATGAAGGGGATTTTGTGAATCGAAAGGATGTTCACAGTGTTAATGTGCAGGTAAATTAATATAAGAACTATTTTAATGTAATGGAATGAAAATGTATGCATTTGACTGACTAAGTATGCATTTACCTATTTCTAAGATGGTGTGTGATTCTTTGTGCCAAATTGCAAATGTGGAAGCAAAATTCTTAAAACAATAAAAGAACACTACACAAATATGGTTATTCTACTGTGTTTTATTTGAAATTAAGCACATTTCATGTGTTGCTTGCAATAAGAGAGAGTGAGTGTTATACAAGGTCAACAATAGTACGGTACTATGTGTGAAAGTCACATCACTTACTGTAAAGTTGAATCTCAAGTGATAATTTCTGTTTTTTTAAACTATCCACTGCAATTTGTGCTTCCACTCTCCTTTTCATCAGTACCAAGCATTCATTTTTAAGTTGAAGGTTTCTTCGGTACAAAGATCGGATGTCCCTCTGTGCCAGTTGTGGAGGAGAAAAAGAAAACGTAAAAAAAAAAAAAAAAACATAAAAAGAAAAGGGGGACACCAATACATGCCTCTTACAACAAAATTCAATGACAAGTATAACACTGGCCACCTCAGTTTCACTTCTGGGCATGGAGTCTTCTGGAGCACTGTCTATAGGCCTCTCTGGAGCCCTATCTGTGGACCTCTCTGGAGCTGGGGACTCCAGCAACTTTCCGCACAAATAATAAAATACCGTCATATTACATACACATAAAGACACAAATACACCTGTATAATACATTCTTACAGATAATTCCTCCGGGCACTCATCAGACACGGTTTCCTCACTGTCCTGTGCGATGGAAACAAAAAAGTAATTACAAAAAGGTGCACTCTTACCTCATTTTCTACAGTAGAGTTTAAAAGAAAAAAGAAAAACCAAACACAAATACTTGACGTACTACACATGCTTCAGCCATCACTTGTGGGACATGAAAAAAGTGTGGGCATGTTGTTTCAAACTGCACATAAGTGGCAAAACAGCATTACATGAACTACACTGTAATTCATCCATAACTCATGTACAAATGCAGTATTCATTTATTCCTGCTCATGATTTAAGACAGTTCAACTGACACCCACATTTGTTGTTTATACTTTAAGGTGGTTAGAAATCATTGCAGCACTTTTCCAATACAAATGAAATCAATTACCAAAAATAAAGGTGGTGCTGCTGCTGGTCCCTGGATGTGGGTCTAAAGAGGTGCTACCTCCAGGGATGCCCTCCACAATTGGTCGGTTACTATTTAAACCAAGGGCTAGCTCTTCTGCTGGGGTATAGGGAGGGGGTGCCGGTCCACCACCTGTTTTGTTCTGTTCTGCCTTTTTCTTGGTTGCTGTTTTAAACCATGAAACACATTGATTTGCCAGTGTCTTAAAAGAAAATGAAGATAACTATGCTAAAAATTACCATTTTGTAAGATGTTCTTGTACTTCACTTTTACTTGTTCCCATGTTGTATATATAATATACAGACACAAATAAAATAACATATCAAGGAACATGGGCAGCACTCACGCATTTAATTTGTTTGCTACTTTTTGCCAGCCCTCTCTCCTGGTTTTTAGCCGCATCGTAATTAGCACGATGATCTCATCTTAGATGTGTCAATTCATCTCGGATGTTTCAAGCGACGTACGAAGAACGGACCCCAGAAGGGGTGGAGAGCAAAAAAGCCTCAAAGAGGCCAAAAGAGTGTGCTGTTGAAATCATGTCACTGAGGTGTGGAAAGTTGAAATTGAGGTAATTGCTGGTGTTGAAATAGCATGATAAGGTAAGATGGTGTGTGGAGTGTTGGTGAATTAATTTTTAGCTTCATGTGAAATATGTGCAAAAATAATGTTAGGAACAAAACAGCGACACCCATAGGCCATATACTGGAACCAAAAGGGCCATTTAAGCACTTGTGTGGATATGATGAATCAAGCTCAAGACAAAAGGTACATGCTGAAAATAATAGGCAGATTTAGTAGATGGGTAGAAGCTGTATCATCTACAGATGACAGGGCAGGGACTGTTATCAAATTTCTACAAGAAAAGTAATAAATAAATTTGGAATTATTTCAGTAAGGTACTGCATCAACTGAGAATAAAACAAAAATTAGAATGTATCTACCATCCGCAATCTCAAGGGATGGTGGAAATAATAAATTGTACTTTCAAGGCCAAACTTGAGACAAAGCCTGTGGAAGTACTAAACTTAACTTGGTTGATGCGTTACCTCCCGCACTAATGAGCTATCACATGCAAACTAAAAGAAACACAGTCCTAACCCCACATGAAGTGCTTATGGTTCAACCAATGTCTGTGCCAGATTGTAGAGGTCCCCATAAAAGGCCAGATCAATTGCAAATGGAACTTAGATCTTATATGAGAAAACTGTTTGCAATACATAAGGCAATCTATGCGCAGGAGAAGAGCAGGGAGCTCAGAGAGGAGGCAAATACTCCAACAATTGTTCCAGGAAACCAGATATATCTGGGAGTGGAAGGAAGTGAAATGAACCCAGGAGGAAGGGGCCTCTCAGTGTTGTAGAAGCTACCCCAACAGCAGTCCAGGTGGAAGGCAGCACCATGTGGTATCACTTGAATCATTGCACAAGAGTCACCAAAATTCGTTTGGCAACTTGGATGAAGACGAAAAATATGATTAAAGATGAGCCATGCCTTGGGTGAAGGCACTAGACAGGCCTCTCCCCAAGGCGGCCCTCTACAATGCACAAAGTATTTTGATCTAAGACATTTATATCATAACAAGAACATTCAAAATGATGCTGACTTGTGTTGTGTTCTGCATGTTCCATTTTATGTTTGATGTGACTTACGTAACTAGGTCAATAATAGGAAAGTGTTGTTCCAATTACATATTGTATTTATCTCATGTCACTGAGGTGTGGAAAGTGTATACTTTAAAAGTTAGAGAGGTCAAGTTTTTTAGTCCTTCCTAGTTAGGTTTGGAAGGAAGGTTTGGCTGATTCTCTGCTAGAATGCGGACACATAAGGTCGTCATTGACCTCATGCTTCCAATTTTGATTACGGCTCTTGTTTTGTGTTTTTGGCTTAGATGCTACGCGGATTCATCCTCCGGTATTCGGCAGTGCTTTCGCTTTCCGACCACGCTTCCGGTTGACGTTTTATTTATTAATCTGCACTTGGATCCACCTCGTTCCACTCCGCCCCATGACCGACTCTTTGGTGGAGGCTGTTGATGTTTGTTTTAAAGTATATTTTTTGACATTGATGTTAAGCAGTCTCTTCTTACCTGAAAGTTTCTCCAGCATGCTGTAGATCAGATTGATGGACACATCTGTTATATTTTTGAGGACAACAGTTTTTTGTCTTTAATGTCATTTTAAAGGAAATGAAATAGTAATACAGTGGAACCTTGGATTACGAACATAATTCGCTCTGGAAGCGGGCTCATATATCAAAACACTTGTAAACAAAATAGAATTTTCCCATAAGAAATAATGGAAACTAAAATTATTCATTCCACATCCAAAAAAAAATAATTATATAAAAGTAATTACTATAAAATATAAAGTAAAAATAAAACAAATTAACCTGCACTTTACCTTTAAAAAAAAAGTAAAAATAAACCCAGACAGAAGTGTTTCCATTTATGCGTGCAGGCAGTGTGTGTGTGTGTGTGTGTGTGTGTGTGTGTGTGTAGAATTAGCTCCTCCCCTATCCCCCTTCTCATCTTACACAGTCAACCTCATCAAATGAAACGCGTGCACCCAACCTGCAGGCTGATACAGAGATACAGAGAAAATGGACCTTTAACCTCTCTAATGAGACTTGCTTTTGCTTTACATGCACGCACACACGTGTGTTATAATAATTAGTACATGAGCGCTGTACACACACACACATACCAACACAAAATAAAATATGTTTTACGTGCACACGCATGGTCACGGTGTTATAGTAAACAGTACACACGTGCACAGATGTCAATTATACCAGTGAGAGACGCTCACTATTTGCTGAACACTCGCAAACTGCATTACTAGCAATCTGAGGTTTCACTGTAGTTAAATAACTGATAGTTAAAATATTAAGATGGGAAATGTTTGATGTCATGAAGGCATTATAAGATTTGTTTTGAAAATTCCTATATAAAGTGTTTAAACATTGAATTCAATGCAAAAAATGCAAATCAAATCAGATTTACATTTTTATGTTGCATTTATTTTATATTTAACAAGTGGTCACCTTGGGATTATATTTTCTTGTTACATTATGTGAAGTTGTGTACATTTTGAGCAAGAGTGTTAATTTTACCCACTGGTTGGGTCAGATGAGCAACCCAGAATTCTGGGTTAAATGGTTAAACCCAGCGTGTGTTCTGTCCAATAGTGACCCAGCAGCTGGGTTATGGTTGGGTTGTTTTTAACCCAGCAGTTTTTAGAGTGTGCAGTGGAAGAGTCTGAGAATTTAATGACCATAACCTTGGTTGTATTGTTTTTAATCACTCTATATACAATGCATGAATTATTTATGCTATTTTACGAATGAAATATTTTTATGTTACACTCTAAAAACTGCTGGGTTAAATGTTAAAGTGCTGGGTTATTTTATTTGACCGAAGCAGTGGGTAAATTAACGCTCTTGCTGGGCTGACACATTCCATTTGATTTAGTAGATAGAACCATTTTGTTTCAAAAATCCCAAAATGTACACAACTACACATAATGTAAATAAAGTAGATTGTCTGTTAGAAATAACCCAAATTAAATTAATCCATTGTTTTAACCACTGCAGAGGAAGTTAGGCAGTGGTAGTTTTCAGAAATCCTTTTAGAGGTGTGGCTGCGTTAGGTGTGTACATGAGCCCAGAGTGCCTGGGGATTTTCTGGAGCTCAAATTTCTGAAAACGTTGTGTTTTGAAACCAGCGAAAATTAGATTAACTATATAAAACATAATACACCTGTCCATAAATAAAAATTTATATTTAGGCCTATTATGTGAAATATATTTCACTTAAATATTACAGATTCAAACAAGGAAAGAAGACGTGCTGAGCTTCAGTTTATTGTGATGCAGACAAAAGGTCTAGGGAGGAAGCAGAGACATTTCTTTTTCCATTTTTCGAGTTTAATCATGTAGCACTTTTAGTATTCATAGCAAAATCAATTTTGACCCAGCATAAATAGCCCAATGATGTGTTTACAGAAACCCAGCATTTTTTGAGTGTCCTACTACTAATAATAATGAACGGAGGAAGCGCAGTCAAAGCCCAGGGATACTGCGAGCTGTCGTGTTGTATTCAGCAAGTAGCATATATTTTTGTTTGTTGCATTTCTGGGGGAGTATGTCTGCAGTTTTATTGATAAATCTGCTCATATCTGCGCACACGTTTATCAGCCTTTCGATCATTTTATTGTTTGGTGTATATACACAATAAAACTATATTGATTTAAGCTAATGTATAATGCACTTTTGTATTCTTTATTGTTCTTCATCTTTTTGCACATGTGCAGGTGCGTTACAATAATAATAATAATAATAATAATAATAATAAAAATTCCCAGCACTACTACTACTACTAATACTACTACTACTATTAATAATAATACTAATCATTCTAGAAATCATTGAGAGAAGAAAATAAAGAATAAATACATATCAGTATTTACATTTTGAGCTGGACGCGTTTATTAGCTCTGTCACTTGCTCTCAACAGGCGCCTAAGAGAGATTAACACATTTTTCAGCTTCAACAGACACATAATACCTCAGATTGAAACACGACTGCCCCCTCCGGGTAATGAATGTCATTTTCACAGCTTCCTGCATGCTCCTGCGGCAGCACGCGAGATCCCTTTTCTCGAAATGCTTAATCTAAATCCCTCTTTAAAATCCTTACTGGACACAATTTTAAAGTTAACACAAACAGGACTACAGTATATGAGATGGCAGATTGATGCATCAGTACTTCAACTAAAAAATGCCAACGTTGCTCCTTTTCTCCTATTCATTTTACATACAGAAGAGAATGAACACATCACTCTCAGCTCTTTCATGTTTTGGGGAGTTTATGAACCTTGCTGTAGATCTGAGATGAATCATCAGCCATTTCATCTGTCCCAAACCTGTGGAACAAAAACAGGTGCTGGATTTAATGAAGTAGACTGCGCAGCACAATTAGTCTTGGTGTAATGACATTGATTTACTCACTGGGTGGCAGCAGTGCTTCTGCTAAAGTTCACAACAGCGTACTGAACTTCCTCTTCCTCTGTGTTGTCTGAAGGAAGTCTCTGATCATCTGAGGAGACTCTCCCTCTGCAGTCTGAGGCTGGGACAGTTTCATACACAACATCAGACTGAGGCTGAAAAGAAGCATAGAATAAATTACATATTTGAACATGTCACATGATCAAACAGTTTCTCCTTTCACCCACACTCACCTGATCACTCTCACCAGTGCTGCTTTGGCTGTTAGCTGAGCTCCTCTTCCTCTTCCTGAGAAACACCAAGCACATGTTCATGATAATTTTAAATGAGTATTTAAATGTAAATCATGTTAATCATATGCAAAACATATTCAGCACGTAATGTTCACATATACATACCACATCCACAGAGCTCCTGAGATGAGTGTTAATACCAGGAAGACACCCAGTCCCACCTTGATGAGCTTTAACACTGTGTTCTCCTCTGTGCCTTCAGAAACTAATCATAAGAAACAGTTAATCTCAATGTGTGATCAAAGCCAGGTTAATAAGGGTTACACACTGTTGGAATTTTACACCCTGTGCTCATCATCGAGAGACACCTTTTGTTGTAAAGGAAAGTCTTCGTCAATACAGTAGGGAGCGCCAACGAACCTGTTCAGTATCTAGAAATGTATAGTTTAATTTATGAAACTAATTAGTAACTACTGTTGTTCCTGTTACTGTTTAAGTGACTTATATGGTATTACTTATTTTATTTCTTTATATAGAACCACATACACACGTGGACAAAATTGTTGGTACCCTTCGGACAATAAAAGAAAAACTCACAATGGTCACATAAATAATTTTAATCTGACAAAAGTAATAATTAAAAAAAATTCTATGAATGTTAACCAATGAAAGTCAGACATTGCTTTTCAACCATGCTTCAACAGAATTACTTAAAATAATAAACTCATGGAACAGGCCTGGACAAAAATGATGGTACCCCTAGAAAATACTGAAAATAATGTGACCAAAGGGACATGTTAATTCAAGGTGTGTCCACTAATTAGCATCACAGGTGTCTACAATCTTGTAATCAGTCAGTGGGCCAATATATAGGACTCCAGGTAGTCACTGTGTTGGTTGGTGGCATGGTATGTACCACACTCAACATGGACCAGAGGAAGTGAAGGAAAGAGTTGTCTCAGGAGATTCGAAAGAAAATTATAGACAAGCATGTTAAAGGTAAAGGCTATAAGACCATTTCCAAGCAGCTAAATGTTCCTGTGACTACAGTTGCACATATTATTCAGAAATTTAAGTTCCATGGGACTGTAGCCAACCTCCCTGGACGTGGCCGCAGAAGGAAAATCGATGACAAATCAAACAGACGGATAATCCGAATGGTAACAAAAGAGCCCAGAAAGACTTCTAAAGAGATCCAAGGTGAACTTCATGCTCAAGGAACATCAGTGTCAGATCGCACCATCCGTTGTTGTTTGAGTCAAAGTGGACTACATGGGAGACGACCAAGGAGGACACCATTGTTGAAAACAAATCATAAAAAAGCCATGGGTCTTGCAGGTCATGGGTCTTGCAACAGGACAATGACCCAAAACACACAGCTAAAAACACCCAAGAATGGCTAAGAGGAAAACATTGGACTATTCTAAAGTGGCCTTCTATGAGCCCTGACCTCAATCCTATTGAGCATCTTTGGAAGGAGCTGAAACATGCTGTCTGGAAAAGGCGCCCATCAAACCGGAAACACCTGGAGCAGCTTGCTCATGAGGAGTGGGCCAAAATACCTGCAGAGAGGTGCAGAAGTCTCATTGACAGTTACAGGAATCGTTTGATTGCAGTGATTGCCTCAAAAGGTTGTGCAACAAACTATTAAGTTAGGGGTACCATCATTTTTGTCCAGGCATGTTCGATGAGTTCATTTTTTTAAATAATTCTGTTGAAGCATGGTTGAAAAGCAATGTCTGACTTTCATTGGTTAACATTCATAGAATTCTTATTTATTATTACTTTTGTCAGATTAAAGTTATTTCTGTGACCATTGTGAGTTTTTCTTTCATTGACCGAAGGGTACCAACAATTTTGTCCACGTGTGTAGATGTCCACCTGTTGATTAACATGTGCAATGCTGGAAAGTGGAAGAGTGTTTTAAGGAGAACAAAGACTTGTGCATTCCAACCAATGTCCCACAGTGACCATAACTCTAAACTAGCAACTCAAACCTGATACTTCATTACACCTTTGTTTCAGCAGATATTTATTGTGCTTAATTGCATTGAATCTCTCAAACTCTCACTCATTCATTCTCTGTACCACTAATCCTTTAGCATGCAAGCATGGAGCACCTGGAGACATGGGGTCCTAGATGGGATATACCTCAGTCAGTGTGTCAATCCATTGCAGGGCACTACTCATTTACACACTGTTACTTATTTACACACTAATGGCAATTTTGAAATTACAATTCCATGCTGAGCCACCAGCACGGTTTTGGTAGTTAAAATTGGTTACCATTTTAGCTCATTATCTTGTATTTTAATCGCTAGTACTGAAAATAGTGTGTGATGTAAATACATGGACCGTGTAGTGTTATCTTTAAATGGATTTACATACAAGAGACAAAAATAATCCATTTACCAAAAACATGTAAATACATTATTTTACATTTATTCAATATCTGTGGGTTGTCTAAAAACACAACACAAAACTTTTATATAAATGCACCTAAAAGAAGTAATCAATGGAAATCACTTAAAATTAAGAAAAAAAAAACAGCATAGACCATCATAGCTGGTCATCAGCTTGACCAGCAATTATACCAGCAGGGTTACCAGTATACCAGCACCAGCACCATGGGGTCAGCTGTTCCAGCGAGACCACTTGCATTTTTTAAGGTAACAATCAAAATAACTTAAAATGCTCCATCATATTTAACCATACACATACATGTAATGCGTAGATTTATGTCTTTATTTGTTAAAGTACACTCACATATCAATAAAACATTGTGCTTTTGTAAAATAAAGAAAATAAAGTGTGCACTTTCTGCCCTCCCAGTCTCCCTGAAAACCTTTTTGAAACATGTCACTAAAATGAACACACACATATCCATATATCTATATATCTATACATATATATACATAGAAAGCTTAAAGTGTCTACTTTTAAATGTAGCAAGCTTAATCAAAAATAAATGTTCTCAGTTTATGTAATCCATATGAATCTAAGGAGAGACACGGTCTTTCTGCTACACTTCATTCACTGATAATGACCTGAGACAGGACACGCCCACACGCTGTTCACAGGGAAACAGTCAGGGTAATCTACATACAAGGGCACGTCCCCAAACACACACACACAGTAGATCCGATAAATTTCCTGCGCGTGTGGAAGATGTTTGGCGCTGTACAGGTTTCTGAAGCTCTACAGAATGTTCTGGACAGTGGGAGGAGTTTAGATTTACCTCAGAACAACACTGAGACTCCAACAGAGAACGAAGGAGGAGAATACAGCAAGCTGTTACCATGGGTAAGTTTTTTAATCTAATATAATCCCTATTCTGATAATATTAAACTAATATTAATTTATTTTTCCTCATTTTCTCACAAGCTTTTTCCAGGTTAAGTGAAACATTGTCATTTAATGTCACATGGTTTGATTAGCATGTAGATAACACTGCTAAATCATGCTAACATACTGCCTTATGTAGCTTAGCACAAACAGGTTAGCTCACAAGTGGCTAAGCTAATGCCTTACAGTATGCACAGTAGATTACAGATGGTTGTCAGTATCAGCTGTGGTGTAAATGTCTATAATATATTTCACCCTGTGTTGGATAGCTTCATGTTATGGTAGCTATTTGGTTCAGGTTTTGGTTAGCTTATGACACTCCTATCTATAATGTTATTTAGCACTTTAGCTCCCATTGCCTAAAATACTGCCTTATGTAGCTTACAGATGTTTGTGATATTAAGGTGTAAATGTAAATTGTAATGCAAAAAGTATAAATCGTTGTATAACACTGCAAAAGTGTTGTCTTTATGCATGGTCAATAGTTATTGATGATTATTGACAGTAATTTTATTATCATCATGCTTATGTTTCGTTTTCCTTTTATATAAACCGTTGTGACAATGAAAATGATCAGCCACCTGTTTTATAGAGACCAAATGCAAACAAGCTGCATGGATGGATCTCTTATATTTTTTTAAGCGGTTGACCACATGATAAAGCTTCACCTGTGACTGCACACAACCAGCACATGGACTGACCTCAGATGCCAGGAATGTTACCACTGCTGGTCACTGGGTCTGTGTGAATTGCAAATCAGTTTATGGTAAGCAGCCATAAACACCATGGAAATGCCAGGTATGCGATGTTCACTTGTGTCTTGAGTTAAACAAGAACTGCTTTCGAGAGAGGCACAAAGATGTATGACTGTGTATAGGGTTTAAAAGTGGGCTTTTACAAACCTAACACCCTTTCTTCATAGTGCACTGTTCCTGTTCCCACTGTTTTACCCTGAATGTCTGTTTGCACGGGCATATTTACAGTATGCCAGAAATCTACCTTCTGTGTATAAGATCATCTGTGTCCCTGTTCCCTCAATCCTGGACATTTACTTTGCACTAGGTGAAAGAGGTGACATTTATATGTAAGAAATATACACAAATGTCAGGACATGTCAGAACTACTTCAGGGCCCATAAACCTGCAGACCCTTAAATAAAGAGTGACGGTCAAGCTCACTCATTTACACTCCTGCGGTGTGAAAGTAACTGTGTGAAAGTGTCCCTGAGAGGTTGGTCTCATGTTTTGTTTTTGTTATTATTTTTTTATCAACATAAAAAAAATAATAACAAAAAAAAAGTTATAATTTTTTTTTAACGACATAAACTTATTTGCTGTTCATTGTTAAATTATCATATTGTTACAAATGTGCATATTGTATATATTGTTACATATTACACAATGTTAAGATTATTCGTGTTGGCCAATAAAGCTGATTTTATACTGATTCTGTTCTATATTTTACATATTGGATGACAATCTTCCATGTATTCTGGCTTTTATACCATACCAATAGATGGGGTGGTGAACAGCATAGTATCATGGCACTATAATCCTGGTCACCAGCATACCAGCAAAATGTATGCTGGTATGCTGTGGACCAGCATCAGTAAAGTGACCAGCATACCAGCACCAGCATACCAGCAAAATGTATGCTGGTCACCAGCATACCAGCACCAAAACACAACATATGCTGGTATAATTGTAACCAGCTATGCTGGTCTATGCTGTTTTTTTTTTCAGCAGGGAATTAGCCTACTGTAGGATTATTTGTATTTTGTAAGAGTTATTAGAACTCTCAAAAGGGGAATTGTAGGATTACAAATTTATAAAATTTTAAATCTAAATTCCAACAAAATAGTATATGAACTGAAAAGTTATGTACATTGGAATAGATACTGTCAGGCTGATTAGATTAGCACCTATGCATTTGAAAGGCACTGTTATGCTGATGAGATCAGGGCTGGGGAACTTCCGGGACCAGGCTGATTCCTGTACTACACTATGCTTTGTTTAGATTGTCTCCACCTCTTTGTACCCCTCCCCCTTGTAAAGTATAAACTCTCCAGAGCTGAGTTATAATATTAGACTTGGATGGCTACAGCGACGCGCGGCGAGTTCTCAATAAAGAGTAACTTCTACTGGAAAGATATCCCAACGTCTCCTGGTCTCTGATTCGCCAAAGGGGAAAAAGTTCACAACACTACACTGCATGTCTTTGGATGAGGAGAAAAAGCAAACTCCACATACACAGAGCCAAGATGGGAATCAAACCTTCGACTAGGTGTAAGGCCACAGTGCTAACCACTACACCACCATGCCGTCTAGCATTAAATCTCATCACAGAACTATATTATCACCTTTAAGAGTAATTTTTCATGTGAGTGTTTTTTGGCTTTCAGGTACAACACAGGTCAAATATATTTTTTATTCCTTTTTAAAAGGGACATTATTAGTATATAGATAAAGTCTGGAGTTGAAAATTCCAAAAGTGATTACATCTGATTATTTTTTTCTAACTTACTTCTCATTGGTTTGATTCAATGTTTTGATGTTTATTCATTCCACACCAAGTGATGTGGAACTTGTTGAAATTTACTGCAGAAACATTATTCATGTTTTAAAAAAAACCTATGGTAACAATAATAACTAACACTGCTATTACTTACCCAACACATCCAGGAGTGTTGGTGTGAAATTGTGCTGTCCCAGCTGGTTGTGAGCAGTGCAGTAGTACAGTCCTCTGTGCTGGGAGCTGATGTTGCTGATGCTGTAATTCTGGCCTGTTGTCAGCAGTGTGTCTGCAGCTGATCTCTGCTTAAACCAGGAGTAGGTGAGAACAGGAGGGTTTGCATCACTGCTACAGCTCAGAGTCACTGAATCCCCCTCCACTGTGTCTCCAGAGGAAAGAACCACTGCACTGGTGTTTTTAGGGGAATCTGATTAGAAATAAAACACCTGAATCAGCTGGTGTGTGTTCAGTATCAGCATTTGATATACAGTACTGTGCAAAAGTCTTAGGCACCATATTTTCTGTAGTACAAATCGTGTTATATATGTTCATCATGTACAATCACAATTTCCAAACATACCTTAACAATTAATAAATAAATAAGATTATTAAATGTGACAGCAGGGTTACTGTTAGTGCTCACATATTAGGAAAACCTTCTCGCTAAGACATGTCAGACACACAGCACAATGCAGGTCACTCACTGCACAAACATTAACAAGTACACATTCTTTATGCTTTCAGACTCTTTGAACTCTGACTAGAAGGAAGCTGCATGACACCCACTCTCATGTACTGTATGGGCCATCATCTCTGCGTCCGCGACTCTGAGGATCACAATGCATATTTTACAGACCATTTTCTGAACACCTGAAAGAACTGTTTGTGTTTGGTGGAACTTGGTTTCCGTGTTTTTCTCTGCTTTTCAAATCAGTTACACTGCTGGAGAGTGCTGGCAGGCAGACTGGAAGCGAGCCCACAAAGGTCTCCAGAGGAATATCTAGGACACCTCCTAGAAACACCTCAAAGCATTCAAAAGCAGGCACTCTTGGAGCAACTCTCACAGCAAAAACGAGTTAACCATGGAGAAAGCATGTTACATGCAGACCCGGTTGGCAAAAGTCATTGCCTACACAACTGGCATGGCTGGTGCAGGATGCGTCTGATGAGGATGAAAAGGCCTCCTCAAAGAACATCGCGAGGGAGCTGTTACAGCTTTTTAGCCGCACGGGGCTACCCAAAGAGATCCTGACAGACCAAGGTATGCCTTTTATGTCTAAACTAATGTGCTGGTTGGTACAGCAGCCTTCACTTTTCTGGTAAAAGAGTAAAAGAGTTATACACTAAAATCGACAACCTTCTCCCTATTGTTCAATAGCACATGCAAAAAGCACAGAGTGAACAAAATCACGTATATGACCAGGCAGCACAACCATGAGAATTCCAAATCAGGGATCGGTGCCGATTCCGCAAACTCTGACTCACCTATGACTAGAAGAAATCTGCCCGCCACCTCTGCCTCCCACTCGCCTCCTGCTCTCTGGTGCTCGATACACCTCCTCGGGTCGCCACACCACAACACTGACAACACTACTGATCCAACCTCCTAGGCACCTCCATAACCACCATTTGAAGGCTGTTTTGTGAACACCAGGTAATTTACTTTTTTTCTCTGCTTTTCAAATAGAATATTTGCATGTCTGTAAAGATATCAACATATGTAACAGACCATGTTTCAAGTTTCCAAACAAAACAAAATAGAAACTAATGTACCATAGGCTCCTGGGTTTTGCATAAAAACAGAAAGGAGGACGTGTGACAAAGTTACCAGAAGAATTCATGTTCACACATGTTCACATGGAGATTAAATTTTTTCGGGCCATTTTTAAAGACAATTTGGGAATGTCATTCAGCCTAATCTGCATGACCCACCCGTCATGGGGCTCAAAGAAGCGGACGCAGATGCAGTGTGTACAACTTAGAATGTTTATTCTTTTTCTTTTCTTTACTCTCATGCAAGCGTCAACACAAAAGAAAACTAACAGAGGACAAGAAGCTCCTGGCTGGAGCCTCAAGCAGGCACGCTGATTCACAAAATCCTGGAATTACAAAGCCTCTCCGGCGGGAACAGGAAACGGAAAGGGGTAAGAGTGTCGCAATCTTGAACTTGACCTTTGCTTTAAATGGTCAACAACAAAAAGGACATGAGACCCTCTCTACAGCCACTGCTCAGTCCTGGGGGAGAAACAACGAACCCTTGACGGCACAAGCACACACAACATAATGGATAACAAGAGACAAAGGGCTACGGGACTAAATAGAGAAACACACGGGGAGGACACAGGTGAACTTGATTTAGTGTTAAAGTGAAACACATACACATGTAGACACACTAGGGGGAGACAAAGAGGCAGCTCAGTAATCCGGTGAGCCCGATCTTATCCCCCAGGACTGAGGTGGCACAGGTGTGACACCACCAAGCATGGGAAGAACACACAAACACCACGCACACAAGCCCGAGGCAGTAATCGGACCCTAGTGGTGCGAGTGCTAACCACTATGCCACCTTATGATGAACATATATAACAACATTTGTACTCAACAGAAACTGATATTTATGATTTACACACATTTCCTCACACCTTCCAAACTCGATTCTCATACAGTATGTCCTAAAGCTGCTTTGCTACAATGATCACTGTTAAAATCCCTTAACAAATAAAACTGAATTGAGTTGAATTTATTTGTTTTACAGAGAAATTATGCCTCAGACACTGTATGGTAGTTATAGACTGAGGAGAGTGAAATCCACACTCACACACTGGAGGAGAGAGGAGACTGTCATGGCCTTCAACAGCACAGCTGTAACTGACCGCACCACTGACTGCAGCTACAGAGCAGGAGGCAGATTTACAGTCAGACACACGCTGTCCGTTCTTGTACCAGATGTAAGTGGGGTTGTTAGACAGAGTGCAGGTGGTGATACAGCTCAGTGTCATGTTCTGGTCTTTCCAGTCTGATACTGTAACCCTCAGATCTGCAAAACATAAATTAGATTAGTAATTACTTTCCTTTATCGTATCTCTATATTTGTATGACATTACCAGTAACAGACAGAGAGACTCCAGGTTGTCCAGTGTATTTGCCATTAGGATCATCAGTGTAGAATCTGAATCTGTATGTTTGAGCGTCTCTCTCTGTCAGGTTAGTGATTCTCAGACTACAGTTATTCTGGGAGCTCTGTGTGTACTGCACTCGGCCCTGATACTCCTCATCCTCTCTCACATCCACAGACTTACCATCAGCCTGCTCTTTAATGAACCACAACACTTTTGTGACATTGTGACATTTAGGGAAGGTGAAATAACTGTGTATGTCCACTGATGAGCCAATCAGAGAGCAGATAGTCGTGGAGTAAGTCACACTCCAGCAGCTCGTCTCATCATAAACACCTGAGACACAAAATGAAAACAGAAATCTAAATCTATTCATGAATCACTGCATGTGTGTTTATTTCAGTCTAATACCCCATTTCATGGACTTGTTAAAGTAGTAAACGACCTCCTATGGGCCTCTGATCAGGGTTGCGTCACTATACTTGTGTTACTGGACCTCAGTGCAGCTTTTGACACCATTGATCATAGTATTCTCCTTCACAGATTAGAAAAGGTAGTAGGAATTAAGGGAACTGCCCTCTTGTGGCTCAGATCCTATTTGACTGATCGTTATCAGTTTGTAGATTTAGATGGTGACCATTCCTCATGTTCTCAAGTGGAGTTTGGTGTTCCACAGGGCTCAGTTTTAGGCCCACTGCTTTTTTCCCTTTACATGCTTCCTCTGGGCAACATAATTTGTAAACATGGTATTAGTTTTCATTGTTATGCTGATGACACACAATTATATGTCTCAGCAAAACCAGATGAGAAAAAACAGTTTGCTAAAACTGAGCAGTGTGTGTGCAGGACATAAGAGATTGGATGTTAATTAATTTTCTTCTGCTTAATCCTGATAAGACAGAAGTTCTGGTCATAGGACCACAAGTAGCTAGAAGTAAGCGTTCTGATCACACTGTAACTTTAGATGGCCTTTCTGTTCCATCAAGTGCAACAGTAAAAGACTTCGGTGTGATTATAGATTCCAGCCTTTCGTTTAAAGCTCATGTAGATAATATCACCAGGATAGCTTTCTTTCACCTTAGAAATATTGCCAAGATAAGAAACATATTGTCACTAAATGATGCAGAAAAACTAGTTCATGCTTTTATCACCTCTAGGTTGGACTATTGTAACGCTTTACTGTCTGGTTGTTCAACTAGGTGTATAAACAAGCTTCAGTTAGTACAGAATGCAGCAGCGAGAGTCCTCACTAAAACCAGAAGATACGAGCACATCACCCCTATCTTATCTACACTGCATTGGCTCCCTGTGAAATTTCGCATCGATTTTAAGATACTACTTTTGACATTTAAAGCACTAAATGGTCTCGTGCCACAGTATTTGAGTGAACTGCTAGTGTCTTATGATCTGCCACGCCTACTTCGATCAAAGAATGCAGGCTGCCTGTCAGTACCACGTATTATTAAAACTACAGCAGGGGGCAGAGCTTTTTCTTACAAAGCCCCAAAGTTATGGAATAGTCTTCCTATTAATGTTCGGGACTCAGACACAGTCTCAGTGTTTAAGTCTAGGCTAAAAACCTATTTATTTAGCCAAGCATTTTTGTAAATAGATTAACCTCAGGTAAAGGAGCAGATCTGGGGGACTCATGGACGTAGAGTATTCTGGTGAACTGGTATGTTTAGATGCTGTCCTCCCCACTCTCATTGTTCACTCAGGTTTGTTGACGGTGAGGTGATTGGTTGCTTTACATCTCAGGGAGCCCTCATGTTTGTGTTTCCTTCTGGCTCTCCCTTTTAGTTATGCTGTTATAGTTAGTCCTGCCGGAGTCCCTGCTTGCACTTTGCACTAAATATACATTCACCTTATACATGTTGACTGTGACCATACCTAACTGCCATCTCTCCTTATTTTCTGTTCTCTCCTTTTCTGCTCTCTCCTCTCTCTCTCTCTCCCTATCTTCTTTCCCTCTCTCTGTCTCTCTGTCAAGTTATACATGTTTCGCTCCTGAGTTGCCAGTGATCCAGACCCCTCTGCCCTCTGAAGCCGTCTAACCCGTCCTGGAGTCCTGCTTCTGGTTGGAGATCTCGTCGCATGGATGCCCCGTGTGGTCTGCCTGGATTCGTGTGGTGGCTGGGGATGGTTTCCATGAAGACTGTCCTGTCATCGATTGATGCTCTGGGGACCTGTGACTTCAGTTGTTCGATAACTCAGGACCGGAATCCCCTACAGTCTACCTGAGCCTCCGGGAACAAACTGGACTCCTTTTAATTTTAATTTTAACACATCTCCTGTTATACTGAACTTCCAGTCTTACACATTATTATGCTGAGCAATCCCTGCTATCCGTTATCACCCAGATGAGGATGGGTTCCCTGTTGAGTCTGGTTCCTCTCAAGGTTTCTTCCTATTACCATCTCAGGGAGTTTTTCCTTGCCACCTGTCGCTCTCGGCTTGCTCATCAGGGACAATCTTATCATTTTGATTCATATATTGCATAAAAACTTCTTTTTATTGTGTAAAGCTGCTTTGCGACAATGTCAATTGTTAAAAGCGCTATATAAATAAAATTGACTTGACTTGACTTGATTTCATTAAGTTGAATTAGCTACCAATCTCTTCCAACGTCTTCTTCGTCGATCTCCAGAGTCATTGTAGCTGCTACCAATTCGTGTAATTTTTCAAGCGTAACGACCCACATTGAGCCGTTAATGATTTAAATGAATTTGTAAGGACATGAAAATGACTCTACAGCACATTAGCAACATTTCAATAGTGAGACATCAAGGAATTTAACAACATTATACCAAGCCCTAAATAACTGACAATGAAACCATATCACTACTGACAAAGAAAAATTCAAATGATGCTACAGACATTTACCACCTATTACTGAGGTGTTATTGTAATAACCTCATATCGTCCAGTTAACGCGTAGGTGACAACCTATAGACACTAGAGGAATGGGACATATGTCCCGCCTGAACTCCCTCACGTACACTGGTATACTGTGTGTGTTTCACCTTGTTCTTTCTAAATAAAAATAAATAATTTTCTAGTAATTTGGTTATACTTAACAGACATTTAGAGTGACTGAAGGCATCAGTCACATGCAAAAGAAGGGATAATTGGAACAGTCATAATAGTGTACAGATAAAAAATTTTTTGTTTTTTTTTGAGATCACAAAAAAGTGGAAATGATTGTGTACATTGTAGAGAGATACACATGATCCACAATTTTTAAAAAGAAGAACTAAAACAGAAAAGAGTATTAAACATTTGTTGTTGCATAAACAGAAGCGGAGTGAGTGAAGTGTAAAGTGAGTTCTTACAGACAGCAGGAGAGCGAAGATCCTCATGTCCTCTTACAGCACAGGAGTAGCTGTCTGCATCCCCACTACTGATATACAGATAGTGAACATTTCCATCCTGGTTAGTAACACGCTGTCCGTTCTTGTACCAGATGTAAGTGGAGTTGTTAGACAGAGTGCAGGTGGCTTTACAGATCAGTTTTTTATTCCCATTTCTCCCATCTGATACTGTAACCTTCAGATCTGCAAATAATCAAGAGTTTTGTGGTAGTCAAGGGTTGGGGTCGAACATGTTATTGTTGCTGTATTGTGCATTTTTTAATTGATTATTTTTTAGATTTTTTTTAATCTAGAGACAGTTATAGTCTGTGATTAATCCCAATTTTAAAATCTAAATAAATCTGTGTATTATAAATGTGCAATGTTGGAATAAAGAAATTCATGCTAAACTGGTTAGAGGAAACATTATGCAGTTTTATAATACCTCAAACATTAACATTATTAAGAAATGTTGAATTTAAATTTCTCACATGGCACCGGCCCTGCATGCAGTGTTTGGGTAGTATGGGGCTCAACGGGGCTCGAACCTAGATTCTCAGATTCAAAAACCAACCACCTAGAACCTTAACTGCTTGAGACCAGCTCCCCCATGTCTTGTATATATACTTGTATATGAAAGTGAATGTCCGCTTAAGAAATAATTAAAACTCAGATTATTTATTCCATGACCCAAAAAATAAATATATAAAAATAACTAATACAAAATATAAAGTAAAAATAAAACAAATTAATCTGCAACTTTACCTTAATGACCACAGTGTTATAGTAAACACTACACGCATGCACGGATGTTGACTATACGTGTGACAGACGCACACTAAGACCACACAGGGGAGACGATTACCCACAATTCCACAGCGTGAGAGAGAGAAGAACCATTGGCTCAGTTGTGATCACATGATCCTCAGCGTTAAAACATGAAGCGCCTTGGTGCCATATGATACTCGATAACCGTAAATAAAGGCATGCTCGTTTTTCCAAGTCAAAATTTATTACGAATTTTTGCTCGTCTTGCAGAACGCTCGCAAACTGGGCTACTTGCAATCTGAGGTTCCACTGTATAACTAAAAGCTGAATCTTAGTTTATAGATAAAAAACGATGTTTAAATGGTACAAGTTCATTCCTTTTCTAAATTAAAACAGTATTGTAGATGATTACAAATATTAAATATCATGTTACATAATAATTTCTTGATAAAACAATAAATTAATTAATAATACCATAAATTACCATAAAATATGAAAAAAAAATTATACAGTCAATTACTGTATGGTTTTTATTTTCATTATATTGAAGGTTAAATGTTTCTATTATGTGGATTTGTTCATACTGTATTTAAATGTATGAAACAGTGTGTGCATAAATTTATGTAACATTTTACCAATAAAGAATCTAATATTAAAACATTTGAGAGCGACTAAAGTGTGGAGGACTGTTTAAATTATTAAGAACGTGTAAATGTTGTAGTGAGCCATGTGATGTGATTAGAGGTTGTGTGGTCCTACCTTCAGTGGTCACCTGGAGAGTGTAAATGCCTTTACTCCTTCCACCTGCATCATAGGTCTCTAAAGTGTATGTTCCAGAGTCGCTCCTCTCTGCACTGATTAGTATTAAAGTTTTATTCTCATTAATGAACTGCCATCTTGGAATACTTGGTGTTGGTGGGTTACTTTGGGTTTTTCTATATTTTAAAATGGTACGAGTGGTAGATGTCTCATCTGTGTTCTTTAGGTCAAACCCATCCTCCAGGGGGATTTGGAGGTTCAGTTGTTCTCCCAGAACTAAACAACACTGATCACTCCCATTAAATCTACAGACAACAGGATCCTGAAACAGCAAACCTGCAGAGGAGAAACAATCAGGAACATTCTTAATATTGTTAAACACTGGTATTATAACACACCTATTTGTCCTCTAATAAATTACACTCCATTATTACAGGAGACCGCGATTCAGTTCTGATAAAAATCTTCAAGACAAAATGTGTGTGTGTGTGTGTGTGTGTGTGTGTGTGTGTGTGTGTGTGTGTGTGTGTGTGTGTCTTACCTGTAACAGTCAGATGAACTCCAGATGAGGCTGATATCCAGTCACTTCTCTGTGTTTTAAATCTAAAGTTATAAACTCCAGAGTCACTCACTCTCACATTCCTCACTGTCAGCTCACAGTCAGACGTCACTGTGCTTACAGACACTCGTCCTGAGTATTGTGGATCTGTGCTCAGGTCTTGTGGTTCTCCTTCAGAGCTCTGGACTCGATACCACTCTCTCTGTGTGACACTGGAGTGATCAGGTGTTGTAAATGTACAGGGGATTTTTACTGTAGATCCAGTAACAGCACAGAGACTCTGAGAGGAGAGAGTTACACTGTGCTGAGCCTCAGTTCCTGGAACACACATGCACACATAAAGCAATAACTCATGCACTGACCAGCAAGACTGTTAACCACAGTTTTAACCACTGCTGCTGCTGCTGCTGCTGTTCTCAGTCACACAGAGAGCAGGTGAGCCAAGAACGTGTGAAAATGCAGATAATAATAGGACCTTGTCTGAAACAGTTCATAAAGTTCATCTGGGTTTATAGAACAGAACCAATAAACTCACAGTAAATAAAGATGCAGGACATTAATGTATTTTTTCTATGTTATAATAAAAATATAATAATTTGTTATATGTATGTTTGAGTAGAGTTTTAATTTTAACTGCTAAAACACTTCCAAACACACAGACATGTTGAGAGCTTTCCTGAACTGTTACAGTAGTGACACAACAGCACATAAAAACCGTAGAAAGAGCTGAAATATGTGAAAAGTTTACCTGTCAGTAACATGAGGATTGCTGCTACTGTAATATTTCTCCACATTCTGTAAAACACGGTGACATCAGCCTTCAGACAGCTGACACTTGAAGATCCACCACGTGTAGAGTTTAGAGCAAAAATATCCTTATAAATACAAAATAAATCGATCTTTCTGTTTCACTGAACAGAACTGCACTAATCAGTCTGTTCCTCCTTCACTCGTACTGCACTTGTAAGCAGTTATGAGCTTCTACATGAAACTAGCAGTAAAGATAAGGAAGTAGAGTAGTGCACTTACCACAGAATTACGTTATCACACCTCTATTTCAGCTTCTTTTCTTTACAAGCAACCAGACATACAGATGTGTGATTAACGCCGCTTTCTTTCTCCATCTTCATGTCTATTGGCATCTCTATAGAGCTTTTGCGTCACATGATTGAGGATCTAAACATCTGCATGTCAGGGATGTAGTGAGGTTGTAGGCGAGGCATAAGCCAACAACAGAGGTGGTTAAGACTTTAAGTGTTTTTAATAAGATAAAGAAAAGAAACAAACACAGGTAACAAAACATGAACAAACTAAACTTGAAACTATGAACAAAAGACATGACCAGGGTATCAACAGAACAGTTTAACCAAAACAGAAAACAAAATGGCATTTTAACCAAACAGATGCAAGACCAACAAACAACTGAAAATCGAGGCTTCTTATAGCCAAACTGGTCCACGTCCAGAAAGCAAAAAAAAAAAAGAAATAACAGCTTTAACTCACTGATATGGCGGAGTTTGTTAAGAGATGCATGCCTCCGTCTGCTAGATCTCTTTCGGGGGTGATCTCCACAAATTTTGTTTTGAGTGCTTGGGGTAAGAACACGCTCGCATCGGGCTTCAGGTAGACTGTGAGTATTGCGATCTTCTCCCTATTAAGGTGCTTTGCGCGCGGCTTGCTTTCTTTAAAGAGAAACCCCGAGCCGCGGCGCATTCCTGGGGCTCGCGTGCTGATCTGGCAGATGCGTACGAAATGGAATTCCCCCTTTCCCTCGCGCTCTCTCTGGATCAGGAAATTTTAGCTTCCGCTTCTCAAGCACGCACCGGAGCTTCTTGTGAAGGAGCGGAAGAATCTTCCTCTCTCGCGTTTGAGGAAATATTGGAGGTTATAACACTGCGGGCGAGCGGTTGCATATCGACTGACTGCAGAAAAGAGATTCCCCCAAGCGCTAGAAATTAGGCGACACGTTTCTGGCCAGGGGGAGGAGCCTCAACGTCTCTCTCTCCCTTTCTTTGGTGACCTCCATGACGAGTTAACTCTTTCATGGAGCAAGCCGTATTCATCGTGTGTTTTTGTGCCATCGACCTCGACTTATTTGGATATTGTTGATGCAAAAGTGCGCGGTTATATGATGATGCCCCAGATAGAAGAGACACTTGTGGGGTATCTCTCTCCTGGGACATCATCCTCCCTGAAAAAGCCAACACTCCCCTCCAAGCCGTGTAGATTGACATTTGGTGGGGAAAGCTTTTCATGTTCTATGGCTACTACAGTCTGTACTTTTTGGTGCCCAAGAGAGATGGGGGATTGCATCCAATTTTGAATCTTTGCGGCTTGAATCGCTATCTCAGGAAATTCAGATTCAATGTGTTGACTGTCAAAATGATTGTTTCTCAAATCCAACCAGAGGATTGGTTTGTGACAATCGACTTCAAGGACGCATATTTCCATATAGAAATATTGCCACAGCACAGGAAGTTCCTGAGGTTCGCTTTTGGGGGGCGAAGCTTACCAGTATCGGGTCCTTCCATTTGGCCTAGCTCTGTCACCCCGCACATATACAAAATGCTTGGATGCGGCCCTGGCTCCTTTACGATTCCAGGGCATCCATATTTTGAATTACGTACAACTGGCTGATTCTGGCTCAGTCTCAGGAGCTAACGCTTCGACAACGAAATGTCGTCCTAGCTCATCTCCATTCCTTACGCCATGAAGAGCGTTCTCTTTCCTGTTCAGAGTACAACATATTAAGGTGTCACATCGGATTCGGTCACAATGCGGGCACAGCTGTCTCCTGCTCATGTCGAATCCATTCTCAACACCCTAAAGGAAATCAAGCTAGGACAGAAGGTGACTGTTCATCACTTTCAGAGATCTCTCGGCCTCATGGCAGCTGCGTCCATGGTGATACCTTTGGGCCTTCTGCACATTAGAGCGCTTCGGCTGTGGCTAAGAGCCAGCGGATTTCATTCAAGGGCCAGGGGCTTCGTACCCTTTGTACCCTTTCTAACGACAGACGCTTCCCTCACGGGCTGGGGTGCAGTCTTGGATGGCCGTCCAGCAAAAGGGAGCTGGAGAGGTCATCTTCTCGCATGGTACATCAATTGCCTCGAAATGATGGCTCTGTTTCTGGCCCTGGAACAACTCCTCCAGCAGTTGAGAGGCTACCATGTCCTAGTGCGGGTGGACAACACTGCGGTAGTCTCATACATAAATCGCCAGGGTGGACTGCGCTCGCGCCGCTTAAACAAGCTAGCGCACCAGGTTCTGCTTTGGGTACAGGACAGGTTCCTGTCCCTCAGGGCGATTTACATTCCGGGGCATATGAATGTAGGAGTGGACTTGTTATCGAGACAAGCTGTGACACATAGGGAATGGAAACTCCACCGCAAAGTAGTCAGTCAAATCTGGGAAAGATTTTATGTAGCAAAGGTGGACCTCTTTGTCTCGCAAGAGGCAGCACAATGTCCCCTTTACTGCTCTCTGACTCCTCCAGCTCCCCTGGGTCTGGATGCGATGGCCCACATGTGGCCCAGATTACGCATTTATGCATAACGCATTCCACCCATAGTTCTGCTCCCAGGAGTCCGTCAACAGGGTTTGTGCCTCTTATTGATAGCGCCCCATTGGCCGACCAGAGTGTGGTTCTCGGATCTAATATCTCTCCTCGACGGCTCACCCTGGGTGATTCCAGTGAGGAGGGATCTTCTGTCTCAGGCGCAGGGGACAACATTTCATCACCGGTCCAAGCTCTGGGACCTTCACATTTGGCCCCTGAAGGGGACCAACTAAGAGATGCTGGTCTTCCAGCCAGGGTAATTGAAACCATTTTAAGTGCCAGGGCTCCCTCCACTAGAAGAACTTATGCCCTCAAATGGAGTGTATTTGAAAATTGGTGCATGGCAAGACATGTAGATCCAGTTCACTGCCAGATTGTTTCAGTGCTGGAGTTTCTGCAAGAAAAGTTGTCCTCGGGCTTATGCCCTAGTACTCTCAGAACGTACGTTGCCGCTATTTCGGCTTGTCATGCTCTGACCAATGGGGTTTCTGTGGGGAAGCACAATTTAGTTGCCCATTTTATTCCTGGAGCTAAACGGTTGAGGCCGGCCACTAGAGCGACGGTCCCTTCGTGGGACATAGCTATTGTACTCAAAGGCCTCGCTGACACCCCTTTCAAACCACTAGAGTCAGCGCCTGTCAGGCTTCTGTCTCTTAAGATATTTTTTCTTATGGCTATTACTTCTTTGAAGAGGATTGGAGATCTACAGGCTCTGTCAGTCTCCCCATCCTGCCTAGACTTTGCCCTTGGGCTAGTCAAAGCTATTCTGCATCCTCACCCAAACTATCTTCCGAAGGTTCCATTCTTGACCATGCACCCAGTCGTTCTCGAAGCCATCTGTCCTTCGCCTTTCACAGCTCCGCAGCAGGAAAGACTTCACTTACTGTGTCCAGTACGTGCTCTTCAGATTTACGTCCACTGCACTAGCCAGTGACGTAAGTCAGAGCAGCTCTTTATTGCCTTGGGTGTCGCAACCGCTGGGCGGCCACTAAACAGATGCTGTCACACTGGGGGAGAGATGCTATTGCCCTAGCCTATGAGGCGCGTGGTCACACTTCACCTCTGGGAATCAGGGCTCATTCGACCAGGGTGATTGCCTCATCAATTGGTCATGGCAAGAGGCATTTGTTAGATTTTATAGTCTGGATGTCAATGCTACTCTGGGCTCGTGGATCCTTGAGTCAGCATCCCAGAGCTAGGTCTGAGATCTCCTTGGCTATTGTGCGCACACGCTACACAACCTGGGGTCCAGACACTTGCAATGCGGCGGCGTTGGTATTCTTGTTCCCATAGCGTTTTCTCGCAGCATCGAGTGTAGCTTTTGAAAGGGAATGTCTCGGGTTACTTAGCTGTAACCCTGTTCCCTGATGAAGCGGGAACGAGATGTTGCGCTTCAATGCTGCACTGCTGGCGTGCCTGGATGTCCTTCAGACAAAATTGACCTGAGGATGTTTCACTCCTATTTATAACCTGCAGGTGCACTTTATTCGGTGACGTCACCTGACTGAAGTTATAAGCCGAAGTATTCGGCGGTTTTGACATACACAGGCTTCACAACTGGAGAACAAAAAGATGTTCCCATAGCGTTTTCACGCAGCATCTCGTTCCCGCTTTATCAGGGAACAGGGTTACAACTCAGTAACCCGAGACGTTCTTTCTCCTTTTTTTTCTCCCTTTAGGTATATGTGTGTTTGTGTGAGTCAGCATGTGTATTACAAACTAATGTTTGTGTTCCTATTTTGCAGAGCTGTGAGTCAAAGGTCATGGTGTTGTGGCCTACTTGGTGATGATAGTGTGCCACTGGTAATCTCTAGTTGGTGGTGTTTATTGGACTGCATAGTTGCAACTACTACTGAAATTATATCTCATACTCACTCATTATTGTGACACAGTATATTTGTGTGTATATAACCTTGGAGAATTATTCTTGCAATCCAAGGTTATATACACACAAATATACTGTGTCACAATAATGAGTGAGTATGAGATATAATTTCAGTAGTAGTTGCAACTATGCAGTCCAATAAACACCACCAACTAGAGATTACCAGTGGCACACTATCATCACCAAGTAGGCCACAACACCATGACCTTTGACTCACAGCTCAAAGGTCATGGTGTTGTAAAATGAAAACTCAGATTATTCATTCCACAACCCAAACAAATAAATATATACAAATAATTAATACAAAATATAAAGTAAAAATAAAACAAATTAACCATAACTTTACCTTTGAACAAAGTAAAAATAAATCCCGACAGATAAGTGTTTCCGTTAGTGTGTTTGTGCGCATTTGTGTGTGTGTTTGTGTGCATAATGGGAGACAATTATCCAGAATTCCACAGCACAAGAGCGAGAAGAATCATTGGCTCAGCACGTGGTGCTTGGCGTCAAAACAAGAAGTGCATGAATGCCACATGAAACTTTACTATATTTGGTATTTGTATACCCAGACTTGCTCGTTTATCAAGCCAAACTTTATGACGCATTTTGCCTCATCTTATCGAATGCTGAGAAACCTGGTTACTCACAATCAGACGTTCCACTGTATATGTCTCTGTGAAAATAAGTTTTTTCATGGACCCAAGCCTCACCTCTTGCCTAATCAATCAGTGAACGTACCTGGGTGTTTTGGTAAAGCCATTATTAGGTTAATTGATGTCCTTGGGTGCAATTCCCCAGGTGGCGTAATAAGTTATTTTGTAATGGGTCGGTGGATATGTTCTAATCCTAGTCTGAGCCCCTTTATCTCACCACATATACATTTGTGGAATTTATGAAAATAAATAGTTAATTCTTTTGTGATTTAAGTTTAGCTTTACAAACAGATGATAGCAGTGGTCAGTGTTGGGATCTTATAGTCTTTATAACATACGATGAATGCTTTACTGCTTAAAACCAGGTGAGCTTTTGCACAGATTCACAGTTTATTCAGAGAAATTGGCAGCACTCACAATTGGCCCAGCAGTGTTGCTGATCTGAGAAAAGTAATGATTATGATAAAAAAAAAAATAAGGCGGAGCAGTGAAGACCAGTGTGTTGATGTGGTTAATTAGCCATTTACAAGACAATCCTGATACACTAACACTTAATGGGCCACAGAAGGAGAAGGAGAGTTCTTCTGTAAGAGGTGCTTGAGTGGGCTTTAAAACAAAAACATCCACACACTGACAAATCTAAAGAAACCCTTAAAAACACTACAATAGTCAGCACTGGTGGATTTAAATGATTATATTTAAAATATTCTTATAAGTGCAGTCACAATACATGTTTATAAAAAATTAACTCTTTATTTTGCCTTTCCTTTTTATCTAACACCATGTTTTCACAGCACCTATTAAATCTGCATTTCTTCCACTGCAGTTATTAATTTTGTAACATTCCTTAGTTCAATTATTTAGTGTATATCCTGAATAAGTTGCATTTCGTCCTCCTTGTTCTTTTACCTTAGATAAATTAAATTCCTCTTGCTGTGACGTCCCTGTAACTATCCAAATAAATCTCATGGACAGTTTCTTTAAATGGCAGTTTTTCATCTAGTGGGGAAAAACGCTAAATAAAAACAAGATGCAAAGGTCCACAAATTAATTGTATTCTGATTCTGTAAATGTGTACTTACTACACTTTAGTTCCAGATTTTTTTTAATCTTTTATATTAAAAACATGAGTCATTATTTGTTATACTTTATGTGCTATATCTTAATGGTGAAGCAATACTGCTACTCTCTCTCTCACTCACACACACTGCACATCCTACACACACTATACATCATACACACACACACACACACACACACACACACACACTGCACATCCTACACACTACACACACACACACACACACACACACACTGTACATCCTACACACTACACACACACACACTGCACATCCTACACACTACACACACACACACACTGCACATCCTACACACTACACACACACACACACACACACACACTGTACATCCTACACACTACACACACACACACACACACACACTGTACATCCTACACACTACACACACACACACACACACTACACACTACACATACTACACACACACACACACACACACACACACTGCACATCCTACACACACAGACCCACTACACATCCTACACACACACACACACACACACACACTACACACACTACACATCGTACACATCCTACACACCATACAGTACACACACACACACTACACCTCCTACACACACAGACACACTACACATCCTACACACACACAGACACTACGCATTACACATCCAGGCACAGGTGCTTGGGCCCGCTCATTGTTACTTGTAAGTATATTTTTATTATTTATTTGGTTTAGTATATCTACTTAATTGTATTAATTATACTTAATATCACATTTCAGGATTGTTCCTATGTTATGTAAAAAGGGTTGTTCTGCTTTTTAAAGATGTATATATAAATAAGGACAAAAGCTTTTAAGCTGAAATTTATTCTACAAGTTATCTGAAAACTCTCTACTGTAAGGTCAGAAATAATAAAATTCATATTGATGGAGGTTAGTGTTCCTGGCTTTATTATTAACCATCATCATTAACCAGCTTTTCACTGCAGCTTTACACACACATGAAAATAACAAATAGGATCAGACAAATTTGTAAAATTTTTAGACAAATTAGAGAAAGATAAAAATACAGTAACAAGAGACTTAACCAACAGATCCAACAGATTATTTCCCCACTAGGTGGTGCTGTCACCTTGCACCTCCCGGGTCCGGGTTTGATTCCCGTCTCTGTGTGTATGGAGTTTGCATGTTCTCCCCGTGCTTGGTGGGTTTCCTCCGGGTACTCCAGTTTCCTTCCACAGTCCAAAGACATGTAGGTTAGGCTAATTGGATTCCCAAATTGGCCGTAGTGTGTGAATGAGTGTGTGAGTGTGTCTATGTGTGTGCCCTGCGATAGATTGGCATCCTTTCCAGTGTGCATCCCGCCTTGAATACAGGATTAAGTGGTATAGATGATGAGTGTGTGAGTGAGTGAGAGAGAGAGATTATTTCCCCACTGAGCCCAGCATGAAGAGAGATCAAATGAGTGAAAAGATGATGATGATCAGGAAATGATGGACTGATAGGTGTAGTTTAAAATATAAATAATTATTCTAGACCACTATAAACACATTATATATGAGTTTATAATAGTTACAAAGATAAAATGTTACAAAAGACATCTGAGACACAAGAGGAGCTGCCTAAATAACAACTAAATGATATTTACTGAAGACAGAAATTAGTCCTTTGTGACGTCTTCATGCTGTTTAACTCTAATCCTAAAACTCTCACCCTGAGCTTCCTTCCTGTGCTGTTCATGATGCTGAAGGTAAAGTCACTAATCAAACTCAACTGATATCATTCTCCAGTTCTTTAGTACTTCTCCTGACTGAGTCGAGTCTGCACACAAAATACAAACATTATCACATTATACACTATAATAAACACTCTTTTGCACAAACACACACTTACTGACTATTCACTTGCTATCAAAGCACAATGTTATAGGTTTAGATTTTCTGTATGTGTCACTTCTAAAAAAAAAACATGCACAAAAGATTAAATACACATTCTTTAACATTTAAAGTGTTTTATACAGGAATGATAATGAAAGGAAAATAGTACAGATACAGAACAAATCCCTAACATCAGGATCAGTCTAAGCTTACAAAGCTGGAAATAAAATCTAAAAGGAAAGATAAAATGATCTGGTGAAAGGGGCGTGGCAGTGACACTGGGCGGTGCTGACTTAATACCGCCTCCTCTACCTACACCACTGCTTAGGAGGACCTGCAATTCATCCATGTGACATGCAATTCAGTTTAATCTTGTGTTTAAGAAGAAATCACGGCTTGAGATAAGTAACTGCACCATCTAGTGTCAGTCTCAGTAAAAGCATTTATTTATATCAGTCTGGTGAAGCAGGTGTACACACTTACCATCAGTGTGTCATAATCAGAGGACTTGGCTGCAGGGTTCAGGGTTGTGTAAGTGTCACTGGCAGAGCTTTTAACATTCTAGCAGGAGATAAGAGTTTAAAGAACTAAATGTAATATGTACAATTTATGTGCATAACACACACACACACAATGTGTCATAATCTGGAGACACAGTCATGGGGTTCAGTGTTGTGTATGTGTCATCTCCAGGTGTTGGAACGCTCTAAGAGAAATAAGGAGATAACTATTTTACTATTTATTCAACAACTTTATACAAACTATTATGTTGGGATTTTTCTTTCATATTTGAACATGCCTCGCACCCACACTGACCTGTCCACTCTCACCAGTGTTGCTGCGGCCATTAACTGAATTTGACTTCCTTTTCCTGAGAAACATCAAGCACATGTTTGTTATTTGTAAATGAGTATTTAATTTGAAAATTATGTTTCAAACATAATCAGTCTGTTGACATTTTACATACCACATCCACAGAGTTCCTGAGATGAGTGTTAATGCCAGGAAGAGACCCAGTCCCACCATGATGAGCTTTAACACTGTGTTCTCCTCTGTGCCTTCAGAAACTAATTACAAAACAAAATGGCTTTGAAAAAAAAGAGGCTTTAGTTTTATTTATTTTTTTCTACAGTTTATATAGCTTCAGAAAAGTGTTACACTGCACTTACATAACACATCCAGGAGTGTTGGTGTGGAGTTGTGCTGTCCCAGCTGGTTGTGAGCAGTGCAGTGGTACAGTCCGCTGTGCTGGGAGCTGATGTTGCTGATGCTGTAATTCTGGCCTGTTCTCAGCAGTGTGTCTGCAGCTGCTCTCTGCTTAAACCAGGAGTAGGTGAGAACAGGAGGGTTTGCATCACTGCTACAGCTCAGAGTCACTGAATCCCCCTCCACTGTGTCTCCAGAGGAAAGAACCACTGCTCTGGTGTTTTTAGGGGAATCTGATGAGAAATAAAACACCTGAATCAGCTGGTGTGTGTCCAGCATCAGCATTGGATATACAGTACTGTGCAAAAGTCTTAGGCACCATGTTATCTGTAGTACAAATTGTGTTATATATGTTTATCATGTACAAACCTATTCACTATTTCCAAACATACCTAAGAAGGAGAAGTGTTTTAAAGTTCCCCATAATTTTTGATCATACACATGAGTGTATTACACCCTATTTGAATTTGTAAAGAATCTACTTATATTCCTATACACCCAAAATACCAAAAAAAAAAAAAAAAACATTCTGCTTTTATAAAATAAAGAAAATAAACACGGTGTGCTTTAAGTCTCCGCAAAAATGTCAAATACAGGGCACACATGAGGGACATGAGACATATATCTACAGAAAACTTAAAGTGCCTATTTTTAAAGGACGCAAGTCACATCGAAAAGAAATATTCTCAGTTTATGTAATCCGTATGTGGTACAGTCTTTCTGTCACACCTCAATATCTGATAATGACCAAAGGCAGGACACGCCCACATGCAATTTACGGGGAAACAGTTTGTGTAATCTGCATAAAAGGCCACGCCCCTGTATTGAGTTAACCTCAAAATATTACTCATGAATTGTGCACAGATAATGTTTAATCTGCTATATTATATATGTAGGGGACATTATAGTGCAAAATGTATCATAGTACCCTGTAAAGAGACTGATGACTTATAACTGTGTGCTGGGCCACCAAGGCCTCAGTATGAGAGACTCATGAGCAGATGCTTTCCGCTGTAGGGTGGGAGCGCATGGACAAGCTGTCCACTTACTGTAAGTGAGTGATGTTTCCTTTAGCCATAAGATAAATATGTATTGTGTCCTGTGGGAATGAGTAAACCTAGTAATGAGTAAACGGATGTACTGAAGCATTGTATCTTGTTAGAAACAGAACAGATGTTCTGGCAGTTTTGTGTTGGTGGGAACAGGATGTTGAAGAAGTGTCATGTAAACATATATAAGCATGCATCGTAGAAGAGACAAAAGCTTTTCTTCTGCAGAGAAACTGCTCGGTTATTCTGGAAAGAATAAAGTCTATTGGCCTCAACATCCCTGGTCTCCGGAGTGGTCTTTGCGTCTTTGGGTAATCGTCCCTGAACTTGCCACACCACCCCCAGCACACACACACACGTGCACACATACAGAGAGATTCATTGACATTTCTGTGCATGTGGAAGATGACCTGCTGTACAGGAAGCTTTTCCAAATGTTCTGGACAGTAGGGAGGAGTTTAGCTTTTCCTCAGAACAACACTTTTAAAGAGTAAATTACTGCAGCAGAGGAGGAGAATCCTGAGAAAGCTGTTACACTGAGAAAGTTATCAAGTCTTAGTTAATTCCTATTCTGATCATGTAAATTTAATATTATTTTATTATAATTTAAATAAAATATGTTTCACCCAACATATATTTTGCTCAGTTGTTTAGATGTAAATGTAAATCGCAATGCAAAAGGTACAAGTCGTTGTATAACATTACAAAGGCCTGTGTTGTCTTTATGCATGGTCATTAGTGACCATGAGTTGATGATAATAATAATAATGTACAGTAGTTTATTTTAATGTGTTATTAGCATTAACAGTTTCTGCTCATAAGGGATACACTTAGCAGGGGAGGGTGAAATGACAAGGAACACATGAACAAACACATGTCCATGTCCTGCACCTGTAACTGCGTACAATCAGGACCGGCCTCAGGTGCCAGGAATGTTTCCACTGTGGGTCACAGGGTCTGTGTGCATTGCAAAGCAGTGTATGGTAAGCAGCAAAAAACACCACGGAAAATTTGAGGTGTGCAATGTTCACTTATGTCTTCAGTTAAACAGGATTTGCAGGAGAGAGGCACAAAGAGGTGTGACTGTTTATAGGGTGTACGGGTGGGCTTTTACAAACCTAACACGTTTTTTCATCAGGCACTGTTCCTGTATTTTCATGTTTCATTGTACACTGTAAATGTGCCTTCTGTACCACCACGTGTTTCATGTGTAAATTCAACTATTCTGTGTAAGATGCTCCAGAAACTTCAACTGTGAGTAAAAGAAGCACTGCCAGGTCATCAGCGCATGAGAGAGATCCCGGAGAGAGCCTGACTTCAAAAGTCACGACTGATCAACCAGAGGGTGTGCCAATGGATGGCTGGGAGGGGCCAGCTAGGCGTTTAGCAAATGTAGGAGTTAAGCCGCATTAAAGACCGCATGAGCAAAAGCCAGGAGAAACCACTCTGCCGCTCTAAAGCCACCAACAAGAAACCTTCTGTACACGTGAGTGCAATATATATGCCACGCCACATGTTCTGCCTGCCACACACTCTTGTGCACACCCCGCCACCTCCTCCCACTCGCCTCCTGCTCTGTGCTGCTCGGCTTATCATGTCACAACTCTGACGACTCTACCCTGCTCCAACATCCGAGGCGCCTCCATAACCACTGTAGGAGGCGATCCGGAGGAGTGTAAACCAGATCACAGTGCATACTTTAAAGGCTGTTTTCTGAATACCTGGTAATAAAGACCTTTTTTTCTCCGCTTTTCAAGAAGAATATATTTGATTGTCTGTAAGGAAAGCAACATATGTAAGAGACTAGGTTTCAGGTGGAACAAAACAAAATAGAAAATAATGTACCGTATGGTCCTGGGTTTTGCATGAAAACAGAAAGGAGCAACTGTGACAAAGTTACCAGAAGAACTCATTCTTCAGTACAATCAGTAAATAATCAAACTTAAAGTACTGTGCAGACATTTTTGGGCAAATATAAAAATGCTATAAGAAAATATGCTTTTGAAAACATTTATACAAAATAGAAACTTCTATAAATGTCAATAACAAGTAATAAAATAAACACAGTACATATTGATGTGGAAACACCTTACTCGAAAATAAGTAAGATTTGTGCAGTTTTATTAGAAATGAGTTTTTAATGAGTGTGCTGAAGAATATGCCAGTTCTTCAGTATGAGTTCTTCTGGTAAATATATTGTTTTCTTTACAGGAATGCAAATATTTTTCTTTAATTCTATTTAATTTAAATAAATAATAATAATAAATAAATAAATAAATTCTGCACACACAGGGTCGCTGGGGCCTGGAGCCTAACCCAGGGTATGAGGCAGGGTACACCCTGGACAGAGCGCTTGTCCATCGCAGGGCAGACACACGCGCACATAAAATGGGCAATTTTTACAGACAATTTGGGAATGCCAGTCAGCCCAATCTGCATGTCTTTGGTCTGTGGGACGAAACCAGAGTACCAAGAAGAAACCCACCAAGCATGGGAAGAACACGCAAACTCCACACACACAGAACTGAGGCAGGAATCGAATGCTGGACGCAAGAGATGCGAGTTCTAACCACGATGCCTTTGTGCCGCCACATGATAAACATATATAACAACATTTGTACTCAACAGAAACTGATATTTATGATTTACACGTATTTCCTCATACCTTCAAACTTAAAATCATATGTCCCAAAGCTGCTTTGAGACAATGACCACTGTTAAAGTCCCTAAATGAATAAAACTGAATTGAGTTTAATTTAATTGTACTACAGAGAAATTATCCCTTAGACACTGTACAGTAGTTATAGACTGAGGAGAGTAAAATCCACACTCACACACTGGAGGAGAGAGGAGACTGTCATGGCCTTCAACAGCACAGCTGTAACTGACCGCACCACTGACTGCAGCTACAGAGCAGGAGGCAGATTTACAGTCAGACACACGCTGTCCGTTCTTGTACCAAATGTAAGTGGGGTTGTTAGACAGAGTGCAGGTGGTGATACAGCTCAGTGTCATGTACTGGTCTCTCCTGTCTGATACTATAACCTTCAGATCTGAAAAATATTAAATTAGCTTAATAATTACCTTTATTTATCTTATCTATATATTTGTAAGACATTACCTGTAACAGACAGAGAGACTCCAGGTTGCCCAGTGTATTTGTCTTTAGGATCATCAGTGTAGAATCTGAATCTGTATGTTTGAGTGTCTCTCTCTGTCAGGTTAGTGATTCTCAGACTACAGTTATTCTGGGAGCTCTGTGTGTACTGCACTCGGCCCTGATACTCCTCATCCTCTCTCACATCCACAGACTCACCATCAGCCTGCAATTTAATGAACCACAACACGTTTCTCACTTTGTAACGTTTAGGGAAGGTGTAATAACTGTGTATGTCCACTGATGAGCCAATCAGAGAGCAGATAGTCTGGGTGGAGTAAGTCACACTCCAGCAGCGCTTCTTATCAAAAACACCTGAAACACAAAATGAGAACAGAAATCTAAATCTACTCATGAATCACTGCATGTGAGTTTATCAGATGGGGGATAAAACATACATGTAAAATGTTGATTTATTTTACGTACACCCCTGTGTTTCCCTCTCCCTCTCCTTTTTATATTAAACCTAAAATTTACATTAAAATATAAAATAAATATTCAGCAAACTGTCTAACTGTATCACAATAGCTTTAATCGTTAAAAGAAAAAAATAAAAGAGAAAGAAGTATTAAACATTTGTTGCTGCATAAACAGAAGCTGGCAGTGAGATGATGACAGAGTGAGTGAAGTGTAAAGTGAGTTCTTACAGACAGCAGGAGAGCGAAGATCCTCATGTCCTCTTACAGCACAGGAGTAGCTGCCTGCATTCCGTCTACTGGCATCCAGATGATCATTATTTCTGTGCTGCTCAGTAACACGCTGTCCGTTCTTGTACCAGATGTAAGTGGGGTTGTTAGACAGAGTGCAGGTGGTGGTACAGCTCATTTTTTTCTTGCCATTACTCCACTTTGGTCCTGTAACTTGGAAAACTGCAAAGAATAAAGTAATAAAATAAACTATGTATTCTAAGTGTTAAGTCACATAAATGTAACCAAGTGCTATCACCTGTGACAGACAGAGAGACTCCAGGTTCACCGGTGTAATCACCCCCGTCAGTGCAGAATCTGAATCTGTATGTTTGAGCGTCTCTCTCTGTCAGGTTAGTGATTCTCAGACTACAGTTATTCTGGGAGCTCTGTGTGTACTGCACTCGGCCCTGATACTCCTCATCCTCTCACACATCCACAGGCTCACCATCAGCCTGCTCTTTAATGAACCACAACACTTTTGTCACCTTGTGCTGATCAGGGAATGTGTAATAACTGTGTTTGTCCACTGAAGAGCCAATCAGAGAGCAGATAGTCTGGGTGGAGTAAGTCACACTCCAGCAGCTCTTCACATCATGAACACCCAACACAATACAAAATAACAAATGAAAAATATAACTTTTAAAAGATAGTTTTTAAACTAAAGAAAAACACAATGAAAGCATAATTAAATCATCCTGTATCCCCACTACTGATGTACACATACAGATACTGAAAATCTTTGTCCTGCTCAGTAACACACCGTCAGTTCTTGTAACAGATGTAAGTGGGGTTGTTAGACAGAGTGCAGGTGGTTTTACAGATCAGCTTTTTATAACGAGTTCTGCTGTCTGATACTGTAACCGTCAGATCTGTAAATAATGAACAAAGTTCCCTTTCAAAAGCTACACTCCATGCTGCGTGAAAACGCTATGGGAACATCTCTTTGTTCCACCGGATGTGAATCATGTGTGTGTCAAACATGCCAAACTTTTGCTTATATAACCTCGGTCAGGTGACGTCATCTGATGAGGTGCACCTTCAGGTTATAAATAGGACTGAACCGGAAACATTCTCAGGTCTTTTTGTCTTCAAAGAATGCATTGTGTGTCCGTGTGTGCATGTGTGTGCACACATATCTCGCGGAGGGCGATCTCCACGCTTTCTGTTTTGAGTGTTTGGGGGAAGAGCACGCTATCCTCAGCCTTGAGGGAGGATGTGAGCATTGCGATCTCCTCCCTATTAAAGCTCGGCGCATTCCTGGGGTTCACATGCTGATCTGGCGGAAGCGCTTGAGACGGAATCCTCCTTTTCTCTTGCTCTCTTGCCGTCACTTCTCGTGAAGAGGTTGAAGAAACATCCTCTCTCACTTCGGCGGAGATGGAAACTGTCACTTCAGAGCGCTCCTCTAGCGATGAGTTATTAGAGGTGGTAACACGCATGGTCGAAAGCTTACTCCTTGATTGGCCACAGGAGCAGGAGTCCTCCAAGCGCTCAAAATTAGATGACAGGTTTCTTTAGGGTGGCAGGGGGGGGCGGGGCCTCAATGACGCTCTCTCACCATTTTTGCCGATCTCCACAACGAGTTAACTTGTTCATGGAAGATAATCCTCCCGTGTCTTTGTGCAATCAACCTCAATTTATTCTAATGTTGTGGATGCGTAGGCGTGGGTTTCTATGATTATGCCCCAGATAAAAGAGACGCTTGCGTGCTGTCTCTCTCCTGGGATGTCAACCTCCCTGAAAAAGCCCACACTCCCCACCAAGCTGTGTAGACTAACATCTTCGTTGGTGGGGAAAGCTTTCCAGGCAATGTATCAGGCTGGTGCTGCTCTGCACACAATGGCGGTTTTACAGGCGTAACAGACTTGAGCACCGACTTGAACACCTGCTGAATGACTTGAGCACAGACAGGGTTATTGATGAAAGGGTGTTTTTAGAATTACGCCAAGCCACAGCTCTGTCCCTCTGCGCAACCAAGCTGACGGCCCGCACTATCGGCCGCTCTATGACTGCCATGGTGTCTACGGAGACACATCTGTGGCTTAATCTTACGTGCATCAAGGATAAGGATCGCACTTTCCTCCTTGATGCCCCCATCTTGCCTTCCAGCCTGTTCAATGACGCCATTAGTACCGTCAACAATAGGTTTCAGGAGGCGAAACTTCACGAAGAAGCCTTTGTGAGAATTCTTCCCTGCCGTGCTCAACAGTCGGAATGGTCGGCCACCCAGTCCCGACGAGGTCTGGTTCCCACGAGGCGTGAGACACAGAAGGAGAGTGTGGTGAGCCGTGCACCACCTCGTAGAGATTGGTGGTGGGGATCGCTGCGCTTCGCAATCTGCCTCAAGGAGATCGGACTTAAGGAGTATTAACTCCACAAAGAAGAAGTCCTGACGCTTATGCGCCCAGGACCGTGGGGGTGTCTCCTTGGGTACAAAGCACTGTAGAGAGAGGCTACAGGATTCAATTTGCTCATCATCCTCTGTGTTTCAATGGTGTGGTCTCCACTCTGTCAAACCGGAATGAGCACCTCTGTTGATTAAGGAATTACAGACTTTGCTGGGGAAAGGGGCCATTGAACATGTTCCCCTCCTAGACAAAGAGTCAGGCTATTACCGTCGCTATTTCTTGGTTCCAAAGAAAGATGAGGGGTTGCGTCCAATTTTGGATCTCAAAAAATACAAGTTCAAAATGTTGACAGTCAATATGATTGTTTCTCAAATCCAACCAGAGGATTGGTTTGTAACAATCGACCTGAAGGACGCATATTTTCATATAGAAATATTGCCACAACACAGGAAGTTCCTGAGGTTCGCTTTCGGGGGTGAAGCTTGCCAGTATTGGGTCCTTCCATTTGGCCTAGCCCTGTCACCCCGCATATTTACAAAATATATGGATGCAGCCCTGGCTCCTTTATTACTCCAGAGTATCCATATCTTGAATTTCATAGACGACTGTCTGATTCTGGCTCAGTCTCAGGAGCTAGCACTTCGAAATCTAGATGTGTTCCGAGCTCATCTCGACTTTTTAGGATTGAGACTCAATGCCACAAAAAGCGTTCTCTTTCCTGCTCAAAGTACAACATATTTGGGTGTTACATGGGATTCGACCGCAATGCGGGCACAGCTGTCTTCTGCGCGTGTCGAATCCATTCTCAATACCCTAAAAAAGAAGATCAAACTAGGCCAGAAAGTAACTTTTCACTACTTTCAAAGAGTGCTAGGTCTCATGGCAGCTGCATCCTTGAGGGTGATATCCTTGGGCTTTCTTCACATGTGATCGTTTCAGTTGTGGCTAAAAGCCAGGGGACTTCATCCAAGGGCCAATCCCCAGAGGCAAATAAGGGTTACGCACCGAGGGCTTCATACCCTTTCTGTGGTTCAGACACCGGTTTTTGACTCTGGGTCCCACTCTAGGTCTGTGTTGTCATCACAAGACGCTAAAGACAGATGCTTCCCTCACGGGCTGGGGTGCGGTCTTAGATGGCCGTCCAGCCCAAGGGATCTGGAGAGGTCATCTTCTCGTGTGCCACATCTGAAATATTTCGTCCAGCAGTTAAGAGGCTACCATGTACTAGTGGACAACACGACGGTACATAAATCGCCAGGGCAGACTGCGCTCACGCTGCTTAAACAGGCTCGCAGGTTCTGCTTTGGGCACAAGACAAGTTCCAGTCCCTCAGGGCGATTTACATTCTGGGGCATACGAATGTGGGAGCAGATTTATTATCCAGACAAACTGTGATAGAATGGGGAATCTCATGGGGAATCTCCATCCCGAAGTAGTCAATCAAATCTGGGAGAGATTTCATGTAGCAGAGGTCCCCTTTGCCTCGCAAGAAACAGCACAATGTCCCCTTTACTACTCTCTGAGTCCTCCAGCTCCCCTGGGTCTGGACGCAATGGCCCATACAATCGCCCAGACTACATCTCTATGCATTTCCTCTGATAGCTCTGCTCCCGGGAGTCCTGGCAAAAATCCTTTAACAGGGCCTGCGCATTTTATTGATAGCGCCCCGCTGTCCGACCAGAGTGTGGTTCTCAGATCTAATATCTCCCCTCGACGGTTCACTGTTGGTGATTCCAGTCAGGAGGGATCTTCTGTCTCAGGCACAGAGGACAATATTTCATCCCCGGCCCGAGCTCTTCAACCTTCACATTTGGCCCCTGAGGGGGACCATTTAAGAGAGGCTGGTCTTCCAGCCAGTGTAATTGAAACTATACTAAGTGCTAGGGCTCCCTCCACTAGAAGAACTTATGCCCTCAAATGGAGTGTATTTGAAAATTGGTGCGTAGTAAAACATGGAGACGCATGTTAAAAGGTCAAATTGTTTCAGTGCTGGAGTTTCTACAAGAAAAATTTACCTCAGGCTTATGCCCTAGTACTCTCAGAACATACGTGGCCACTATTTCGGCTTGTCATGTTCTGACTGATGGGGTTTCTGTGGGAAAGTACCCTTTAGTTGCCCGCTTTATTTGTGGAGCTAAACAGTTGAGGCTGCCCACTAGAACTGCAGGCCTTTCTTGGGATCTAGCGGCCGCCACTAGACAAAAATTGTCACATTAGGTGAGAGATGCTATTGCCCTAGCCTAGGAGGCGCGTGGTCAGACTTTGCCTCTAGGAATTAGGGCTCATTTGACCAGGGGACTCATCAATTGCGCTGGCAAGAAGTGTCCCCTTGCAGCACGTGTGTGATGCGGCAGGTTGGTCCTCTCTGCACACAATTGTAAGATTTTATAGTTTGGATGTCCATGCCACTCCAGGCTCACGAGTCCTCGAGTCAGCATCCCAGAATTATGTCTGAGACCTCATTGGTGACTGTGCACACACTACAACCCTGGGGGTCCAGACACTTGCAGTGTAGCGGTGTTGGTATTCTCGTTCCCAGGGGTTACAGCATAGTAAGCCGAGATGTTTGTTGTTCTATTAAGAGTAAAACATGTTGTTGCTTTTGTGTGTGTGTGTGTGTGTGTGTGTTACCTGTAACAGTCAGATTAAATCCAAATGAGCCTGATATCCAGTCACTTCTCTGTGTTTTAAATCTAAAGTTATAAACTCCAGAGTCACTCACTCTCACATTCCTCACTGTCAGCTCACAGTCAGACGTCACTGTGCTTACAGACACTCGTCCTGAGTATTGTGGATCTGTGCTCAGGTCTTGTGATTCTCCTTCAGAGCTCTGGACTCGATACCACTTCCTTTGTGTGACACTGGAGTGATCAGGTGTTGTAAATGTACAGGGGATTTTTACTGTAGATCCAGTAACAGCACAGAGACTCTGAGAGGAGAGAGTTACACTGTGCTGCGCTTGAACTCCTGGAACACACACACACACCCACAAGAAGCACAAATTAAAATGAATTAAACACATAAAGCAGACTCTGGTGCACTGACCAAAAGAAGAGTGTTAACCACAGTTTTAAACACTGTTGCTGCTGCTGCTGTTGCTCTCAGTCACACACAGCGAGTGAGCAAAATATGTGTGAAAAAGATGATGAAAATAGAACTCAGTTTCAAACCTTTCATACTGAGTTAACATCTCAACAATACTCATAATACTGCTATTTATCTACTGCTATATTTACTTATAGAAATAACAAATACAAATAAACTCACAAACTAAAAATAAGGTACAGGACATTAATGTCTTTTATAATATATTAATAATACAATCTAATAATTTGGTATATGTACATTTACATGAAATTAGTAATAATTACTTTGGCTCTGTGACGCTTGTCTGGCACAACATCACACAAATGTCTGTAACAAAATCTTGCCAAATTAATTTAAAACACTTCCAAAAACACAGACATGTTGAGAGCTTTCCTGAACTGTTACAGTAGTGACACAACAGCACATAAAAACAATAGAAAGAGCTGAAATATGTGAAAAGTTTACCTGTCAGTAACATGAGGATTGCTGCTACTGAAATATTTCTCCACATTCTGTAAAACACAGTGACATCAGCCTTCAGACAGCTGACACTTGAAGATCCACCACGTGTAGAGTTTAGAACAAAAATACCCTAGTAAATACAAATAAATTAATCTGCCTGGTCCTCCTTCACTTGTACTGCACTTGTAAGTAGTTATGATCTTCTACATGACATTAGCAGAAAGGCACGGAAGTTGAGTAGTGCACTTACCTCAGCTCTGTGGTTACCAGGCCACTCTATTTTAGCTTCCTTTTTGTTTTACCTGTCAAAGTCTCATTAAAACAGAGCTTATTCCACAGTTCATTAGAGAAAGTTTGAAATTAGAAAGACTTCTTAAGTCCAGAAGCTCTTCCTACTTATTTTGTGCAGATGAAAATCTCCCTAGGATATGAGGTTTTCCAGAACTATCTATGTGTTATGATGGGGAGGGATAGTGCGTGGTGCTAGCGCGCCTGTTTTTTCTACTGAGCCTTGATGCAGGGAGTTGGAGGGAAGGCTGTGTGTGAGTGATTGTGCACACTTACGAGAGGCTTTTCCTGTTTGGAGATAACATGGGATTATTAATTGAACACAAAACTAGTAATGGAACAAGAACAAACATAATATATACAACAAGTCCCCTGTCCCCTCTAGACAGGGTTAGTCCTTCTTTATTATCTTTTAAGTTTTCTCTTTTCTTTTTACATTTCTATTTTCTCTATACCAAAGTAATGCTCCTAGACCTGGTGCTACCTAAATGTCTGCACGTGTATTGCTTTGTGTTGGGGCCTATATAGGCATGCATCCAGGTGTCATGCATCCTCCTGATTGCCATCATGGTGGTGTTGCCTAGCAACTGCACATGGCTGCGGGCCTGCATGACTGGAAACGCATGGCGCAGTTGTCTGTGGGTTTGCCTGTAACGTTACCCGTGGCGTTACAGTACCCCCCACCCCGAAACATTTCCATACCATAGGCCGGGTTGCTGGGGAACTCTCTGATGAGCTTGTATGTGTCTCGCTGGGACCCACAAGCGTTCCTCTTCCTGGGTCTGACTCTTGCTGTTGGGCCTGAAGGATTGCCTGTTCAATTGCACATTGCACAGGGGTTATAAGCCAGGGGGGCAATATTTTGGGCTCTGAGACTGGTTCCAGAGAGTGGGGGTCCCATTGCCGTGACAAGGCATCAGACTTCAGGTTCTTAGAGCCTGTTCTATGCAGGTATATAATCGATCCTGGTGAAAAAGATGGACCACCTGGCCTGAGGCGCTTGGCTGACTGGAGATACACCAGGTTCTTAATGTCTTTCCAGATGATAACCTGGTGTATGGCCCCCTCCAACCAGTGTTTACACTCCTCTAAAGGATCATACTTTTATGGCCAGGAGTTCACTGTCCCCAATGCCATAGTTTTGCGCCACTGGTGTCACACAGGGGTGTAGATTCTGATCCGCCTCTGACCATTAGGAAAGGACCGCCCCTATGCCTAAATCTATGCACAGGTGTTCACAGGACATTACAAAGCCCAGGAAAGAGGTGGAATTGGGACTTCTCCAGCTTGACAAACAAGTTGTGCTGCAGGAGAAGCTCCAAGACTCGCTGCACGTGGATAGTATGTTCCTCCAAACTGTCACTAAAAATATAGGATATCATCCAGGTAGACAAAGTTAAACTGGTTTATCATCTCCCGGAGTGCCTCATGTATAAACCGCTGAAATACAGCCGGTGCATTAGTGAGACCAAAGGGCAGAGAGACCACAGATATTGATAGTGGCCTGCTGGTGTGATGAACGCTGTTTTCCACTCGTCTCCTGCCTTAATGCAAACTTTATGCAAAAGTTATACGCACTGCAAAGATCCAATTTTGTAAAAATCTGAGCCTTTTGCAGGGTATCGATCTTTGATGGTCATGTAATTCAGGTAATCAATACAGGATCAGAGCTCCACATCTTTTTTTTTTTTTTTTTAAAAGAACCCCATCCCTGCTGGAGAAGTGGAGGGCCAGATAAACCCTAATGAGGGTGCCTCCTTAATATATTTCTCCATGGCTGAGTGCTCCGGCGAAGATCAGAGAACAGGTGAGATCAGGGAGAACAGGCAGCCCCTGGGTGGACTGGTGCCAAGAAGCAGATTTATCACGCTGTCAAAAGGTCTGTGAGGGGGCAGTTTTTGGGTCTCCCTCTTGGAGGTATTCTTGGGGACGTGTGGACATATCCACCGGTTTGGGAGAGACTGGAGAAGGTAGTCAGATTCCCTTCAGGCAGATTTGGGAGCACTGGGACCCCTAAATGGAGACTGACCTGGTCAACCAGTCGAACCAGTTTTACCAGTTGAGCCAGGGGAAACCCAGCACTACTTGTAACTCTGGAATCCGTGTCACCAGGACACACTCTGTGTGTTGCCTGGGCCTGTTGGGTGATGGGTCCTGATTTAAATGGCTGGCTGTACAAAGATGCGACTGGGATTGGAGAGGGGAGCACATAAACTTGTAAACCTAGTTTCTGAACGAGCTGGCAGTCCATACAGTTGCCTGCCACCTCTGAGTCAACAAACGACTCCAAATTGGGTTCCATGAGCCCCATTCCAAGACAGAGTGGCTGGCAGAAAGATTCCTGCATGATGGGGGGCCATTCTCCAGGTCTTTTCTTTTCAGTTTTCTCTCACCTTTTTCTCTTTTCTTTTCTCTCTTTTCACTTTTCTCATTTTCTTTTTTCTTTTTACTTTTCCTTTCACTTTCCTCTTTTTCTTTTCAATTTTTTTTAGTTTTCTCTTTTCTTTTTACTTTTCTATTTTCTCTATACTGGAGCAATGCTCCTAGACCTGGTGGTGCCTAAATGTCTGCACGTCTTTTGCTTTGTGTTGGGGGCCTATATAGGCATGCATCCAGGTGTTATGCATCTCCCTAATTGTCATTATGGCGGCGTTGCCTTGAAACTGCACATGAGGGTGGCCACAGGCTTGCCTGACTGAAAACCTGTGGAGCAGCCGTCTGTGGGTTTTCTTGTTGCAATACCTGTGATGTTACACTTTGATTTAAGGCCTTTCCTGGCTCAACAGCTCATTCTGTTCTTTTCACTTTGGGTCTCTTGGTAAATCCATTCTAAGCCAAACCTAAACTCAGGGTACTATACAGGCACTATAACAAAATGGCGTAGATTTATTCATTGATTACTGCATTAGTACTACAGTAGAACGTTGGATTATGAGCATAATTCATTCCGGAAGCTGGCTCATATTCCAAAAACACTCGTAAACCAAATAGACTTTTCCCATAAGAAATAATGAAAACTCTAATTATTCGTTCTACAGCTCAAAACAATAAATACATAAAAAATAATTAATAGAACATATAAAGTAAAAGTAAAACTAATTAACCTGCACTTAACATTTAAAAAAAGTAAAAAAATTAATCCAGACAGATAAGTGTTTCCGTTTGTGCGCGCAGGCGCCATGTATTTGTATGTGTGTGTGTGTGTGGAATTAGCCCCTTGCCTCTTCTTAAACAGTAAAACTCCTTCTCCCTCCCACACCTCGCTTTTTAAGTTTCACAACTAACATACACAATGAAAACACTGTTTTAACGGGATAAAAAAAAGGAATCTCTCTAATGATACTCGCGTGAGCATACTAACGGAATCACTGCTGTAAAGTAAAAAATAACAAATGAACCACATCTTACCTTTGAAAGGAATCGCGACAGAGCTGAGTTTTCTTTGTGAATAAAGCGTGTGTGCAGCCGGGAAGATCTCTGTGTGTGTGTGTGTGTGTGTCTGTGTCGGTGTCAAATTATGCACGCGCTCACGCACACACAAAGTAAGTGTGTGTGTAAAAAGTGTGTGTGTGTGTATGTGTGTGTCGGTGTGTGTGGGGCACAGTGTCAAATTACGCACCTGCACACAGAAGAGAGAGGGAGATGTTGATTATAAGAGATGAGCACTAAGACGCAGCAGGGGACTTATTTTGACACAGGGGACGCAGCAGGGGCGACGATTACCCATAATTCCCGCAGCGCAAGAGAGAGAAAAATCATTGGCTCAGTTGTGATCACTTGCCATTCGGTCTCAAATAAGAGTAGCATGCGTGATACATGATACTGGGCGCTCGTAAAATAATACTTGCTCTGTTTCCGATTAAAAATTTATTAAAAATCTTTGCTCAGTTTGCGGAACACTCGTAAACCACGTTACTCGCAATCCGAGGTTCCACTGTATTATTATTATTACTATTATCATTAATTTAGCCCCGTTACCCGTTCACTGCTATGTTCACAGTTACCCTCAGTATGATTGGGACCAGCACTGAGCATGCCCTGCACCCAAAGGCTGGGAATCCAGCCCAAGCCTATTGCATGGCAGGCAAGAAACTTACTGCTGAGCCACCAGTGCCCTCTTACATATAGTGCCTTGCAAATGTTTTCATACCCCTTGCGATTTTCCACATTGTGTCATGTTACAACAACAAATGGAAATGCGTTTTTTGGGATTTTATGACCAAACAATTTCGGGATGATGGATTGAACAGTGCTCTGTGAGATGTTCTCTGTTTACTTATTAGGTGATTTCTGATGGCAATTAATTCCACTGGATTTTAGTTAGTGGTATCAGAGTAAAGGGGGCTGAATACAAATACACACCAAAATCCAATCTTCATGCTCCATAGTGTCACAGTTGCTGTGCGTGGGTTGAAGGAGAGGCTTTATGGCAGAGGTGAATGGTGATTGAAAGTCTTTTAATAATGAAAAACAAGGGAAACAGAACATGAACTTAAACAGGAGAAAAAAAACTACACATGACAGACTCGGAACTACACAGGCTAGGAGATACACACATGGACAAAATTGTTGGTACCCTTCGGTCAATGAAAGAAAAACTCACAAGGGTCACAGAAATAACTTTAATCTGACAAACGTAATAATTTAAAAAAATTCTATGAATGTTAACCAATGAAAGTCAGACATTGCTTTTCAACCATGCTTCAACAGAATTATTTAAAAAAATTAACTCATGGAACAGGCCTGGACAAAAATGATGGTACCCTAGAAAATACTGAAAATAATGTGACCAAAAGGACATGTTAATTCAAGGTGTGTCCACTAATTAGCATCACAGGTGTAATCAGTCAGTGGGCCTATATATAGGGCTCCAGGTAGACACTGTGTTGTTTGGTGACATGGTATGTACCACACTCAACATGGACCAGAGGAAGCGAAGGAAAGAGTTGTCTCAGGAGATTCGAAAGAAAATGATAGACAAGCATGTTAAAGGTAAAGGCTATAAGACCATTTCCAAGCAGCTAGATGTTCCTGTGACTACAGTTGCACATATTATTCAGAAATTTAAGATCCATGGGACTGTAGCCAACCTCCCTGGATGTGGCCGCAGGAGGAAAATTGATGACAAATCAAAGAGACGGATAATCCGAATGGTAACAAAAGAGCCCAGGAAGACTTCTAAAGAGATCCAAGGTGAACTTCATGCTCAAGAAACATCAGTGTCAGATCGCACCATCCGTCGTTGTTTGAGCCAAAGTGGACTACATGGGAGACGACCAAGGAGGACACCATTGTTGAAAACAAATCATAAAAAAGCCAGACTGGAATATGCCAAACTACATGTTGACAAGCCCCAAAGCTTCTGGGAGAATGTCCTATGGACAGATGAGACAAAAATGGAACTCTTTTCCAAGGCACATCAGCTCTATGTTCACAGACGGAAAAATGAAGCATATCAAGAATAGAACACTGTCCCTACTGTGAAACATGGAGGAGGCTATGTTATGTTCTGGGGCTGCTTTGCTGCATCTGGCACAGGGTGTCTTGAATCTGTGCAGGGTACAATGAAATCTCAAGACTATCAAGGGATTCTAGAGAGAAATGTGCTGGCCAGTGTCAGAAAGCTGGGTCTCAGTTGCAGATCATGGGTCTTGCAACAGGACAATGACCCAAAACACACAGCTAAAAACACCCAAGAATGGCTAAGAGGAAAACATTGGACTATTCTAAAGTGGCCTTCTATGAGCCCTGACCTTAATCCTATTGAGCACCTTTGGAAGGAGCTGAAACATGCCGTCTGGAAAAGGCACCCTTCAAACCGGAAACAACTGGAGCAGCTTGCTCATGAGGAGTCGGCCAAAATACCTGCAGAGAGGTGCAGAAGTCTCATTGACAGTTACAGGAATCGTTTGTTTGCAGTGATTGCCTCAAAAGGTTGTGCAACAAAATATTAAGTTAGGGGTACCATCATTTTTGTCCAGGCCTGTTCCATGAACTTCAATGAGTTCATTTTTTTTTAATGATTCTGTTGAAGCATGGTTGAAAAGCAATGTCTGACTTTCATTGATTAACATTCATAGAATTCTTATTTATTATTACTTTTGTCAGATGAAAGTTATTTCTGTGACCATTGTGAGTTTTTCTTTCATTGACCGAAGGGTACCAACAATTTTCTCAATGTGTGTATAAATATATATATAAACTTTCAGTAGTCAAATATCAATGCAATTAAGCATATGTTACATTTTAACTTATATTGAATCTATTTAAATCAAAGAAAGGTTGCGTGTACATTGGTAAGAACGCTTTCAATTATATTGTTAAGTTTTATAGATTGAAGAAACTGAAACCAGTCTCAGAAAATAATATGTCTGTCTGTCTGTGTGTCTGTACCTGTACATAGAATTTAATGAAACTTTGCCAGCACAGCAGTATTTGCCAGAAGTTAAGCCTGTGCCACAATTAAATCAAAATGTTTAGTGGAAGGAATGTTATGTGCCAGTTTTGTGCCTGGCAGTTTTGTGGCAGGTTACCTCACAGCAGCCATTGATTTTTTTAAACGATAATTGAGCTTTTGCCCTCGAAGTGGGCATGGCTATACGTGACACTCAACAAGGTCTATCAATGTGATAGTTTACCATAAATACATAGAGTATGCAGAACACACAGAAATTACCATAATGTCCCTCAAAGCGCCAAAATCCTCAACAAACACACCAAAAACTAAATGTTTAAAGATGTACAGACATATCATTGTATGTTTATTCTTCCTGCATTTTCAAAAATATGGTTCTAATTACAGCAATAATTTGAAGCACCACTATAGGATAAAACACGGATCGTTAGAGCAAATATATCCACAGCAGTTCAACGTGAGGAAGAGTTAAACACCTAAAGTGACAATGCACTGCGATAATCTACTTTAATCAGAAAGTGTATTTGGCTGACAATGAAAAAAACATCTTAGTCGTAAGATACTTACTCTTTTTTTTTTTTTTCCCCGATTTTCTCCCTAATTTAGTCGTGTCCAATTCCTCCCCGTCACTAGGGGGCTCCCACATTAAGGCTACTACTACCACTCAGCCGGGAGGGCCGAAGACTATCACGTGTTTCCTCCGAACCACGTGACGCCAGCCGACCGCATCTTTTCGAACTGCTCGCTCACGCACCGTTGGGGGCGGCGTAACGCACTCGGAGGACAGCGCTATCCACTCCCTCCGTTGCGCGAGCTCACAGACGCCCCTGATTGGCTGTAGAGCCGTGATTAATGTGGGAGCACTTAGTACCTCTCATCCCTCCCCTCTGAGAGAGCTCGGCCAATCAGCTCTCTCTAGACCTCCGGGTGCGAGAGGTTACTTACTCTTACAAAATTGTATTTATTTATATTAATTCGTTTGGCAGAGAGTGTTGCCGTACAAAAAGACACGCAGACACGTACGTGGGTTTCAACCTGAAATAATAATGTCACTGATTACATTAAAGCCGATCAGATTATTTTTATCTTTTATCTTTTATAACTACCTGTAAAACTCTGTAACTGTCAATGGCAGGTACTAACTCTTGAATAAAATTAAAAAGGGTGTTTTCTCTAAAGTTTCATTACACTGCCTTTAACTTTCATTGCAGCATGTAATGAGGTGGCCAAATCATGTTTTCTGCAACAAATGAATACTTCCTGTTTCTTGGTTATGTGCCCATGCCATCAGGGAAGATAAAATACAGATGTGATTACCTGGTCTTTCAGAGCCACAACAGACAGACACCTTCAGGAAATGGGCTAGACCTTGAAATTGTAACGATGCGGGTCGCGCGAGGGGCAGAGCCGTGCTTAAACTGTTCAGAACGGGCAGATCCGCAAGTTGTTACCACGCGGAGTTCTGAACAGGCAAAAGCACGGCCATTTATACACACGGTTGCTAGGCAACGCCGCCGTCAGGCAATCAGCCTGAACGAGCCGCACCTGAGGGCGTGTTTATTTAAGGGTCCTGATACCGGCGCACTTCGTGCGATCATTTAGGTAGCACCGGTGAAGGTATCAGGGCCAAAGAAGAAAGAAAGAAAGAAAAGAAAAAAAGAAAATAAAATAAAATAGAAGACAGACAGACAGCTGTTTAGGGACAGAGGCAAAGTCCCAGCCTCTGTCTGTTTAAGACGCCGGCGAGAGAGTGCGAGAGAGAGAGCGATAGAGAGAGCGGCATGCAGCAGTTCAGCGTGCGCGCTCAGTACAGTTTTTGGTGCACGAGGCACAAACTCTCTCTCTCTCTCTCCCAAAGTCCTCGGTAGGGTGAACGCCCCAAGAGGACGAGTTTTGTTTTATTTCCAGAGCCCCGTCCGTTCTCGCGCAGACGGCGGAGCTCTGTTTATTTTGTGTTTTCACTTTTTCATTTATTTCCGTATTAAGTTCCTTAACTAATAATCCCACGCTATCTCCAAACGGGAAGGTGTTCCCGTGTATGTCACAAGCACTCTCATTAACTCCTATTTCATTGACCCACTCTAACGCCCAGCATAAGGGCTCTTATAATTAAAAACATCGCGTGGTGCGGCTCTCCATACCGCACCACGTAACAGAAATGGGCATTCCTAGCATCATTCCCTTCTAAACCAGAGCCAACACCAGAAGCATTTAGGCTAAGCGGAAAAAATAATCAAGATCTGCTGCTTTGGCAGTCGGCCTACTGTGTTTTATCAAGTCCAAAGACACCACAGCTGTCTAACATGTGATTTTAAAACACTTACTGGCAAGTAAGCTACTCACTAGCATAGTGCCAAAAGTACCAATAAGTGTTTTTCTAACCATGACATTATTTTGCCTGATTGCCAGTCAACTCGTCTGTCCTGAACCTCAAAGAAATTCTATGGGACAATGTCAAGAGAAAGATGAGAAACACCTGACCCAACAATACACACAAGCTATAAAACATGGTCTTTCTCAGCAGTTTCAAAAGTTGATGGCCTCCAAGCCATGCTGCTTTGATGCAGTAATTTGTGCTAAACTATTAAGTGCAAGAATTATTTTTTTTTATTTCTGTACTGTTAATCAATTTTGATTGATCTTAGTGAATATTCTAATTCTAATATTATGATATTTTATTCTCATGAGCTGTAAGCTGTAATCACGTAAAATATAACAATAAAAGTTAAATATTTAAATCTACAATTTCTAATAATGAATTCAGATTATATGAGAGTTTCACTTTTTGAATTAAATTACAAAAGTGAAAAATTCACTTTTCACAATATTCTATTTTCAAGATTCAAGATGCACTGTGTGATCAGTATGGCATGTACTGGGTTTTTCAGCATGATCATTCATTTATTTAATTGAATTATTTACTTATTAAATTAAAATAAGTAAAATTATAAATTGGTATAACATTTTCTTGATTACCATATTTGTTTGTTTCTTTTAAAAGAAATCCCTATTCAGGACCCAACAGTAAAATGATATATGGGGATTTTAATTGTTAAAATTGATTGCACAGCTATATGTAGCTATTATAAGAGGCACAGACTAGGGTAATATGGACTTTTTTTTTTTTTGTCCGAAGCTTCTGTATGATACGACTTAGCTATTGATCTTCCCTTTTGTTCAGTCCCTGAAGGATCAAAAAGCAATTTTGTTATCACACTGGAAACTAGAAATGCCAGACGAGTACTGCCTGATAAAATATACATTTTGAAACAAAAATACAGACACATCAGCATACACATTAAAATGAATGATAATTACATATATAATACTGAAAGCTTCCTTATATTTTTCCATTGCAATTAACATGCAAACGTTAAACCGTTATTGTTGCACTATGGTTCCACTTTTTCTCCCGGCCCACAACTTCTTTGTATGTGATTGTTTTGTTTTGAGTGTATGATCTTCATTGTCAATAAAGAAAAGCATGAATTAGAATAGGTACTTTCCTATTATTTTTCACTAATTTCCTCCCGTTCATTGCGCCCCACCTGTCATGTCTGTATTCCCAATAGTGGGGTGCGCCTCACACTTCGAGAACCACGGGAGTACACAAACAGGTACCCACACACGCACGCACCCACTGGATTGTCTGGTGTCTATGAGTGCCTTCACAATGACACAACTGCCTTTATAACCACAAAGCATTACCGCTGCTGAAATTGAGAGTCACCAACTTTGCAGAAAAAGGATTCATTAACAATTAACATTTAACATGACAGAAATAAAAAATTATTTAGATTTAACATATTCAACTTAGCAAAAAGTACTAAGACTCATGAAGGTTCATTACGTATGTGACCTTCTAATGCCACACGGTGTAGTCAGCACTGTAGCTATCTGACGATAGATAACTGACTTGACTGTGGAAAGAAGAAAGAACAAAAAGGTGGTCCAAAAAATATCACAATGTGTAACCTTTTTTTGGCCAGACAATATAAATAGGAGTAAAAAACATAATAATGAATGACATAATGTATAAAAAATAAAAATAATAAAATAAAAGAAATAAAAATAATCCTCAATCTACATGTAAATTCATTGATCTAAAACTTCTCACTAGTGTGAAACAGCACGAGCACTACAATACACTACTGAAGCATCAATACCGCTAATGTGATTAAAGGCCAAAGACGCCCCTCTACTCCTGTTCTGTTTGCAAACAGAAAAGAACATTGCTCTTATCTCTCTTTTTTTCTGAGAATTTTATGGACCTTGCTGTAAATCTGGGATGAATCATCAGCCCTTTCATCACTCCCAAACCTGTGGGGAAAAAACATGATCTTAGGACTAAGGCATTTCTGATAATTCCCTTAGTGAACTTAATGAAGTAGACTGAGCAGCACAATTAGTGTTGGTGTAATGATAATGATTTGCTCACTGGATGGCAGCAGTGCTCCTGTTAATGTTCACAACAGCGTACTGAACCTCTTCTTCCTCTGTGGTGTCTGGAGGAAGTCTGGGTGACAGAGACCCTTCCTGTCTGTGGGAATTTTTAAAATCAACACTGGCATAGTGAAGGTTATCCTGATCATCTGAGACGACTCTCCCTCTGCACTCTGAGGCTGAGACAGTTTCATACACAGCAGCAGACTGAGTCTGAAAAGAAGCACAGAATAAATTACATGTATGAACATCCCAGGTATCACTACTTAGTTGGCCCAACGTCGACAAAAAATCTTTTGTTAGCACTCCAATGTCTGCCCAACGTTGGGCCAATGGCAGTGCATCCTGAACTATAAAAAAAAGCTCTCAGTGATGCTAGATCATTGTATCTCTCCACTCTTGTTGAAAATAACAAAAATAATCCTAGATTTTTATTTAACACTGTAGCTAAATTAACTAGAAACAAGACCACTGCAGAAATCTCCACAACAACAACATACAGACTTCATGAACTATTTAAACAACAAAATCATAAACATTAGGCAAAAATTCAGGCGTTGAAACCAGACAGTTTAAGTTATAGAGATGATAAACTAACCACACCACATCAGAACCTAGAATACTTCACTCCCCTTGAAGAGAATGAACTAATTTCACTCATCTCTTCTTCAAAATCATCAACCTGTGTATTAGATCCTATACCGACACATTTTCTCAAGCAGGTAGTACCAGCAATAACAGAACCCCTGTTGAAAATAATTAATTCTTCACTCAGCAGTGGGTATGTTCCCAAATCCTTTAAATTAGCAGTTATTAAACCACTAATTAAGAAACCTGACCTTGACCCTTGTCAGCTGTCCAATTACAGGCCGATATCAAACCTCCCATTTATCTCTAAGATTCTGGAAAGGATAGGAGCACAGCAACTATGTTCATATATAAATAGGTGTTGAAGCCATTTCATTGTAAAGTTTCTTTGGCCACTCGATGGCGCTGTGACGCAATATAATGGTAGCACCGGCGTAAGAGCCAGGTGAGTGTGTGTCGGTAATTAGGAAGCACACAGTTTTGATCGCACAACAGAGTAGCGTGTGGGAGGATAAAATGTAATGCTGTGCCATCGCTTATGGTTTGATAACATTGATGAATATTCTCAACTTGTGGATTTAAGACAATTGTTTAATGGAGCACAAATAAAGTAAAACATATAATTGCATCTACCTTTTTTGTATGTTCTCTGTTTGTACGCGTCCAAGAACTTCCTCGAATATTACCAACACAGCGGCTTATTGGAAAGCCGTTACACAAAGTCAAAACTGGCTCCATTGGATAAAAGAAAACGTTTGCGTGTCTTAAAAAAAAAAGAAGACGTTGGTGTTTGTTTAAATGTTCCTTGTTTCTGCACATGAGGACATCGTTGCAAGATGCTTGTGGATTTATTTCTTGGATCCGGAACACCGGCATTTGGAGTAGTTTGGATTATAACTTTTCTGGTTTGCCGTATTCTGCCGTTGGAGCTACGCTGTGTGTGTGTTTCTGCAGGCCTGATCAACGGGAATATAGGTACATTGTTGCAACATTTACAATGGCCATATAAAACCACGTGTGCACACAAGGATCAAGCGTAATTCCAATGCATTGGTTGCAAAGATTGACTGACATTGTTTTATGTATTAATCTGTTTGTACATAACTGTTTGCAAAATGGAAAATGAACAGTGTATGAATTCTGAAGGGGTTATTGTGCCAAAACAAAGTTTGCCTAGTGTTGAAAATGAAGCTGAAAGAGAAAAAAGAGCAGTTAAGTTAACAGCCAAAGCTCTGGTAGAAAAACTTGATAACTTGCAAAGGTCAAGAAAGGCAAAGTTAAATAAGGCTCATAAACTAATAGAGTCAATTAATAGGTTAATATGTGATGATGGTAAAGAATATGAACCTGAGGTACGTTTGGCCTTCGAGGATTTTAAGAGATTGTGTTCAGATGTTAAAGAAACTCATGAGTTACTGTTGGTTATTTTACCAGATGAGGAGGTTGAAAAACATGAAATATAGTTCAAAGCAAAGATGATTCCAAATAATGAGTCCATTAAACGTGTGAATAAATGGTTATCAGACAAGCCAGAAAATCAGAAAGCCTCTGAAGCGGGCATTGCAGAGAGCGATGTAGGTCCTGGAGACAGTGTCTCAAGTGTATCTCATCCTGCCTCTAAACATAGTAAACACAGTTCACGAAGCAGTAGTAGTTCGTCCATATCATCTGCATGTATTCAAGCAGAGGCAGAGAAGGCTGCACTTATGACACAGGCTGCTGCATTAAAGGCCAAACGTGAGATTGAAATTCGGGAGGTGGAATTGAGAAGGAAGAAGGAGCAGTTGGAATTGGATGCTCAAATAGCAGCTTCAACAGCAAAGATCACTTTGTTGCAAAGGTTTGATAATCAAAGCAAATGTTCCCGCAATACAAGTTCAAGATCAAAGAAGAGTGAAAAAGGTGTGGTTAACAAAACCGATGAACCCAGTTCCAAGTCAAGATGTCTAAACCCCCATGCATACGAATATGTGCCTGTGAATTCAATCCCAGTGAATGCAGTTGGAGCAGCGAGTGTCTCTGTAACACACGATGTAACTCAGAATCAGAGGAAAAGATGGAATGATCAACAATTATCTCAAGCATCTGATCAATCTAATCTCCGTTGTTCTGTTCAAATGCAACATGATAACTTGGAAATTCATCATCCGATACATGTTATTCCACCTATAGTTGATCCCCTTCTTGAAGTCTTAAAAAGGCAAGAGGAATTAACTTATTTTGTTCAACAGCAAGCAAATCCTCGTGTTTTACCAAAAAGGGAGATCCCAGTATTTGATGGTGACCCATTGCAATAAATCCCATTCATCAGAGTATTCGAACATGGCGTTGAGCAGAAAACTACAAACAATAGAGATCACTTGTATTTCCTTGAGCAGTTTACAAAAGGTCAGCCTAAAGACCTTGTCCGCAGTTGCCAATACATGGCCCCAGACAGAGGCTATGCACTGGCCAAAAGGTTACTGAAGGAACATTTTGGCAATGAATTTAAGGTATCTACTGCCTACATGGAGAAAGCCTTGAGCTGGCCTACTTTAAAGGCTGAGGATGCGCACGGGTTACAGGCTTATGCTTGGTTTTTGCGTACATGTTGTAACACAATGGACGAATTCTCATATATGCAAGAGCTTAATATGCCTAGCAACATGAAAATGGTTGTAATGAAATTACCATACAAGCTCAGAGAACAATGGAGAGCTACGGCTTGTGAGTTCATGGAGACTAATCATAGCAGGGCAAAGTTCTCTGATGTTGTCGACTTTATTGAAAAACAGGTTAAGATGGCATCCGATCCTGTGTTTGGAGATATTCAAGATAAACATGGCACAGGTAAATCCAAAATTCAAACTCATCAAACCTTTACAAGAAATAGTTTCGCCACTGACATTGCTGCTTCCATTCCAGTTAAGAAGTCTGACAACGCTTCATCACAGCAAAGATTTTGTCTTGTATCCAAGTCTAATGGAAACTTATGGTTTGTTTTGTACTAATCAACATCCGCTGGAAAGGTGTTTTGTGTTGAAGAAAAGGACTCAACAAGACAAGATTGATTTCCTGAAAGCTAAAGGAATTTGTTTTGGTTGTTTAAGGACTGGACATATGAGTAAGCAATGTCAGAATCGTCTGAATTGTGACATTTGTGGAGGAACACACCCCACAATCCTACACATATATCGCAAGGAGGTAACTGTAACAGAGCCAGAGGAAAGGCGAAAGGTAGTGTCTGCTCAAGCTTGTGGCCAAACAGGGACTGGTAACGAGAGAAGTCTAATGTCAATTATACCAGTTCAAATCAAAGCCGTTAAAGGTAACAAGGTGGTGCAGACATATGCTTTCCTGGACCCGGGAAGTTCTGCAACGTTCTGTTCAGAACATTTGAGGAAAAAGCTTAAGCTGAGTGGAAAGAAGGTCAACATTCTTCTTTGTACAATGAATCAAGAACAGTCTGTGTCCTGCAGTCTCATCGACGGACTGGAAATCAGTGGTATAAACACCAACCAATTTTTTCCACTTCCTGCGGTCTACACACAGCAAAGGTTGCCTGTTGACTCAGAGTACATTATTACTCAAGAGGAGTTATCCAAGTGGTCATACTTGGACAAGGTAAAGATACCATATATTCAAGCAGGTGTAGATATACTGATTGGAACTAACGCATCTAATGTGATGGAACCTTATGAAATCATAAATAGTCATGGCAATGGGCCTTTTGGGATGGGTTGTTAGTGGGACTGTGGAAGGAAACAGTGACCATAGTGATGAAAGTAGGCATTCTGTCGTTGCTGTCAATAGAATTTCTGTTGTTAAGCGATGGTTAAGTGTTTTTAGGAGGTACTGCTGAAAAATCCACCCATCTATTTAGTTGCATCAGGACTTTGATTACCTTTATTACTTTTCATCCCTCGATATAGCAGATTGAATCAGCTAGAATGAGATGCATGTAAACAAAATATGTTGTCTTCGTCTTAGGCTCCTTTGCATCTGTTACATTATAAACCACAACAATTGCTTCTACTATTGTTATTTATCTATTCTTTACAAAAGGGCAGGACTGAAGATGCTCTTTATTGTTTGTTTAGACAATACAGTACATGCATTCATATAAATCTAATAATCTGTGACACCAGTGAGTAGGAATGTTTACGGTTACATGTTCAGGCGAAATATTAGGATGCCAGTTTTTTAGGAAGGGTAGATTTACTGTTCTTTTTCCTCACCGCTTTTTCTTACATAATCCGACTCTAAACGCAGATCTGAGGTTTAAAAAAAAATGGTTCCAAGAAAAAGCCAGAATAGAGCCAGATGAACGTATACATATACAATGGCATATACTAATTGTATCAGTCAGGATTTAGACCTCATCAAAGCACAGAGACAGCACATGTTAAAGTAGTAAATGACCTCCTATTGGCCTCTGATCAAGGTTGCGTCACTATACTTGTGTTAGTCGACCTCAGTGCAGCTTTTGACACTATTGATCATAGTATTCTCCTTCACAGATTAGAAAATGTAGTAGGAATTAAGGGAACGGCCCTCTCGTGGCTCAGATCCTATTTAACTGATCGTTATCAGTTTGTAGATTTAAATGGGGACCACTCTGCATGTTCTAAAGTGGAGTTTGGTGTTCCACAGGGTTCAGATTTAGGCCCATTGCTTTTTTTCTCTATACATGCTTCTCTGGGCAACATCATTCGTAAGCATGGTATTAGTTTTCATTGTTATGCTGATGACACACAGTTATATGTCTCAGCAAAACCAGATGAGCCCTCATGTCGGTGTTTCTTTCTGGCTCTTCCTTTTAGTTATGCTGTCATAGTTAGTCCTGCCGGAGTCCCTGCTTGCACTCTGCACTAAAGATACATTCACATTATACATTGTTTGACTGTGACCATACCTAACTGCCACCTATCCTTCTCTTCTGCTCTCTCCTCTTCTCTCTCCCTCTCTTTCCCTCTACCTGTCTCTGTCGAGCTATACATGTCGCTCCTGAGCTGCCAGAGATCCAGACCCCCTTTGCCCCCTGGAGCTGTCTGATTCGTCCTGGTGTCCTGCTTTTGGTTGGAGATCTCATCACATGGATGCCCCGTGGGGTCTGCCTGGGATGCGTGTGGTGACTGGGGACGGTTCCACTTTTCCACAAAGATGGTCTTGTGCTCAGGTGATGCAGACAGCTTTTCTCTGAGGACTGAGAAGGCTGAGAAAGACACAGCTTCCACCACCGATCCTCACCACCTTCTATAGAGGAACTATTGAGAGCATCCTGAGCAGCTGCATCACTGTCTGGTTTGGGAATTGTACCATATCAGACCGCAAGACCCTACAGCGGATAATGAGGACAGCTGAGAAGATCATCGGGGTCTCTCTCCCCAATGAAGACATTTACACCACACGCTGCATCCGCAAAGCCACCAGCATTGTGGCTGACCGGACACATCCATCACATTCACTCTTCACCCTCCTGCCATCTGGAAAAAGGTACCGAAGCATTCGGGCACTCACATCCAGACTGAGAAACAGTTTTTACCCGCAAGCCATCCGTCTCCTCAACACAAAGAGACTGGACGGATAAACACACACACACACACACACACACACACACACACACACACACACACACACACACACACACACACACACAAATCACTCAGACGAACTAAATAACATCTGGACTGAACTGATAAACACACATGCACAATCACACTGATATACATGCATCTCAATCTGCTCATACCTACCTACCTGTGCTACTCTTTGCAATTTTTTGCACAATATTTATTTGATTTGACTGCTATTGCACACAATACTCTTGTCAAAATGTAAACTGTTTACTGCTGCTCTTCCCACTACCTCAATTCATACTTCATCAAAAAAGGACTGTTGTGTTACACTGTTGTGTCTGTCATGTACCTCATTGTTTGCACATTTGCACGTGCACTTTGTCTATTGTGTATTTTTGTATAGAAATTTGATAGTTCTTTTAGACTAACTTAAAAATGTAAAAATGTGTGTTGTAAATGCATGTATGTAGCACCCTGGTCCTGGAGGAACGTTGTTTCATTTCACTGTGTACTAACTGTATATGGTTGGAATGACAATAAAAGCCTACTTGACTTGACTTGACTTGTGACTTTAGTCCTGAACTATCAAGCGACTGGAGTTTCCTACAGCCTACCTGAGCCTACAATAACGAACTGGACACAATTTTAACTTGATCACATCTCCTGTTATACTTAACTTTCAATCTCACACAGTATGATGCAGATCAATCCCTGCTATCCATTTTTACCCAAATGAGGATGGGTTCCCTGCTGAGGCTGGTTCCTCTCAAGGTTTCTTCCTATTACCATCTCTGGGAGTTTTTTCTTGCCACTGTCTCCATCGTCCTCGGCTTGCTCATCAGAGTCAGTGACAATGTCTTATTTTGATTCATACACGTTCACATCTCATACAAACTTATATAATTCTTTTGATTGTGTAAAGATGCTTTGCAACAATGTCAACGGTTAAAAGCGATCTACAAATTGAATTGAATAGCCTCCCGTTCCCTCGGTAACAGAGAGTATAGGCGGCCCTTGGAAGGCATGGTGCCTGGAAGCAGGTCAATGGCGTAGTCATATGGTCTGTGGGGGGGGGGCAGAGAGACAGCACGAGATTTACTGAAGACCTCCTTGAGATCATGGTACTCTGACAGGACATTGGTGAGATCTGGTGGTTCCTCCACAAATGCAAGGCTGAGGCAAGACGTGGCTGCAGCTCGCAAGCAGGTAGTGGCACATGACGGGTTCCAAGCTACGATTGTGTTCCTGATCCAATCGATTTGTGGGTTGTGACGGGTTAGCCAGGGCAGGCATAGGACGACAGTTTCATGTGATCCCTCCATAATAAACAATGAAGTCTGCTCTGAATGGTTGCCCGAGATCCTTAGGCCGACAAGGGAAGTTCTGTGGATGATAGATGGGAGCGGGCTACCGTTGAGTGCCTGAGCCTTGGCTGACACCCCATCGATCAGATTGCGGTCTGAACCTGAATCAATCATTGCTTGCACCAGGTGAGTTCGTTGCTCATGGATGAGGAAGACGGGAAGCAGACGGCATTCATCTGGGAATCTTACTGGCATCACACCTTCCAGTCCCCCCCGCTGTACTAGAGGACGCCTCCTCTTTACAGGACAGTTCTTAAGTTGATGACAAGCTCTCCCACAGTAGAAGCAGGCAGTATCCACTCGGCGGTGGTTCTTCAGGGGAGATGCGGGTTCTTTCCAGTCGCATGGGTCCCTCCTGAAGGTTAGTTCATGGGGAGGGGGGTCGTGGGAAGTCTCTGGGTGGTGAGAGTCGTGAATAGAGGAACTTCGAAGGGAGAGACGTGAATCCACTCGTCCAGCTAGATCTATGAGCTCTTGGAGTGACGAGGGAAGTTCGTGGGTGATTAGCGCGTCCTGGAATGTCTCAGTCAGTCCTTTGAAAAGGGTGTCACTCAGGGCCCGACCATTCCACCCGCTGGAGAGAGCTAGGGTCTGGAACTCGATGGCGTAGTCATAGGCTGAGCGTGAGTCTTTAAATCTATCTTTATTTGTATGTGCTTTGTGTAAAGCAATACAAACCTCATTTGTTTGTAAGCTAATGTATCTGCCTAGTTCTTTCTGTTATATTACACCTTCTCCATACAGTTTAAAATAGAACCCCGAACCAATCCTTTGCTGTATGGCCCAATCCTAAACTGGGACGTAACAGTATACATTTATTTGCATACACCTTGCTGTGAGAAAAAAAAAAGTGTTTGTACTAGATGTTTATTTTGTATTTTATAATCATAATGGTTACATATATTTTCTTAGTTTGTAATCATCTTGTCATGATTGCAAATACATTTCTGGAGATGTGTTTTCTTATTATTGGCGATGATGAAAATAATTTTATTTCCAATTTCCAACCTTGCCATTAACTACTGAACCAACATTGTGCCAACATTATGCCAACCTGTCTTTGGCCCCACCAATGGGCCAACCTTGGGTCGCCGGACAAAATGACATTGGGATGTTGGATGTGAAGCCAACATTGGCCAAGCAGATGCATTGCTATCTGGAATGTCACATGATCAAACAGTCTCTTCTTTCACCCACACTCACCTGTTCACTCTCACCAGTGCTGCTTTGACGATTAGCTGAATTCTTCCTCTTCCTGAGAAACAACAAGCACATGTTAATGTTAACTGTAAATGAATTTTTAAATGCAAATTTTCTTTCAAACATACTCTGTTTATTCACATTTACATACCACATCCACAGAGCTCCTGAGATGAGTGTTAATGCCAGGAAGACACCCAGTCCCACCATGATGAGTTTTAACACTGTGTTCTCCTCTGAGCCTTCAGAAACTAATCATAAGAACCAGTTAATCTCACTGTGTGATCAAAGCCAGGTTTATTACGATTACTGTTGGAACTTTTCTTTCATTGAGAGACACCTCATGAGGAATGGCTAATACATTACATTATTTAACCAGGTAGCATATAGGTTACAGATTACGGAAGCACAAGGAAAAAGGTACAATATACATGTCACAATGTAACCTAAACATTTAATAAATATTTATATTAAGCACTTTTTCTTTATCTATACAGTGTTTCTGTTGACATATGGTCAAAAGCTTGAATGATGTACAAATTTTAAGCTTTGTTTAATAATTGTTATTTATTTAATTTTGTGTTAAAAGTAAACACACCTTTTTTTCCATGGACATTTATTGTTCATAATGGGTTTGAATCATTCACTCGATCATTTTCTGTACCAGTTATCCTGTACAGGGTTTCAGGAAGCTTGGAGTCTAACCCATGGGATGTGGGGCACTACGTGCCAATCTACTGTAGGGCACACAGTACATGCAATTTGGAAGTGTCAATTAGCCTACACTACATGTCTTTGGGCAGGGAGAACAAACTCCACATACATAGATCTGAGGTGGGAATTAAGTGACAGGCATGCACCCAAACCTTTTTTCTTTTCTCACTCCAGGGACTTCAGGAGGTGTGTGAAGAGGCAGGGCTGCTAAATCTGTCATAATTGGCAGGAGAACATCAGCTAAGAACCCCAGGTTGTCGCCACTCGTTAAAAGAGAGGCATGAAGCTCAGTTCGGTGGTTCTGAAGTCAGCAGAGAGAGTGGCAAATGAAAAGAGGCATGTCATGCACTCCATGGACTTTAAAGTCTTGTTGACTGTACACTGCTGTTTAACCGCCTGCCGAGGCACAACAATTGGAGAGCAACAGCTACAATGGCTTTGACCCATTTGACTCCCATCTGCAGCAACACCAAAAGAGGACTGGAAAGAGCCAGGTGGGCTCCTACTGCAAACATGCCACTGATGTGTCTGTGGGAGCCTATCAGAGGGTGTCAGGATACAGGACAGGGTGCTAATCTATCACAAGGCACACACACTATGGCAAATTTCTGAGCGCCAATTAGCCTAATCTGCATGTATTTGTACTGTTCAAGGAAACCGGGCTAAACTGAAAAATCACAGAGAGAACAAGCAAACGCCAAGCACACAGACAGAAGGTGGGAATTGAACACTGGACGGTAGAGATGGAGGTCGCATTATTAACCTCAATTCCACTGTGTTGCATTAAGATGTAATGACATTTGTACTCAACAGAAACTGATATTCACAATTAAAAAATATTTTCTCCCACTTTTCAAACTCATTTCCAGATCGTTTATTTTTTAAAGTTGCTTTGCGACAATGACCACTGTTAAAAGCCCCATATAAAACTGAATTAAATTGTACTAACGATAAGACTATTAACTTTATTAAAATGAAACACAGTACAGTGGATATAGAGTAAAATCCACACTCACACACTGGAGGAGAGAGGAGACTGTCATGGCCTTCAACAGCACAGCTGTAACTGACCGCACCACTGACTGCAGCTACAGAGCAGGAGGCAGATTTACAGTCAGACACACGCTGTCCGTTCTTGTACCAGATGTAAGTGGGGTTGTTGGACAGAGTGCAGGTGGTGATACAGCTCAGTGTCATGTTCTGGTCTCTCCAGTCTGATACTGTAACCTTCAGATCTGCAACATAATAAACTGGGTTGATTATTTTCATCAATTACATCTCTGTAAATGAGGTTAAATAAATATAGTATAATTGTGTAACATTACCTGTGACAGACAGAGAGACTCCAGGCTCACCGGTATAATTACCCCCATCAGTGTAGAATCTGAATCTGTATGTTTGAGTGTCTCTCTCTGTCAGGTTAGTGATTCTCAGACTACAGTTATTCTGGGAGCTCTGTGTGTACTGCACTCGGCCCTGATACTCCTCATCCTCTCTCACATCCACAAACTCACCATCAGTCTGCATTTTAATGAACCACAACACTTTTGTGACATTGTGACGTTTAGGGAAGGTGAAATAACTGTGCATGTCCACTGATGAGCCAATCAGAGAGCAGATAGTCTGGGTGGAGTAAGTCACACTCCAGCAGCTCTTATTAAAAACACCTGAAACACAAAATAAGAACAGGAATCTAAATCTACTCATGAATCACTGCATGTGAGTTTATTGCAGTCTAACAGATAGCAGGTGAAACATGTACAACATTGTAAAAAGAAATTTTTATCTACTGTTACAGTATTTTGAGATCGCGAGAAAAATAGTAGAATTTGTTCTGTATATTGTAGATGGATTGACAATGTTCTTATTTAAATGTTTCCTTTGCCAGAGTTGATTTATTTCTGATTATTAACTTTAAAACATGATCCTGAGGTCTGTGGCTTGTTTTTAACTCAGTTTAAAATGCCTTCAGCAGATGTGTTTTCACATCCTCCACATTATTCCAAAAATAACTGAGAATTGTTTAAATCTGGCAACCCTACACTCCTGTCTATTCCCATGCTGGACACTTTCAGCTATCGGGGCAATTAGCATACAAACAAAAACTTCAACCTCTACATTTACATTTTAGATTTTGTGATTACATTTAATATTTCTATCTCCGTTTTAATTTTTTTTATATTTACTAATAACATTTATCTATATAAATAAAAGATAGATTTTGTCTGTACATTGGTCAGAATTTTTTCAATGATACCTTTACGTTTCAAACATTGGAGGACCCAAAACCAGTCTAAAAAAAAACTTGTCTGCCTGTCTCTATGTCATTAAGTCCCTATATCTGTATAGCCGTATGTCTGTATATCTGTATAGCTGTATGTCTGTATATCTGTATAGCTGTATGTCTGTATATCTGTATAGCTGTATGTCTGTATATCTGTATAGCCGTATGTCTGTATATCTGTATAGCTGTATGTCTGTATATCTGTATAGCTGTATGTCTGTATATCTGTATAGCTGTATGTCTGTATATCTGTATAGCCGTATGTCTGTATAGCCGTATGTCTGTATATCTGTATAGCTGTATGTCTGTATATCTGTATAGCCGTATGTCTGTATATCTGGATAGCCGTATGTCTGTATATCTGTATAGCTGTATGTCTGTATATCTGTATAGCTGTATGTCTGTATATCTGTATAGCTGTATGTCTGTATATCTGTATAGCTGTATGTCTGTATATCTGTATAGCCGTATGTCTGTATAGCCGTATGTCTGTATATCTGTATAGCTGTATGTCTGTATATCTGTATAGCCGTATGTCTGTATATCTGGATAGCCGTATGTCTGTATATCTGTATAGCTGTATGTCTGTATATCTGTATAGCTGTATGTCTGTATATCTGTATAGCTGTATGTCTGTATATCTGTATAGCCGTATGTCTGTATATCTGTATAGCCGTATGTCTGTATAGCCGTATGTCTGTATATCTGGATAGCCGTATGTCTGTATATCTGTATAGCCGTATGTCTGTATATCTGTATAGCCGTATGTCTGTATAGCCGTATGTCTGTATATCTGTATAGCCGTATGTCTGTATATCTGTATAGCTGTATGTCTGTATAGCCGTATGTCTGTATATCTGTATAGCCGTATGTCTGTATATCTGTATAGCCGTATGTCTGTATATCTGTATAGCTGTATGTCTGTATAGCCGTATGTCTGTATATCTGTATAGCCGTATGTCTGTATATCTGTATAGCCGTATGTCTGTATAGCCGTATGTCTGTATATCTGGATAGCCGTATGTCTGTATATCTGTATAGCCGTATGTCTGTATATCTGTATAGCCGTATGTCTGTATAGCCGTATAGCCGTATGTCTGTATAGCCGTATGTCTGTATATCTGTATAGCCGTATGTCTGTATATCTGTATAGCCGTATGTCTGTATATCTGTATAGCTGTATGTCTGTATAGCCGTATGTCTGTATATCTGTATAGCCGTATGTCTGTATAGCCGTATGTCTGTATATCTGTATAGCCGTATGTCTGTATATCTGGATAGCCGTATGTCTGTATATCTGTATAGCCGTATGTCTGTATATCTGTATAGCCGTATGTCTGTATAGCCGTATGTCTGTATATCTGTATAGCCGTATGTCTGTATAGCCGTATGTCTGTATAGCCGTATGTCTGTATATCTGTATAGCCGTATGTCTGTATATCTGTATAGCCGTATGTCTGTATATCTGGATAGGCGTATGTCTGTATATCTGTATAGCTGTATGTCTGTATATCTGTATAGCCGTATGTCTGTATATCTGGATAGGCGTATGTCTGTATATCTGTATAGCTGTATGTCTGTATATCTGTATAGCTGTATGTCTGTATATCTGTATAGCCGTATGTCTGTATATCTGTATAGCCGTATGTCTGTATAGCCGTATGTCTGTATATCTGTATAGCCGTATGTCTGTATATCTGTATAGCCGTATGTCTGTATAGCCGTATGTCTGTATATCTGTATAGCCGTATGTCTGTATAGCCGTATGTCTGTATATCTGTATAGCCGTATGTCTGTATATCTGGATAGCCGTATGTCTGTATATCTGGATAGCCGTATGTCTGTATATCTGGATAGCCGTATGTCTGTAAATCTGTATAGCCGTATGTCTGTATATCTGTATAGCCGTATGTCTGTATATCTGTATAGCCGTATGTCTGTATATCTGTATAGCCGTATGTCTGTATATCTGTATAGCCGTATGTCTGTATATCTGTATAGCCGTATGTCTGTATATCTGTATAGCTTCCCAGACGATTTTATTATAGCATCAGGCAAAACTGGCTGGATAGAATTGAATTAAACTTTGTCATTCCTTAAGTTAAATCTGTGCCATAAATGAAATGAAAATGTTGAGTAGAAGGGATGTTATGGGAAGTTTTGTGGCAGATTACCCCACAGCACCAGCGCTTTTGCCCTCGAGGTCAGTGTCGCTGTATGCATCATTTAAAAGAGGCAATCAACACGATAGTTTACTGTAAATACATTGTGAATGCTGAACACACAGAAACAACCGTAATGCCTTACAAAGTGTCCCAAAATCTTTACCTTACACAAACAAACGTGTGACACAGCAAGGCTTACTTTAAAAAAAGATATAAGGACAGATCATTGTATGTTTATTCTTCCTGCAGGAAGTTTGTTTCATATGTTCCAGAACCGTCGTGCTAATTAAAGCAGTATCGTGAATCGCCACTATGAGATAAAATACAGGTTGTTAGAGCAACCATATCCACAGCAGTGTGAGGTGAGGGCGTGTGAAATATCTGCACTGAGAGTGTTAGCTGCTCAATTAAAATAAAATTACCGTTGTGTAAAAGTGATGTTATGAACAGTCATGTGCTGGATGTAATCATTTATTTTAAACAAGGAGTGTATTTGGCTGACAACACAAAGAACAACTTGGCGTGAACGAAGTGTAACATATTAATACAAAGAAAAGTTGAGTAAGTTAGACTGAGAGCTCTGCCGTACAGAAAGACAGACAGACATGCATGTTGGCTTCAACCTGAAACAATATCCCGGATTACATTAAAGATCATCAGATTATTTAAAGTTTTAACCTTTTAACTATTTCTACAAACTCTTTACACGTCAACAACTGGTACTGACTCTTGTATATAATATTTAAATGTAAAATGTATGTTCAATATGTATGTTAGGATTAATTATTTAATTTAAAGTTTATGCTAAAACATAAAACAAATATTTAAAATATTTATATAATCTCAATTATTTAAAAAAAATAATAAAAGAGAAAAAAGTATTAACCTTTTTTTTTTTTTTTTACATTTGTTGCTGCATAAACAGAAGCTGGCAGTGAGATGATGACAGAGTGAGTGAAGTGTAAAGTGAGTTCTTACAGACAGCAGGAGAGCGAAGATCCTCATGTCCTCTTACAGCACAGGAATAGCTGCCTGCATCCAGACTACTGACATACAGATACTCATCATTTCTGTCCTGCTCAGTAACACGCTGTCCGTTCTTGTACCAGATGTAAGTGGGGTTGTTAGACAGAGTGCAGGTGGTTTTACAGATCAGCTTTTTATACCCATTACTGCTGTCTGATACTGTAACCTTCAGACCTGTAAATAGTAAACAAACTTTGTTATTTATTTATGTATTTCATTTGTTAAGTGTTAAGTCAGATAAATTTAGTCAAGTGCAATTACCTGTGACAGACAGAGAGATTCCATGTTTACCGGTGTATTTATCCGCATCAGTGTAGAATCTGAATCTGTATGTTTGAGCGTCTCTCTCTGTCAGGTTAGTGATTCTCAGACTACAGTTATTCTGGGAGCTCTGTGTGTACTGCACTCGGCCCTGATATGCCGTATAATTACTCACATTTACGGGTTCAACAGACTGAGATTTAATGAACCAGGTCACTGCACTGACATTGTACTGATCAGGGAAGGTGTAATAACTGTGTATGTCCACTGATGAGCCAATCAGAGAGCAGATAGTCTGGGTGGAGTAAGTCACACTCCAGCAGAACTTCTTAGCAAAAACACCTGAAACACAATACAATACAGAAACAAAATAAAATACAGAAATCTAAACAACAACAATAGAACAATTTAACAGAAGCTGGCAGTGAGATGATGACAGAGTGAGTGAAGTGTAAAGTGAGTTCTTACAGACAGCAGGAGAGCGAAGATCCTCATCTCCTCTTACAGCACAGGAGTAACTGCCTGCATCCCCACTACTGATATACAGATACTCAACTTTTCTGTCCTGCTCAGACAAACGCTGTCCGTTCTTGTACCAGATGTAAGTGGGGTTGTTAGACAGAGTGCAGGTGGTTTTACAGATCAGCTTTTTATACCCATTACTGCTGTCTGATACTGTAACCTTCAGATCTACAAATAATCAACAGGACATAGTGTAAAGACTCAAACATGTTATTATTGCTGTTTTGTTGTTGTTGTTGCTGTGTGTGTGTGTGTGTGTGTGTGTGTGTGTGTGTGTGTGTGTGTGTGTGTGTGTGTGTGTGTGTGTGTGTGTGTGTGCGTGTGTGTGTGTATTACCTGTAACAGTCAGATGAACTCCAGATGAGGCTGATATCCAGTCACTTCTCTGTGTTTTAAATCTAAAGTTATAAACTCCAGAGTCACTCACTCTCACATTCCTCACTGTCAGCTCACAGTCAGACGTCACTGTGCTTACAGACACTCGTCCTGAGTATTGTGGATCTGTGCTCAGGTCTTGTGGTTCTCCTTCAGAGCTCTGGACTCGATACCACTCTCTCTGTGTGACACTGGAGTGATCAGGTGTTGTAAATGTACAGGGGATTTTTACTGTAGATCCAGTAACAGCACAGAGACTCTGAGAGGAGAGAGTTACACTGTGCTGAGCCTCAACTCCTGGAACATGCACACGCACACACACACGCACACACACACACACACACACACACACACACACACACACACAAGAAGCACAACACATACATTCAAACACAAAGCAATGAATCATGCACTGAGGTGTGAGAGTGTATTCACAGTTTTAAATACTGCTGCTGTTGTTCTCAGTCACAGAATGTGTGAAAATGCAGATAAAAATAGGACTTAGTTTGAAACAGTTCATAAACTTACAGTAAATAAAGGTGCAGGACATTAATATATTATTTTCCACATTTATAACATCATATAATCATTTGTTATACGTTTGTTTCAGTATAATTTTAATTTTAACGGCTAAAACACTTCCAAACACACAGACATGTTGAGAGCTTTCCTGAACTGTTACAGTAGTGACACAACAGCACATAAAAACAGTAGAAAGATCTGAAATATGTGAAAAGTTTACCTGTCAGTAACATGAGGATTGCTGCTACTGTAATATTTCTCCACATTCTGTAAAACACGGTGACATCAGCCTTCAGACAGCTGACACTTGAAGATCCACCACGTGTAGAGTTTAGACCAAAAATATCCTTATAAATACAAAATAAATCGATCTTACACTTTTAGTGAACATTAACCGCATTAATCAGTCTGTTCCTCGTTCACTCGTACTGCACTTGTAAGCAGTTATGAGCTTCTACGTGACACTAGCAGTAAAAATAGGGAAGTTGAGTAGTGCACTTACCACAGCATTGCGTTACCACACCTCTCTATTTCAGCTTCTTTTCTCTTTTCTGTCGTATGTCTAAACAGACATATGACATCTTTCTTACTCCATCCTCATCTCTACAGGCTATGTTGTTGATCAGAGTTTCCCTCGGGTTCTGAGACATGTGGGTTAAACTGATATTTTATCTGGGTTCCCCCGGTGTTCACAACTTTACTAAAGACCACAGGGGTTAGAGGGAAGTTGTGAAACTTATGGACTTATCTACCTGAACTCTTGGAATGGTTATGGATCATGCTAATGTTTTGAGTTGTCTTATGTCCCAGCTCACTATAGGTGGAGTAATGTCCCGAGCTGAACATATTGCTGAGATAACGAGCTCAGGAACTCGAGCTTGCTAGAGCTCTACCTCTTCCTGGAACTGCAGTGACTGATGTAGAAATAAAAACAGTCCGTCAGCACATACTGTACGTGCAACAACCCAGACAGAGACAGTTAGTGATGGCATTCGCACGTTGAATGAGGTCAGTGTTGTTTGATGCTTACATGATTACACAGCTCTGAAGAAGACATGAAATGCTTGTATTGCCACAAATAGTTTGTAACTATTTTTGTGTTAAGATTTACTTTTTGTTAAAGAAAGACCAATTTTTTTGTATATTTTACCATGGTTTGAACCGCCATACTTTATACTGTTTCGCCACTAGGGGGAGTATGCACCAAAGTGAGCGCTAGTTGCAAAAATCAGGCCTCTGTTTCTCAGCCTGATTAAACGCAAACAACTAAGGTCTCCTGTCTGAAACAGGTTAGTAGCATGTTCAATTCAATCACAATGTCGTTCATGTGATGCTTAAAACCTGTCTGATGTAATTCTAGTGAAGTTAGAAAGATACAAATGGAGCTGAGCAGTTTAAAGCAGTTTTTTTGAAAGTTAAATGTGGAGGTATCCAAGTACTTTTGTTTTGAAGGGTAAAAAAAAACCCGGAGTCCGGAAGCGACGTGAGGCAGTGCGGAAGAAATGTTGTAACGTGTAATAGCGGCACAGAAAAGAAGGACAGCGATTTCTCCTGACTCCTTTATGGACGTGAAGTGCATTGAGCGAGTGTCGAGGTGAGAAAGTTCTTCAGTTGCTGCCGCCGTGTGGACGTGAACAGAATTGCGGACTCTTTGACGCTCTTGCTGACAGTACTGTTTTTTGCAATCGTGGAGAGACTTGTATATATATATTTTTGATCAGTCGATTTCACGGTGGAACTTTTTGATGTTCTACAGTGTTTTGCTCAAGACTTGTAAGACAAAAATATTTTTGTCTTCCCCGGGGGAGAATTTTGGAACAGATATTCTGAACTGGGACTACAGCTTTATCAGATTGCAACAGTCATTGGTTTTTGTTTTTGCTTGGACAGTGAGTGTTGCTGGATTTTTGTTGGGACTGTTCGTTCTTGTTTTTGAGAGAAGCTTTCTATTAGTTACTCTGCCATATATGGACATTCCAGCATCAGCCCTGTTCTGCGGTCAGGTAAAAAGCTACATAGAGTTTTGACTCTTACCCAGGTATCTTTGTGGTTATGTAAAAAAATCTGTGAAGTAAGATGTGAACAATTGCTACGAACTATTGGATTGACTATATAATTAGAGTTTTCCAATTGTTTCATTGTTTGTACTGTTGTGGAAATAAAAGTAGTTTAGGTACAGGAATTAAATGTACTAGTAATTGGAGACCTAGATTTTGCCATTTCCCTAGTCGTCCAAGATACACCACAGAACATAGTTTTTTAAAAAGTTTTTTACTACATAAATAAAAAAATTAATATTCACAGTTTATGTAATCCGTATGAATCCGAGGAGAGGCACAGAGGCAGGACACGCCCACAAGTCATTCAAAAGGAAAACAGCTGTAGAAGCACGCTACATACAAGACCACGCCCCCTGTATGCGCGCACACAAACCAGACACACAGATTCATTAAGGTTCCTGCACGTGTGGAAGATGTGACGCGCTGTACAGGTTTCTGAATCTCTTCCGAATGTTCTGGACAGTAGGAGGAGTTTATTTTTTATTCAGAACAACACTGAAACTCAGACAGAGAACGGGTGTGTTTTAAAGAGTTATTTGCTCCACTGGAGAAGGAGAATCCAGCAAGCTGTTACCATGGGTGAGTTTTTAAGTCTCATATAATCCTTATTCTGATCATATAAATCTTATATTTTATTTTTCCTCATTTTTGGCTAGCTTTAGCGAGCTTATATGTAACATTGTCTTTCAATGTCTTTCACTAGTTTAGGGTAACATGTAGAAAACACTGCTATTCATGCTACCATTCTGCCTTATATAGCTTAGCACAAACATGTTAGCTCTCGGTGGCTGAAACTAATGCCTTATGTAGATTACAGATGGTTGTCAGTATCAGCTGTGGTGTAAACATTTCAGTGTATTTCACCATGCTTTGGATACAATTAGCTCAATTTAGCTATTTGGTTCAGTTTTTGGTTAGCTTAATTAACTGCTATTTATATTGTTATTTAGCACAAACACTTTAGCTCCCGGTGGCTAAAATAGTACCTCATGTAGCTTATTGATATTCAGATATTAGAATAAAAAGTCCCCCGCATTTTTTAAATTTGTTGTATGACAATCTTGTGTTGCCTTTATGCATGGTCATTAGTGATTTGATGATATACAGTAGTTTATTTTATTGTGTTATCATGCTAATGTTGTATTTTTCTTTTTTTAAATAAACAGTTATGACAGTGAAAATGATCTGCCACCTGTTTGATAGAAAGCAAGGGGTCTGGATTCGGGATGGATCGCGTGTAATTTTAAACTGGATAGACACACAATAAGTATCTGTCTATACCTGTGACTGTTTACAACCAGCACATGGACTGATCGCGGGTTACAGAAGCGTTGCCACCGCTAGTAATAGGTAAAGCAAGTGTATGGTAAGAAGCAAAAAACACCATGGTAACGGCAGGTATGTAATGTGCATTGATGTCTTCAGTTAAACAGGAACTGTTTTTTTTTTCAGGTTAGTTTTAGGTTAACTTAAAAATATAAAATGTAAATCTGTGATCTGAGCTAGTCAGCTAATTAGATCTCTTAGTTAGCTAGCTGGTTCTGGTAAAGTTGTGTTGTTAATTTATGTTGTTGCATGTATGTAGCACCTTGGTCCCGGAGGAACGTTGTTTCATTTCATTGTGTACTGTATATGGTTGGAATGACAATAAAAGCCTACTTGACACAAAGATGTATGATTGTGTATAGGATGTAAGAGCGGGCTTTTACAAACCTAACAAACACTCTTTTTTCCATTTTATTTTGCACGGCCATATTTACACCATAAATGTACCTTCTGTGTATAAGATGATCTGTGTCCCTCTCCATTCAAACCTGGACATTTTCTTTGCACTATGTAAGTGAGTAGGTTATGTATATGGTGTAAGAATTAGTTATTCTGTCAGTTAACTATATTCTAAATAAATTAGAAACAAAAAATTTTTTTTTTTTGGTCCTGAAATTATTTCTTTTTAGCACTTCCCTTAGTCACATACCTGACTGAAAGACTCATTGTGCAGATCATTATTCGAGTCTTTGTCTTCTCTGGTGTGAATGGCGGCATTATTCATGATCATTAACGCCTCCTCGCATACAGCCTTTCTAAACAAAATGTGTCTTAGACAGTGTAAATGAATATATTGTTTTCTGTGAATGAGTGATCAAGATGATTATCACATCATTTTGAAACAAAAACTCTAGAATACAAGATCCGGGTCACAAAAGTCTTGTAAAGAAATGTTATGAATGTGGTTTCAGGCCTTATTTAAGTGATCTATATATATATTTTTCAAAAACCACGCATAACTGTCATCTTCTCCAAAAAACAAACTTGTACATACATACTGCTCACATATTACTGTAACCCAGTTTGTGCTGAGTACAGTATAGTTAGATTTTAGACATTTATATGTTTATAAGTAACTGAGAAATACATAAATGTCAGAACTTTGTTAGGGACCCAAAACACCCTCAGACTCCTAAGGGTTTTTAAGCATCTTAAGATGAATAACATAGTAAGTTTCATATTCCAGATTAGGCAGGCATTAATTTTAGCTAACACAACTAACTTAGCTACTTGGCTAAGAAGCAACTTCAGATAGATTTGTTACCAAACTACATGGTGTTAGTTATGTAAACAACCAACAAACTTAGGGAGGATGAATGATAAAGTGGATAAAGGCACAAATAAAGAAGCATATATAGGCAATTAAAAATAAAAGCAGCGTAAAATAATTATCAATAAAATAAATTTAACAACACAAAACAAAAACAGAATCCTTAATCTAAATCCCTCTTTAAAATCCTGACTTATGGCCACAGTTTAAAAGTTAACACAAACAGTACTACAGTATATGAGCACAAAAATAGCAGATGGATTCATCAGTACTGCTACTCAAAAAAAATGCTAAAGTTGCGCCTCTTCTCCTATTCACTTTACATACAGGGGAGAACGAAATGCATCACTCTCAGCTTTTCATTTTCTGGAGATTTTATGAACCTTGCTGTAGAGATGAATCTTCAGCCATTTCATCTGTCCCAAGTCTGTGGAACAAAAACAGGTGATTAACTTAATGAAGTAGACTGAGCAGCCTAATTAGTGTTGGTGTAATGATAATGATTTGCTCACTGGGTGGCAGCAGTGCTCCTGCTAATGTTCACAGCAGCGTACTGAACTTCCTCTTCCTCTGTGGTGTCTGGAGGAGGTCTGGGTGACAGAGACCCTTCCTGTGTGTGGGATTTTTTAAAATCGACACTGGCATATTGAAGGTTATCCTGATCACCTGAGACGAGTCTCCCTCTGCAGTCTGAGGCTGGGACAGTTTCATACACAGCATCAGACTGAGACTGAAAAGAAGCATAGAATAAATTACATAAACATGTCACATGATAAAACAGTCTCCCCTTTCACCCACACTCACCTGTTCACTCTCACCAGTGCTGTTGTGGCTGATAGCTGAGCTCGACTTCCTCTTCCTGAGAAACACCAAGCACATGTTCATGGTAATTGTTTGAATAAATATTCAATTGTAAATCATTAAACACATTCAGCATCCATTGTTCACATTTACATACCACATGCACAGAGCTCCTGTGATGAGTGTTAATGCCAGGAAGACACCCAGTCCCATCATGATGAACTTTAACACTGTGTTCTCCTCTGTGCCTTCAGAAATGAATAATAAGAACAAGTTAATCTCGGTGTGTGATAAAAGTCAGGTTTATTAGAATGACCCAGTGTTGGAATTTTACCCCCTGTGCTCATCATTGAGAGACACCTTTGTTTCAACAGATATTTATTGTGCTTAATTGCATTGAATCTCTCACTCACTCATTCATTCTCTGTACCACTTATCCTGTAGCATGCAAGCATGGAGCCTAACTGAAGGGAAATGGGGCACTAGATGGGATACACCTCAGTCAGGGTGTCAATCCATTGCAGGGCACTCCAGCACACTCATTTACACACTCTCACTCAATCGCACACTAATGGAAATTTGGAAATTCAAGTTAGCCTACACTGCATGTCTATGGATGGGGAGAACAAGCAACAAACTCCAAGTACACAGAGCCGAGACGGCAATTAAACTTTCAACCGTGGAGGTGTGAGGCCACAGTGCTAACCACTACATGCCATCTCATTAATGAACAATATAATCACCTTTAAGAGTAATTTTTCAGTAATTCAGAGTCTTTTTTTGGCTTTCAGCTACAACACAAGTCAAATATATTTTTTATTTCTTTTTAAAGAGACATTATTAGTATATTGACAAAGTCTGAAGTTGAAAAGTCCAAAAGTGATTACATCTGATTATTTTTTTCTAACTTACTTCTTATTGGTTTGATGTTTATTCATTCCACACCAAGTGATGTGGGACTGGTGAAAACTTACTGCAGAAACATTATTCAGGTGTTTAAAAACCTATATTAAGAAAAATAACTAACACTGCTATTACTTACCTAATGCATCCAGTTCTGTTGGTGTGGAGTTGTGCTGTCCCAGCTGGTTGTGAGCAGTGCAGTAGTACAGTCCTCTGTGCTGGGAGCTGATGTTGCTGATGCTGTAATTCTGGCCTGTTGTCAGCAGTGTGTCTGCAGCTGCTCTCTGCTTAAACCAGGAGTAGGTGAGAACAGGAGGGTTTGCATCACTGCTACAGCTCAGAGTCACCGAATCCCCCTCCACTGTGTCTCCAGAGGAAAGAACCACTGCACTGGTGTTTTTAGGGGAATCTGATTAGAAATAAAACATTTGAATCAGCTGGGGTGTCTTTAAGATCAGTATTTGATGGACAGTACTGTGCCAAAGTCTAAGACACCATATTATCTGTAGTACAAATTGTGTTATATATGTTTATCATTTACAAATCCAGTCACAATTTCCAAACATACAGTACAGACCAAAAGTTTGGACACCCCTTCTCATTCAGCGAGTTTTCTTTATTGTGTTCTTTATTGTGTTCTTTAGCCCAAACGCGTCTCTTTTGCTTGTTGCCTGTCCTTAGCAGTGGTTTCCTAGCAGATCTTCTACCATGAAGGCCTGATTCACACAGTCTCCTCTTAACAGTTGTTCTAGAGATGTGTCTGCTGCTAGAACTCTGTGTGGCATTGACCTGCTCTCTGATCTGAGCTGATGTTAACCTGCGATTTCTGAGGCCGGTGACTCGGATGAACTTATCCTGTGCAGCAGAGGTGACTCTCGGTCTTCCTTTCCTGGGGTGGTCCGCATGTCAGCCAGTTTCTTTGTAGCGCTTGATGCTTTTTGTGACTGCACTTGGGGACACTTTTAAAGTTTTCCCAATTTTTCGGACTGACTGACCTTCATTTCTTAAAGTAATGATGGCCGCTCGTTTTTCTTTACTTAGCTGCTTTTTTCTTGCCATGATACAAATTCAACCTCTTTGCATGAGAAGGTGTTTCCAAATTTTTGGTCTGTACTGTACCTTAACAATGAATAAATAAATAAGATTATTGAATGTGACAGCAGGGTTACTGTTAGTGCTCACATATTAGGAAAACCTTCTCGCTAAGACATGTCAGACACAAAGCACAATGCAGGTCACTCACTGCACAAATAAGTACACATTATTTATGCTTTCAGACTCTTTGAACTCTGACTAGAAGGAACCTGCCTGCCACCCACTCTCATGCATGCCCCATCATCTCTGCTTCCGCGACTCTGAGGATCACAATGCATATTTTATAGGCCATTTTCTGAACACCTATAAAGAACTGTGTGTTTGGTTGAACTTGGTTTCTATGTTTTTCTCTGCTTTTCAAATCAGTTACACTGCTGGATAGTGCTGGCAAACAGACTGGAAGCGAGTCCACAATGGTCTCCAGAGGAATATCTAGCACACCTCCTAGAAACACCTCAAAGCATTCAAAAGCAGGCACTCTTGGAGTAGTGGATTGCAGGACAGAATTGGAGCACTGTCTCTCACAGTGTCTGCAAGCAACGGCAGCTGAGCTTTCATGTCTTCAACATTGTTGCACCACCCGTGCCATGCTATCATGCAATGACCAAAAAGCACAACCATGAGAATTCCAAATCAGGGATCGGTGCTGATTCCGCAAATTCTGACTCACCTAAGACTAGCACTAGATTTACTAAACCTGTGCAAATTTGCGTAAATTCCCTGGACTTAACATCCACTAGCACCCCTGCCGATCCATTGTTAATTTACTTTTGTTGTGCAAACACACCCATTACCTGTCCCACATCGAGGTTTGGCCTGCCTTGGATCTGAGCTACTCTGAGTAAATTAATGTAATTAATGAGAATTGTGAGAATGTTGACGAGCCCAAGGCTGGAGATCATTATGTCAGGCTGATTGGGTTAGAATGGCAGACTTGACATGTTAATGCTTGAAATCATTGTTCTTTCATTGTTAACCATGGTGACCTGCAAAGAAACCTGCATTGCGTTCCATAAAAATGGCTTCACATGCAAGGATATTGTGGCTACTAAGATTGCACCTAAATCAACAATTTATAGGATCATCAAGTACTTCAAGGAAAGAGGTGCAATTCTTGTTAAGGAGGCTTCACGGCGTCCAAGAAAGTCCAGCAAGCGCCTGGATCGTTTCCTAAAGAGGATTCAGCTGCGGGATCGGAGTGCCACCAGTGCAGAGCTTGCTCAGGAATGGCAGCAGGCAGGTGTGAGCGATGGCCTGGTGTCAAGAAAGGCAGCAAAGAAGCCACTTCTCTCCCAAAAAAACATCAGGGACAGATTGATCTTCTGCAAAAAGTATGGCGAATGGACTGCCGAGGACTGGGGCAAAATCATATTCTCGGATGAAGCCTCTTTTCGAATGTTTGGGGCATCTGGAAAAAGGCTTGTCCGGAGAAGAAAAGGTGAGCGCTACCATCAGTCCTGTGTCATGCCAACAGTAAAGCATCCTGAGACCATTCATGTGTGGGGTTGCTTCTCATCCAAGGGAGTGGGCTCACTCACAATTTTGCTCAAAAACACAGCCATGAATAAAGAATGGTACCAAAACACCCTCTAACAGCAACTTCTTCCAACAATCCAACAACAGTTTGGTGAAGAACAATGCATTTTCCAGCACGATGGAGCACCGTGCCATAAGGCAAAAGTGATAACTAAGTGGCTCGGGGACCAAAAACGTTGAAATTTTGGGTCCATGGCCTGGAAACTCCCCAGATCTTAATCCCATTGAGAACTTGTGGTCAATCCTCAAGAGGCGAGTGGACAAACAAAAACCCACTAATTCTGACAAACTCCAAGAAGTGATTATGAAAGAATGGGTTGCTATCAGTCAGGATTTGGCCCAGAAGTTGATTGAGAGCAGCCCAGTCGAATTGCAGAGGTCCTGAAAAAGAAGGGCCAACACTGCAAATACTGACTCTTTGCATAAATGTCATGTAATTGTCGATAAAAGCCTTTGAAACGTATGAAGTGCTTGTAATTATATTTCAGTACATCACAGAAACAACTGAAACAAAGATCTAAAATCAGTTTAACAGCAAACTTTGTGAAAACTAATATTTGTGTCATTCTCAAAACTTTTGGCCACGACTGTATGTTTGTGCACTCACCAGTAGTAGGGGCGTGGCTGCCATTTACTTTGGGAAGAGGGAATTTGTTGGAATTGTTTTTGTTTGTGTGTGTGTTTCATTTTTTTTTTTTTTTTTTTTGCAGATAATCTAACTACTAAATATAAATACCATTTAGTTTATTATTTTGGCCTGGGTCCACCCTGAATCTGATCCTCCTCCTGTGTGTGTGTGGGTGGGAGTATTTTTTTGTAAAGCAAAACAAACCTCATTATTTCATCAGTTAATGACTGGATCTTGTTTTTTTGTATAAATTTTTTATGAGCTACTTTTTACTTTTACTTGAGTAGATTTTTATAATGATAACTTTACTTGTACTTCAGTAAAATTTCACTGAAGTAACAGTACTTTTACAAAATTTTAGTACTCTTTCCACCTCTGGTAACAGAGATTGTGGGCTGTGGAGATGTGGTGCAGGTGATGGAGCAGGCTGTGAGTCTCTGTGGATCTGTTCTGCCGCAGTAGGGAGAGTGGGGGCGCAGGAGCTGAGCAATGATATCCATAGCGTTTTAGACACGCTGAGACGTGAGACTGAGCCGTAATCGTGAAGGCGGAAGCGTTAGGTCAGAGCCGTTAAATCCGTCAGTGAGAGCGTTGAGCCAAACGTGATGCAAAGCAATTAGTCCGAAAACGTGAGACGAGAATCGTGGAAACGAGAAAACAAAGCGGAGTCGGAAACGTGAAAAACATGAAACAGAAATGCGAGAATATAGAGGCAAAAACACACACAAATAATCTGGCAGTAAGACAGCGCGCTGCGCTTCCTTATGAGCCGGAAGAAATCAGCGGCAGATGAGAAACCGGTGTGCAGGTGGGACGGTCCGGCGGCGTGTGAGGAGAGATGACAGCGTGGGAAAACATGGCCGCGTGATGAGAAGCATGACAGCGTGGGAAAGGAAATGTCAAGAGGCGGAAGCGCTGAGAGTGTGACAAATAGTCAGGAATTCTAGTGCTAGAAGGAAACTGCCTGCCACATTCTCTTGTGCGTGCCCTGCCACCTCTGCCTCCCACTCTCCTCCTGCTCTCTGCTGCTCGATACACCTCCTCAGCTCGCCATGACACAACACTAACAACACCTGCTCCAACCTCCTAGGTGCCTCCATAACCACTGCGTTGCTCCAGAGTGTAAACCCGATCACAGTGCATTCTTTACAGACTGTTTTCTGAACACCTGGTAATAAAGAACTTTTTTTCTGCTCTTTTCAAGAAGAATATTTGCATGTCTGTAAAGAAAAGCAACATATGTAAGAGACCATGTTTCAGATGCAACAAAACAAAACAAAAGACAAACTAATGTACTATAGGCACCTGGGTTTTGCATAAAAACATAAAGAAACAAGTGTGACAAAGTTACCAGAAGAACTCATTCTTTAGTACAATCAATAAAAAAATCAAACTTACAGTACGGTGCAAGCATGTTTGCTCAAATACAAAAAATGCACTAAGAAAATATGCTTTTGAAAAAAATTCTGCAAAATAGAAACTTCTATAATTTTCACTCATGAGTGATGAAATAAACACTTGATGTGGAAACACTTTACTGGAAAATAATCAATACTAAATCAATACTTTTAGAAACAGAGTTTTTAATGAGTGTGCCAGAGTTCTTCTGGTAAATATATTGTTTTCTTTACAGACATGCAAATATTTTTGTTTAATGTTATTTATTTAAAAACTATTTCCTCTGCTTGAAAATAGTGAATGCTTTTGTACATAATAATGCAGGGATGATAAACATTCATTCATTCATCTTCTAAATCGCTTGTCCTGCACACACAGGGTCGCTGGGCTTTGGAGCCTAACCTTGGGTATGAGGCAGGGTACACCCTGGACAGGGAGCATGTCCATCACAGGGCACACACATGTTCACATGGACATTACATTTTTACAGGCAATTTGGGAACGTCAGTCAGCCTAATCTTCATGTCTTTGGTCTGTTAGAGGAAACCGGAGTACCCAGAAGAAACCCACCAAGCATGGGAAGAACACGAAAACTCCACACACACAGACCCGAGGCAGGAATCGAACACTGGACGCTAGAGGTGCGAGTGCTAACCACGATGCCTTTGTGCTGCCTCATGATAAACATATATAACAACATTTGTACTCAACAGAGAATATTAATTTTTGATTTACAAATATTTCCTCACACCTTCCAAACTGGGTTCTCATATGTCCCAAAGCAGCTCTGCAAATATGGCCACTGTTAAAATCCCTTAATAAATAAAACTGAATGGAGTTGAATTTAATTGTACTACAGAGACATTACGCCCCAGACACTGTACAGTAGATATAGATTGAGGAGAGTAAAATCCACACTCACACACTGGAGGAGAGAGGAGACTGTCATGGCCTTCAACAGCACAGCTGTAACTGACCGCACCACTGACTGCAGCTACAGAGCAGGAGGCAGATTTACAGTCAGACACACGCTGTCCGTTCTTGTACCAGATGTAAGTGGGGTTGTTAGACAGAGTGCAGGTGGTGATACAGCTCAGTGTCATGTACTGGTCTCTCCAGTCTGATACTGTAACCTTCAGATCTGAAAAATATAAAAGTAGATTAATAATTACTTTCCTTTATCTTATCTCTATATTTGTATGACATTACCTGTAACAGACAGAGAGACTCCAGGTTGTCCAGTGTATTTGCCTTTAGGATCATCAGTGTAGAATCTGAATCTGTATGTTTGAGCGTCTCTCTCTGTCAGGTTAGTGATTCTCAGACTACAGTTATTCTGGGAGCTCTGTGTGTACTGCACTCGGCCCTGATACTCCTCATCCTCTCTCACATCCACAGACTCACCATCAGCCTGCATTTTAATGAACCACAACACTTTTGTGACCTTGTGCTGATCAGGGAAGATATAATAACTGTGTATGTCCACTGATGAGCCAATCAGAGAGCAGATAGTCTGAGTGGAGTAAGTCACACTCCAGCAGAACTTCTGATCAAAAACACCTGAAACACAAAATGAGAACAGAAATCTAAATCTACTCATGAATCACTGCATGTGAGTTTATTGCAGTCTAACAGATGTGGAATAAAACATACATGTAAAATGTTGTGAAAAGGAATTATAATTATTATATTGTTATTCTGAGGTCATAAGAAAAAGTAGAAATGGTTCTGTACAGTGTAGAGAGATTCACACTGTCTGTATTTAAATTTCCCCTTTGTCAGAGTCTACAGGATGTTTATAGAAACTGACTTGATTTATTTTACGTACACGCCTGTGTTTCCCCCTGCAGGACACTTTCAGAATCCGGGGCATTTAGCATATAAATAAATCATTCTAAAACATTAAAGATATGGTTTTAGATATAATAACTACATTCATATTTTATATTTATATTTACTTGTACCGTTTATATTTAACTTAAAATTTACATTAAAATCTAAAGTAAATATTCAGCAAACTGTCTAACTGTATCACAATAGCCTTAATTGTTAAAAGAAAGAAATAAACAGAAGCTGGCAGTGAGATGATGACAGAGTGAGTGAAGTGTAAAGTGAGTTCTTACAGACAGCAGGAGAGCGAAGATCCTCATGTCCTCTTACAGCACAGGAGTAACTGCCTGAATCCAGACTTCTATAATACAGATACAGTTCATTTCTGTTCTGGTTAGTACCACGCTGTCCGTTCTTGTACCAGATGTAAGTGGGGTTGTTAGACAGAGTGCAGGTGGTTTTACAGATCAGCTTTTTATACCCATTACTGCTGTCTGATACTGTAACCTTCAGATCTGTGAAGAGTCAACAGGGTTTGCTGTTATATTAAGTTTCAAATATGTTATTGTTGCTGTGTGTGTGTGTGTGTGTGTGTGTGTGTGTGTGTGTGTGTGTGTGTGTGTGTGTGTGTGTGTGTGTGTGTGTGTGTTACCTGTAACAGTCAGTTTAAATCCAGATGAGGCTGATATCCAGTCACTTCTCTGTGTTTTAAATCTAAAGTTATAAACTCCAGTGTCACTCACTCTCACATTCCTCACTGTCAGCTCACAGTCAGACGTCACTGTGCTTACAGATACTCGTCCTGAGTATTGTGGATCTGTGCTCAGGTCTTGTGGTTCTCCTTCAGAGCTCTGGACTCGATACCACTCTCTCTGTGTGACACTGGAGTGATCAGGTGTTGTAAATGTACAGGGGATTTTTACTGTAGATCCAGTAACAGCACAGAGACTCTGAGAGGAGAGAGTTACACTGTGCTGAGCCTCAACTCCTGGAACACAAACACACACACACACACACACACACACACACACACACACACACGAACACACACACACACACAAGAAGTACAAAGTAAAATGAATTAAACACATGAAGCAGAGACTGGTGCACTGACCAGGTAGAGTGTTAACCACAAGAGTTTTATCCGTTGCTGCTGCTGCTGTTGTTCTCAGTCACACACAGCGAGAGAGTCGAGGACGTGTGAAAAAGATGATAAAAATAGATCTCAGTTTCAAACCTTTCATACTGCGTTAACACTTCAACTTTAATTATAAACTGCTATTTATCTACTGCTATATTTACTTATAGAAATAACAAATACAAATAAACTCACACAAATAAGTTACAGGACAGTAATGTAAGTTTTATTATACATTAAAAATACAATCTAATTATTTGGTATATGTACATTTACATAAAATTCGTAATCATTACTGTTGCTCCAGGACGCTTGTCTTCCACAAAGTCATACAAATGTTCATGTTTGCACCAAAATCTTGCCAAATTCATTTAAAACACTTCCAAACACACAGACATGTTGAGACTTTCCTGAACTGTTACAGTAGTGACACAACAGCACATAAAAACAGTAGAAAGAGCTGAAATATGTGAAAAGTTTACCTGTCAGTAACATGAGGATTGCTGCTACTGTAATATTTCTCCACATTCTGTAAAACACGGTGACATCAGCCTTCAGACAGCTGACACTTGTAGATCCACCACGTGTAGAGTTTAGACCAGAAATGTTCTTATAAATACAAAATAAATCGATCTTACTCATCCAGTGAACATTAACTGCATTAATCAGTCTGTTCCTCCTTCACTCGTACTGCACTTGTAAGCAGTTATGAGCTTCTACATGACACTAGCAGTACAGATAGGGAAGTAGAGTAGTGCACTTACACAGCATTGTGTTATCACACCTCTCTATTTCAGCTTCTTTTCTCTATAACCAAAAAGACATACAGACATGTGACGTCTTTCTTACTCCATCCTCACCTCTATAAGCTACAGTATGTTGGTGATCAGAGCTGGTATTAGAGTTTCCCTCAGGTTCTGAGACATGTGGGTTAAACTGATATTTTATCTGGGTTTCCACAGTGTCCACAGCTTCACTAAAGACCACAGGGGTTAGAGGGAATTTGTGAAACTTATGGACTTATCTACCTGAACTCTTGGAATGGTTATGGATCATGCTAATGTTTTGAGTTGTCTTTTGTCCCAGCTCACTATAGGTGGAGTAATGTCCCGAGCTGAACATATTGCTGAGATAAATGCTAGAAGTTTGGCAGCCCGAAACAGGAAGAAAAGTCTCAAGAATCTCCATAAGGTTCTTACAAGAGGAACTCGAGCTTGCAGGAGCTCTACCTCTTCCTTGAACTGCAGTGACTACTGTAGAAATAAAAACAGTCCGTCAGCACTCAGACAGAGACAATTAGTGATTTCATTCGCACCTTGAATGTGCTGTGAGTTGTCTGATGGTTACATAATTACACAGCTCTGAAGAAGATGTCAAATGTTTGTGTTGCCACAAATAGTTTGTAACATTTTTTGTGTTAAGATTTACTTTGTGTTTTTTGTGTGTAAAGAAAGACCAAATTTTTTTGGATATTTTACAGAGGTTTGCACTGCCAGACTTTATAATGTAATTGCCAAATTTCGCCACTAGGGGGAGTATGCACCAACGAGAGCGCGAGAGAAGAGCCTGATTAAACGCAAACAGCTAACATCTCCTGTCTGAAACAGGATAGTAGTGTCTTTAATTCAATCACAATGTCCTCCATGTGATGCCTAAAACCTGTCTGATGTAATTCTAGTGAAGTTAGAAAGATACAAACGGAGTTGAGCAGTATACACTGAAGTTAGTTCCCTTTTGAGGTGAAGTGTTGCTAACTCCTGTGGGTGAACACGAGGTAATGGTGGCCTTATTTTCAATATTTATTTCTCAATTCATGGCTTCTGGACATTTATAAAAATATGTTTTAATATTTAAAATAGGTGTTTATTTAAGTCTTATGTGAGACAAAGTGTAGCAATATTGTTGGTTTCCCTGTTGTATGTAGTTTTAAAGGTAATTCAAGGTATAAAACAAGGAAAAGTGATCAAAGGGCTGAATTTGACCAGTAACAGGATTACTAATGCAGTAATTAGTGAAAGCTAATATAATAGACAGTGAAAGTGAGTCATATCGCTCTTGCTCTTGTGAAGTATTGTTAATGAACTGAATTAAACTGTATCTGTTATGTACAGTATATCTGTGAGACTGAAATCACAATTTATTAATAGAAAGATGTTAAATCGAGTTAATAAAAGAGGAAAATGTGTTAAAATATGCAAAAACAAAATAGAAGAATCAAATGAGAATCTTGCTGTTTCATAAAGACAGAGAACAGCCTGATTAAACACAGACACTCACGTCTCCTGTCTCTACTTTCTCCTGTCTGAAACAGGACACATAATCTGTCCACAGGTCACTGCTGTTTGAGGCCTGTAACACTTGTGTATCTGGATGATCTGGTGCCTCATTAGTTCTTGTTATTTGTTGCTGGATGGGTAAATGATGACCCTTATTTGAAATCACTTCACTTTGTGTTTCATGTTCGTTGTCATACTCTTGTTTTGGAGGATTTCCTGTTCACCTTGTTTAGTGCCTGGGACATGAGTTTAGACACTAGTCAATGTGTCAGGTGGTGGTGTTATAAAGGTTAGGAGACCTATTCCTACTGATCCACACTTGCGTAGAGTGCACTCCCTTTTTGCTTCACACCCGACTTCTGCTTTTACCTCAGGTATGGACGCTCCTCGTGATTTCCTCTTTATGCTCATGGGCCACGGCACTTATTATAATCTGATGTAGATTCTCTCCAGACTCTTTTGGTTTTGCTTTCAAACATCATTGCCTTAATGGTGTTGGTAAGATGCTTGTTTCTTGTTATTAGTACGATTGGTAGCAGAGATAATGAATGAGTGTGTTGGCTTTACGTACTTCCTGGCTGTAAAGAAGATTTCTAGTTGTCTTTGTATGTAATTTCTACTTAGTCCATCACTGTTCATTCTCTATGATGTGCACATTTTGATTAGCTGTATTTTCTCCCTTATGTGTGTGTTTGTGTGTTTCTGTAGGTGTATTACTATCTAATGTTTGTGTCCCTCTTTTGCAGAGCTGTGGGGCAAAAGTTGCAGTGCAGGAGAAATGAGTTGATCTCTTCGGTTTCTGTGAATCAGTCCGGGAGCACGATGATAGAGAATGGCTTCCTGTAAAGCTGTACTGTAATACTATTTTGTAATAGTGTGTAAAATTTTGTAATTTTGTAAAATCCTCAACAAAATAGAGTTCGGTAAACACAGTGCAATACAGTGGAAAACAGCTGACATGGCATCTGGGATTCAATTGGGATGCAATTTAGAGTTGCAGAGACAACACTGTTTTATCTATTTATAAAACCAATAATACCTTGCATTGCGAATAACTTAGTTTGCATTTTAAGTATTTCTAGTGTGTGTGTGTGTGTGTGTGTGTGTGTGTGTGTGTGTGTATTAAAGCCTTCCCACACAATAAGCCCCCTCCTCCACATTTGTCAGGGGTGATTCTTTTCAAAGGTTTTAATTGGTTTTGTTTTAACTATATTTTCTATTAATCGCATTTATATGAATATTTTTGGGTTGTGAAATGAATCATTAGGTTTTCCAGTTAAGAAAATTTCATGGCATGAAAATGGCATTTCATTGTGAGGTTAATTTCCTTAGCTGCAATTACAGTCTTTGGCCATGTTGGGAAAGGGGACAGATTTAGTCAAGTGGATTGGTATGCTATATATTGTATATTCATGTCAAAGGTGTATTAGACTCACTTTGCCGGACTAAAGAACAAATCCACCTTACGAACCTGCTCCTGGAATGGAACTTGTTTGTAAGTAGGGGACTACCTGTATTGTATTACCACAGTTATCAGCAGATTTCTTTAAATAAAGATTTTCTCTTCTATTGTATTTGGTCCTGCAGCTTCTATCCGCGGGTATCAATTTGTTTGTCAAACTTCTTGCATTCTTTCACCCAATTTAAATATCTCAAGAGGACCGAGCTGTAACTAACACTGATTCCAGTCTCTGTATACTTCAAAATTGTCTTTAAAATGTCACGTGTTGGTTTGTGTGTTAATGTGTTTTTGAGAACAAAGCGCCATCTCGTGGTGACACCTGGCAAATAAATAAATAGAGCTTTAGTGGGCTTATTTACTGTGAAATCTAGACACGCCCTTCTGACAGTAGAAGGCAGGGGTATCCTGGGAAGCTCACGACGCTTGGCTGACAGATACTCGCCATTTGTGCATAAACTGCACGGTTCAGGCTGTTGAGTGGCTGCCGCAGAAAACCTCCTTGGATGATTTCATGTGCTTTTAGACCATAAATTGTTTATTATTTATTTTGTTTAATATATGTACAGAGGTGTGAAGAGGGGAATGTCTATTACCGCCGCGCTCACCGCTGCGACAAAACGACAGCGGTCAAAATAAATCAGTTGCATTTCAAAGTAATTCGTGAACTGACAGCCAGGTGGCACAAAGTGACATTTTCCGTCATCTCCATTTTTAAAAAATAATTAAGTCATAAAAAAGTCAAAACAATATGCTGTTTCGAAGAAATACTACAGTAATGGTAATTTCCACATCTGTGTATTTTATACAGCAAGCATGAAAAATCTGAATCAGAGCTATTGATATTTGCTAACCCATAAATTGTTTATTATTTATTTTGTTTAATATATGTATGTAATTGTATTAATTATACGTGATATCACATTTATAATATTATTATGACAAAAAAGCTGCATTTTATTTACATATCTTTAAACTGTCTACTGTAATAACTCATACATACTAAAATTAATGTTGATGGACATTATTGTTCCTGACTCTATTATTTAGCATTATTAAACAGCTTTTCACTGCAGATGTACATAAAAAAAAATCAGAAAACAGATCTTCACAAAACACATTTTTAAAAGGTTTAGACAAATTACAGAACGATAAGATCAGAACTGACTGAATTCATCAGTAATTATTTCCCCACTGAGTCCAGCATGAACAGAGTAAAAATGATAATGATCAGGAAACAATGGAGTGATGGGTATAGTTTAAAATACACAGGATTAGTCTAGACCATTATACACCGGATATACAGCAGGGGACTTCAACTCCAGTCCTGAAGGGCCAGTGTCCAACACAGCTTGGAGATTCTTCTTCTCAAACAGCTGATTCAACTAATCTGTTAATTACTAGGTTCAGTGGGTGTGTTTGGGTGTTGGTGAATTACAAACTGTGCTGGTCACTGGTAAGTATGTGTTTATAATAGATTAAATGTTAGAAAAGTTGACTGAGACACCAAAGGAGCTGCCTAAAAAACAACCGAATTATATTTACTGAAGACTGAAATTAGTCCTTTGTGACTCTAATCCTCAACTTTAATCCTAAAACTCTCTCTCTCAAGTCAGCACACTCTGAAACACACACACATCATAACATTATACACTATAAAAAACACTCTTTTGCACAAACACACACACAGCCTATTCACTTGCTATCAAAGGAAAAGGGTGCCAGTTTTGAATATCTGTATTTGTTATACTCGTAAAAATGCTCAAAAAAAATGAAATAAACAGATTTTAAAGTGTTTTATACAGGAATGATAATCAATGAAAAGTACTACAGAACAAATCCATAACATCAGGATCAGTCTAAGATACAAGTCTGCAAATAAAATCTGAAAGACAAGATAAAATATAATCTCTGTGATGTTCTGGTGAAAGAGGCGTGGCAGTGACACTGGGCGGTGCTGACTTAATACCGCCTCCTCTACCTACACCACTGCTTAGGAGAAGATGTAATCTTGTAGGTAAAAACAAATCAGAGCTAGTCTTAAGTAACTGCACCATCTAGTGTCAGTCTCAGTAAAAGCATATATATTTATATGGTGCAGCAGGTGTACACACTTACCATCAGTGTGTCATAATCAGAGGACATGGCTGCAGGGTTCAGGGTTGTGTAAGTGTCACTGGCAGAGCTTTTAACATTCTAATGGGGAAAATTAGAGTTTAGAGAACAAAGTATTGTATGCATATTTTATGTGCATAAAACACACACACACACACACACACACACACGTAAGTTTATACATACTTGCAATGTGTCATAATCTGGAGACACAGTCATGAGGTTCAGTGTTGTGTATGTGTCATCTTTGGGTGTTGGAATGCTCTTAGAGAAATAAGGAGAAAACTTTTTTTCTTCTTCTATTTATAACTTCACACCAACGTTATTTAGAGATTATTATTTTCTTTCACCCACACTGACCTGACCACTCTCACCAGTGCTGCTGAGGCAATTAGATGAATTCGACTTCCTTTTCCTGAGAAGCATGAAGCACATGTTTGTTATTTGTAAATGAGTAATTTAAAATTGTTTCAAACATACTCAGTCTGTTCACATTTTACATACCACGTCCACAGAGTTCCTGAGATGAGTGTTAATGCCAGGAAGACACCCAGTCCCACCATGATGAGCTTTAACACTGTGTTCTCTAATAATAATAATAATAATAATAATAAGCAATTTGATGTTATGCTTTCATCCCCACAGTGACATAAAGTGTTAAATTGCACTTACTTAACACATCCAGGAGTGTTGGTGTGGAGTTGTGCTGTCCCAGCTGGTTGTGAGCAGTGCAGTAGTACAGTCCGCTGTGCTGGGAGCTGATGCTGCTGATGCTGTAATTCTGGCCTGTTGTCAGCAGTGTGTCTGCAGCTGCTCTCTGCTTAAACCAGGAGTAGGTGAGAACAGGAGGGTTTGCATCACTGCTACAGCTCAGAGTCACTGTGTCTCCAGAGGAAAGAACCACTGCTCTGGTGTTTTTAGGGGAATCTGATTAGAAATAAAACATCTGAATCAGCTGATGTGTGTTCAGTATCAGCATTTGATGGACAGTACTGTGCCAAAGTCTAAGACACCATATTATCTGTAGTACAAATTGTGTTATATATGTTCATCATTTACAAATCCAGTCACAATTTCCAAACATACCATAACAATTAATAAATAAATAAGATTACGGAATATGACGGCAGGATTACTGTTAGTGCTCACTAGGAAATCACCTTCTCGCTAAGACATGTCAGATATACAGCACAATGCAGGTCACTCACTGCACAAACAAGTACACATTATTTATGTTTTCAGATTCTTTCAGAACTCTGACTAGAAGGAAGCTCCCTGCCACCCACTCTCATACATGCGCCATCATCTCTGCCTCCGCGACTCTGAGGATCACAATGGATATTTTACAGGCCATTTTCTGAACACCTGAAAGAACTGTTTGTGTTTGGTGGAACTTGGTTTCCATGTTTTTCTCTGCTTTTCAAATCAGTTACACTGCTGGAGAGTGCTGGCAGGCAGATTGGAAGCAAGCCCACAAAGGTATCCAGAGGAATATCTAGGACACCTCCTAGAAACGTCTCGCGGGAACGAGATGCTGTGTGAAAACGCTATGGGAACATCTCTTTGTTGTCCGAGAGTACTAGGGCATAAGCCCGAGGACAACTTTTCTTGCAGAAACTCCAGCACTGAAACAATCTGGCAGTGAACTGGGCCTACATGTCTTGGCATGCACCAATTTTCAAATACACTCCATTTGAGGGCATAAGTTCTTCTAGTGGTGGGAGCCCTGACACTTAAAATGGTTTCAATTACGCTGGCTGAAAGCCCATAATGTCTTAGTTGGTCCCGTTCAGGGGCCAAACGTGAAGGTTCCAGAGCTCGGGCCGGGGATGAAGTATTGTCCCCTGCACCTGAGACCGAAGATCCCTCCTCACTGGAATCACCCAGGGTGAGCCGTCGAGGAGAGATATTAGATCCAAGAACCACACTCTGGTCGGCCAATGGGGCGCTATCAATAAGAGGCGCAAACCCTGTTGATGGACCCTCGCCACGACTCCTGGGAGCAGAACTATAGGTGGAAACGCATAAAGGCGTAATCTGGGCCGCGTGTGGGCCATTGCGTCCAGACCCAGGGGAGCTGGAGGAGTCAGAGAGTAGTAAAGGGGGCATTGTGCTGCCTCTTGTGAGGCAAAGAGGTCCACCTCTTCTACGTAAAATCTTTCCCATATTTGACTGACTACTTCGAGGTGGAGTTTCCATTCCCCATGTTTTACAGCTTGTCTGGATAGCAAGTCTGCTCCTACATTCATATGCCCTGGAATGTAAATCGCCCTGAGGGACAGGAACTTGTGCTGTGCCCAAAGCAGAACCTGGTGTGCTAGCTTGTTCAAGCGGTGCGAGCGCAGGCCACCCTGGCGATTTATGTAAGAGACGACCGCAGTGCTGTCCTCCCGCACTAGGACATGGTAGCCTCTCAATTGCTGGAGGAAGTGTTTCAGGGCCAGAAACAGAGCCATCATTTCGAGGCAATTGATGTGCCATGCGAGAAGATGACCTCTCCAGCTCCTTTGTGCTGGACGGCCATCCAAGACCGCACCCCAGCCCGTGAGGGAAGCGTCTGTCGTTAGCATCTTGCGATGACAAGACGAACCTAGAGTGGGACCCAAAGTCAGAAACCGGGGTCTGAACCACATAGAAAGGGTACGAAGCCCCCGGTGCGTAACCCTTATTAGCCTCTGGGGGTTGGCCCTTGAATGAAACCCCCTGGCTCTTAGCCACAGCTGAAACGCTCTCATGTGCAGAAGGCCCAAAGGTATCACAGTGGACACAGCTGCCATGAGGCCTAAAGATTTCTGAAGGTGATGAACAGTGACCTTCTGGCTAGCTTGATTTCCTTCAGGGTTTTGAGAATGGATTCGACACGATCAGGAGATAGCTGTGCCCGCATTGTGACCGAATCCCATGTGACACCCAAATATGACGCCTGTTCATATAGCTTCGCCTCCTGAAACCTAGTGGCGACGGAATTAACAGCGTCGCCAAAGAGGTCAGAAGGCGAGACGGGGGCATCAAGGAGGACAGCACGATTCTTTTCCTTGATGCCCGTGAGGTTCAACCACAGATGCCTCTCCGTGGATACCATGGCAGCCATAGAACGGCCCACAGCACGGGCCGTCTGCTTGGTTGCACGGAGAGACAGGTCTGTGGCTCGGCGCAGCTCTGCAAACGCCCTGTCATCAATAACCCCACCGGTGCTCAGGTCCTTCAGCAGGTCAGCCTGGTAGGCCTGCAAAACCGCCATGGTGTGCAGTGAAGCTCCAGCCTGACCTGCTGCCTGAAAAGCTTTCCCCACCAAAGCAGATGTCAATCTACATGGCTTCGAGGGGAGAGTAGGCTTTTTCAGGGAGGATGATGTCCCAGGAGAGAGATAGCCCGCAAGCGTCTCTTCTATCTGTGGCATCATCATATAACCGCGTGCTTTCACATCAACGATATTCGAATAAGTCGAAGTCGATGGCACAAAAACACGCGATGAACACGGCTTGCTCCATGAAAGAGTTAATTCATCATGGAGGTCACCAAAGAAGGGGAGAGAGAGACGTTGAAGCTTCTCCCCCCGACCACCCGACAGAAACCTGTCGTCTCGAACGCTTGGGGGAATCTTGCTTCTGCGGCCAGTCGATATGCAATCGCTCGACCGCACGCATTATAACCTATAATAATTCCTCATAAGCTCTGTCAGCACTGGAGGAGCGTTGTAAGGAGGCTACTTCCATGGAAGCGAGAGAGGAGGATTCTTCCGCTCCTTCACAAGAAGCGCCGGAGCGCGCTTGCGAAGCGGAAGCTAAAACTTCCTGATCCTGAGAGCGAGAGAGAAATTGGAAATTCCGTCTCGTGATCTGCCAGAATGCGCCGCGGCTCGCGGTTTCTCTTTAAAGAAAGCGAGCCGCGCGCAAAGCACCTTAATAGGGAGAAGATCACAGTACTCACAGTCTCCCTGAAGCCCGAGGCAAGCGTGTTCTTCCCCCAAGCACTCGAGACAAAATTCATGAAGATCGCGCTCCGAAAGAGATCTATCGCATGGAGGCACGCATCTCTTAAGCAACTCTGCCATATCGGTGAGTTAATGCTGTTATTTTCCTTTTTATTTTTGCTTTCGTTATGGCTTGCACATGCACACGCAAACACAAAGCGGTCCTGAAAACAAAAAATTCTGAGGATGTGTCCAGTTCACTCCTATTTATAACCTGCAGGTGCACCTTATTCGGTGACGGCATGCCTGGCAGAGGTTATAAGCAGAGGTATTCAGCGGTTTTGACATGCACAGGCTTCAAAACCGGACAACAAAGCGATGTTCCCATAGCATTTTCACGCAGCATTGAGTGTAGCTTTTGAAAGGGAACACCTTAAAGCATTCAAAAGCAGGCACCCTTTGAACAACTCTCACAGTGTCTGCAAGCAACGGCAGCTGAGCTTTCATGCCTTCAACATAGCATGGCACGGGAGGTGAGCCCCACCCCTGGTCCACGAAGAGATGTTTACAGCAGCGAAATGAATGTTCTCTTTCTCTGTGGTGTCCCTTTGCTTCCCAGTCCTCCACCATGCGATCCACTGCCAGTCACATGACGTTCATGAGAGGTCCCGGTGGCTCAAACCATGGTCAAAGACCACAAGAAGCGATACAAGCTGAAAGCTGGTGTCATTCTTGAATTGCCTGTTCCTTTGTTTTTAGGTCATGACAGGCCCATGTTATTACCGGCAAAAACGAGTTAACCATGGAGAAAGCATGTTACATGAAGACCCAGTTGGCAAAAATCATTGCCTACACAACTGGCATGGCTGGTGCAGGATGCGTCTGATGAGGATGAAAAGGCCTCCTCAAAGAATATCGCGAGGGTGCTGATGCAGCTTTTTAGCCACATGGGGCTACCCAAGGAGATCCTGACAAACCAAGGTATGCCTTTTATATCTAAACTAATGTGTTATGTGGGCTGCAGCAGCCTTCACCTTTCTGGTCAGTGGTCGAGTACGTAAAAGAGTTATAAGCTAACATCCACAACATTCTCGCTATTGTTCAACAGCACATGGAAAAAGCAGAGAGTGAATAAAAGCACGTTTATGACCAGGCAGCACAACCATGAGAATTCCAAATCAGGGATCGGCGCTGATTCCGCAAACTCTCACGCACCTACGACTAAAAGGAAGCTGCCTCCCACACGCTCTTGTGCGCGCCCGCCACCTCTGCCTCCCACTCGCCTTCTGCTCTCTGCTGCTCGATACACCTCCTTGGGTCGCCACACCACAAAACTGACAACTCTACTGAAGCAACCTCCTAGACACCTCCATAACCACTGTGTTGCTCCGGAGTGTAAAGCAGATCACAGTGCTTACTTTAAAGACTGAACTCACTGAACACCTGGTAATAAAGAACTTTTTTTCTGCGCTTTTCAAGAAGAATATTTGCATGTCTGTAAGGAAAGCAACATATGTAACAGACCAGGTTTCAGGTGGAACAAAACAAAACAAAAGACAAACTAATGTATTATAGGCACCTGGGTTTTGCATAAAAACATAAAGAAACAAGTGTGACAAAGTTACCAGAAGAACTCATTCTTTAGTACGATCAATAAAAAAATCAAACTTACAGTACGGTGCAAACATGTTTGCTCAAATACAAAAAATGCAATTAGAAAATATGCTTTTGAAAAAAATTCTGCAAAATAGAAACTTCTATAAATTTCACTAATGAGTGATGAAATAAACACTTGGTGTGGAAACACTTTACTGGAAAATAATCAATACTAAATCAATACTTTTAGAAACAGAGTTTTTAATGAGTGTGCCAGAGTTCTTCTGGTAAATATATTGTTTTCTTTACATGCATGCAAATATTTTTGTTTAATGTTATTTATTTAAAAACTATTTCCTCTGCTTGAAAATAGTGAATGCTTTTGTACATAATTATGCAGGGATGATAAACATTCATTCATTCATCTTCTAAATCGCTTATCCTGCACACACAGGGTCGCTGGGCTCTGGAGCCTAACCCCGGGTATGAGGCAGGGTACACCCTGGACAGGGAGCATGTCCATCACAGGGCACACACATGTTCACATGGACATTACATTTTTACAGGCAATTTGGGAACGTCAGTCAGCCTTATCTTCATGTCTTTGGTCTGTTAGAGGAAACCGGAGTACCCAGAAGAAACCCACCAAGCATGGGAAGAACACGAAAACTCCACACACACAGACCCAAGGCAGGAATCGAACACTGGACGCTAGAGGTGCGAGTGCTAACCACGATGCCTTTGTGCTGCCTCATGATAAACATATATAACAACATTTGTACTCAACAGAGAATATTAATTTTTGATTTACAAATATTTCCTCACACCTTCCAAACTCGGTTCTCATATGTCCCAAAGCAGCTCTGCAAATATGGCCACTGTTAAAATCCCTTAATAAATAAAACTGAATGGAGTTGAATTTAATTGTACTACAGAGACATTACGCCCCAGACACTGTACAGTAGATATAGATTGAGGAGAGTAAAATCCACACTCACACACTGGAGGAGAGAGGAGACTGTCATGGCCTTCAACAGCACAGCTGTAACTGACCGCACCACTGACTGCAGCTACAGAGCAGGAGGCAGATTTACAGTCAGACACACGCTGTCCGTTCTTGTACCAGATGTAAGTGGGGTTGTTAGACAGAGTGCAGGTGGTGATACAGTTCAGTGTCATGTACTGGTCTCTCCGGTCTGATACTGTAACCTTCAGATCTGCAAAATATACGTAGATTAATAATTATTTTCATTTATCTTATCTATATTTGTATGACATTACCTGTAACAGACAGAGAGACTCCAGGGTGTCCAGTGTATTTGTCTTTAGGATCATCAGTGCAGAATCTGAATCTGTATGTTTGAGCATCTCTCTCTGTCAGGTTAGTGATTCTCAGACTACAGTTATTCTGGGAGCTCTGTGTGTACTGCACTCGGCCCTGATACTCCTCATCCTCTCTCACACCCACAAACTCACCATCAGCCTGCAATTTAATGAACCACAACACTTTTGTGACCTTGTGCTGATTAGGGAAGATATAATAACTGTGTATGTCCACTGATGAGCCAATCAGGGAGCAGATAGTCTGGGTGGAGTAAGTCACACTCCAGCAGCGCTTCTTATCAAAAACACCTGAAACACAAAATGAGAACAGAAATCTAAATCTACTCATGAATCACTGCATGTGAGTTTATTGCAGTCTAACAGATGTGGAATAAAACATACATGTAAAATGTTGTGAAAAGGAATTATAATTATTATATTGTTATTCTGAGGTCATAAGAAAAAGTAGAAATGGTTCTGTACAGTGTAGAGAGATTCACACTGTCTGCTTTTAAATTTCCCCTTTGTCAGAGTCTACAGGATGTTTGTAAAAACTGAGTTGATTTATTTTACGTACACGCCTGTGTTTCCCCCTGCAGGACACTTTCAGAATCCGGGGCATTTAGCATATAAATAAATCATTCTAAAACATTAAAGATATGGTTTTAGATATAATATTTACATTGATATTTTATATTTATATTTATTTGTAACGTTTATATTTAACTTAAAATTTACATTAAAATCTAAAATAAATATTCAGCAAACTGTCTAACTGTATCACAATAGCCTTAATTGTTAAAAGAAAGAAATAAACAGAAGCTGGCAGTGAGATGATGACAGAGTGAGTGAAGTGTAAAGTGAGTTCTTACAGACAGCAGGAGAGCGAAGATCCTCATGTCCTCTTACAGCACAGGAGTAACTGCCTGCATCCCCACTACTGATATACAGATAGTGAACATTTCCATCCTGGTTAGTAACACGCTGTCCGTTCTTGTACCAGATGTAAGTGGGGTTGTTAGACAGAGTGCAGGTGGTTTTACAGATCAGCTTTTTATACCATTGACCCAAGTCTGATACTGTAACCTTCAGATCTGTGAGTCAACAGGGTTTGCTGTTATATTAAGTTTCAAATATGTTATTGTTGCTGTGTGTGTGTGTGTGTGTGTGTGTGTGTGTGTGTGTGTGTGTGTGTGTGTGTGTGTATTACCTGTAACAGTCAGATTAAATCCAGATGAGGCTGATATCCAGTCACTTCTCTGTGTTTTAAATCTAAAGTTATAAACTCCAGAGTCACTCACTCTCACACTCCTCACTGTCAGCTCACAGTCAGACGTCACTGTGCTTACAGACAATAAAATATTCGCCCTCGCCTCGTTTTACACAGTAACACTCCTCCTCCCTCTCCCCACCTCGCTTTTTAAGATTCACAACAAACACACACACACAACAGAAACACTGTTTTAACAGGAACAAAAGAAATCTCTCTGAGACTGGCATGAGCGTAACTCCCTTTTAACGGACTCCCTTTTTAAGTTTCACAACAAACGCATAAACACAGCGGAAACACCGTTTTAACGGAAAAAAGCGAGACTGGCATGAACGCATACTAACAGAATCACTTAAGTTTCACAAACAAATGGACACACACAAACACGGAAACACCGTTTTGACAGGGAAAAAAGAAATCTCTCTGATCTGGTATGAGCGCATACTAAAGGAATCACCTTTTAAGTTTCACAACAAACACACACACTCAACGGAAACACCGTTTTAACAGGAAAAAAATGAACCAGCACCTTACCTTTGAAAAGAATCGCGACAGAGCAGAGTTTCTGTGTGTTTGTGAAGCCGGGGAGGGGGTGAAAAGGCAAAAGAGCATCTGTGCGTGTGTAGGTGTCAAATTGTGCGGGCACACTCATAAGAGACAGGCAGAGTTTCTGTGTGTTTGCGAAGCCGTGAGGGGTGGGGGGGGGGGGGTGGGGGGGGGGGGGTGAGCGGGGCAAGGTGAGAGAGTGACGCTCGGTGTCAAAATAAGAGTCGCATGCGTGATACATCATACTCGGCGCTCGTAAACTAATACTTGCTCGGTTTCCGAATAAAAAATTATTAAAAATCCTTGCTCGGTTTGCAGAACACTCGTAAACCACGTTACTCGCAATCCGAGGTTTCACTGCATATATATTATTTTTTCAGATTTTAACTGCCATGGTCATAGTTACCCTCAGTATGATTGGGACCAGCAAAGGATGGGAATCCAGCCCAAGCCTATTGCATGGCAAGCAAGAAGCATACCTGAGCCACCAGTGCCCTAGTACATACAGTGCGTTGAAAAAAGTTTTTGTTGGTTGTTCACATAAAATCCCAATGAAGTACATTTACTTTTGTGGTTGTAATGTGACAAAATGTGGTAAAATGTGGTAAAATGGGTGAATCACTTTTTCCTTGCTCCAAAATCAAATCTTTATGCTCCATGTTTTTTTAATGAAAACACAGCTGTTTAGTCCCAAACCTGTGAGTGCTTGTCACATTGTGCATGTGAAAATGATCTTACTTTCATTTTCAACACAGTCAGATTAAATTCACATGAGACTGATATCCAGTCACTTCCCTGTGTTCTAAATCTAAAGTTATAAACTCCAGAGTCACACTCACTCTCGCATTCCTCACTGTCAGCTCACAGTCAGTCTTTTTTTTTTTGCCAACCTTCTTGTTTGTTTGTGGAGCAAATACTCAATTACTTTCTTTGTATAGTACTTGCATACTTGGCTATTAAACCTGATTCTACCTATTTACCTTACACCTATTTACATGTGAGTGTATTCCATTCCACTTTTGTTGTTGGTAGTTTGTGCAATATTTAATATACTGTACATTAATCATCATAATGGTAAAACCATAAAAATGATGTATAAACCCTGCTGAAAAACCCAGCATAGACCAGCATGATTTATATACTGGTCTATGCTGGTTAATACTGGTTAGTACTGGTCTGATGCTGGTTTAGCTGGTGAACCAGCATAACTGATGGAAGACCAGCATATCTACGCTGATGAAACCTTACCACCAGCATTGCTCTTGCTGGTTAGTGCTAGTCTGGTGCTGGTTTAGCTGGTGAACCAGCATAACTTCTGGAAGTCCAGCATGCCTGCTGAAAAATCCAGCATAGGCTAGCATGATTTATATGCTGGGCCACCAGCAAGGTTTTGCTAGTTAAAATTGGTTACCATTTTAGCTCATTATCTTCTATTTTAATAGCTAGTACTGAAAATAGTGTGTGATGTAAATACAATATTTTCATGTAAATATTTCAATATCAGACATTTTCAAAACGAGTTTTGCCCTGTCTCATTTCAGATTGAATTAAATGACGTAGCTGGATAAATTTGAAAAAATCTGTTCTAGGAAGTTGATAATCCCTTCTAAGTGTCTCGAAATATTTGACATTATCTTTAAATAAACTGGCTAACGTAAAAACACCTTTCTCACTCAGGTACGAAGGCCAATGTTAGCTAACAAAAGCAGGAAAGTCGGGGTTCAAAATGATTGGGGATTGCATGGTTAAATTCCTGGGGAGATGGAGTTTTATTCCAATTTAGGGCATCTCATTTCATTGTTATGAACAAAATATGAAGCAGATATGCATATTCATCATGAAGGATTGTCACGGAGGCTTTGCACTGTCGTGTCACCGACCCTACTTGGGGTTCTTTCTTTACTGCCAATCTTGGCAAAAAGTCCATTGATGGCTCAACCACAATAGCACTTTGGTGCTGACAGGCATTTATTGTGAAAAAAGGTGCTCAAGTGGTCCAAACAGTGTACAAAAAAAGTGAGGAAAAAGAAAATAATAAAGAAACCAAACAATAATTTACAAAATATATACATAATTTTACAGTCCAACTCAGCTCTCTCAATTATCACAACTTCTACCTCTACTACCATCTACTCCAACCAAAAACCTTGTTGCTATAGCCTTATGTATAGGAGGCTCCGCCTCCTGGAATATACCATCCAAATTTTCCCCTTGTCCCTTTTTACCGACACACATGTCAGAGACGGTTAAACAGAAACTCCTCAATATTTAAACATATAAATATATGATTAATATGCAGAAATGCCTAAATATAGAATCATGTAAATATAACCCCTCTGGGTAAACATTGAATGCCCCCCCCCCCTTTATTTAAATTCCTGACTGTTGCTTGTGGGATCTCGTGGCATGGCGCGCCGAATTGCGGGATTTCGCATCTGTACAAGTGTGTGTGCGCGTTTATCATTCTGTGTCACAGGTGTTCTAACAATCATTGATTACACCAGATCAAGAAGGGTAAACCCACGTGCCTACACCCTCAGAATCACGCTGGTATTCAGCATGACGGCACCCCTTTCATTTGATATAGCTAAATTTTATTATTTAAATTATGCACTTGGGATGCATGCATGAGAGAATCTGTCTTAAATTGCTGCTTTGAAATATTAAGTAATGTAAATACTTGTTTACGTGTTTATGAAATTGTATCAGTTTATTTTGAAATTCTAAAAGGAAATATAGGTATTTTAACCTGTGTTTTTTTAGGGCTTACTTTCTTTCAGTGGGAGGGGTGACATTTAACACATTTTCAGCTCTAATTATATACAAAAATAACTGGTTCATCAATGTTTCGTTATTAATCATAATAAACATCCCAGTTTAATTACTTATTACAAATATTGTGCATAGAGATTGTTAAAGCAATTATATGGCAATAGAGCTCAGTTAAGTATGAATTAAGCATCTTAAGATGGATAACATATCAAGGAAAGTTTCACTATTTTCTGCATCTAACTAAGTTAGCTTTATTTTTATTTATTTACTTTTTTTGCTAAATCTGATTTAGGCTGGCATTAATTACAGCCAACATGGCTAACTTAGCTAATTAGCTAAACAGCAACTTCTGAATCATTCATTAGCAAACTACATGGTGTTAGTTATGTTAACAGCCAACAAACTTAGAGATTGGATGATGAATAAAGTGAATAAAGGCAAAAATAAAGAATTTAAAGTAAAGTATATACTTTATAATAAAGTACGAGTCATTAAAAATAAAAGCAAGTATAAAATAATTAGCAATAAAATACATTTAACAACAAAAACAGAATCCTTAATCTAATTCCCTCTTTAAAATCCTGACTGAACACAATTTTAAAGTTAACACAAACACTACTACAGTATATAAGCAGGAAAATACCAGATTAATCGATCAGTATCAGTAAAAATGCCAAAGTTGCTTCTTTTTTCCTATTCAACTTACATACAGAAAAGAATTAACATATCATTCTCATCTATTGAATTTTCTGGACCTTGCTGTAGATTTGAGAAGAATCATGAACCATTTCATCTGTCCCATGTCTGTGGAACAAAAACAGGTGATGAATTTAATGAAGTAGACTGAGCAGCACAATTAGTGTTGGTGTGATGATAATGATTTGCTCACTGGGTGGTAGCAGTGCTCCTGCTAATGTTTACAGCAGCGTACTGAACTTCCTCTTCCTCTCGGGTGTCTGGAGGAAGTCTGGGTGACAGAGACCCTTCCTGTGTGTGGGAATTTTTAAAAACGACACTAACATATTCAAGGTTATCCTGAGTATCAGAAGCGCGTTTCCCTCTGCAGTCTGACGCTGCAACAGTTTCACACACTGCAGCAGACTGGGGCTAAAAAGAATCACAAAATAAACTATATATATATATATAAACATGTCACATGATCAAACAGTCTCTTCTTTCACCCACACTCACCTGTTCACTCTCACCAGTGCTGTTGTGGCTGATAGCTGAGCTCGACTTCCTCTTCCTGAGAAACATGAAACACGTGTCCATAATAATTGTATATGAGTATTTGATTATAAATAATGTTTAAACACATTCAGCATGCATTGTTCACCATTACATACCACATCCACAGAGTTCCTGTGATGAGTGTTAATGGCAGGAAGACACCCAGTCCCACCATGACGAACTTTAACTCTGTGTTCTCCTCTGAGCCTTCAGAAACTAACCATAAGAGTTAATGAGAGTTAATCTCAAAAACCAGTTAATCTCAAAGTCAGGTTTATTAGGATTAAACACTGTTGGAATTTTACCCCCTGTGCTCATCATTGAGAGACACCTTTGTTTCAGCAGATATTTATTCTGCTTAATTGCATTGAATCTCTCTCTCTCTCTCTCTCTCTCTCTCTCTCTCTCTCACTATCTCACTCACTCACTCATTCATTCTCTGTAGGGATTGGGATAGCTCAGTGGTCAAGGCATTCGAGTACGGTTCAGAAAACTTTCAGCCGTGGAGGTGTGAGGCCACAGTGCTATCCACTACACACCATCTCATTACCGAACTATATAATCACCTTTTAAGAGTAATTTTTCATGATGTTTTCTTTTTTGGTCTTCAGCCACAACACAAGGTCAAATTTTTATTTCGTTTTAAAGGGACACTATTAGTATATAGATAAAGTCTGAAGTTGAAAAGTCCGAAAGTGATTACATCTGATTTTTTTTTCTAACATATTTCTTATTGGTTTGATTCAATGTTTTGATGTTTATTCATTCCACAGCAAGTGATGTGGGACTTGTGAAAATTTATTGCAGAAACATTATTCAGGTTTCTAAAAACCTATAGTAACAAAATTAACTAACACTGTTATTACTTACCTAACACATCCAGTTCTGTTGGTGTGGAGTTGTGCTGTCCCAGCTGGTTGTGAGCAGTGCAGTAGTACAGTCCTCTGTGCTGGGAGCTGATGTTGCTGATGCTGTAATTCTGGCCTGTTGTCAGCAGTGTGTCTGCAGCTGCTCTCTGCTTAAACCAGGTGTAGGTGAGAACAGGAGGGTTTGCATCACTGCTACAGCTCAGAGTCACTGA